>CM052446.1:13059909-13110286 GCA_028533085.1 Varecia variegata | reverse complement strand
AAAAAAAAACTTTAAAAACAAACATTTAAATTAAAAAAAGAAAAAGCAAAGATACTGTGATAACAGAGGATACAGGAGGCCAAGCAGTACTTGACCCTCGGGCCTGGAGTGCCACTTCCTTCCATGAAGCAGTGGCCTTGCCTTTGAAGAGCTGTCAACACAGGACCCCTTGTTAACTCAGACTCTATTTCAGAACTCTTGATGGTACAGCTTGCATTTGGTTAAAGGTTTCCTGTCCCCAAGGAGGAAGGATCTTGATCTGAATTCAAAACTGTAATTTTGACTCCATGAATCTATGCAAAAAAAAAATTTAAACAAAAAACTTCATATAGTTTTTTGTTTGTTTTTTAAACTAGAAAAAATACATCAAAATGTCAATACTATGGGCGAGTGGCAGGACTCAAGGGAGATTTTTTTTTTTTCTGCTTTCTATTTTGGGATTCTTTTAATAAATAATCATATTTTATAATAAATAACCTTGTCTATATTTTTTAACTGTGCTGGCCAGAACAGTCTGGGCAGGAAGCTGCTCGTGTCTTCAAATTTGCGATTTCCACTCTATCTAGCTTGCTCCTGGGACCTGGCACTGTCGCTTGCCCCAACAATCACTGGGGACCTCAGATCTACACGTCTCATCCCCCCTGAGCTTCAGCGTCTTATTTGATAAAATGCAGCTATAACTAGAGGGGTAAAGATGCTTTCTAAAACAAACAAACAAACAAAAAACCCCAAGCTGAACTCTTTCGCTTTCTAAGGCGGCAGATGGGGGACTCGGTCGGCATGGTGAGATGCATAATTCATTTCAGTGGGAAAAATTAAATCTCCAAGCGGAGCCCTTCAGCCTGCAGAGCGTGGCCAGGGAGCCATGCCTGGTAATGAGACCGTGGCGGGAAAGTCCGTCATTTTGAAGACCCACAGTAGAGGCCTCTTGCTGAACGAAAAGCACCCTTTGAGGATTCTTTTGATGGGAAAAAGATAGGTTCTGCAGCAAGGCCCTGAGAGTGGTGGAGTGAAACACAGAGTACTGAATTGTTCTGTGCAATAAAGCAAGAGAGTTTTTAGTTTCCTAGAACATTCCAGGAGGGGTGTTGAGGGGACCCTGTGGTGAGATGGGGGAGAGAGGAGGGCTTGGGGCCAGAGACCACTGAGTGAGGAGCTTCCAGGGGAGAAACAGCCACAGGACTATGGAGACAGGGATTCCCGGCGTTCAGTGTCACGGTGCCCCACAGCCATGTCAACCCTTGCGTGACCCTAAACCTTCGGTGAAACTGTTACACATAACAGCCATGTGTGCGGTGATTTCAAGAAATCAAAGGAAGAGAAGCTTTCACCAGTGGAGAGAAGAGACCAGAAGTTTATGAAGTAGCATATACGGAATGACCCCGTCCTTTTACAAACATACATTTCACCAAAATATTAACACCAGGCCGGGCGGGGTGGCTCACGCCTATAATCCTAGCACTCTGGGAGGCCGAGGCGGGAGGATCGTTTGAGCTCAGGAGTTTGAGACCAGCCTGAGCAAGAGCGAGACCCCGTCTCTACTAAAAATAGCAAGAAATTATATGGACAACTAAAAATATATGTATAGAAAAAATTAGCCGGGCATGGTGGCACATGCCTGTAGTCCCAGCTACTCGGGAGGCCGAGGCAGAAGGATTGCTTGAGCCCAGGAGTTTGAGGTTGCTGTGAGCTAGGCTGATGCCACGGCACTCACTCTAGCGCGGGCAACAGAGCGAGACTCTGTCTCAAAAAAAAAAAAAAAAAAATTAACACTGGCTATATACTCATTTTAGGGTGATGAAATTATGCATGAGTTTTGTCTTCTTTTTTTAGAAGTAACTATCTTTTAAAAATTTTCTGTGATGGACTCGAGCACATGAAGGAAAAAAGCCCAAACTCCATGTAAGTCCCATGTTCTGTATGTAGCAGGTGCTCACCCTACACCTGTGGGCTGAGGCACCCTCAGGACAAGGTCTGCCCATGTTCCTCACATCCTTCCCAGGGCACTGAGCACTCTCCTATTAAGGCGGAGTCCCCCAAAGGCAGGTGTGTCCTCCCTGAGGTCTCCCAGCAGCCAGGCCTCGGTTGTGTCAGAAGGTCATTATAGTCCCCCGTGATTCCTGGGAAACCAGGGGCATGATCACAGCTCACAGCAACCTCAAACTCTCGGTCTCAAGCGATCCTCCTGCCTCAGCCTCCCAGAGTTACAATTTATTTAAGAAAAAGAAAACCAAATAGACACAGAGCCTTGGAAGAGGTCAGTGCAATTGTGGGGTTCTGAAGCTTTGGGGTAAATTCACCTCTGAGGGCTTGGCGCGGTGGCCCGAGCCTGTAATCCCAGCACTCTTGGAGGCTGAAGCGGGAGGATGGTTTTAGGCCAGGAGTTCAAGACCAGCCTGAGCAACATAGTGAGACCCCCAGTCTCTACAAAAAATATTAATAGAAAAATTAGCCAGGCATGGTGGCTTGTGCTTGTAGTCCCAGCTACTCGGGAGGCTGAAGCAGGAGGATCACTTGAGCCCAGGAGTTTGAAGCTGCAGTGAGCTATGATGATGCCACTGCACTACAGCCTGGGCGACAGAGAGAGACTCTGTCTCTAAAATACTAAAAATCAAAAACTGAAAATAAAATTTATCTCTGAGGGAAACTTCCTCCCCCTCTGACTTCAGATGAAGAGAGCAGCTCCCCTCCGCCCTGCAACCCCTCACCCCCACAGTGTCAGAGCCAGCGTCCTTGACTTTGCTTAGCCTGGTCTTAGTTTAGTCTAAGTCAGCTGATATCAGGGGTGCTCAGGGGTGCTCTGTGGGGTCACAGGTAGGGATAGGAAGTGAGTGGCATTATTTCCTCCCTGACTCTACCTCAGAAGTTAGGCCTGGCCCTGCCGGCAGAGCTGTACTGTGGTGTCCTGTGTAGGGTAGGGCTCGGCCAGAGAGGGTTCTGCCTCCTTGAGGTTTTTAATCTAGTAGAACAGTTCATAGTCTAATCTTCTAAAAATTCTCCTCTCCCTTCGAAGGCATTCTGTATCTGTGCATCCACGTACACACGGGGCAAGTTACTCTGTGTTTAAATGCACACGTACCACATTTATTCCATGACACCACCCAAGATGGGCTTGGAATGTGCTTTGAAAGAAGGGGTAGAGTAAAAACATTATTGTGGTTGTGTAAATTGCTCTGTTAGGAGAGTAATACCTATTGCTGAGGTATGTGGGAAGGGGTGGACTTTGGCAACAGTGTCTATATAGAAATACATACATATTTTTAATTTACTACAAGTCAGTGCTTGTCTTTACGCATTTTAAATCTACAGAAATGATCCCAACTAAGAAATAAAAGTTGTGGATTTTTAAAAAATTAAAACTTGGACGAGAAAACCCAGGAATTTTTTGTCGCCTCTAATTTAATTCCTAATGTATCAGACATATTCCAAGTTTAACAGATTTTTTTTTTCCCCTTTTGGATTCTGGCAAGTATGTTAACAGGAGGCAATTATGTGAATTAATATAAAATCCTTTTATTAAAAAAACAGAAAAGCCTTCATTTAAAAAGTAATTTAATATTCCTTCTACGGTGGTGTTGATGTCATGAACTTGTTTGATTAACTCTTCAAATGGTTTCAAAGTGCTTCGGGGTGGTAATTTATGAACTTCTAATTGATTTCCCCAATCTTGGTTTGGCAGAGTTGGGCCTCCCGGAAACCCCGAGGAGGCTGGAGGCCCACGCTCGGCTTCCCCCTCAGACACGGAGCCAGCCAGGATGGGCTTCCCCAGGCGGCCGGCGGAGAGGGGCAGGGGAGGGCTGTGACCTTGGCCAGGCCACTTGTGGTTCCTGAGTCCTAAGCCGCCGGGCCTTTGCCTTCTCTGAAGACGTGTGGAAACCCTGCAGGCAGTTTCCCAGCCCAGGGATTCTTTCAAGACCCGTCTCCACTGTGCGTCACCTCAGAACATGCCTTCTTTGTTTGGGGAAGGGCAAAGGGGGTCTCAGCCTGCGTGGGGTACAGCCCTCGTCGTGGGCCTGCCACCTCTCCACGTCCCAGTCTGGGCCACTGTTCCCACGAGGCCTGTCTCTCTGACACTGCACAGGGCGTGCTCTGGGCCTTGGGAAGGGCTGGGGGCACTGCCACCTCTTATAGCTGCCACAAAAGTCCTTCGGGAAATTGAGGCCCTGGCTGGACCCGGGAAAACAATGATACACTTGGTTACTTTTACTGTGTGCCCAGTGGTCATCTACTCTCAGACCTCCTAGACAGGGAATAACTGCCTCCATTTCGCAGATGAACAAGTGAGGGCCCGTTAAGAAACTCGACACCAGGCTAGTACATGGAGCAACTGGGACTCGGCCCCAGCAGCCCTGCCAGCAGCCCAACCCGTGTGGACGGACACTGCGCTAGATTCTTGGCCACAAGGGATGAGCTCCAGCCTTTCAGTCTTGTGTGCCTCCTCCCCAGAGTGCAGCACTTAGTGGCGTGAAGTCACAGTGAGAGCTCCTACTGGCCTTCGAGTCTCATGTACCTGGACTTCAGCTCCCTCATCTGTCAGATGGGGATAATATCCACCCCACTGGCTGTTGGATTAAATGAGATCCGCTAAGCCCTTGGCACATCAGCGTGGGCTCAACGAGTGTTTCAGGGAGCAGGGATGAGGCAGCAGGGAAGGGGTGGAGAATTCCCAGCTGCTCCAAGAATAGGAAAGAGTGAGTGGAGCAGGTGGGCCAGGGCAGAGGGTCTCTGTAGAGTAGCTGTGGCAGAGGAGACGGGACATAAAGAAGCCTGAACATAAAGGAGTCCATTTTCCCCTGTGTGAAGTCAAACAAGGCTTTTAGGAGTAGGAGAAAGGACCGTCTCCAGCTAGTTGGTGTCTGATGGCTTTGCCCGGCTGCTGTGAGACTTGACTCCCTCTTTACTGTGGAACTGGTGCGCCCAGAACCATCAGGGGTCACCGAAGGCAGAAATGCAAATATCACCTGCTCTGGAGTCAGGCTGAAGAGGACAAGCAGAGCTATGACCCTCGGCCCCAGCACCTTGTTCAGCTGTTCCCAGGCACCCGGGGCGGGAGGGGTCCCCACCCCACTGAGGGGCACCAGGGCAGAGTGACTATGCTGGCAGACCCTGAGGCACACTGGGGTCCAGCCTCTCCTGCTGTCCAGGCTGTGGTGCCTTGGGCAAACCACTTAGTTTTGGTACCTTGGGCAAACCACTTAGTTCTTTTTTTCTTTGTTTTTCTTTTTCTTTTTTTTTTTTTTTAAGAGACAGGGTCTTGCTGGGTTGCCCAGGCTGGAGTGCAGTGATATGATCACAGCTCACTGCAGCCTCCAACTCCTGGGCTCAAACCATCCTCCTACCTCAGCCTGCCTAGTAGCTGGGACTACAGGTGCGTGCCACCAAACCACACTTAGTTCTTTGTGTCTCAGTTTCTTCATCTGAAAATGGGGCTGAGTCGATGATGTCCTCACAGAGCCATTGCAGTTGTGAGGAATAAATGAGTTAATACTTATAAGGAAAGCTCTTACAGCAGTGCTGGGCACACGACACCAGGAAACACTACCGATTCCCAAGGCAGCAGTGTCCGGGGAAGGCCAACCCTGCCTCTGTGGCCGGTGGAGGGAAGCCGCCCCTCCCCAGCTGGGCTCAGCTGGGCCTCAGTAGGGTTGCCCGAAAATGTGAACAGCTCAGCCCCTGGCCTCAGTGCCTGCCCTCTGCCCCTCATCGGGGGATTGACAACAGTCATGGGAACGCCACCCTCAGACAGGACCCAGATTCCCACCCCACTCAAGTGTCACCAGCGATAGCTCCAGCTTATCAGATGGCAGAGGACACTGCCTCCCCTCTCACCCTCAGCACAGATCTGCCTTCACCCCCACAGAGCCTTCAGGGCCAGCGACCTCCCCAAGTGTCCTCAGACCCCCCCCATAGGTACTGGTGGCCTCAAGAGCGACACACCTCTCCGGACAGATGTGCTCCTTGTGCCCTCTCCCCTCTTGCTCAGGAGTGTTTCCCTTAGGGTGTTTTCAGCTTCCATGAACAGTCAGAGTCCCCCAGGCCCAATAGCTTTTGGTTTCCAGGCCCATGAAAGACCACTGGGGCCACAGCACAAGGACACCAGGGTCTAATGGGAGAGCCCTGGCCCAAGATGCAGGATGGCTTCCCGCTTCCTGCCTCCACACGGCGCTGTTCTGGTGGAGCGGCTCTGGCCCTTGTGACCCAGCCTCCCCATCTCTGCCAGGGCACGGCCATCCCCAACCCCATCCTCCCACCAGGACTGGGAAATGCTTCAAAAATAATCACTCTGTCCAAATGATGCTTCATATTATCTGGGACACGGAGCATTCTCCCTCCTGGGGGTTTAAGTACATAACTATGACTCGTGCTGCCCTCCAATATGATCTGAGCCACGCTGGTGCCTCTGTCTGTCCTGCCCCCGAGATTTTTCCCTCTCTACTGGCTAAATGGACAAATGTAGAACCTTGTTGGAATGTGAAATACGATACAGCACATCCAATGCTTCACAAGGGCCCGATGAACTGTAATCCACCCTATTACCCTGTAGAAATGGTCATTGAACTGGAAGCTCAGATTTAGAGGGAGGGAAGTTGAGAAAATGCCATGGTGTCTCTAGAAAAAGAGCAGCAAGAAGCCTTTCACACTAAAAGGATGTCGGCTGTTTTCCACACCTCCAGATACGGGGTAAAAAAGGGGCTTCTAAGCCCCACACCCAGGCTCCCAAAGAACACTTGGCAGAACTCAAGAGGGGCCAGCCTCCCCACCCAAGGGCCTTACCTGGGTACGCTGGGGTCTGGCCAGGTCAGGAGGTGCTGGTCCGTGGGGTATGTGGCGGCTGCACACCCAGCCACCCTGACTGGCATCAGAGAGCCTATTTTTAGGGTCAGATCTGCTGACGCTGACCTTGCGTGCTGTCCAGTCTGAGAGGAGACCCGAGGCATCTGCTTGCAAAATGATTCACCAGTGTGACCTGAAACCCTTGACATAGGAAGTCCTGTACCTGGATCCCACGTGCTTGTCCCTGGCCCAGCCATGGAGGCAGGACATGTGGCCACCAGGGCAGGGGCAGACGGGAACTTTCTGGCTTTGTTTTCTTGGGATGGACGAGGCCAGGTGTCCCGGAACAGCTAGAACAGGGGAGGTTTTGCCCACTGGCACGGAGCCCATGGGAGGGCCGGGGCGCCCAGCAGGGAGGGGAGCTCTCTATTCTAGTCTCTTCTGAGAGTCTGTGGAACCATCTCTAGGAGGTTGATAGAGTAGATGCCACATCGCACAGGGTGATCAATGAGACTTTGAGAAGGACTCTAAGCTTGGGGACAGTTTGCATTGTGCCATTTCCGGTGAAGCACAGCAAGCACCCAGGCCTTCTGGGCTTCAGTAGGGATAATGATTATAAAACCATCATCCTCTTGTGTTGCTAAGAGCAGTGACTGAGATAAAGGGTGGGAAGCACTTGGCACAGTGCCTGGCACCTGGCTAAAAAATGCTAGATGGGATTTAGTACACCAGAAATATCCCCAATTCAACAGTCACTCCCAGGTCTCTCTTCTTGGCTCTGCCTTCTCCCAACCTCACCTCATTGGCTCCAGCCTTCTGTGCTCTGGGGTCCCCCACCAAGGCCCCCTTTTTAATGTTGAGGGCCACAGTCCTACCCAGTCTCCTCTGATTTTCTAGTAAAATCTTCTCAGGGCTTGCTACAGTTTTGTTTTGTTTTGCTTTTTGAGACAGGATTTTGCTGTCACCCAGGCTAGAGTGCAGTGATGTCATCATAGCTCACTGCAGCCTCAAGCAATCCTCCTGCCTCAGCCTCCTGTGTCCCTGGGACTATAGGCTTGCACCACCATACCCAGCTAATTTTTCTATTTTTTTTTTTTTTTTTTAGTAGAGCCAGAGTCTTGCTCTTGCTCAGGCTGGTCTCAAACTGCTGATCTCAAGCGATCCTCCCATCTTGGCCTCCCAAAGTGCTAGGATTAAAGGTGTGAGCCACCACGCCTGGCCACTACAGTTTTTTTTTTATAATGAATGGCAGGGTTCTCCATTCTTACCCATCTTGTCACCCCGTTTGGGGCTTACTTTAGTGTGTGAAGGATCGCAGGGAGTGGAGAACTGGGTACCAGTCTTCCCACAACCTTCACTTAACACAGTCTTCTTGTGTTGGGGTCATTATATTGTCCTCTGCAACTTTATTCAGCAAACCAAAGATCTTCCTCACAAGTTGCAGGGTTAGCTACTGCCAGTTTTATTTATAGCGATGATTTCTACTAGTATGATTCATTGTAAAACTGCTAAGTGACTTAGCTTTTATTGATTTCTTGGTGCAAAGGATATTCACAAGGCAAAAGCACAGAATCAGAGTGTAGAACGAGGTCAAAATGTCAGAGTCCAAATGTCCCTTTTGTCAAATGCTGGAGTCAAAGCAGCAGAGTCAAAAAGCCCTTCTGCAATTACCCCAAGAACTAAGGGAGTCAGAGATGCTGGAATTGACAAAGACTAGAGAAAGATTTCTTCCTAGCTGGGAGCCTGAGGGGACAGCCCCAGCCTCAGCCCAAGTCAAGGGCAGAGATGGCAAGAGGGCCACTGAAGATGTAGGGATGTAGGTTCAGCATGGGGCAAAAATCAAATATCTAAAGACATCTGAGCTAGTAGCTAGACGATGGATGGATAGATGAAAGAATATTTCACACCATCTAGAAGGATGTTCAAATGAATAAAGCCAAGAGAATAATGAGTTCACTAGAGTAGACTCTAAATATGCTTGACCAGAAGACTGGTGGCCTCCTCCAATCTTTCACACATTAAAGTATGCCCCAAAGCGGATGACAAGGATGGAGAAAGGTAGAAAACCACTTAATTTATTACAGGGAACTGCAGGAAGCCCTGGCAGAAATAGAAAATATTTTATATTTTTTATTAGAAAATCATGGTGCTAGGTCGGGTGTAGTGGCTCACGCCTGTAATCCTAGCACTCTGGGAGGCCGAGGCGGGTGGATCGTTTGAACTCAGGAGTTTGAGACCAGCCTGAGCAAGAGCGAGACCCCATCTCTACTAAAAAAATAGAAAGCAATTAGCTGGACAACTAAAAATATATAGAAAAAATTAACTGGGCATGGTGGTGCACACCTGTAGTCCCAGCTACTTGGGAGGCTGAGGCAGGAGGATCACTTGAGCCCAGGAGTTTGAGGTTGCTGTGAGCTAGGCTGACGCCATGGCACTCTAGCCCGGGCAAGAGTGAGACTCTGTCTCAAAAAAAAAAAAAAATTATGGTGGTGGTGGCAGGGGAGACCTGGTCTGTCTTCTAGTAGCCAAAGGGCTGCGAGAAACAGCAGCATTCTCTGCACAACTCCAGAGGAAGAACCCAGGCCGTAGGTAGGTACCCCAAGAGCTGCTTCGTGTAGATGAAGCAAACACACCATCCTTTTGGGATGGGGGTGAGCTGGGTGACCATCAGCTGGACTCAGACATGTGTCCAGTCATTCCCAGCTAAGGAGATTCCCCCAGGATTCTGTGCAGCAGCGAGCTCCTCTAGTGCAGGTCATGTGATCCTATAGATCAACTATTACTTTCGTGTAGCATCATGTCGCATCACGGCGGTGTTTGACATAGGGACCATCACCTCTTCCCTCATTCATGTTAGTTTCATTAGCAAACTCCTTTTCCCCAGAATCCCTTTTTCACCATCTTCTTTCTGCATTTTTAGAGATTGGGAGACACTGCTCTTTGTCCCAACTTCTCTGGATTGGATCCCACTGAGGCCCAGTGGCAAGATGTGGGAGGCAAAATAATGCTCCACCCCCAAAGATGACCATATCCTAATCCCTGGGACCTGTGACTATATTATATTATGTTACATGGTAAAGTGTAAGTAAGAGTGCAAAGTTAAGGTTGCAAATTATCTGACCTTAAAATAGAGAGATTATCCAGATGGGCTCAAGGTAATCACAAAGGTTCTTAGGAGTGGAAGAGGGAGGCAGAAAAGGTTGGAGTAATGTGATGTGAGAAGGACACAACTCCCCATTACTGGCTTTGAAGGTAGAAGAAGGGACCACCAGCCAAAGAACGGCTTCCAGAAGCTGGAAAAGGCAAGGAAATGGATTCTTCCCTAAAACATCCCAGAGGAAACAGCCTTGTTGGCACTTTGATTTTAGCCCAGTGTACTATAAGTTAGCTCAAGGGGTTGTAACAAAATATTATAGACTGGGTGGTTTCCACAACAGAAATTTCTTTCTCACAGTTCTGAAGGCTGGAAAGTCCAAGACTGAGGGTTCAGTTCTGGTGAGGGCTCTCTTCCTGGCTTGCAGACAGCTGCCTTCTCACTGTGTCCTCACAGGGTCTGTCCTCAGCGTGTGAGGAGAGAGAGTGAGCCAGCTCTCCCGTGTCTCTTCCTCTTGCTATAAAGCCGCAAATCCTAGCAGATTAGGACCCCACCCGTATGACCTCATTTAACCGTAATTATCTCCTAAAAGGCCTGTCTCTAAATACAGTCACATTGGAGGTTAGGGCTTCGACTTAGGAGTCTGGGGTGGGGGTGAGGATGGACACAGTTCAGTCCATAGCGCCCAGTGAGACCTGTGTCAGACTTCCGACCTACAGAACTGTAAGATAATGGATTTGTGTTGTTTTAAGCCACTGCATGTGTGATAATTTGTTACAGCCACAGTAGGAAACTAATACATGAAGTTTGCCATCCTGGACCCAAACTTTCCCAGGTCCAAAAGATCCAGAGGCTTCTAGTGCCCTATGGGCACCTGAATATGTGTGGAAATGGAGCCCAGGGAAGAGCCTCCCTGCCCACCAGAGCCCAGACTCCAGTGGCTGTAAGCCCTCAGCTCGTCTAGAGAGCTCTCTCCTCCTTTGTATTAAGAAAGCAAAGCAAAGGAAAAGAAATGGAGGCCCATGCTCTGCAGGGAGCCCAGAGCCTTCTCCAACATCTCAGAGGATTGTTTTCCACGTGGGAGAGGTATAGGTAGGGTGGCTGTCATTTCTCTTGACTCAGTTCCACTGTGGCCTCTCCCCAGTCACTGGCACCCTCTGGCCTCTCACAACTGCAGCCTCATTCTAAGCTCGACACCACCCTCTCCTGCTCTTCTCCCAAAGCCCCACTCCACCACAGCACTGTGTGGGACGGAGGGGACACAGAGCAGGAGACAACTCCACATTCAGTGTCCAACCTCCCTACTCTTTGAAAGTTATCAGTTGGGCTCCATGCCTGGGGAATTTCTCCCTCCAGAGACTTCTGGCCCTGTCCCTGCCGTGTTCGTGCGTCTCCTCCCTGTACGTGTGACTGTCACAGCCTTCCTTTTTCACTGTGCATGGTCTCTCTCCCCACTTTCTAGAGCTGAACACCTCTACATGGAAATCATTTTAAGTTTTTTATTATTTTTATTTAATTTGGATTTTGATAAAAAATACATTCATATCTTTTTCACTTTGAATTCAATGAATCATTTTGTTTTTGATCCTTTAGAGCAGCACTGTCCAATAGAAATATAATCCAAACCATGTATGCAATTTTAAATTTTTTAGTAGCCACATTCAAAAGAGTAAAAAGAGCTGGGCACAGTGGCTTATACCTGTTCGTGCCTATAGTCCCAGCTACTGGGGAGGTTGAGGCAGGAGGATCACTGGAGTCCAGGAGTTCAAGTCTGGCCCTGGCAACATGGCAAGACCCCATCTATCAGAAGGAAAAAAAAGAGTAAAAAGAAACAGGTGAAATTAATTTAAGTAATATATTTTATTTAATGGAATAAACTCCAAATATTATCATTTCAACATGTAAGCAATATGAAAAGCTATTAATGAGATATTTGACATCATTCTTTTTCCCATACTAACATTTCTGAAATCTGTGAGTATCTTACTTTTACAGCATATATCAGTTAGGCCAACCATATTTCTTCTTTTTTAAAAAAAATAGAGATAGGGTCTTCCTCTGTTGCCTAGGCTGGAGTGCAGTGGTGTGATCATAGCTCACTGTAATCTCTCAGTTAGGTTTTTAAAAAAATTTTGTCAGAAAGATGGGGTCTCACTGTGTTGCCCAGGCTGGTCTGGAACTGCTGACTTCAAGTGATCTTCCCACCTTGGCCTCCCAAAGTGCTGGGATTACAGGTGTGAGCCATCGCAGCTGGCCCCAGACCAAGCACGTTTCAAGTGCAGAATATCCCCATGGGGCTGATGGCCCTGATACTGCACAGCCCAGGTCTAGATCACAGAGAATGGGATGAGTCAGTGTGGTGATAATGGGCCTGACCTACCACCAGGAGGACAAGTTTCGTAAGGTGGTTACAAACCTTCCCTCCTCTCTAGCCTGGGTTGTTCCCAGCTCCTAAAGCTTAGGTGTTGGTGCCTCTAGAGGTCTCAGTGGCTCACCAGGTTTCAATGGCTGGCAGCTGGCCAGGCTGTGTCTCTTGTGGAGCTGTCACTCTTGACTCTGATGGATGAGCTATGCAAGGACATTGTGTTTGGAGAGAGGGCCTAAGGGGCTGAGGATGTTTCTCTGATGTCAGTACCTCTGTTTATCTCCATGGCTGTCAAAACACTGGGATTCCTGCTGCCAACCTTCTGCTGGGGGGTCTCTGGAGCCGTAGGACACCAGGCATGGGCTATGGGCAAGGATCCTCCCCAAACTCCCCCTTTTCCCAAGGGACAAATACTTTTTGAGCCCTGCTCAAGCCTGTCAGTGATCTCAGCAAATCGGTCAATTGTGTCTCTATTAGCACCTCTGTCTGCACGGCAGGAATTGTTTATTTTACAGATAGATGGCTGTTTCCTCTTCATGGCCTGTTAGTGCATCAAAGTGACATTGATGAGGCTTGACAGGGCCATTGCTTGCATGGGGGAGGAAGGAGAGCAGAGGAATGAAGAACATGTGCTTTTAAAACACAAGGAATTGGGTTCAAATCCTGCCTCTGCCACTTATCTCTGAGCCAGTACAGTCTCTTCACTTCTCCAAGCTTGTCTCCTCATCTGTATGTTGGAAATAATACAGATGATGTGTGTTGGATCCACCTACAGAGTATTTAATCCTCACGATAATGGATGGAGAGCTCTTGGCTTGTACTAAGCAACCAATACATGCTAGTCATTGCTCTTCTTTGTCTCACTTTCCCTCAACTCTGGTTAATCAATTGTCTTAGCTCCCATTGGGCAGCATAAGAAATCCCTAAAGAGTATTAAATCAACAAACTATTGGGAGCCTAAATCTCCCTGTGGATTCAGCAGACCTTGACTGAGGTGAGGGCTTACTCTGTGTCCAGGCCTTGTTCTGAAAGCAGGCAGCAGGAAAGGAGGCAGAAATCAGGGACTGCCTTGGGTGACACACTGTCCAGTGGGGAAAGGGACCTCTGGGCACAGCTCGCAGCTCAGTGAGTGGGGGTTGTGCTGGGGTGCACAAAGGGTGAGAGTTGTGCAGAGGAGCTGGGAGACTCAGTAAAGACTGCTCAGAAGAGGTCAATTGGGCACTGGCTGGGAATGTCATGTGATAATGGCCATCCATGAGCCCAACAGGCACTCAACAAATACTTCTTGCACAGAGAGTGGCATTATTCCAAACTGCCTGTCATTTTAGTTGAAGGATAAGCATTAGCCAACGTATGACAGTTTGGTCATGACAGGTAACTTTAGCCAGTCTCAGTTAAATTTCAGGGTCTTTGTCTGAGAGGGGAAAAATGATAATGTATAGGCTGGACTGAGCTCAATTTTAGGAAGGGGTTGGCTTTGCTGCATTGTGCAGTGGATCCTGTATTGGTCAGGAACCAGCAAGGAACAGAATTTACCAGGGACAGTTTCAATGGTAAGATATGAATGAAGGGGCTACCTACAGAGAGTGAGCAGGGTTGGGGAACCAGCAGGAAGTAGCAACAGTGGAAAGCCGTAGGATACAGATGTAGCTGTGGCCTGGCTTCAACGCAGCAGATGAACACTGTCAGGGACAGCAGAGCAACAAAGTGGAAGGAACCTGGGTCCCTGCATGACCTCATGGAGCCAAGTTGCCTTGCCTGTCTAGACTGCCCTCTTACCTCTGCATAGTGATCTGAGAAAGAAACAAGCAGCTGTCTGTTTAAGCCACTGTATTGTGGACTCTGTTACAGCCACTAGCCTGTACCCTAATGCATTCAAAGGCCAGTGAGTATAGAAAAGAGTGAGGGAGGGAGAGAGTGTTAGCAGATGAGGGCCAAGATCCCATAGGGTCTTGTAGGCCAAGGTAAACAGTTTTGATTTTATTCTAGGGAGGATGGTTATGCAATCTGATTTGTGTTTGAAAAAGAATGCTCTGACTGGTGTGTGGACAATGGAATACAGCAAACAAAAGTAGAGGCTATGAGAGCAGTGAGGAGGCTATTCTGGATGTTCAGGCAAGACATGCTGGTTGCCTTGGTCAAGGGTGGTGGCAGCAGAGGTTGTAAGAAGGGGGTCAGATTCTGGATGGTGGATTATAAAGGATTATCTGATGAATTTGACTTTGGTGAGTTTGTATGTTCAGGAATAAATGATATAATACAAAGTGCTTAAAATAAGCCCTAGCACATAACTATCATTGTTTTTATAAAGGCTTTCTGACCATCACAAGGCACTAGTGGCTTGGATTAGGAAAGCAACTCACTACTTTGGTGTCTGTGGACATGGTCTTGGACTGTGCCTGAGGCCAGTCTCAGAAGGGAGGAATGTCAGTGGGCACATCCCAGGACCCCAAGAGACCCTCATTGCTGCAGTCGCTTGGGCTTGGAACTGGTAAAAAAAATTCACTGCTTTGCCCATCTCTGTACAGCAAATAATGACCAAGCACCTACGAGCTAAGAAGTGTTCTAGAAACTGAGGGAAAAGTATCAATAAGACATACTATGCCACTGCCCTCATGTTGCTGCTATTCTTTGCACTGGGATGTGCAAAGAAAAGTGAGGCATCTTTATTTCTCTTTAGCTCTTCCAATCCTCCCCAGTTGCCCCACTCCCCCCCTTTCTGGGAATTGATTGCCGACTAATAATTCCACAGTCTCTTCTCAGGTAAAAGCTCAAGCTCTAAGAATTCCCTTCTCTTGCCCAAGAAGGATCATGGGTGTACATCAGGGTTTACTGCAAGAGGCAAGGTGGGAGGGGCCCTTGATGCCATAGGCCCCTTGAGCCCAGCTGCTGCTCATCTATGTTGGTGTGAAATGGTCTCCTTCCAGAAGACTAAATAGCAAAGCAGTCTACATGGCACCCCACCTGTATCTGGGACATTGTCTTAGAGAAGGGAGCTCACCACCCACAGGCCTCTCTGCCAGCTGCCCCTCCTCCAATCCCTGCTTTTTCAACCATCCACTTTCTTTTCCTTTCTTAGCAGAACACCCTCTTGGCCTCCTCCTACTGGCATTGGCCTCCCTTTCCCGTTTCTCTGGGACCATATGGAGAAATGACTTCCAGGTAGTGTTGAAAGATTCACAAATAAATTTTTAGTATAAATATGTCCCATGCAATATTTGGGACATATTTATGTTAAAAAGTTATTTGTTGCTTTTCTGAAACTCAAATGTATTGGGTTATTAAGTAGGAAATGTCCGATTTCCTTAAGTACTAAGTTTGACAGTTGATATCTCTGACATTTCACTTTGACGCTTCTTATTTTATTTTTATTGTGAAGGTACATCCTCAGTCTTTCAAACACACATCTTGGCTTGTGATTATCCTTCATGTTTTTTTTTTTAGAGCAATTTTTCTGAAACCATGGATAAGTAAAAAATTCATGTTATTTTTTAATACGAGTTCTGTCGTGGAACCAATGCAGTGCAGACAGCTCAAAATATCAACAAAGTGTTTGGGAAGGATGTGGCTAATGAACACACAGTACGTGGATGGTTTGAGACGTTCCATTCTGGTGATTTTCATCTTGAAAATGAGCCACATGGGTGACCAGAGACCAAAGTGGATAATGATGAGCTGAAAGCTATAGTGGAAGCAAGTCCATCTCAACCTAGCGTGAATTAGTAGCAAGGTTTGACATTACTATTCCAACAATATCGGACCATTTGAAACAAATGGGCAAGGTAAAGAAGCTGGATAGATGGATTCCTCATGAATTAAACGAGTGTCAGAAGAGAAATCATCTCAAAGCTTGCCTTTCTTTGCTGTCATGACATAATGTCAAATCATTTCTATACCATATGGTTACATGTGATGAAAAATGGATTCTTTTTGACAATCGCAAGCTTTCGGCACAATGGTTGGATAAAGATGAAGTGCCGAGACAGAGTCCAAAACTGAATATTCATCCCCAAAAGCTAATGGTGTCTGGTGGTCCATCACTGGCATTATCCACTACAGCGTCATGAAACCTGGTCACTCAGTTGCAGTGGATGTCTACTGCAGCCAACTGAATGAAATGATGAGGATGCTTGTAATTAAGCAGCCGAGATTGGTCAATAGAGACAGGCCAATCCTTTTGCAAGACAAAGCTCAACCACATGTTGCACAAACAACGCTGCTCAAACTACAGAAGCTGGACTTGGAAACTCTCTGTCGTCCACCATGTTCACCAGACCTTGTACCAACTGACAACCACTTCTTCCAGGCTTTGGACCACTTCTTGCAAGGAAAAATATGCAATTCTCAACAAGCTGTGGAAAACGCCTTTTGCGATTTCATCACCACTTGCTCTCCAGGCTTCTTTGCTGCTGGCATAAACAAGCTACCATTAAGATGGCAAAACTGTGTCGACAGTTTAGGTGCATACTTTGATTAATTGAACTGCTTCTTGTTTGAAATATAATAAACTACACATCTGATTTGAAATCGGACATTTCATATTTAATGACCTTAATAACTGGGTGTCTTATATTTTATCTGGCAACCCTACTTCTAAGGAACTTGATTGTGGAAGGAGAGGAATGAAAAACACAGCCATTTAGTATTTTAAAAATATTATGTTTGATACAGGGCTTACCCCCTTCTGGCTTCTTGGCTGGACAGACTTAGACGAGCTTCAGAAAGAAGGAGGCAGCCCCCCCTTCCTCCCTAGCATGGGCTGTTCCCAGTCCCTTAGAGGAGCCCATTGTGTCTGTTGTATGTGAATGGGGGAGGGGTGGATGATGAAGGAATCAGCTTTGGCTTCCTGCCCTTCCTCCCCCAATCACACCAGGCAGGCTTCCCTGGGATGTGGGTAGCCCCCATCCTGTTGGCAAAGCAATTGCTTACCTAGGACTTTTATGAGGACATTTTTATTGGGCTGTAATTGAAGAAAAAAATTCCAAGACACTCCAGATTTTTCTCATAAGCCTGCTTCAGGCATGTGTGTGTGAGAGTGTGTGTGTGCATGTGTGCACACGTGCATGTACAAATGCTCATATACTTTGGCCAGACCACACCAGAGTTTTTGTGGAAAAAGTGAGGAGGTTTTTGTGTAAGACATTTGCTCTCCTTTTCTGTACATTAAAGACCAGAATAAAGATCAGTTGGGTGTCTGGAGAGCCTGTAAGAGTCTTTTCATTAAGCAAATATTCTAGCAGTTGGAGAATGGGTTTTTATGTAGGAGGGCTACATTTGTCATGACAGCCTAAAATCCTAATGTAAGTTGACAACCATATTTAAGAAACCCTGTAATAGAATGCAGAGCTTGTTATCTATGTAAAACTGCTCTGCAAAAGTTTATAAATCATATACATATATTTAAAAGAATGTGAAAGTAAATCCAGATGATGATGTTTTAGAAACGGGCTGATTGTAATCCCTGTTGTGCCCCGTTGCTGTTCTGAGAAGCTGCAGAAGGTTTCATCTGGGAGTCTGTGTGACCAGCCCTCTCACCCCCCACTCAGGAAAGATGGAGATACAGACGTCCCTTCCTAGCCAGCCCCTGCTTGTCCCAGCAGAGAGTAAAGCTATGCAAGCTATTATTGAGTACCTACTATGCGCCGGGCACTGGGCTGCTTCTTAATTTCCATCCTCACAACAGACCTGTGCACTGCTGTTACTCCTTCCCATTTTGACACTTGAACTTGAGTGAAATATCACTCAGGCTCACACAGCTGGGAAAGGGGTGGCATCTGAGTGAAAACCTGAGTCCGTGTGCATCCAAGGCCCCTGTTCCTCCTGCCACCCCATTCCTGCCCCGGGCAGCAGCTTGCCTCGGAGGTGGTGGGATGTGTTATGATCTCCTTGGCTAGAGACATGTCATAGTTTCTCAGGAGGGATGAAGCTGGACCAAGAGTGAGCTAGGTCAGGCCACGTGCCTCTGTGTGGTGGCCATTTCTGGGTCAGGCCCGAATCTACTGAGTGAATATCCTCCCTAAGGTGCCTGTCGTCTGATCAAAGTCCAAGATATGCATGGACGAGCTTCTTTCAGATGTCGCAAGATAGACTCCCACTCACATGAGTGCGGAGGTTCATTGTGATAATAACACACTTGAAAACAAGGGTCGTCCTGGAGAACGGGAATGTCCCCCAGGATATACCGCTGACTCCAGTGATCAGGTTAACAGGGTTTTCCTCCAGCACAGGCTGCTCTGCTTTTCAAGGCTCTGGCTTTATAGGGACTCAGCTCTTCGGCTTTGCTTCGGGTATTCCTGTTGCTACCTGCTGACCTCCTCTGGTCCTTAACTTAGTGACTTCTGCTGCCTGGTGACTTCCCTTCAGGTCCCTCCCTAGCCATCCCACTACCTCTGACTTTCTCTCCCATTCAAATTCTCCAGGAGAGAGGACCTCGTTGCCTCAGTGCTCACTGTTCAGGAAAGGGCACCCGTCCATGGCAGCCCTTACAACAGATGCCTCCCAGGCCTCTGGCTACCTGCATGTCCGGAGATAGACCAGGTAAGACCAGGTTTTGCAGCAAGTAAGGGAAACTTGAAAAATAGTGGCTTAAACAAGATAGACATTTCCTTCTCTCTCACGCAAGGAAGCATGGAGCGCAGAGGCAACCCAGGCTAGCAGGGAGCTCCGCCATCCTGCTCACACTCCAGGTGGTACCACATAGGCAGGAGGTCATAGGACACACCCCTTCCCTTTTGAAGTGACTTCTCAGAAGCACAAGAATTCCACTTACATCTCATTGGCCAGAATGTAGTCACTTGGCCACGCTTACCTGCAAGGAGGTTGGGAACTGTTCTACTTTAGCTGGGCCTGTTGCCACCCAGCTAACAACTGAGAGTCTTCACCGAAGTAAAAGCAGAGAATGGATATTGGGAAGCAAGTAGAAGTCCACATCCAGCTGTTGACAAAGATGCTTTGCTTGACCAAACTTTGGTCAAGCTGCTGAACCTCCTCCTGGGCCCACCTGTGCACTTCCTTGCAAGATCTAGTTCTAGCAACAGCCCTGCTGGGTCAGTTTAGCACGAACCCCTCTTGATATCTGATCAGGCTCCTTATCCTCCATCATCCCCCAGGTGGTCACCCTGGCATGTTTCAGCGAGAATCCTATTAGATCCATTTAGCCAGAACCCCCCTCACCCTGGAGGTTTCCTCTTAATAATTTTCTATCCACTGACCCCCACCACCCTGTTACTTGGCTGTAAATTCCCACTTTTCCATGCTGTATTTGGAGTCGAGCCCAGTCTCTCCAGCTGCAAAATCCCTCGCAGTGGCCCCTATACCTATCTTGATGGTCCTGAATAAAGTCTTCCTTCCTGTGCTTATCAAGTGTCATTGGATAGTTTTTTTCTTAACAGTATCCATTCTGATGCTGCCATCTACAGCTAGCACATACAGTGAAGAGTTTGTGACACCAGGAATGCCTCAGAAGGGGGCGCTGGCATGACAGGCGTCCTGCACGGACTGTACAGGTGCTTATTCAAATCTAAAGGGCATGGCCTAAAAGGAACTAGAAGAGCCCCTTCACTCCACCCCCAAGTTCCCCCTTGGCAGTCCTGCCTGTAAGCTCATCACGGAAGCGAAGCAGTCAGTGCCTGCCCAGCACTCCGGAAGTGGGCACCTGATCCTGGGAAAGTTAACCTGTCCTCAATCCTTCCTACTTGTATGTTCTCATTTCTGCCTAGCCAGCAACCCTCCCGCCCGGTCACCACCAAAGTCAGGATGGTCCTGGCAGTCAGTATCACTGAGCTGGAGCCGCGGAAGGCTCGTCTGACTGGTCCCAGCTGTGGGTCCCAGGAGCCCCGTCACAGTCTCAGAGGGTACAGGAGGCAAGGCCAGAGCACCCGTGCAGGCTGTGAAAGGAGATGGGGTCTGAGGGAGGGAGGGCACACGGGTGGGCAGATGGGAGGCTCTGAAGTAGCAGCTGGGGTGCAGGAAATCTCAGAGGAGGGGAGCTCCTAGCAGCTCCCAGGGGAGAGAGACCGGGCTGACCCGACAGCCCCTGGCTCAGGAAGCACAGGCAAGATGAGTGCACACACCTGGGGAACACACTGAGACGAGCAGAGTGATGTGAGGCAAAGGAGAAGGGAAGCTGGTTCTTCTCGCTTGCTAAAGAGCAGTACCTGGGAGGGCGGAGGGTGGGCTGGGCTACGTCCCCTTGAGTTTCCCCCCAGACAGGTTTCCCCGAGGCCCCGGTGGCTGTGGAGTCCACAGTGCGGCAGAGGGGGAGGAAGCAGAGGAGGCAGCTGTCCAGGCGGGGCTCTGAGCTAGAGGCCAGCAAACCCCCAGGGGGCCTCTTGGCGGGAGGCTGGTGGCCGGGGAGGAAGGTCGGGTGGCTGGAGCTCAGGACGGAGCTGGCAGTGTGGGAGAGGAGGGGGTGGAGGTTCCCTTTCTGGAAGCCTCTCCACCCTGCCCACCTCAAGGTTTTTGCCACCAAGAGTCTCCCTGGGACCCTAACCACCCCTCCTGATGTCCAGGGGGCGCTGTTGCCGTCTGCATTCCTCTGTAGACGAGGGGCGGGGGGCGGCCTCATCTCCACGCACCCGCGGCTCTGTCTTTTCATCATGCACACTTTCCTCCAGAGGCTAATTTAGTGGCTAGAAGCCCAGGCCTGCTGGTCAGAACTGGCTCTGTCCCTGCTGATACATAACAAACTACTCCAAAATGTAGTGACTCAAAACAGGAGTATTTTTTTTTTTTTTTTTTTGAGACAGTCTTGTTCTATTGCCTGGGCTAGAGTGCAGTGGTGTCAGCCTAGTCATTGCAACCTCAAACTCCTGGGCTCAAGTGATCCTCCTCCTGCCTCAGCCTCCCAAGTAGCTGGGACTATAGGCATGCACCACCATGCCCAGCTAATTTTTTTATTTTTTGTAGAGACGGGGTCTTGCTCTTGCTCAGGCTGGTCTCAAACTCCTAACTTCAGGCAATCCTCACACCTTGGCCTCCCAGAGTGCTAGAATTACAGGCGTGAGCCACTGCATGCAGCCATGCAGATTTTCTTATAGCTCATTTGTGGGTCAGTAATTCAGGCAGATTCAGGTGAACAATTCTCTGTTCCACGTGACACTGACAGAGGTCACTCTGTGGTATTTAACTAGCAGATGTGCTGATCTGGAGGGTCCAAGGAGTCACTCAAATGTCTAGTGTCTGGGCTCAGCTGGGACTGTTGACCAGTTTACCCACACACAACCACTCCAATGTGGCAGTCTTGGGGTAGTCAGACTGCTCGCACGGTGGCTCAGAGTTCGCAGGGAGTGTATTCCAAGTGACCCAGCCAGAAGTTGTGAGGTGTCTTATGACCCAGCCTCAGAAGTCCCCAGATGCCACTTCTGCCACATTCTCTTGGCAAGCAAGTCACCGAGAATGAAGGCCAACCAGAATGTAAGGCATAGGAAGTGCCTTTAAGAACACAAGTTCACTACCGAGTTGGTGGTATGATTCTACCACTGCCAGCTAAGTGACCTGAGAAAGTATACTTAAGCTCTTTGAGCCTCAATGTTCTCATCTGTAAAACAGGAATAATAGTAATATATACCTCTTAGGGATTATGAGAGTTAAGTCTTATGTATATTATTTATAAATAAATATTTATAAGTAATTATTATAAAATGTATACATAAATACATATAAATTATATATGCATATATATTTTCAGTGCCTGCTGTGGGAAGCCTGCTTATGACCACCAATATCTGCAGTTTCCTCTTCCTGTTGGCACTGACCTAGACCATCTCCCAGCCTCCCCTGCAATTAGGTGTGACCATTGACTAAGTTCTGGCCCATGGGACCTGAGGGGATGTCATATATCTGGCCTGACATCCTCCATGCTCACTCCCCTGGCCCTTCACCAACCTGTGTTGCAAATGGAAAATAAAGCTTTGTTGAGATTAGGCCACTGAGATTTTGGGATTTTTGTCAGAGCCATTAGCCGAGCCTGAATAATGCACTGGTAGATACTAAGCTCTCAGTTAATGCCGGCTGCTGTTCTGGCCCAACCTCTCTGTGCCTGTGTTCTTGTCTACAAAATGGTGATAAAAGGACCTAGCCCACAGGGCTATAAGGAGCAAAAGAAATGATGGGGAGTTTGTCTCACCAGCTTAGCTTGTCTTCAACCACAGTTATTTTATCTAAATACTACCAACGGGGTCATCATTGCCTTTTCTCATAAGCACGATTATCCATAATAAAGGCTCTTGCAGGTTTTAGAAGGATAACAGTTGAATTTGCAGTATTGTAGGCCTGAAGCCAGTAATAATGGTATAGTCTAATTCAGAATTCTTCCTAAAATCTATTTGACCTGATATTTTTAAAACCTAAATATAGAGTAGGATGTTTCTAATTTAGAAGTTAGCCAATTTATTTATTTTTATTTTTTAAAGTTATGATATATTTTTAAAAAGCAAAAAAAGATCTCACAAACATCTGTATTCCCACAACTTGATATGGCCAAATCTTAACATTTTGCTATATTTGATTTGTGTTTTTTCTAAAGGAATAAAACACTGTGGGTGAAACTGGCAAAAAAAAAAAAAAAAGAAATGATATATCTAAAGCACTTACCATAGTGCCTGGCATATGCAAAGTGGTCAGTAATGGTCAGCTAATTTTTTTTATTTTGAAATAATTTTAGGTTTACAGCAGACTTATAAAGATAACAGAGGCATTTCTTTGTATACCCTTCACCCAGCTTTCGCTGATTCTTAGCTTCTTACATAACGTTGCTATATTTATCAAAGAAATTAACATTGCTATAACACTATTAACTAAACCACAAACTTTACTTGAATTTCACCCGTTTTTCCACTTATGTCCTTTTTCTGTTCCCGGATCCAATCGAGGATACCACGTTGCATTTAGGCCAGCTAATTTTTAATCATTTATCCATTCATTCAATACACTGAGAATGCCGCCCATTTTTGGTCCAAGACTGGGGTTTCTGAGCAGCAGATGATGCTGGGGCCCCTGTACTTTGTGCTATGATGACAATGGATCACAGCTATCTTTTCTGAGAACTTATTCCATATTATGCACAGCACTTTCTATATGCCCACTCAATCCTTACCACAACCCCATGTAGTGGCTGTTATTAATCCCATGTTCTAGATGGGGAAGCTGAGGTGTAGAGAGATTGAGACCACACACCTGGTAAGGGGCAGAGGTAGGATTTGAATCCACAAGTCTGGTTCCAAAGTGATGCTCTTAACAATACACCACTGCTTCTTTCACAGGCTGCTCTAGAGAAGAGGGAGAGTGGACATGTTGTCACAGACTTCCCTGGGCGAGTGTGGCAGGCAGGCATCCTGGGGCAGGGGGGTGAGTGTGCCAGCCTGGAGCTCAGCTCTCTTTCCTCTAGTGTGTGGGGAATATTTGGCTTTCCCACTGCCTGTCGCCTCGTGGCTCCTCCCTTCTCTCCCTGCAGCCCCAGATTCTGCACCCAATCCACAGAGCCCCAAGAAGGTGACCTGCTGAAACCTAAACCCCAGGCCCAGGGTGCAGCTCTGTTGCAGTCTCAGGGCACCCACCACGCCAGCAGGGGCAGGCTGCCCACACCCAGACTAGGATGATGATCTAGAGACTGGCTTCTGGAGCTATCATCTTGGGTCCTGCTGATGCTACATGAGCAAGAAATAGCAACAAGGACTGAGTTGTCAAGCGGAGGAGGGATCCAAGGGAATTGGGAGTGGGCAGTTTGGGCTACTGAGCTGGAACTGGCTTTGTCTGCTCTAGAGAATTACAGGCCCCAGCAACCTGAGGATGAACTGAGAACAGCTTTCTATCCCCAGGGTGGACAGGAGCCCTGCTGGTTGGGGCTGGGCCCTGTGACTAAGCTGGGCACAGCAGCACCAGCCCTTCTGCCATCCTCCAGCAAGAACATACATACACCCTCTGGAAAAGGCCCAGAGGGCACCTGAGGCAGTCAACAGCCTGCTGGGACTGGGACCAGGAGCTGCAGGGAGGTGATCAGAGGAGCCAACAGGGCAGTATCTACTCTTGAGCTAGAGCCCAGAGATCCTGGATGCACGAGGTAGAATTCTAGCCCTGTCTCATCTTTTCTGAGCCTCAGTGTGTTCATCTGTAAAATGGGAATATTAATACCTCCCAGGCAAGGCAGCATACATCTGTGCAGTTTATGAATTACAGAAGGGGTGAGCAGAGGCTACAACCCAGCCAGTGCTTGGCTCACCCAGCTGGGGACCCTTACTTGGGGCTATGTCCACTCAGGAGAAAGGGACACTGTTTCCTTCCCTGAGCTGGTTGCCCAGGCATGCTTCTGCCCGAAAAGTTGGTTTGCTTGGAGGGGGCACCTTTTTCAAGGAGCACTTGCTCTCTGGAAATAGACAGATGGCAGAGGAGGGCAAAGACTCCTTACACCCCGGGGGAGGGCAGAGCTGGCCCCAGAGAGCGTTGGTGGGGAGTGAGGAGGAGGCACAAAGAGCTCGGGTGGGATAAGACACGCTGGGAGGAGGGCGCCAGGGGAGCCAGGTGGTGAGCTGCTGAATGCAGGTGGGGCTGGGAGGAGAGGAGGTGCCCTCTGGAGGCAGCTCAGTTCCAGTCCCACTGCGATCCTCTCCCTCTCATGGCCTCTGTAGAGAGGGCCAGTGGCCGTGGTGCCAACCTGTGGCTGCTGGTCCACAGACCCACAGGGCTGTATCTGAGGGTAGGGTCATAGCCAGAGCCATGGGGACCTTGAGCCTGGAAAAGCCAGGTCCGAGACAGCCAGTTGGGAAAGAATGACAAGGCACCAGGCGAGTTGAATCCCGAGTGGTGCTACCACAAGGGGTAGGATGGCATTTTGGGACACCAAGGAAGAGCACTTCTTGCAGGCTTGAGGGGTCCGGGAGGGCTTCCCAGAAGTGACATCTAAACTGAGACCCTGAGGAGAAGCTGGAGTCACCCAGTGAAAAGAGGTGAGGGTGGAGCATTCAGGTGGTGCAACCCGACGCATGTGCGGTACCAGAGGAAGACAGTGACGCGCGTCCTGGGAATCACAAGTGGACTTTCTGTCCTTTAATTGCACAGTATGTTTGGGAACAGAATTCCATTGTGGCTGGAGATATGAGAAGGCCTCGGGTAATGAGGCACCTTTATACCTTGTCAAGGTGTTTGTACTTTGAGGGGATTAAGCCAAAGGGTGACGTGATTAGATTTCATTTCGGTAAGAAGCCTGCCCTGGAGGGAGGACAAGGCTGGAGGCAGAAAGACCCTTAGCCCGGCTGTGGGGAGAATTCAGGTGAGATTGATGAAGCCAAGTGAGCAGATCTGGGCAGTATTTAGGAGGAGTCCAAGATGACACCTGTCACTGACTTGGGAACAGTGGCTATCAGAACTGGTCATCGAAACAGGGAACTAGGAAGAGGAGTGGGTCTGGGTAGGGGCTGGTGATGAAAACCTCAGCTGAGTTTGAGGTCTGGGAGCGATATTCAAATGGAGGTGGCCAGTGGGAGGCAAAGGTTTTGAGCTCAGGAAAGCAGTGGGCCAGCCGTGTCCACTGGGGAGTCATCAGCCTACAGATGCTAACTGAGGCTGCAGGAGCAAGAGGGTCCCCCAGGAGAGAGCAGGACAGTGAAGGGGAGGCGAGGCAGAAGGGAGAACCCTGAGAAACCTGGACATTGAAGGTCAGCCTAAGGTGTCAAGGGCTAATTAGCAGTGGCCAGCAAGGGAGCAGGAAAACAGCCCATCTAATCCTCACAAATACCTTGAGTGCCATTTACAGGTGAGGAACCTGGCAGGGGGCTTTCTATAGTGTTTTATTTTTTTCTATTTTTTTATTTTATTTATTTATTTATTTATTTATTGAGACAGAGTCTCACTTTGTTGCCCAGGCTAGAGTGAGTGCCCTGGCATCAGCCTAGCTCACAGCAACCTCAAACTCCTGGGCTTAAGCGATCCTACTGCCTCAGCCTCCCAAGTAGCTGGGACTACAGGCATGCGCCACCATGCCCGGCTAATTTTTTGTATATATATATATATTTTTTAGTTGGCCAGATAATTTCTTTCTATTTTTAGTAGAGACAGGGTCTCACTCTTGCTCAGGCTGGTCTTGAACTCCTGACCTCAAGCGATCCACCCGCCTCGGCCTCCCAGAGTGCCAGAATTACAGGCATGAGCCACCGCGCCCAGCCGCTATAGTGTTTTATTTTGTTAGAGCATAAGAACAAAGAAACTCAGAGCCAAATATTTTTTCCCATCATATAACCATCTTTCACCTAGGATTTCTGCAGTGTCTCCTCCCCAATCTGTATCCTCCTCTTGTTTAATGTCTCAATTTTTCAGGTGTCTGTAATTTTTTTTTTTTTTGGGACAGGGTCTCAATATGTTGCCCTGGCTGGTCTCAAACTCCAGGGCTCAAGTGATCCTCCCGCTTCAGCCTCCCCAGGAAGGAGACAGTAATTATGAGCAGTCCTTTTGGAAGTAAAGTGTAAATGGAGAGGCTGGCTGGTTCCAAGAGATGCTATCTGTGTACATGAGTTTTGATAGTCGGCTTTGGGTAGGATGGGCACGGAGAGGATGGTGACGCATCGAACTTGGGTCTCTATCAGATAACCTTACTCTTGGTTGAGGGTATGAGGAGGACAAGATAAGGAAGAGGTCATCTAATCCTCAGCACTTGTACCCTGGCTCCTCTCTCTTGCACATGCGACAGGTATTGCTAGTTGATCCCCACACACCTCCTTCCTCATTAAGCCCTGGCATGGGTTCCAGCCCCTTCTCTAGGCTGCCAGCCTGTTGGATCAGAGTTGGCAAGCCACCTGGAGCCTGCGGCCACCCTGAGAGTAAGCCATTGCTTCACAAACCACCAGAAGATTGCCTGTCTTTATTATGATGAACATTTATTATAGAGACAGACTGAACTTTCTTTTGCATAAAGAATCTCTGGATTGGGTCAGGGAAATCCACCTGCTAGAGGTCACCACCCAGCCATCCCTGCCTCTGCCTCAGCTAAGGCCCCACTTGCTGTTTACATCCCAGGGGTCACTGGGAACAGCAGAGGCTGCCGTCCCCAGAGCCAGGCTGGTAGGGTTGGGCCACGCTGGATGGAGGGTCAGGGCTCCTGGCTGCCTGCCAGGTCAGAGCCGCCCCATCTCCCGCCCCAGTCGGTTGTCCAGAACCTGGAGCTGTCGGAGGAAGCCCGAGTTGGGGCAGATATCGCGGTGGGCTTGCACCGTCTTGATGGCCTCTACCAGTGTCATGTTCTCGCAGATCATGAGGAAGGCCAGGACAAGCGTGGCGGAGCGGCTTACCCCCATGGCACAGTGTACCAGCACGCGGCCTGTGGGGAGACCCAACCTAGCGTCAGCTACTTGCCCTTGAACCGCCCACCCCTTTGGGAAGAAGAGATGCCCCTGACCATCCTTCACAGCATCCTGGAAAACTGACACTGTCCTCACTGTCAAATGGGGCAACTGAGGCCCAGAGAAAGAAAGAGACTGGCTCAAACTCTCACAGCAAGTCAGTGGCAGAGCTTAGCTTAGAGCTGGGATTCCCTTCTGGTCCAGGGTGCTTCCTCTGGCATCCTTTGCAACTCTGGGCCGGGGGAAGGAGGTTTACTCCTGGGGTCCCCTGGATTTGCTTCAGATCACAGGGGGTACCCACCTACCTCTCTTTTCCCCAGTTCTGCCTGCTCCCCTGTTCCTGAAGCCCTATGCCAAGGCCTCATCCTAGAGGAGCCTCTTCTAGGCCCTGTACCCTCTGCCCAACACCTGGCCTTTCACTGAGGGATGTGGTCACGCTGATGACCACACTGGATCTTAGTTATGTCTGTGTTTGCTGGTTCCCAGGCTGTCCCTGAAGAGGACACTTACTAAATGGCAGCAGCTATTTGCCCCATGGGGTGGGAGGGTTGCTGCAAGGGTTGTGGCTCTGGACTCGCACCAGTGCTACTGGAAACATGCACAGCTTGTTCACCTTGGGGAACACTGAGAGCAGTTCGGATGTATCGAGCAACAGGCAGAAAGTAGATGCTGAGGTCGAAGAAGGGGTTGTCATCGGCCTCGATGCCGTAGTACTCCACGGGCATTCCTCGGTAAAACTTGACACCTGTGTCCACCTGAAACTTGCCTGCAGCGACGTTCACAACGTGGGTGATGCCCAGCTGGGTCAGCTTGCTCTTGTCCCGGGCTGCGTACCTGGGGCGGGGACACAGGGCAGTTAGGAGGGTGGGGTAGATCTCCCTGGGTCAGCCCTGGCTGGGTTGGAACTTGTCTCCCCAGCCTACAAGCTGCCGAGGGTGGAAACTAGAACCAGTGAACAGGCCCGTGGTGAAGGGCACCTCCAGTTGAAGTTTAAGACTCCTTTTCACTCAGGCCAACTTTTCTGGAAGGCAATTTAGCCACGTGCATCAAAAGTCTTAAAAATGTACATATACTTTGCCCCAGCAATTCTCCTTCTAGGAACTTAATTAAAGGAAGATTCCAAAACGTGCCCAGAGGTATATGTAAACTGAATCTAGTGATATGTAAATAGTAAAAACTTGGGGAGAAAACCCCACTAAATATCCTATAATAGGAGATTAAGTATGGTATATCTAAATGATGAAATACTATGCAACCACTAAAATGTCGTAGACACAGGTAAACATGGGAAGATATTCATGCTATATTGAGAATCTGTGAAAAATACAGGATACAAAAAAAGTTTTAAATGTAGTATGATTCTATTCAAAAAGCTTTCTATAGAAAAGCAGATTATAAAATGGTATTATAAAGTGATATCATTTTTGTAAAAAAAATTGTGACAAAGCATGTCTGTGTGTATGCATTTTTTAGAAGTCTACAAGGATTTTATTACTGCTTATCTATGTGGGGGGGAGAATAACATATTTGTCATGTTGTTAACAAGATATTGATCTATAGTTTCTAAATATTAAGGAAAATTTCTAAAATATATGTATATATATGTCCCTATTTTCTAAAATCTAAAAAAAAAAAAAAGAAAACTTTTGGGAAAAATGACTCAATTCATTCTCTCTCTCTCCACATACACACACACACACACACACACACAACTAGAGAAACTCAGGGGTGTTTTCACAGGATATATGTACTAAAATATTCCTAGGATGATTGCTCATTATAGCCAAAAACTGAAAACAATTCAAATGTCCACATTCAATAGAATGAATAAATTGTGATGTAATCATAAATGAATATTATACAGCAGTGAAAAGTGAATGACCTGCAGATAGACATAATAACATGGATAACTCAAAATTTTGAGCAAATGATTCTATTCATATAATTTTAAACAACAGGTGAAGCTAATTATACTGTATAGGTGGTAAAACTTTAAGGAAAACAAGAAAATAATTCAATAATTCAAATTAGTGGTAAGCCATGGAGAAAAGGAAAAAGTTACAATGAGAAGCATTCAGTAGGGGCTTCTGGGGCAAAAGTAATGTCCTGTTTCTTCACCTGAGTAATGAAGCTGTTCGTATATGTTCTGTGCACATTTCTTATGTGTGTTGTATTTCCACGGTTAGAAGTAATAATAATAAAAAAGCAAAGAAAAATAGGGAAAGAGATGGTGGGAGGCGGCAGATGGGTCCCACCTCTACCCTTGCAGGGCTCTGGGAGAGGTGCATGCCCCCACTCCCGTGTGGACCTTACACCCTCCTGCACCCCCCCAAAGTGGGTCTTACTCACGCATCTCCCAGGAAGAGGTTGGGCCAGACCTCGTTGATGTGGTTCAGCATGGGGGCCCGACGGACCCACAGCAAGCGCTGCAGAGAAGCCAGCGTGGGTGGCTGGTAGGGGGGTATTCGGACAGCCCCATGGATCTTGGGCCTCCGGAGGTCCTGCTTCTGCAGTGAATCCATCCTGGAACAGAGTGGACACAGCAGTCGCTGGAGGCAGGCTCCCCGAGGGTAGATCTAGCTGATGGGGAGGCCCATGGTGCAGTGCCCAGGTGCCACTGGGATGCTGCAGGAAGGGCCTCAGCTATTTCCGATGAGGTTATTAACCAGCTCAGCTGGGGCTGAAGCCTAGAACCCTTCCCCAGGGAACAAGGGAATCAATCCCTTGTCACCACTGTGGAGCTGGGTGTACCTCTCTCCTGCCCTCTCCTGAGGTTGCAGGTGTAGGAAGCTGTGGCCAAGGGGTGCTTGGAGTCCCCTATTTGTGGCACCTAGTCAGTGCAGATCTCATCCCTTAAGTCACTGGTCAGTTGGAACTTTGTGGGGATGGAAACCCCAGATGGCTGTGGCTCTCGGAGGACATCCAGGAAGGTCCCCCCAACCTAGGCAGCTCATCTCAAGCCCCTCCCCTGCTACTTCCAGGCTGGCCCTCGGCTGCCCCCACCACACACACTTTTGGGGGCTTGGAGATCGGCGTCATCTCCAGGGTGAGAGGCAGGGGCTGTGAAGTGACATTTGTTAGCATTCCCACACTGAAAGCACCAATGCCTCTCACACGCCTTGCTTGTGGTATGTCCCTATGTCACACAAGAGGAAGCTGAAGCTCAGAATGTTTTTTAAGTGATGGATGACAAAGCCATATGGCTGATGAGTAGCCAGGCTGGGGTTTCAGTCTACTTCTGAGCTCCTTCAGCTCCATCCCCAAACCTTTCAGTTACCACCTTTGGGGACTCCAGAGTGTGGTCACTAACCCGTCTGTTTCCTCAGGGCGCCTGGCGCTGCTGAGCTACGCCTCTGCCTACAGGCCAGGGTGTTCCTCTTACCCCCATGACTCAGGCCAGCAGTGCTGTACGTCAGTCCTCCCCTGGAAGGGGTGGGTTGTGTCAGGCGTCAGCTGGCTGAGGGAGTTCGAGATCCTGCAGAGCTGGGCTGTCAGCGGCACCAGAACATGGGGCTGGTGCCGTGTTGGGAAGGAGGGCCTACCTTGGCCAAGTGTCCCTGATCCCTTCAACCAGTAGCTAGGGAAGGTGCATACCGGGAAGAACATCTTTTCCCTTTGGTGGGTGGTGCCAGGACCAGAAAGGGAAATGGGTACCCAGGAGGCCCCCGGCTTGGCCAAGCTCACCCAGCGGGTGTCCTGTGAGCAGGGTGGAAGTGAAGGCACAGATCTCCCCCTCATCCCCCACTGTGACCTCTCAGGGCAGGCGGAGTGGCCTGCCACCTACCTAGGGCATGGTCTGGGGCCAGGAATGGGGGAGTGGGTGCAAGGGCAGGACTCAGCTCGGTGAGCAGAACGGGGCTTGGGGCAAGTTCCGCCCAGAATACAGATGCTGTGAAGCGGCTAGAATTCCAGGCCCTCTTGGAGTCCGTGGGGGTGGGGCCTGAGACAGACCCAGGCCTGTGGACTGAAGTAGGGGTCCTGCCAACCTCCCAGGCCTCTGCTCCGCCTGGCATCTCTTTGAGATCGAAGGCTCTTGGCCCCACAACTGCCCCCCCAAAGATGGGAGGCTACCTGAAGTGGTGGGAAGAGGGAAGGGGAGAGCCGGGCTCCCCTGGGAGGGCTCCCTTGGGACTCTGCCATGACTCATTCTGTGGCCTCGAGCAAGTCTTTGCTCCTGTCTGGACCACACTGTCTCTTGCCCATGCTAAAGATCCTAGCGTTGCCTGACTTTCAGGATTCTCTTGGGGGGGCTGACCCGGGAAGGAGAGAGGAGCGTCTGGGGGTGCAGTGACTACAGAGCAGAGGGTGTAGGGTGGTGGGGAGGGGGATGCCCCCAGGCCCCAGGGGAGTCCAACAGCCGCCCTGGTCTGGAGCCACCAGGTGGGGCTGCAGCAGCCCCAGGCAGGACCAGATGGGCTCTGGGCAGGCTGCTGGCGCCGGGCTCAGGCCTGTCGCGCTTGGCGTGGGGTAAGGCCGCCCTCCGGTGGCCAGTGGGTGCCTCGCAGCCCGGGAGCAGGCGGCCTGGCTGCACCTGTAGGTTCCAGAGGGGCCAAGGACTGGGCCACAGCTCATGCCTCAGCCTCCGAGGGGACCCTGGGCCCAAGGCTGGAGAAAGGAGCTTTTCCCTGGACTTAGGGCTACTCACGGTCAGGTCCACCTAAGGCTCATTCCTGATGGTCACGGTATACCTGCCACCTGTCTGCTCTTTCCCACTGGGGCCCAGCCCACCTTGTCGGCCAGAGTCAGGCCCAGCCGCCCACCCAGGGACTCGTCCTTCAAGCCCCGGATACACCCAAGGAAGAGGAGCCAGGGGCTACAGCAGTTCCCCTGCTTTGTGCTGCCCCCAGACCTGGGCTGTGGATGGCCCAGCACTTGCTTCTGCATCTCTTCTGCCACAGCCGGGTGAAGCACAGGCCCGGCGTCCAGCAGTGACAGGGCGCGCCCAGCCCCTCTGCCACTTACTCTAGCCCTCATTCTGCTCCCTGGGCTCCCCTGCCTCCTTCCTGCTTCTCCTGCTCAGCCCAGCGGCTGCCTCTGTGGGCAGCAGTTGGTTTTCCTGCTCCTGTGCTGCAGCTGCTCACACGTTCACACGCTTGTTTTCTGTCTTCGTCTGTACCTCTCCTCTCTATGTTGCTCCCCCTGTTTGCCGCTGTCTCCCACCCACCCCAGAAAGCTCATGCTCCTTCCAGAACACTGCCCTGCATACCCGCAGCCTCACGCCAAGGCACACACTTCCTTGGGTAGGGGCAGCTGTTTGCCACCCACCTCCTCAGTGGCAGCTCCAGGAGATGTTCCCCTGGTCCCCCCTCCTGCCCACCCTCTCTGCCTCCTCCTCCTCCTCAGGGGGGCCAGGCAGGAGTGTGGCCACAGGCCAGGTGGGGCTGGAGCTCCCAGGGCAGGACACGTGAGGAGCTGGGGAAGCCTCAGGGAGGGTGGCAGGCGGCTGCCCGTGGGGACCTGCTGTGGCCCCTGTGCTCAGCATGCAGGCCTTGGGGAGGGCAGACCTGGGCAGAATTCTCAGGTCTGGGACTTGCATCTACGTGGTGTCTCTGAGCCAGTTTCCTCGGTGGGGCTGCTGTGAGAATTCCACGAAGTAATAAGTGCAAAGCGCCTCCCACAGGATCTGCCTCACGGAAGATGTGCGATAAATGGTGCATCTTGCTATTATTATCTTTGCTATAATTACTCTCACCCTTTCAGGCCTCAGCCACATCCTCGGTAGAGGGCAACCTTCTCTATGGGGCAGTGAGGTTTGGTCTCTATTTCTCTGTGTTTCTTGATGCTTCTTTCTCTGTCTAGCAATAATTATTGTATTCACCACTTATTGAGGATGTACTATGTACCAGACAGAGCCAGGTGCTTCCATTTTCTCACTGAATCCTCACAGTACCCTTATAAAGCAGGTAGTATTTTATTCTCATTTTACAGATGAGGAGACAGGCTCAGAGAGGTTAAGCAATATGCCCCAGGTCACACAGCCAATAGGTATGGGAGCCAGGATTCAAGCCCAGGTCTTTCTGACTCGACTATGCTTTGTCTATGCCTCTACCTCTGACTCAGTTAGTCCCCCACCCCAACTAATACCCACCCCTGCCCAACACTCACAGGCACAGGTGCTCTGGCCCTCATTACCTAGCATGCTCAGGGACCCCCCCTCAATTAGGGGCATTCACCCACCTGTGGAGGTGTCCGGCCCAGGCTGTGATCTTCCCTGACAGGCAATTTGTGCTGCCGGCTTCCAGCTGCCTGTCTCCGTACACTTGATGCTGTTTCTATTTTTTGATTTGAGTTTAATTATAAAGCATGCTGTCTGCTCCCTGCTTCCGGCCTCCCCCTGCCACTCCCAGCTTGTCCTCTGGTCCCATGGTATGGTCAGTTCCTGCCCCTCCAGGCCCAGGCTGCAGGCCCGGCCCTGCTGGAAGTAGAGGCAGGCTGGCCTGGGTGTGCCTGTGGTGTGTGTGTACGTGTATGTCGATAGTGGGGCAGGGAGAAGGGAAATCAAATAAACCATTTTAAAAGATCCCTTGGCCTTCAAGGGTAATGTGGAACAAGGGCAGAGAGTTCAAGCTGGAAGGATCTTCTGCGGAGGAGGAGACTAGCCCAAATCACACACAGACTGGCGGCGTTGACAACATCCAAACTGAGGTCCAGGGGCCCTTAGTTGGGGACTGAGGATGACAGAACCGGCCTAAGATTAAGATCTGGGAGACTCAGGCTAAGGGACACAGTCCAGGCCCACATACAGACGAAGGTGTGAGTGGGGTGCAGTGCAGGTCTTTAGACAGCCCCGGTCTGCCATCAGAAGCTGCGTGTCCAGGAGACACTTCCGCCCTCTGCCAGGCTCCTCCCTTCCCCCCGAGGGCAGGGATGTCCAGGGGGTATCTCCGGTCCAGGCCCCACTGTCCCGTGAGGCCAGTAAGATGGTCTTTAATGTCCCTCCCAAGGCTGTGCTCAGTTAGGGACCTTGGACTTTGGCCTATTAAGAACCTTCTCTGTTATCTAGAGACCCTCCTCATACACCCCTACCTGATACTACTCCCCACTCACACTCCCAGATGATGAACACACACACCCACAGCCACACCCACGCCGGGGCTCTGAAGTCTGCGCTCCAGGGAGCTAAGGCTCAGCCCCTGCTGCTGCTCCCTGAGCCCGGGGGAGAGTCAGGGGAGGCAGCTGTGGCCAGGGGCTGTCATGAACACTTAGAGTCCCCTTCCTCCCTTCCCCCCAACCTCTAGAGTTGGCATTCCTAGTCAAGGAGCCTCAGGGCTTGGCTGAGAGGGCAGCCTACTCCCACCTGTGGGGACCGAAGACAGTGGCTGACAGGGGGTGCAGACAACACAATGAAGCAGACAGAGTAGCGGGCTCTTGGGTGGACCCCACGCTGGGCTCTTGTCATCTTCTGGGCATCCGCCTGGGCCAGAGCCTCCAGCAGCACCAGCAGGGCCAGTAGCAGGGTGGCAGAGTGGCAGAGCCCCATGGCAGGGGGTAAAGATGGGCTCTGGGAGAGAGATGAGCTCTGTGTTACAGGCAGGTAAACTAAGGCCCAGACTGGGACTGGCTGGGCTTTACTGGGGCAGGGACAAGAACCGTCACCTAAACCTGCTTCTGCCTTGAGCCCTGTGTGTAAAGTCAAGTGGGTACAGGTGCTGAGAGAGATGAGGAGGTAGGTTTTGCATCCATGGCTTATGGACAGAAGTGACTGCTCCCCGCTCATCTTTCAGAGTCTGCAGCCCCAGAGCTGCCGTGTATGGCCTCCCAGGCTGTGCACTGCACAACTCCTGGAGACTCCACTTGCACAGTTTGTTAGATGACACCCCCATGAACTGTGCAATGCTGCAGCCCTGCCCAACCAACTCCCCCAAAGTCAGCTGCCTGGTGAGAAAGATGCTGAGGTCAGAGGTCAGGGTGTCTAAGGCCCCAGGCTGAGGAAGTGGGGTGCTTGAGCATGATCAGAGATCTGCTGCTCTCCCAAGTTCCTGGATCCTGTCTAGAGGAGAGAGCGCAGGGAACATGCCCTTCCATGGGAAACATGTCCCCCTCCCAGACCCCGGACCCACAGAGCTCTGTGCAACAGTTTCCCATACAGCTTGGCCCCTGGCCTAATCCCAACCCCAGCTATAACCCTAAATCCCTCCCATCACACTCCCAAACTCTAAACCTAGGCCCCGATCCTTCCCGAATCCTCCACCCAAGATGCTCATCCTCCAGCCAGCATGTGGGAAGGGGTTGATGTTGCCAAAGTGCCTCCCTTCTGGTTGGGCTGGCTATGCCTTTGGAGACAGAAACAGCTCCATGGTGGGAGGTGGGAAGAGAGGCCCTGCCCTGGGGGCTCGTGGGGCAGGAGGAGAAAGCTGCCACTCTTGCAGCTCCAGGGGAGCCTTGGCTGGTCACTTACCCCCATCTGGCAGCCCCTCTGGGCCAATGGGTGGTGGGGCACAGCCAAAGACAGGGCTGAAGAGAGAGAGAGGGAAGGAGCAGCGTGGGAAGCAGGAGCTGGAGGCAGGCCCTGGGGAGTGGGGAGCAGCCCTGGAGGCCCAGCCCCCAGCTGATGGCCCCCAGGAGCACAGGAATGTGGGGGAGGCAGGCTTCGGGGACCAGACAGAGAGAGACCCAGCCTGGGCATAGTGGGAGAAGGGTGGTGGGCTCTCTGCAGCTCCCCCACAGTCCTGACGTACCCACAGCCACCCTGCTCTGGGAAGAGACACCCCTGCCTCCTCCCAACTGCACTGGAAGAAATTTCACAGAGAGCTGAATCGGAAAATTCGGAGCAGTATCTTGGTGACCATTTGTGGCCTGGGAGCCCGAGAGCAGTGTTGCTGCTGGGGGAGCCCAGCTCCTTCCACTGGGTAGTTGGGGACCCCGGGGACCCCAGGAGGAGGGAGGCAGCTAAGGGAGAGGAGGTATTGGGGATCCCTTCCCCTTGTGCAAGGTGAGGACTGCCTGCTGTTGCTCCAGCCGCCCTGAGCACAGAACAAGAGGGCGGGGACGATGGCAGCAGGAAGGAGTCTAGAAGGACTTCAGGAAGAGCTTCATGTCCTAAAGGAGTCCCCAGAAGCAGGGAAGGAGGGAGGGTCCTTCTATAGATCTCTGGGATCAGAGGGGCGATAGGGTGGGAGTGGAGTGCTGGCCCCAAGGCCAGGAACTGAACGGCACCTCCCAGGGGCTCCCTGGCACGTGGGGTGAGGAAGGCACAGCTGGGGGCAGGCACACATTTGGCAACCTGTTCTCCTTCCCGTGGTGGGGACGGTGAGGTGGGGCTGGGGTAAGAATTAGCTAAGCCTGGAACATTCTCTCTGTGGAGCTGTAGCTGGGGTCCACCTGTGGGGAAGGTGATGTGGCAGTGTGGATGGTCCAGGCTGGCTGCATGGCTGCTTCGGTGGGACTCAGGAGGTCCCCACAGGCTTTCGGCCGAGGCAGGGCAGGTGGGCCCCAGGACTAGGAAGGAAGGCCTTGCCTCTCCCATGTTATGCCTTCCATGCCCTCCCTTCCTCTGGGCTCTGAAGAATTGGGGTAGGCTGGGGAGATGGGGGCAGGGGTCCTACAGGAGGATTGCCTAGGCTGGGCCCTGGTGAGACCTTGGGTTGGTGAGGAGGCCAGCAGCTTGGGGAGCAGGCCAGGCCCCCTTCCATCCTCACTTCCAGCCACATGCAGCCCTGCCAACCAAGCCCTGAACAGCCCCATCCCATGTCCCCAGCCCAGCCCCCACCGGCCTCCCCCTCTATGCTCCCTGCCCAGGCCTTCACCTGACGTCTCACTGCCAATCACCCCAGCTTCGCCCCCTTATGCCCTCATGTCCTGCCCAGCCCTCACCTGGCCCCTCAGCTCTGGCCTGCACCCCGCAGTTGCTGGTCCAGCTGGCAGAGCTGGTGGAGGAAGCCTCGGTTGGGGAAGACCCATCGGTGCTGTCTCACGGTGATCACCGCCTGCCGCAGGGACAGCTGATGGCGCAGCATGAGGTAGGCCAGCACCAGCGTGGCGGAGCGGCTCACGCCCACCACACAGTGCACCAGGACCTTGGCTGAGGAAGACATCCTTGTGAAGAACCCTGTCCCACTAGCCAGCCTACCCAGGGGCTGGGGTGGGGACCCAAGTTCCCAGCCCCGCCTTGGTCTCACTCTGTGACCCTGGGCAAGTCATTCAGCCTTTATGGGCCTCAGTTTCCTGATCTGTGAAAATGGGTAGACCAACACCTGTTCTGCCTACCCTCGGGATGGAGCTCACATTCCTTACCATGGCTTACAAGACCCCTCAAGAGCTGGCCCTTGCTGACCCTGTAGCCTCACTTCAGACCGTCCCTCCCCAACCCTCAGCTCTAGGAACACGGGGTAAATTGCAGTTCCTTGAAGCTGTCATAGTCTCTGACTTCCAGCCTTACCACATGCTAGTCCAACTACCTGCAACAAATTTCCCCCGGGGCTCGGGCTGACTAACTTCTGCAATTCATCAGGTTTCAGCTGAGACACAGCTTCCTGCATGGGCTTTCCTGACCACTCAAGGTATTGCTTGAATCACAGAGCGGCTCATCATTTTTGCATATGACCCAGTGAACACTGCTGCAGAGGAAAGTCCTCCCCCACCCCGATCCTCGGGTTGAGCACCCCTGCCTTGTGCTCCCACAGCTCTTCACATCCGCCCACTCCTCTGAGCAACCCTCGTGATACTTCACAATTCAACTGTCTTTCCACCAGTTCCAAGAGGGCAGGGGTCCTGCCTTCTTTAAGTTGGTGCTTGGCACATAGCAGATACTCAGTAAATAGCTGGTGAATGAATGGATGAAGAACAAAAGAATATCAAAGTGCTTTAGATATTGAAAAGTCATGTGAGCTGTAGTCTTGTCATTCCCATTGCATAGATGAGGAAACTGAAGTCTAGAGAGGGACATGGGCTTGCCCAGAGTCACACAGCAAGGGGCACAGTTTTCTCCCAGGATGAACACAAAGCAGGGGCTCCTTTGCTGTACCCTGAGTATCTGAAGATTTTTTTTTTCAGTTGAAAGTAATTTGGGCCAGACATCTAGGTACCAAATGGTGGTTTCCCAAGGCTGAGTGTCGCAGTTAAAGAACTGTTTTGCTGTTTGGGAGACCTGGTTTCTAGCACCAGGGTTGCCCCAACCTCCTGGCATGACCTTGCATTCCAGGCCTCAGTTTGGTGTGAGATAAAATGCTGGAGCATTGAGCAGAGGATTTTTAAAAACCAGGGATGGAAGGGGAAATGGGGCATCCTCCCCACGAATGAGCAGAGTGGGATACGAGCTCAGACCCCAAGTCCTACCCCCAGGTGTGCTGAGGGCACAGTGGATGAAGTCGGCTGCGGAGGAGAAGTAGGCACTGATGTCGAAATCAGGGAGGTCGTGGGCTGGCACTCCCAGGTAGCTCACACTGCTGCCATAGAAGTCAGGGCCGCCCTGACAGTAGAGGCCCCCGTGGGCAGCGTTCAGCACGTGGGTGATGCCCAGCTTCCAAAGCTCAAAGCGGTTATTTGCCGTGGCCCTGGGGAGAGCAGGAAGTGGGCTAGAAGCTGGCTGAGGCACGAGGTCCAGGAAGGAGGCACTGCCTGCTTCAGAGGCAGTGAGCCATTGGGGTCCAAAGGGAGCCAGAATCCAGCAAGTTCCAGCTGGGGTCTGCAGCCCCCAGCCCCCACCCCCAAAGCTTTCTCATGGGGGAGTTGGTGTTGCAGGGGTTTACCTTTGCTTCCTCAGGTGATCTGCCCCTGCCTTGGCCAGGACAGGAAGCAAGAGATTGCTTCAACCCTGGGAAGCAATCCTTTTAGGCTGCCCCTCCCTTCTTGCCCTATGTGCTCCCACGCACGTCCGGACTGTCCTGGCCACCACCTTATACCTGCTTCTAATCTGCAAATGTTTAAAGGTGACGCCTTCCCTGATTCACCTTCAGTCAGGCTTCTCCACCCACTTTGTGTCCAGAGGAGGGAGACTGGGCCCAGAAAGGGGCTCTCTGCCTACCCTACCTCCTGCCGCAAATACCATTCCCCAGGCCTCTGTCCCATACGCTCGCCAGCTGTCCTGGATGTGCCAGAAGACTTCAGGAGCCTCTGGGAAGCTCCATCTCTCAGGCAGGCAAAATCCCTGCTCCCCCTGGTGGCCACGCCTGGTCACTGCACGGACCGGCACCCGGGGGTCCTGGAGAAAGTCCCTGGCCGGGGGTGCTCAGAACCTTGTTCCCACCCACTCCCGTGTCTGGTAAGGAGCTCAAGAACTCCTTGCCCCCACCCCACGCCCCTCTGCCCCCACTCACGCATCTCCTATGAAGAGGTTGGGCCACACTTCATCCACACGGCTGGAGGAGGCCTTCCCCTCCCTCAGGAGCTCCTCCAGCTCCGGGATGCTGGGGCAAGGCGTGGCTTCGGCATCTCCCCCAAGCTCTGGGAGCGAGGCCTCAGCCATGGGCCAGCCCGCCCACCCCTCTGCCTCTGCGGTCACTCCTCTCTGTTTCTCAGTGTCATTTCTTCTTCCCAGAGATTGACAGGGACAGGTGGGACAGGAGCAAGTGACTCAGCAAGTCACAGGGGCCTCCAGAGAGGATAGGATGTTTTCCTTCCCAAGCCACCCCCACCCCCAAACTCCCTGAGAACTTGGAATCGGTCACTCTGCCTCTCTCAACCTCAGTTTCTTCATTGGTAAAGTAAGGATAATCACACCTACCTCAGAGAATTGTTGTGAGAATTAAATGAAACAGAGATGTGCTGTGGTTAGCACACAACAGGTGCTTAGAAACATTTATTGAATTTTTTTTCTTTTTTGAGACAGGGTCTCGCTCTGCTGCCTAGGCTGGAGTGCAGGGGTGAAATCATAGCTCACTGCAATCTCAAACTCCTGGCCTCAAGTAATCCTCCTGCCTTGGCCTCCCCAGGGGCTAGGATTACAGGTATGAGCCACAGTGCTTGGCCAATTTGTTGAATTAATAGGTTTAGAGCCCTGCATAAGGCTATTTGGTTCTGAAGACTAAGTTAAAGTAGAGATTCAGGGTGGAGAAGAAGTGGCTGGCTCCAAGGATGAATTATAGAAAAAATTTTATAGGTCTGGGTGGGCCACAAACTAGGTAGGAGCCAGATGTCTACGGATGAGTCACTGGGTCATGGAAGTCAGGGGCAGTTTTCTGAGTTGTAGAGTCAGAGAAATGTGGAGAGGAGACATGTAGGACTTCACTTAAAGGGTGCCCACAAGGTTCATGGGGGAAGCTTTGAACAATGGTCCCGAAATGAAGATGGCTGACTTCTCAAAAGAGAAGGCTGAAGGAGGCCTTGTATGTCAAAGAGGGAGAAGGGAGGTGAGCATTGCCCTAGACTTTGAGAGCCAAAGGGCCTAAGTGTCATCCAAAACATTTTGAGGATGGGAGGGAGATTTCTCTGCCTACAAGGGCTTTTGGCCCCAGAATAGAAACTGAGAAAGGTCAACTTGTCCTTCTGCCAGAGCTGGTCATCAGCAAAAGAGATGAAATGTCTTGCCTTCTCTCAAGTGACTTCGCGGAGGTCCTGATGGGGCTGGGAAGGGTATGAGCTGTGGTGGGAAGGTTCCCAGCTGCCCCTGGCTTTAGTCCAGCTTGAGGGGAAAGGCCATACATACCAGGGCATCCTACAGAAACAGTCTGCACTCATGATCACCCCAGAACCTGCTCCCACGCCATTCGTAACCACTGAAGTTGGCCCTGCACTGTATGGGGAAGCAAGGCCAAGGAGAGGCTAGAGCCCAGGTTGCAGCTGCCTTTGGACTTGGTTTATGCCAGTGGTAGGCCTGGGTTGGAGGGGGCCCTCCCCCAGGGTGGGGCAGCATAGTGCAGTGAGAAGAACATAGGTTCTGATGTTACACAGCTTTGGGTTGGAATACCAGCTTGGGCGCATATTAAAATGATATGTCATGCAATATATTGCTTGGTCTGTGTTGTATGATCTACCTTGTAGAGTTTGCACAAGGATTAGATGAGATATTTATGTGGCATTTGGCATAGACACTGTCAGAAAGTAATGGGGCAGTAAATGATAACGATCATGGGGGTTAGCTTTTGGAGAAGAGCTGTCCCCCTCTGGAGCAATTAGGATAACCCCCTCCTAGGCCCAACCCTATTTACTAATCCTATAGGCCCGGCCCCATCTCCCCTCGCTCGGTTCCCTTCTCCCACCTCAGCCTCCAGCCCGACGCATGCGCTCTCGGGCTCTCCCGCTGCAGTTTCCCTTCTCGGTTTTCTTCTCGGGCCCATCTGGAGCCGCGCGTCTCTTCCGGTTTTGGCCCCGCCCCTCCTCCGGTGGAGCTCCTCCTCCCGCCGGTAGGGCCCCGCCTCCCGAAGCAGTTCCGGTTCGGCCCGGAGCAGCTGCCGGCACGGCGGTGACGGGGGACGGGGCGATGCCTGCGCGCAGCCGCCACCGCCCCCGCCCCGACCCCGGCTCCCCGCCCCGGGCTCCGCCCCCTCCGCTCGAGGCGCTTCACTCCGGCGAGGCCGGGAGGACCCCGGACTCCGACGGCGGCTCTGACGCCGACTCGGAGGTGGGTCCCGGGAGCCCGACTCCGACCGCGGAGGTGAGGGGAGCTGAGGCTGAGGAGAGGGGAGTTTGGGGGGCGCCTGCAGCCAAGGGTGAGTGGGGAGTCTGGGATGGAGCTGGGGGCTGCCGAGGCACAGGGACCCGGAGGGCCACGGAGAGTCGGTTGGGGGAGATGGAGAGTCAGCTCTAGAATGGAATCTGAAGGAAATGGGGGTTGTTGAGCCGAGGGCCTGAGGGGGTGCTGATGGCCAGAGGCTGAGGGTTAGTAGAGGCCGAGGGGCGCGAGGGAGTGGAAGACTTGAAGAGGCAAGAGCTTGGAGGCTTCTGAAAGCAGCGTAGGGTCGGAAGAAGGTCGACGGGGTCCTGCGGGAATGTGGCCCCGGAGGAAGAGATGGTCTGGGCTGTGGCAGTGGGGGTTAGGGTCAGAGGAGCAGAACCGGGGCCGGTGTTACCCCAGGCGAGGGAGAGGGAACCGGGGTGGGACTGGTGGTAATGGAGGGCAGGATTTAGGTTTGACTGGAAGAGGGAGGGCTATTGGATGGGAAGTCGTCTGGCCTCAAGTGTTGAGGAAGGCATTGAAAAAGAGAAACGTGGTTAAGAAAGAAAAGGAGCCCTTAGGGATCTAATTTAAGGCTTTGGCATCTTTACAGGTGCCTTTCAAAGCATCAGAGATCACTAGGGCAATGCATTTGGACTGTGGGACTTTTTCGTTTGCGCACAGTGGATCCTTTTCAGAATCTGGGATGGAAGAGGCGGTGTTAATCACTGATTTGCCTAAAGGACTGGGGGAAGTGGTGGAGAGGAAGTGATGTTTGAAAAATGTAGTGGAAGGAGTGATTTTGAAAATAAAGATATCATTAGGGTTTCTTCTAACATTAATGGTGTACCTTTTTTTGTGTTTCTTTCTTAAATGTGTAAGTACTAGGCAAGTTTAGATCCTAAGAAAGATTTAATGCATTGCCTTTACATTTAAAAAATTAACTTGAAACAAGAATTTGGACACTAGGATTTTACAGATACTCATGAACTGGTTCTACTGTCACAGCTTGAGTTGAATGTATTTGCCACAGGGTAAAAATTTGGTCTATGCAAATGTCTGGGCTAAGGGCGACACATAACACTAGAAATAAAATAACGACGACGGTGCAGTCACCTAGCAGATCTTCCTCTCACTGATAACTCCAAGATTGGAATTATCTCTTAAAAATTTGAGGCGTACTGACGCATTTGCAGAACCAATAATCAAATACTATTTTGCAGATATTGTACACATAACATTTTTAGTAGACTTGTCTAGAAAAGTAAGGATACAGGGTGCTTGTAGTTGACAGACAGTGGAACTGGAACAAGTGGGTACACAGATGCTTTTTATAGAAGATGTAGTACCAAAACATAATTGTGTCAGAAAAATAATGATTGCAATATTTATATTTACTTAAGTAGAAATAATTTTGTGATTATTATAACAAGCCTCCAAAAAGTCCTTGTTGACTTTAGCCACATCTCATTTTACTTTTTATCTGATTATAGGCTTGTGACGTGTTGTTGGCCATTTCCAAACTTTTAATCAAGTATTTTCTACTCTAAAGGGATATCTACTGTTTAATCTTCATGAGATGATAATTTACTGATTGGCAACTAGCTTTTAAGTTAGTTTATGAGTATAGACGCTATGACATACCTTCAAATGCTCAGTGAAATAATTCCTTCTTCAAAGGAGAGGTGAATTTTTAGCTTTGCTTTTAGTTGAGGTTGTCAAAAAATTAATTTCCTTTTCTTAAACTTAATAAAAAATGATCTTTAGTTGAAGAAGCTTACATAGTATTCCTGTTTATGTTTCTGTTTACACTCACCAGAGTGAGATCCTCTAGAGACCTGTCTTTATACATATATTTGAATAAAAGCCTTGTTGTGTAAAAATTTGCTGAACTGAAAAAAGAAAACTCTCTATTAAGATTACATCTTAGTGTTATTGCAAAATTAAGAGAGAAACTTTTATATGGGATTGTACAATTAATATATTAGCATGCCTAACAGTTATTTTATTTTTGTTTCCTTTTGTCAGTTCTCATAGCCACTTAGTTGTAAAGAAAATTACTTTTGTGGTAGAGCATTTTCTCTAAGACAGAAGAAGCCATCATGGCTGCAATGGTAGAACATGCAGACAAATCAGTTTTGATTTCAATAGCATACTCCCCATTCTGCAACTTATTCACATTGTACAACTGCTCGTAAACATTTTTATATTGCTAATCACTAGATCCTCAATACTTCTTCAAAAGTTTGCCATGATTGATTGAGACATTTTCATGGCTTTTCTGAGAATTGAAATTTGAGCACTTTTTTTGAGAAACTGTTAAATCACAGATGGTAATATATAGTGTTGGTCGTGGATATACCTAGCATGGCCATTAGCATATGGGTGGAAATCTTTCCTGTCTTCAGATTGTACATATAGTGGTATATTCTTTAAACTTAAAGCTTCTGTAGCTTTGATTCTTTTTGGATATCAAACTGACTTAGATATGAATGCAGTTCTGTATTCTGCTAAATTACCTGTGAAGCTCTTGAAAGATTGTGATATTTGATGGAAAAATACAGTATGAGATAATTGTAATTCTTTTAGTGGATTTAGGTTATAGAGGAGAACTATACCATTTCATTCCCAAATTAAGTGTTTTACTTTTTTGCAGAGGTGGGGGGAAACTAGATTGTTTTCACTTTCTTTCATGTGTTTATATTTGTTTACAAATAAGGTGTTCATTATTTATAAAATGCTGTGTCTTTAATTTTTGCTTGCATGTGGTTTTCAGAACTTGTAGGACCTGATTCTTTTTCTTGTTTTTCTTTCTCTAAGGGTATAACACATGGATGGATTATAGTAGAGCAAGAACAGAAAAAGCTATTTGACTATAGGTATCATTGTGACAGTGATTCTTACTTTAGGTCTTGTGGTTCTCTTGGCCTTGAGAAATCAAGAAGTTAACTAAAAATAGGAGAGCATGGGTCAGGCACAATTGGAGAACAAATCAGTGTTTACATGCTGCCACTGTTGCTCCCTGGTAGTTTGCCATCTGAATGCTTGGATATGGATTTGTAATAGATCTGTGGTGTGAATATTCCTGTACTCCTCTTCCCATAAGCACAGCACCATCATCACGAGATATTAAGCCCAACCTAGCTGAATTTAGTGACTTTATACTTCCATATTGAAATGCTGTTACTTCACCATACACTGGATCTTCCCAGTAAAATAATCACTTCAATAGAGAATGTAATATAATGTGTCTAGTAACTAAAAAAAACCTTGGTTATAATAGTTTTACCACAAACAGTGTTTCACCATAAAACAGTGTTTATCATATGCACTCAAAACAGTGTTGTTATGGCAGCAGTGAATTGTATTTGTCTTTAAGTTTTTATTGTGGTTTAGTTAAGCTTATGAGTTGTGTCAGAGGACAAGAGAGGTGGTAACATAAGTATCCATTTTATCTTGATACTTTCCTCTTTAAATTATTGACTGATAAATTCTAGTAGGAGGTGAGTTTCTGCCATGGATTTTGCTAATTTAGGGTCTTCCTATAGGTAAAGTATGTCACTGAATTATTGGAAATACCTGCATGTTGGTTTTAGTTTAGAACTTTGAAACTAAATTAAATTGATGTAGGTTCCATCAATATAATATTGGCATGAAAGCCAGAGAGTGCCAAAACCGTACATTAAAATTTGGGCCCCAATCTGATACATTTTCACAGTATGTAATGGAGTTTGAAATTTGAGCCAGTTTTTCATTTTCCATTATATTGATTGGATTTTGGGGTATAGCATATTTAAAAATAAAGATTTTTACCAATCAATATGTTAAAGTGCTAGCTTTACTAGAATAAGAATTAGAATTTTAGGTATTTGCCTTCTTTATTGGTGTGCTCTGGCATGCAGCCAGATCAGGAACCCTTCATCAAATTACCACTAAATTTTGATCGTCATATAAAAATGTTGGCTATAACTGAGGATATGAAATGGACAGTGATATCTGTCAGGTTCTTATTCATTGAGCTGAGACAGTTCTGGATGTGGTACAGAATTAGGTGCACCCTGATAGTGGAGGTCTTAGTTTAATGGCAAGTTGGGACCACAAAAAGTTTGTGTTCTTTGGTATACATTAGACAACTTTTTTTGAGTAGCGTAAAGAGTGCATGGTCAGGGCAGCAAAAAATGTCCCAGAACTGAAGTGCAGCCAAGAGAATGATGGTGTAACTGAGGTGGCAATTTAATTTTTTTAAATGTGCTGCCCTAAATTCTGCTGCTTAGAAATGGGACATAAAACAGTAGAAAATCACAGCTAAATTGTTTCAAAATGGTAGGAATTGGTAGGAAATGGTTCAGGGTCTTTGAAACTTTTGTAATTGTAACAGATTTCATAGCTGTTTTGGAAACAGTGCCCTGTGCTTACTAAGAAAAAGTAAACTATCTTTCGAAAAATATAAAGAGAAAAGAATGTTTTCTTGTTTGCTCACTGTAAATGTTTTCATTTAGGCTTAAAAATTTTAAAATAGGATGAAAAAATCTGGGTAGTCCCAAATAGCATAAACTGCAGTGTTATTTATCACAAAGTTTGGCCATAAATGCCTAAAGTAAACCTTGTCCTTTTCCATTGTAGTTTTGGTTTTTTGCTTTCATAAGAATTATTTTTATGTTCTGGTTTATGGATCTACTAACTGGTGTAATTTGTGTCTATTATGTGCATATTAGATAAACTTTATTAGGTAAAATTGGATTTAGCCTTATTTTAGCTTGAGTGCAACTGTAATGTATAATTGGCCTAAGGAAAATGTATTAACACTAATTTCATATAATTTTTTAAATCTCTTCCTCATTTTATGCCTTGGGATATGATTTTAAGATTTTATACATCACTTGGAAATCATAACTTTAAAAAAATTTTATTGTATACCAAATCAGTAATAACTTCCAAAAATATCACTTTGTATTTATGAATCAAGTTCATCAGTTATGAATTCCTTTAGGGGCATTTGAATGTATGGCTTTTAAAGACAACTGCAGAATTTCAAGGTAGAGGACAATTGCTTCACATGGCTGTTCTCCAGTATTTCGGAGTATTTTGTATGCACACAATCAAGCGAAACTACAAGAAAAATCCAGCATATTTAAGTCACCATAATCACCATCTGAACATGGACATTGGTTCTGTAAAATTAAAGAGAGAGTAAAGTTTCATTTTGTTGATATGTCGTCTGTATTTTAAAGATTGTCTAATGATAAATTATAAGCCATTTTGGTCTCTTATGTTTTGGTATAATTAAGCCCAGTGGAATAGTTTGTGTCTTTCCAGTAATGAGAGCCTGCCACTTGAGGAATCGTTTCCCAATTTCTTCCCAAACTGTACAGAAGTGCTTTTAGGTATTAGCAGTAATCAGTTGCATTACTGACATACTTTTTAAAATGTTGGTGAGTGGTATGCTCCTGTTGAAATACTTTTATGTAATAAATTTTATATTAAATAAGTCTTTATGGTAGAAGCGCATGTTGATATATAAAATTCTGCATTGGGTAACTGGAAATACTATTGCATTGTTATTCTGTCTCAGTTTATGTTACTTAATTACATTGTTGTTTTGCTGAAAAATAATTCTATCTTGAGCAGAATCTTTATAAGATTGAGCCATTGTTTTCAAGTATTCATATGTATTTTGTATTAATCCAAAGTTTTCAAGTGTTAAGAGTTTCTGGCCAGGCACAGTGGCTCACGCCTGTAATCCTAGCACACTGGGAGGCCGAAGCGGGAGGATAGCTCCAGGTCAGGAGTTCAAGACCAGCCTGAGCAAGAGCAAGGCTCCATCTCTACTAAAAATAGAAAGAAATTAGCTGGACAACTAAAAATATATAGAAAAAATTAGCCGGGCTTGGTGGCACATGCTTGTAGTCCTACCTACTCGGGAGGATGAGGCAGGAGGATTGCTTAAGCCCAGGAGTTTGAGGTTGCTGTGAGCTAGCCTGACGCCACGGCACTCTAGCCCAGGCAACAGAGTGAGACTCTGTCTCAAAAAAAAAAAAAAAGAGTTTCAGTTGCCTTATAGCTATTGTTGATAGATGACTATCCTAATTTAATTTCAGGCCTAGGGCAACATTGTATAGAATAAAGAGAAGTTGATGACAATGGCAATATTAATTTACATTTATTGAGCAATTTCTATTTGCCAAGCATTATTGTAAGTACACTGTATGCATTATTCCATGTAATCTTCACAAAAAGCCTGTAACATAGGAACTAGTATTCTCCTCTCCACTGATAAAGACAGTGAGGCCCAAGGAAGTTATATAACTTCTGCATGTTCATATAGCTGTGAGTGGTAAACCTAGAGTTTGAACCTAGGCAGTTTGATTCTAGATCTAGCACTCTTTTTTTTCTTTTCTTTTTTTCACTCCTTCCCCTTCTCTACCAGCACACTCTTAAATACTATGCTTTGTGGGTTTTATGTCAGATTCTGTTGGCGAATAGCTGGTGAAATTTATTTTACTCTCTAGCCTTAGTTTCTTTGGCTGTAAATTGAGGAATTGTACTCGATTTCTCAGGTCACTTCCAATTCTAACATAAGAATTCTGCCCATCCTGATTTACAAAACATGTGATGTGTTTAATGTTTCAGATTACTTTCTGTTTGTAATCTGCTGATCCCCTACAATATAAAGGTTAGGCTATTTTCCAAAGGCACACTGTTAATGGGTGATGGAGCTGGATCTATAATCAGATCTTTTCTTAGATGTATTGGTTTTGTTGGTTACCTCACTATTTCTTGTCTTTTATTTAGTGTGCATATGCATACATAGGTTAATTGAATTTAATTGATTTCTTAATTTTCTATTTATATCTGTTTAAGTGTGGTTGGCTTCAAACAGTGAGAAATAATATTGTTTTCATTTTCTTAAAAAACCTTTTCTCTGTGATTACCAAGTATTAACATGCTCATTGTATAAAATATAGAAATTTTAGAAATATTTAATGTAGAGATTGAAAGAGCCCATCCAAGGTATATATTAATAGTTTGATATTTATTTATTTAAAAAATATACATATATGCTCCATGTGCTATTTTTTAGGACCTTTGTTTCCTTTTTAAACTTTTTATTTTGAAATAATTATAGATTCATTCACAGGAAGTTGCAAAGGTAGTACAGAGAGAGTCTCTGTACCCTTCACTCAGTTTCCTGCAATAGTTATACCTTACATAATTATAGTACAGTATCGAAATCAGGAAATTGACATTGGTTCAGTGTGTATGTACAGGTTTGTGTCATTTTATCATGCATGATTCATGTAACCATTGTCCTAATCAGGATATAGAACTATTCTATTGCTACAAAGATCTCCCTGGGTGATCCCTTTATACTTTCCCCCAACTCTTGACACACACCATCTCTAACCCCCAGCAATCACTATTCTGTTTTCCATTTGTATAATTTTGTCAATTTGAGAATGTTACATAAATGGATCATACAATGTGTGACCTTTTGAGATTGGCTTTTTTTTCACTTAACATAATGCCCTTGAGACCCATGCCAGTTATTGTGTGTATCAATAGTTTATTTATTTTTATTGCTGACTAGTATCACATGGTATGTGTATACCACAGTTTGTTTAACTATTCACATATTGTAGGATATTTTGTTTTTTTTATGTTTTGGCTATTGCAAGTAATACTGCTATGAATATTTGTGTATAGGTTTTTGTGTAGATATAAGTTCATTTCTCAGGATTGCAGTTGCTGGGTTGTATGTTAAGTGTTTAGTTTTTTAAGAAACTGTCAAACTGTTTTCCGGCATGGCTGTACAATTTTACATTCCCACCCACAATATAGAAGAGATCCAGTTTCTTTGTATCCTTGACAGCATTTCATATTGTCACAATTTATTTTTGCTGTTCTAGTAGGTGTATAGTAATACTCATCATAGTCTTTATTTGCATTTCCTTAGTGGCTAGTGATGTTGAACATCTTTTCATGTGCTTATTAACCATTTGTATATCTTCTTTGATTCCATGCCTCTTCACGTCTTTTGCCCATTTTCTAATTGGGATATTTTTTTTTTTACTATTTAATTTTGAGAGTTCTTTATATATTTTAGATATGAGTCCTTTGTCATATGTATGTGGTTTATAAATATGGCAAATTTTTTTTTTTTTTTTTTTGGGACAGTCTCACTCCATTGCCCAGGCTATAATGCTGTGATGTCAGCCTAGCTCACAGCAACCTCAAATTCCTGGGCTCAAGCGATCCTCCTGCCTCAGCCTCCCAAGTAGCTGGGACTA
>CM052446.1:13038833-13059409 GCA_028533085.1 Varecia variegata | reverse complement strand
CTGCCTCAGCCTCCCGAGTAGCTGGGACTACAGGCATGCACCACCATGCCCGGCTAATTTTTTCTATATATATTTTTAGCTGTCCATATAATTTCTTTCTATTTTTTAGTAGAGATGGGGTCTCGCTCTTGCTCAGGCTGGTCTCGAACTCCTGAGCTCAAACGATCCGCCCACCTCGGCCTCCCAGAGTGCTAGGATTGAACAGTGTTTTATAGTTTTCAGTATACAGGTCTTTCCCATGTTTTGTCAGATTTATCCTTGGGTATTTCATATATTTTTTTGATGCTGTTGTAAATGGTATTGTTTTATAAATCTCAATTTTTGATTGTTTGTTGCTAGTGTGTATAAATACAACTGATTTTTGTGTGTTGATCTTACATCTAGCAATCTTGTTAAACTGACTTATTCTAGTAACTTTTTTTTGGTAGATTCTATTGAAATTTCTATATAAATGATCAAGTTATCTGCAAATACAGTTTTATTTCTTCCTTTTCAATCTGTGTGCCTTTTAGTTCTTTTTGTCTCATTGCACTGCCAGAACTAATGTTTCATAGAAGTGGTGAGAATGACAGTCTTGCCTGATATTAGGAGGAAAGCATTCAGTCTTTCACCATTGAGTATTATGTTAGCTGTAGGTTTTTCAAAGATGCCCACTATCAAGTGGATGGACTTCCTAGTTTACTGAGAGTTTTTATCAGAAATGAATGTTGGATTTTGTCAAATGCTATTCTGCATCTTTTGAGATGATCATGTAGTTTCTCAGTTTTAACTTGTTAATATGGTGAATTATTTTGATTTTCAAGTGTTAAACCAACTTTGCAATCTTGAGATAAATACCACTTGGTTAAGATGTATTATCCTCTTTATATATTGTTAGATTTGAGTTGATATGTTCATGAGGATATTGGTCTGTAGTTTTATTTTCTAGTAATTTCTTCTTCTGGTTTTGGTATCAGGATAATACTGGCCTCATAGAATGAATTCAGAAATATTCCCTCATTTTTCTGTAACAGTATATAGAGAATTGGTATTATTTCTTCATTAAATGCTTTTAGAACTTACAAATGAAGGCCTCTGGGCCTGAAATTTTCTTTGTAAGAATATTTTTAGCTATATATTTAATTTCTTTAATAGATATAGAGTTATTGAGGGTATTAGTTCTTCTTCAGTGACATTTGGTAATTTGTGTCTTTCAAGGAATTTGTCCATTTCATTCAACTTATTTGCATAAAGTTTACAATATTCTCTTATTATCCTTTAAATAATATCTGTAGAATCTGTAGTGATGTCACAACTCTCATTCCTAACGCTGCTAATTTATATCTTTTTTCTTTTTCTCCCTGATCATTTTGGACAGAAATTTACCAATGTTATCTTTTCAAAGATCCAGCTTTTGGTTTCATTGATTAGGCTTTATTGTTTATCTGTTAGCTTTATCATTGATTTATGCTCTCATGTTTATTATTTCCTCCAGCTTTGAATTTAATTTTCACTTAGTCTACCTTCTTGGTTATATTATTTTAGCAGTCATTAATATATTTGCATTTCTCCTAACCTTTGTGCTACTGTTGACATATATTTTACTTTTGCATATGCTATACATCCAGTATTCCATTGTTACTGTTTTGCTTTAAACAGCAAATTATCTTTTAAAGAAATGTATTCTTTTTTTTTTTGAGACAGAGTCTCATTCTGTTGCCCGGGCTAGAGTGCCGTGGCATCAGCCTAGCTCAGCAACCTCAAACTCCTGAGCTCACGCAATCCTACTGCTCAGCTTCCCAAGTAGCTGGGTCTACAGGCATGCGCCACCATGCCCGGCTATTTTTTTTCCTATATATTTTTAGTTGTCCAGCTAATTTCTTTCTATTTTTTTAGTAGAGATGAGGTCTCGCTCTTGCTCAGGCTGATCTTGAACTCCTGAGCTCAAACGATCCGCCTTCCTCGGCCTCTCAGAGTGCTAGGAGTACAGGCATGAGCCACCGCGCCCAGCCAAGAAATTTAAATAATAAGGAAAAAATTATATATTTACCCATGTGGTTACTATTTTTGGTGTTCTTCATCACCAAAGATTCATATTTTCATATAGTAACATTTTCATTCTGCCTAAAGGACTTCCTTTAACATTTCTTGTAGTGCATGTCTGCTGGTGATGAAATTGTTCAGCTTTTGCGTGTCTTAAAAAGTATTTATTTCAACTTTGCTTTTGAAAGATACTTCACTGGGCATAGAAGTATATGATGACATTTTCTTTTCTTTCAGTACTTTAAAGGTGTTGTTTCATTGTATTCTAGCTTGCCTTGTTCCCAGTGAGAAATCTGCTATCATTCTTACCTTTGTTACTATGTACATAATGTATCTATTTTCTCTTTTTGCTTTTAAGATTTTCTCATTGTCACTTTTTGAGCAATTTGATTATGATATGCCTTGGTGTATTTTTCTTCTTGTTTCTTATGTTGGGAGCTTCTTAGATACGTGCGTTTATAGTTTTCACCAAATTTGGAAAATTTTTTGCCATTGTTACTTCAAATATTTTTTTCTCTCCTTTCTTCTCCTTTGGAGACTCTCATTACATATATGTTAGGCTGTTGGAAGTTGTTCCACCTCTCACTGATGTTCCATTTTTTTTTTATTGTGGTAAAATTTATCATTTTAACCGTTTTTAAAGTGTACAGTTCAGTAGCATTAAGTACGTTCACATTGTTATGCAGCCATTAACTGAATCCAAACTGAAATTTTACCCATTAAACAATGACTCTAGGCCAGGTGTGGTGGCTCACGCCTGTAATCCTAGCACTCTGGGAGGCCGAGGCGGGTGGATCGTTTGAGCTCAGGAGTTCGAGACCAGCCTGAGCAAGAGCGAGACCCCCGTCCCTACTAAAAATAGAAAGAAATGATCTGGCCAACTAAAAATATATATAGAAAAAATTAGCCGGGCATGGTGGCGCATGCCTGTAGTCCCAGCTACTCGGGAGGCTGAGGCAGTAGGATCACTTGAGCCCAGGAGTTTGAGGTTGCTGTGAGCTAGGCTGACGCCACGGCACTCTAGCCCGGGCAACAAAGCGAGACTCTGTCTAAAAAAAAAAAAAAAAAAGAAAACCAATGACTCTCCATTCTCCCTGTCCCCAGCCCCTGACAGCCACCCTTCTACTTTCTATCTCTGTGAAATTCACTACTCTAAATACCACCGGTTAGTGGAATCATACAATATGTGTCCTTTGGTAATTGGCTTATTTCACCTAGCATAAAGTCTTTAAGGTTCATCCATGTTGTAGCATATGTCAGAATTTCCTTCCTTTTTAAGACTGAATAATACTCTCTTTGAGATTTTCTTTCTTTCTGTGTCTCATTTTGAGTAGTTTCTATTGTTATGTTTCACATTTATTGCTCTTATCTTTTGCAATGTCTGATCAGCTATTAATCCCATCCAGCATATTTTTCATCATAATGTCATTTTATCTCTAGAAGTTTGAGTTAGGTCTTTTTATGTGTCTATTTCTCCATTTAATTTTGTAAACATGTGTAATACACAATTATCATAACTGTGTTAATTTCTTTATCTCCCAATTCTATTATCTTTGTCAGTTCTGAGGTGATCTTGATTGATTGATTTTTCTCCTCATTATAAGTGGTAAGTTTCCTACTGTTTTGCATGCTTGATACTTTTACTGGATGCCAGACATTGTAAATTCTTTGTTGGGTACTGAATACTTCTATTAATATTCTTGAGATTTGTTGTGGGATGCAGTTAAGTTACATGAAAACAATTTGATCTTTTTGAGTCTTCCTTTTAAGATTTGTTAGGCTGAGAGGCCAAGTGTGATGACTCATGCCTGTAATCCTAGGCAAGTCTGGAGGATCGCTTGAGCTCAGGAGTTTAAGACCAGCCTGAGCAAGAGCAAGTCCCCGTTTCTACAAAAAAATAGAAAAATTAGTTGCATGTGATGGCACATGCCTATAGTCCCAGCTACTCGGGAGGCTGAGGCAGGATTGCTTGAGCCCAGGAATTTGAGGTTGCAGTGAGCTACGATTGACACCACTGCACTCTTAACTGGGACGACAGTGCGAAACTCTATCTCAAAAAAAAAAAAAAAAAAAAAGACTTGTTAGGCTGGACCAAAAACATGTTTAGTCCAGGATAGGATTTCTCAATAGCAGTACCATGACATTTTGGGCCAAATAATTCTTCACTGGGCAAGGGGGTAGTCCTGTGCATTAATAATAGAATATTTAATAGCATCCCTGGCTCATACTCTAGACGCTAGTAGCAGCGCCTCCGCACCCGCCAGTTGTGACAACCAAAAATGTCTCTAGACGTTGCTGGGTGTCCCAGAGAGGAGAGGAGAATTGCCCCTAGTTGAAAACTGCCGGCAAAACTACTCTGGCAAGATCTTTCTGTGCACTCTCCACAAAGCCCTATGAATCATGAGACTTTTTTTTAGTCTGGCTTTTTTTCCAGATAGGCATTTTTCTTGGCCTTGTGTTAGTGCTAGGAATCCTTTTGGATGGTCTTGCCTCGATCTTGGTTAGTTTCCTTATATACATGTGCTGATCAGCATTCAGCTAATTATTCAAGAGAGACCTTATGTAGATCTCTGGAGTTCCTTGGAATCTGAGTAGCTCTCTCCCCACCAGTATTTTGTCCCACAAACACTAGCCTCTTTGGTCACCTCAGACTCTCAGCTCCATCTCCTCAACTCGTTGAGTCTGCCATGCCTCACCTGGGTTTCCCATACTTCATCTCCTGTGGCTTGGGAAGCTCTCAAGGCAGTAAGCTGGGGCAGTAGGGCTCACTTTATTTCTTTCCTGTCTCTCAGGGATTTTTTTTTCACATATTTTGTCTTTTTTTGGTTGGTTGAGGTCAGAGGATAAATCTAGTCCTTGTTACTACATCTTGGCCAGAAGCAGATGTCCCTTTAACTGATATTTATATCAATTATTGGTTAAAGCTGAATTATTATTATTATTATTATTTTTTTTTTTTTTTGAGACAGAGTCTTGCTCTGTTGCCTGGGCTAGAGTGCCGTGGCATCAGCCTAGCTCACAGCAACCTCCAGCTCCTGGACTCAAGCAATCCTTCTGTCTCAGCCTCCCGAGTAGCTGGAACTATAGGCATATGCCACCATGCCCAGCTAATTTTTTTCTCTATATATTTTTAGTTGCCCATATAATTTCTTTCTATTTTTAGTAGAGACGGAGTCTTGCTCTTGCTCAGGCTGGTCTCGAACTCCTGAGCTCAAGTGATCCTCTCGCCCCGGCCTCCCAGAGTGCTAGGATTACAGGCGTGAGCCACCACGGCTGGCCAAAGCTGAATTCTTAATGTTTTTAAACATTTACTAACCTGATTTCCTTACTTTATCAATGTGTGTGACTCTGTATCTGTCATATTCTTCATTCAAAGTCTCCTGTTCCCTGTAATTCCTATGGCACAACATAAATATTAAATGGGCCCTAAAGCTTTTTATCATCTTTTAATATACCTCTTTAATGTAGGCTTTCGCAGTGTTAGCTAAGTAGTGATTTAGTATGGGCCTCTATTATATGGTAGCATACAATTAAAGGACATGCACTGACCTGATGAAGCAGAACAGTGGAGTGTTTCATGCTTTTAGGGCATCCCCACAGCAGGCTCAGAGACTTCCAGGAGGCTTCCATGTATGATAACTCATATTTTCTAGCAGCTAAAACGTCAGCATCAAAGCCGGTTAGCCTGGTTGAGGTTGTAAAGAACTGGCGAGCTAAGACAGGAAAAAAGAAAACCATGAAAGAAGAGAAGAATAATTTTGAGCAGAGCATTAGATGAAACTGTGCTAAAGAATAATGCTGCAACGATGGGAGTGACATGGAATCCATTGGTGGTAAGCTGTTAGAGAAAGGGGAAAGGTAGCAGAATAGAAATAAAGTGACTGAAGAAATCTGGCCATATTTTGTCTGAGAGGAGCTTCTTTGTCAGATTTGCTACTTCATGACTGCTAGAGAGTTTGTAGCATGTGCTTATTGGATATCCAAGGATGAAGTAATTTAATCAGAGCATACCTTGGGGAAAAGAAGATATGTATGTAGTAGGTAGGGTGAAACCATCTATTTATGTGTGTGAATTAAAACATAGCAAAATTGTGTTTTTAACGAAATTTTATATATGGTATATAATAAATGATATAAAACAATATGTAATGTGTGAATTTCACGTGTTAAAGTGAGGAAATCGTAATTCTTTGACTTTTGGGGTGATGGTGATATACTATAGCTAAAAAGAGTTGAACAAGAGTTTTTGTAACTCTACAGTATGTAAGAATTAGACAACTTTTTAAAAAATACAGACTCCTTGTAGATGGATGTGATGTTAATTTTCAAAGACTAAAAAACTACATGGGTTGATAATATTAAAAGCTCTATTTGGAAACAAAATGTGATTTAAGCCTTCCAAAAACTAGGATTGCATTTTAGTGATTAAGAAATAAATACTTAAGGATTAACTGGCATTTTCATGGCATTCATCTGTGGGTGAATTTTATCAAGCATGTTTCTTGTTTTCTGAATAGTTTTGATGATACAAGTGGTGCTCATGTAGTTAAAGTGTCTGCCTTTGCCGAGTGATTGCAAGTCTTCATGGAAAGAGTTTGTGTGGATAAGGGAAGAATGAAGAGCAGTATTCAACATAAGGAAGTGTAGAAGGTTTTTCATAGCCAAAAATGCATGTTATAAGGCAATGATAAACATGCAGATCAGGAGTGTTTAGCATCTGGGAAGAGAGGAAGAGGATGCTATCAGAGCATCCTGAAGAACTTTTGTTTGTACTTTGGATAGAAGGTTATTTATTTGTATTGATGTTTTGTTCTGTTTTTTAGAGTAAACTTTTAAAGTTTAACGTGTATAGAGGAAAGTGTAGATCACAAGTATACAGCTTGATGAATTTTCACAAAAGGAACATATTTGTATAACTAATAGCAACATTAGAAAACAGACCGTTTGTATTATAACTGATTTTTTTCAAGCAGGGTAGTAAGTATATACATGTTCATTGTATCATTCTTTATTCTTTTTTTTATGCTTTATGGTTTGCCTACCATATTTTTAAAAATCATTTCAGAAGGAAATATAATCTTTGGAGATCTGGAAAATGTCAGAAAACCCACAGGCTTCAATAGTTGAGAAAGTACTTTTGAGAAATAGTGCTTTTTTACTTAGGCCTTTGTCTCCCTTTTATCTGATATACTTTATAAACTTTATATAGGCTCAAGTAGCTAGAAGTTTTACAATAGAAAAAGACCATAAACAGAGCTGTGTGGGATCAAAGTAGTAGAAATTATTAGTACTTTTTAAAACATAGCACATTATTGGCTTTTATAACTGCAATATAAAGTTAGGGTAATCAAATTTAGGAGTACATTGAAGTGATAGTTTTCTTTTAAAAATTTTATCACAAAAACTCCAGTGATAGCTTAAGAATGGAATGCTAGAAAGAACTGAGCTATTATTCAAATTTATATCTAGTTTAAAGGCTTTATATTGGTTATAGAAATTATGTGTGTAGTAGTTAGAAATATGCTTAATCTAAAGGATTTCCCGGAATTACAGTTATCTATTTGCTTTTATGTTTTTTCCCCCAGGTAGGGAGGTACTTTTTCCATGAACATGAAGATTTGATTTTTTTTTGCATATAACAAATCTTTCTATATGTCTTAATTTTTTTTGAGACAGGGTCTCTGTCTGTTGCCCAGGCTAAAGTGTAGTGGCATCATCATAGCCTGCTACAACCTCAAACTCCTGGGCTCAAGCGACCTTCCTGCCTCAGCCTCCTGAGTAGCTGGGATTACAGGTGCACACCACCACGCCTGGCTAATTTTTCTGTTTTTCGTAGAGGCAGGGTTCTCACTATGTTTCTCAGGCTGGTCTCAAACTCCTGGCCTCAAGTAATCCTCCTACTCTGGCTTCCCAAAGTGCTAGGATTATAGGCATGAGCCACTGTACTTGGCTATATATCTTAATTTTATTAAAATGGGATTTTTCTGAACTGTTCTCAACAGTAGGCTTTTTAACTAAGTTGTGTAAGGTTTCTTGGAGTGGCCGGTGTCAGAGAAAGAAAGACGAGCAGAGTTGAAAGGGATAAGTAAAGAGGCTTTATTGGAGCGCTCCTGGGTGGGGGTAACGAGTCCCAAGAGAGGGACCCAGGTGAGCCTCACAGTCCCACGGAGTGAGACCAGAGAAGTCGCACTGTCCAGAAGTCTGAGTGGGCTTATATGTGTTTTTAGGGCTGGGGGATGGGAGTTTCTCCGGCAGGAAGGTTTTGGCGCGAAGAGTGAGGAATTTCTTTCTTTCAGCTTTTGGGCGGGTATTGAGGAATAGGAGGGGCTGCTTCTTTTTTCATTAGGGAAGGGAGGGGTGCCTGCCACCAGCCTTACAAGTTGTGGCTAATATGCTGTGGAAAAGCCATTTGTAAAATATCTTTCTGTAAAAATGTTTGGTCATTAGTTTCTCCTATTGGGGTTATGTGCATAAGATTATTAAAATGTTAATCTATTGAAAACCACTCATTGAATATTTTTTCTTTCACTCTAGAAGCCAATAGGACAGTCTAGGTAATTACTATTTCTAGTATGTTTATGTGTATTTAGTCTTCGAAGAACTTGTTAGGACACACTAAAGTTTTTGTTTTGATTTCCTGTTTTCGCTTGACAGGCAGTGGAGGGGGAAATGGCAGGTCCTAATCAACTCTGCATTCGCCGCTGGACTACCAAGCACGTAGCTGTGTGGCTGAAGGATGAAGGCTTTTTTGAATATGTGGACATTTTATGCAATAAGCACCGACTTGATGGAATCACATTGCTAACACTGACTGAGTATGATCTCCGGTCTCCTCCCCTGGAAATCAAAGTCTTAGGGGACATTAAAAGGTTAATGCTCTCAGTCCGAAAATTGCAAAAAATACATATTGATGTTTTAGAAGAGATGGGCTACAACAGTGACAGTCCCATGAGTTCCATGACCCCTTTCATCAATTCTCTTCAGAGTGCAGACTGGCTTTGTAATGGGGAGCTTTCACATGACTGTGACGGACCCATCACAGACTTGAACTCCGATCAGTACCAGTACATGAATGGTAAAAACAAACATTCTGTTCGAAGATTGGACCCAGAGTACTGGAAGACCATACTGAGTTGTATATATGTTTTTATAGTATTTGGATTTACATCTTTCATTATGGTTATAGTCCATGAGCGAGTGCCTGACATGCAGACCTATCCACCACTCCCAGATATATTCTTAGACAGGTAAGTTTGCTTTTAATTGCTAAGTTTGTAGAAGGTTGCTATAATAACAGCAATGATAATATATTTATGATAATTATGTTGTTTGTCATTGTTGTAGGTGTGGTTGATGTATACTTTCTATTTGCTTTATCTGGTGGTATAAAAAGTTATGCTTTGAAATCGTCTTTTTCATTTAGAGTAAATTAGACCTAAACCTAGGTAAGTGAGAAAGACCACTGCTTAATTTATTTTTCTGCTCATTGGGCACTTAAGATTTTAAAAGGATGTCCTGGCCAGGTACAATGGCTCATGCCTGTAATTCTAGCACTCTGGGAGGCTGAGACGGCTGGATTGCTTGAGCTCAGGAGTCCAAGACTAGCCTGAGCAAAAGTGAGACCCCGTCTCTACTAAAAATAGAAAAATTAGCCAGGCTTGGTGGCACAGGCCTGTAGTCCTGGCTCCTCAGGAGGCTGAGGCAGGAGGATTACTTGAGTCCAAGAGTTTGAGGGTTGCAGTGAGCTATGATGATGCCACTGTACTCAAGCCAGGGTGACAGAGTGAGACTCTGTCTCAAAAAAAAGAAAAAAAAGGATGTCCTAGAATGATATCTGTAATAAATGGAACTTGGTTGCTTTTTATTTTTTTTAAATAATGAATAGGGTTCTGCTTTTTCGAAAATATGGTAGTCTCTTATTAGACCAAATGAATTAGAATTACCACAAATAGTACAAATGGATTCAGTGATAGTATCCTGTTTTTATTAAATACTGAATACATTAAAAATGTGTAACATATCAAAAATAAGAATAGAATAATAAAAAATATTCAACTATTAGTTTTTATATTTGTGAACTTATCTTTTTAAAATTTGTATTGCTTTCTTGTTTTTTTTGTTGTTGTTGTTTGTTTTTTAGCCAAATTTAGCAGTGGGGGGTTGAATACCAACTTTAGTGACACTAATGTTAATAAGTTCTGATAACCCACTACCATCAGACCAGCCAGCTTTCTTGTTTTTATAAAATATTTTGCCCTTCTGAAAGTACCTTGTAGCATATGTATTTTAAAATGAAATGAATTAAAAACATCTACATTAAGAGGGCAGAATAACATATACATCACATTTTACTCCCTGTCAAAGCCTGACTAAAGCTATAGTAGAGAGTTTTTTGGTTTTGTTTTTTTAAGTTTTAAGCCCACAGGATGGGCTCCCATATAAAAAGGGAATGAATGAACGCTGTTTATATGGGAGATTTCTCAAAGCTTCGGATACTGGAGGTGAAGGGGTGATGCTGAAATAAGGAGAATTGATTGAAAGCTGTTCAAGAAGCTGTTAGATCCGTGTATCTCCTCTCCTGTTCTATACGGTTTTCCCAACTGTAAACAGAAGACCCTAAGGAAGAAAGCATGTGTAAATCTGGGGAAAGAGTACTTTAGGCAGATGAAACAGCTAGGTGCAAAAATCCTCAACTGGGAATGTGCCTGGAATGTTTAAGGAACAACAAGCGAGAGACGGGGAGAGCAGTTGGAAATGAGGTCTTGAGAGGAGACAAGAAGCCAGGCTGTATAAGGACTTGAGGACTTTTGTAAGGGCTTTAGCTTTCATTCTAAGTGAAAAGGGAAACCATAGGAAAGTATTGAGAAGAGTAGGGGGTCTAATTTCTATTTTAAAATGTCATTCTAGCTGTACTGAGAATAACCTGGGGGTAAGGATAGAGAACGAGGGATCAGTTAAGAAGTTATTGAATTCATCTACACAAAGAAGATGGTAGATTGGACGAGGATAGTAGTGGTAGAGATGGTGTGAAAGAATCAAATTTTATATGTATTTTGAAAGTTGAGCTAACAGGATTTGCTGATGAATTTGGATGTGAGGTAGAAGAGAAAAAGAGAAGCCAAAGATTATTCCAAGATTTTTAATCTGAGCGTATGGAAAGATAGAGTTGCCATTTAAAGAGATGGGAAGACTGTGGAAGGAGCTGACTTGGAGAGAAAATTAAAAATTAAGGGTTTGATTTTGGACATGTAAGGTTTCAGATATCTTTTATAACAAATCAGATGTTGAGTAAGAGATGGAAATATGAGTGGAGTTCAGAGAGAGAGATCTAGGCTAAGATTTGGGAGTTATTAGCACAAAGGAAAGCCATGGTGCTGGATAAGGGATCCTAGCAAGTAAATCCAGAAGGGAAGAGAAGAGGATTGAAGATTGAGCCCAGAAACATTCTAACATTTAGAGGTCAGAGAATGAGAAACCAATAAAGAAGACTGAGAAGGTCAGGAGAGAGAGAGAGAGAGAGAGAGAGAAGTATCCTGGAAGCCAAGCAAAAAAAAAGTATTTTAAGAAGGCAGGAACAATTAGCTATGTCAGATGCTGCTTAGAGGTCAAGTAAGATGAGGAGGGTCATCAGAGACTGTGACAAGAGTTAATAAGGGCAAAATGTGTTGTCGTGGGCTCAAGAGAGAATGTGAGATGTATTAAAATTTATGTGAAGATATATCTCCAGATATATGAAACAACATGAGCACAAGGTTATTTGTTGTGACATTACTTACAATAATTATAAATATTGAAAATAATCTAAATGCTTATCCATGGGAAACTAGTTGAATATGCTATGATACATCTACACAACGGAATACTATTTAGTCACAAAAAAGAATGAGGACAATTTCTATGAACTGATACGAAGTGATTTGTAGGAAAAACTCAGTAGCAATGAGCACCATGAGCATACAGATCATAGTTTCTAAATACCATTCCCCACTAAGAGGAACCAGACCAGGGCTTCTTAGAGAAATGGCTGGTTTTAAGTTTGGGGCAAGGAAAGTATAAAACGAGTCTGAAAGACATCTTGTGCCATAAATCAAGGAAGTGCATGAAAGCCATGGAAACATGTCAAAAGAATATAGGAGCTGGCTTAAAGGGGCTCTCACTGATCAAATTAGCACAATTGGAACAACAAAAAGAATAATGATGGTAATGGATTATAATATATTGAGTAAGAAAAATAGTCTATGAATCCGTAGTAATAAACAAACAGAAAATAGTGGAGTGAGAGGGGAAGCTCTTCAAGAACAATACCAGCAAACAAATGTGGATGGCATGACTATTTTTTATCTTATGATGTATAATTGATTCAGGCAAATCATGCTAAAATCTATTAGGTGAAAGGTCGTTGGGATATTCAGCATATAAGCAGCATATTCACATAATCTGAAAGTATCATCTCACATATTATTTAATTACAGAGGAAATAAGGTACCTTTACAAAGGCAAGATCTGGCATGCATCATCTTAGCCAAATGATCAAATATAGAATCACAGTGGGACAAACTGACATTATGTGCATTGGAATTGATTTTCACAGCATCACCTATGTAGTCTTGTCAAAAAAAAAACTTTTTTTAACCTAAATCTAATCGTGAGGAAATAATCAGACAAATCCAGAACATGGAGCATCCTACAAGACAGCTGGCCTAGACTCTCCAAAAATGTTAGTGTCATGGCAGACAAAAGCCAGGGGGAATTGTATAGGAAATTGAAGAGATATAACCAAGAGCAATGCATGAATTTTAATTGGATCTCATATTAAGAAAAAAACTGCTATAAATGACATTTTTGGGATGATTAAGAAAATTTTAATATGGACCACATATTAAATGATGATATTAAATCAGTGTACGGTTTCCTGGGTATAATAGTGTATTGGTTCTCAGAGACACATGTTGAAGTATTTAAGGGAGAAGTGTCATAATGTCTGTAACTTACTATGAGGGGGAGTTTTAGCCACCCCTAAAAGAGTGTGTATATGTACATAGGTATAATATAGAAAGAATGAAATAAAGCAAATGTGGCAAAATGTTAATTATTGTAAATAATTGATGGATTTAAGTGAAGAATATAAAATGCTAATTCTTTTAGCATTTTTTGGTAGAATCAGAATTTTTCAAAATAAAAGAATTGGGCAAAGAAATGAGAGAAAGAGAAAAGGAACGGAGAAATTGGAGACAATTAAATTTTTCCTGTAGGGACAAGTTTTCCTATAAGGGTAGCAGAGAAATGGAGCTGTAGCTTGGGAGGTGTGTGGAAGGATATGGGGTCAAGAGGGTTTTTTGTTTTTTTTGATGGGCTATATTATGTTTGTTGTATTGATGACTCTATTAGCGGGGAGGGCAATGATGTCAGAGGAAAGAGAGGGTACAATTGTTGGAGCCATGTCCTTGAGTAGATGAAAAGGGGTGGGGTCTAGTAGCTAGAAGAGACTGACCTTAGGCACTTGGACTATTCATCCGTGACAGAAGGGAACATAGAAAATATGGGAATGGGTAGAAGATTGCTATATGTCATAGTGGAGCATGAGGAAGTGCTCTCCTGATTGTTTTTATTTTCTCTGTGTACAGAGAATGAGAAAGGAGGATTGAGCCGAAAGGATGAGACATGTAAAATAGTCATCTAGTAAAGTCATTTAATAGGGCAGGAGAGTGAATAGACTTGTGTAATATAGTGAAAGCACTAGGGGCCTTCCTGAGCTTAAGCAGTCTTGGCATTGTGTTTTTACCAGCCTCATCCAGCAACAGATACAGGTATGGAGTCGGCAGAGAATTGGATTTAAGCAGGGTTGAGTTTTGCAGTATGATGAAGGAAAAAGAAGCAAGGGAGCAATTATAATGAGGGATCATGGATTTAGGCAGATAAGGAGGGAAATAAGGACATGAAGTAGGTGAAGGACAGTGAAAATGTTATAGGATCAATGGATTTTAGGTCTCAGAATTATTGAAGGTGGGGTACAAGGAGAAATAAGCTAGAATGACAAGAGGTGTTGGTGAGTGTAAGATTCTTGAAATTGAGATTATAAGGAGTAACCTTGGTAATGACAAGGTGCAGAATACAACCATGGGTTTGGGTTGGTATGGTAGGGTAAAGGACAGTATCACAGGAAGAGAAGTAAAAGTAGACTGAGTAAGAGCACAATTACAGCAGAAGTATTAGAAAGAGTGACAGTGAACCAGAAGCTAAAATCTTCAAGAAGTGAGAAAACGGATGCTAAGGTTCTATGGAGTCTATAACAAGGCGTAACAGGAGAAAAGTGGGTGGCGGGGGTGGTCTGGTAGAATGAGGGTTTTATTTTAAAATGTACAGTTCAGTGGTTTTAGTATAGTTACAGAGTTGTGTAAGCATCACATTGTTCTCATCTGGGCATGGTGTCCCTGAACATTTTCAGCATTTCAGAAAGAAACTCATACCATTAACAGTCACATACTCCATTCTCTCCTCCCTCCAGACCCTGGCAACCACTAGTCTACTTTGTTTCTGTGAATTTGTCTATTCTGGATATTTCATATAAATGGAACCGTATAATATGTGGCCTTCTTTGGGTCTGACTTCTTTCACTTAGCATTTGTTCAAGACTTGTCCATATTGTAGCATGTATCATCAGTACTACATTCCTTTTTATTATCAAATAATATTCTGTTGTATGGATATACCGATTCTGTTTATCCATTTCAACAGTTGATGGGTGTTTGTGTTATTTCCAATTTTTGGCTATTATTGATAATGCTGCTATGAACATTTACGTACAAAGTTTTATATAGACATATACTTTCAATTTGCAGTGGGGATTTGAAACCAAATTTTGGCTAACTCTTTTATCTACAATAACACTCACTATAAAATTCCATGCTCTTAAGCATCTAAACTTTATTCGTAGGCGAATGGTAGCAGATGCCATCAGTGTTCTTCCTATATCCCCTTGGATCTCTTTTCCATTTTCTTGTGCGCAGATACTCCCAACATCCAGCAGATGTGTCTCTTTTGTTGCAGGGCTGCTCTTGGGCTGTTGGAACACACTTTGCCTGCTTGAAAAGAAAGCCAAAAAATGCTTACAGGCCGGGTGCAGTGGCTCACCGCCTATAATCCTAGTACTCTGGGAAGCCGAGGCAGGAGGGTTGCTTGAGCTCAGGAGTTCGAGACCAGCCTGAGCAAGAGCGAGACCCTGTCTCTACTAAAAATAGAAAAAATTAGCCTGGCGTGGTGGCACGTGCGTGTAGTCCCAACTACTTGGGAGGCTGAGGCAAAAAAATACCTTGAACCCAGGAGTTGAAGGTTGCTGTGAGCTAGGCTGACGCCATGGCACTCTAGCCCAGGCAACAGAGTGAGACTCTGTCTCAAAAAAAAAAGAAAAAAGCTTAGAAATTTACATCCCTCCAACAGTAGTCCTTAACCAATGACTCATGTCTCTTTGCTCTCATTGGAACAACATTTGGATTTATAGAGTTTTGGATTTATAGACCTGCACTGTCCCAAATTCCTCATAGGACTGAACCAAAGTTACCCTTTCCTGAGTTCCACACAGGGCTTTGCTTGATGTCTCACCCTTGCTTTGCTTCCTTGTCCTCTGATCTCATACCCCACTACCCTATGGGAGTAGTGGGAACACTTACTCATAAATCATTTTCATGCTGATCTTTGTTTCAGGGTCTGCTTCTGAAACTTATTCCAAGAGCTTCAGGACATTATAAACAGAAAATTATTAATAGAAGGAAATAGAATGTTCCTAAAGGCAGGCCCACCTATGACAATGAGAAGTGATTGCTGATAACCATAATAGCAAGGGAGGCATAAGAAGTACCATAAAAAGCAAACATAAATAATGGAAAAACCACATCAATCTGGATCTTAACTGCCCTTCATTTCTCAGTAGTCCCTGAGGTCATTACCATGTACAGTGTAATAATCAGTGTTCATAGTGATGACTCTGAATTACCAAAGAAAATTAAATTCTACCCAGAAAAAAAGGCATATACATGTATAATGCATCTTAAAAATCTTTGCATCAAAATAATATGGGGGATTAACTACACATTTGACAGATTCCTCACAACACTCCACTAAAATGACAATAAAAAGGAGAAGAAACTCTATAAATCCATGAAGACAAAAACAGTGATAATAGTTAAGTTTGGAAAGTAGAAATCTGAGTGCCTGTTGTGAAACTGGGGGTGGAGGGTGGCAGTGCCCAAGGGATGAGTTTATTTGTACTTCAGAGCACCAATAAAACTCACACAACAGGAGGTACCAAGCATCACTCAAGGTCAGGTACAGATCAGAGCTAAATATGGAAGAATTGATTAAAAATCTATTTAAGGAGGTTTTAGACCTGCTCTACTCCAACAGAAGACTGGTGGTATATTCTCCAGAGCAGTTGAATGTGAGGCACTGTGGACCTGAGTGCACTGTGGACACCATGCCCAAATGGGAACAGAGTGCCATATGTTTTCAAAGGGATTAACTATAAAAGTCTATGTACTAATCTCTGAGACTTCTAGCTCCCTTCCTTAAGTAGCCAGATGTATTTCCCATCCCCATTCCCACCTGGCCCTGATCCTCCAAAAAGGGTAACAGAATCTTCTCCTTGGAAAACCTAGAGAAAAGGACTGTAGATAACTGGTTGGGGGGGAGAGGATATCCTTATTTAATCAACCAGACCTCTGCCTAATTACTCTACAGTGAAACCCACAATTTGACAAAGCTCAGTCAATGCACACAGAATGTGTAATTATCTTTTTTAGTACTCCACTGTCAAATATGAATGGCCAGTCAAGAATAACTAGACATTTGAGAAAAACAGACCAAAGCAAACAGAAAAAAGGAAATTGGAAAACACAAAATAGGGAGAACAACACTTAAAGAAACCCATTCATGGCCGGGTGAGGTGGCTCACGCCTGTAATCCTAGCACTCTGGGAGGCCGAGGCGGGCGGATTGTTTGAGCTCAAGGGTTCCAGACCAGCCTGAGCAAGAGCGAGACCCTTGTCTCTACTAAAAATAGAAAGAAATTATCTGGCCAACTAAAAATATATATAGAAAAAATTAGCTGGGCATGGTGGCACATGCCTGTAGTCCCAGCCACTCGGGAGGCTGAGGCAGTAGGATCGCTTAAGCCCAGGAGTTTGAGGTTGCTGTGAGCTAGGCTGACGCCACGGCACTCACTCTAGCCCGGGCAACAGAGCGAGACTCTGTCTCAAAAAAAAAAAAAAAGAAACCCATTCATATTCTTATAGAGATAAGAGATGTTGCATTCTATGAGACAGTAATGAGAGGCTAAAAAAGGAAAATGCAGAGAGAAAAGCTTTTGGAAAATAAGAAATGAAGTAGAAATTTAAAATCCAGCAGCATAATTAGAACATAGTTTTGATAAAATTGCCCAGCATGTAGAACAAAGTGATGAAAAATAGAGGAGAAAAGATAATATTAACCCAGTTGGCCCAACAATTAAAAGTGGGAGTTCCAAAAAGAACACAGAGAAAATGGCCGGGTGCAGTGGTTCACACCTGTAATCCTAGTACTTTGGGAGTCCAGCCAGGAGGATTGCTTGAGGCCAGGAGTTCAAGACCAGCCTAGGCAATAGTGAGACCCTATCTCTACAAAAAAAAAAAAAAAAAATTTATTTTTAATTAGCTGAGCACAGCAGCACACACCTGTATTCCTAGCTACTCAGAAGGCTGAAGCAGGAGGATCATTTGAGCTCAGGAGTTTGAGGTTGTAGTGAGCTATGATTACGCCACTGCACTCTAGCCTGGGCAACAGAGCCAGACCCTGTCTCAAAAAAAAAAAAAGAGAGAGAGAGCAAAAACACAGAAAAAATGAAGGGAAATTTCCCAGAAGCAAATGATGTAACTTTCTAGATTGAAAGTGCCCACTGAGCACCCAGTACAAGAAATGAAAAATGACTCATACCAAGGCCTATGATAGTGAAATTTCAGAACAGTGGGTATAGACAGAAGTTCCTAAAAGCTTCTTAAGGGACAAAACAACATACAAAGATTGGACATCCAAATAGCATCAAACTTCCTAGCAACAGTAGAACTAGAAGACAATGGAATAATCCCTTTAATATTCTGTGAGAAAATAATGTCTAATGTAGAATTCTCAATCCAGGCAAGCTATTAGATATAAGGCTAGACCAAGGATGTTTTTAAATATCCAAATCTCAAAAAATTTACTTCCCTTATCCTATACCTGTTAGAATTGCTAAAATGGAAAACAAAACAAAACAAAAAAAGAAACAATACCAAGTCCTTTTGAGGATGCAGAACAACAGGTACTCTCATATGTTGCTGCAAAATGGTATAACTACTTTGAAAACAGTTTGATAGTTTCTTAAAAAGTTAAACAAACACTTAAGATAGGACCCATCTGTTCCACTCCTAGATATTTACCCAGGAGAAATGAAACATGTCCATGCAAAGACCTATATATGGTCTTTATCCATGATCACCAAAACCAGGAAATAACCCCAAATATCCATCAGCCAGTGAGGGGATAAAGAAATTGTGGATAAAGAATTGTATATGCAATAACATGGGTGAATCTCAAATGTATTATGCTGACTGAAAGTACCCAGATACAAAAGATATCTGGATAAGTACTGTATAATTTCATTTATATGCCATTCTGGAAAAGGCAAACCTTTAAGGGACAGAAGTCAGATGAGTAGTTGCCCCAGGGCTGGAGGTGAGGAAGGGATTGACTACAAAGGGACATAAGGGAACTTTCCAGAGTGATGAAAATGTTCTATATCTTTATTGTGGTGGTGTTATATTACTGGATGTCAAAATGAATTGAACTATATAGCTAAAAAGGGTGAATTTTTCTGCATTTAAGTTAAACCTCAATAAATCAAACATCCAAAACAAGTTCCCCTTCCCACCTCTCTTTCTCAGAAAACAACTGAAGGGTATGCCCCATCAAAACTAAGGAGTAAACTGAGAAAGAAGAGAACAGTGAGATTCAGGAAACAGAGAATCCAATATAGAAAAGAAAAATTTCCAAGATGAGAGTTAATTTTATTCCAATAAATAGCCATGCAGGAGGACTAGAAAATGCAACCATTCTAAATTGGAAAAAGAAGGAGAAGGGCTGTAGGAGAGATTTCCTCCAAGGAAAAACTGAAATGTTGACCAGCCTGAAAAGAAAAAAAAAATTAAAAGAAAAAAAGTAAAAATGATTTCCCCTGGGAAGCAAGAATTAGGTATAGTTTAGGGATAGAGTCAGAAAACTTCTTTTCATCATAAGTGATGTAAAAGTCTTTTAACTATGTACATATAGTGTATAAATACATATTATTGTTTTTAAAAAGTGTTCATTTTGAAACTTTAAATTTTTAGAAGTCATTTAAAAGAATCTGTATCTGAAAATCTGTTATGTGAAATAACTTTCCCCACTAATACCAGATAATAAGGCAGCAGTGGGTTAAAATACATAAAATGAGTCTTTTTCCTGATGTGAAGTCCCTAAATGAAGACGAGTAAACTATCCTCAGTTACTCTGAATAAGGTTCGGAGTAGACTGTTAATATCTTTCTTTTCTTTCAGATTTCATGTTTTTTAAAAAATCTTTATTTTCTTAGTTATAAAATTAACGTATGTCATTGTATAAAAGTTTTTAGTGGAAATATGCAAAGGATAAAAATAAAACCATTAATAATCCTTTGGACTATTTCATTTCCATCTCCCTTTCTTCCTTCCTCCCTACCTCCCTTCCCTTTCCCCTACTTCCTCTCTTCTTCTCTTTCTTCTTTCTTTTTTTTTTTGAGACAGAGTCTCACTCTGTTGCCCAGGCTAGAGTGAGTGCCATGGCATCAGCCTAGCTCACAGCAATCTCAAACTCCTGGGCTCAAGTGATCCTACTGCCTCAGCCTCCCGGGTAGCTGGGACTACAGGCATGCGCCACCATGCCCGGCTAATTTTTTCTATATATTTTTAGTTGTCCAACTAATTTCTTTCTATTTTTTTTTTTTTAGTAGAGACGGGGGTCTTACTCTTGCTCAGGCTGGTCTTGAACTCCTGACCTCAAGTGATCCTCCCGCCTCAGCCTCCCAGAGTGCTAGGATTACAAGCGTGAGCCACCACACCTGGCCTTCTCTTTCTTTTTAAACTAAGAAATGTGACCTGTCCTTTATTAGTGGATAATCACAGGAGCTGTGAATTTGGTGAGGAGAAAAGAGGGACAAATGGAAAAGACAGAAGAAAACAGGGTTAGAAAACAAAGGAGGACATAGAGAAAGAAGTAAAACAAAAAACCAAAAATTCTACTGTTTCTAAAACGAAACCAAATATATTTTTTAAAAAATAAGTCACATTCCGGCCGGGCGCGGTGGCTCACGCCTGTAATCCTAGCACTTGGGAGGCCGAGGCGGGCGGATCGTTTGAGCTCAGGAGTTCGAGACCAGCCTGAGCAAGAGCGAGACCCCGTCTCTACTAAAAATAGAAAGAAATTATCTGGCCAACTAAAAGATATATATAGAAAAAATTAGCCGGGCATGGTGGC
>CM052446.1:13022093-13038333 GCA_028533085.1 Varecia variegata | reverse complement strand
CATGCCTGTAGTCCCAGCTACCCGGGAGGCTGAGGCAGTAGGATCGCTTAAGCCCAGGAGTTTGAGGTTGCTGTGAGCAAGGCTGACGCCACGGCACTCACTCTAGCCCGGGCAACAAAGCGAGACTCTGTCTCAAAAAAAAAAAAAAAAAAATAAGTCACATTCCAATTCTGATTGTCTAGATTCTGACATTAGCACATCAGGCAAGAAGTGGACCTTTCCTTCACTGTCTTTTGTAGGCATTCTTGTTTCCAGGGTCTGCTATGCTATAGATTGGGAGAAAAAGGTTATTATAATACTTCTTTGCAGAGAACCATGACTGGGAATCACAGACGATAAACAGGTTCTGATAAATGGGGTACTTTGTGAAACAAATTTTGTCCCCAGGTTGTCCAAATATCATTTTCAGAAAAAGGTAAAAGTTATATAAAGCAATGTTAAGGTCGTTATTAGAACAGCATCTTATTGAAAAGGGCAGTATCATTTCCATGCACCTATCTCTCTTCAGTTCAAAAACATTTTTTTCTGTTCCAGCGTTCCTAGAATCCCCTGGGCCTTTGCCATGACAGAAGTATGTGGCATGATTCTTTGCTATATTTGGCTCCTGGTTCTTCTTCTTCACAAGCACAGGTACCTCATCTATTCCATTAAAAGACTGAAAAAGTTTTGACTCTCTTGTGTCAAGGTCATCAAACCTTGTCTCTCCCTTTGCAGTTTCCTTGTTAATTTCTTTCTCTGGTCAGTGTGACATTATAGTTATTAACAAAGGAAAATGTTTTGGGTTTGATCAACAAAAGAGTCAGCCTAAGGTAATACATGTTTAGTAATACTCTGAATGTATTTTGTAGGGAAAGATCAGAGATGCGGATGATCAGCAACAGGCCAGCCATTGCCAGTCCAACCTCATCTCTCTTTAGAAACAAACTGGAAATGTCACTTCCTATAGAAGGATATGAAACTCCTCCAAGGACAGTCTTTGGTCAAGTGTTTAGATGGAAGAAATTGTTCTCTACTTGGAGGAGGCCCATTAAAAAAGAGATTATTTTGTACAACGTGCACACCTAGTCCAGGTGGTTCACTTCAGGTCGTATAGGACGTTGCTAAATAGGGAAAGTGCTTCTTAGCACTTTCACCAAAAATATAAAGGGAAGAATTTTTTTAATTAAAAAAAAAAGCGTAAAGGGGAGCTCCTTTCCTAGTTTGATGGGGGAAATTATTTGATTTAAGTAAAAAATAGGCATAGTGAGGAAAAAATTTGAAGATAAAATTTGTAGATATCTGCTGTCCGTTGTTTTTGCAACACTGGAGAAGAATAAGGGCACTTGAGTCCTTGATCCTTTGTCCTTACTGGAAAGTGCTTGAGGTAAACCACAGTGATGGGCATTAGGTCCTAAGCAGCAGTTATGTCAGTGCTTTGAAGGTGGAAAGAAAGGTGGATGATTGCTATTCTGGTCACACTTTTAGGCCATATTGCACCTCATTCTCTCCTATTTTGTCCTGTTTCACAGCAATATTTTTAATTCTGCATTGCTTAAAACCAGAGATGGTTTAAAAAGATGTATCTTAGTGTTACTTTCTGGTTAATTTTGCCTCGCAAAAAATCCCATGGATTTGAATTTATCTATTCTTCAAAAAAGTCTTTTACCTTATAGGAAACCTTGGTAGGCTTAGTAAAGCATAGCAGTGGCCAGTGAAATGCAACTGTTAATGTTTACTTAGTCAAAGAAAGTGTTTCTCAAAGTGTTTGTACCACTTTCTTTAGAATCACCTGGGTGCTTGTTAAAATTAGATGCAATTCCTAAGCTCTGTTCCAGTTGTGCACACTAAAGTTTGAAACATACCTAGCCTTGTGTTCAGCGGTTTTTGGTTTTTTTTTTTTTTTTTGAGGGAGGGAGGAGCATTTAGAAAATGTATAAAGCATGGACCCTGCCAAAACAGAATATTAGTCCATTTTGGTTTAAGACATTTAAAGAAATAACGTAACAGTACAAGTGATGTCACAGTGCAGTTCATGATTACCCAGATGACAGTTATTCAATAATTTTGTTTGATATATATTTAATATAAAACTTAATATTTATTAAAAACTTTGTATTTTGTAACTTAAGTTTAAGTTAGGAGAAGTTGCAAGGAATATTAGATAGCTACTATCATTAACCAATTTCCAGCATTATTGAGCAAAAAACCCTACAGTCACAAGTGTTTAACTTTACCTTTTATAAATAAATAATTTATGAGCAATTTATGAGTAGTAGCACTAACTCCAGGCTTACTAGTCTTCTACCTTGTGTAACTCTTTTATTTTCTCTTAGCCATATGTTCTTATCAGTGAAATGATGCTCTTAGAATCTGACCTTAGGTCTGCACTGTTCAATGTGGCAGACACTAACCACATGTGGCTATTTAAATTAACTAAAATAAAATTTAAAATTTGATTTCTCAGTCATACTAGTCACATTTCATGTGCTCAAGAGCCACATGTAAATAGCTTATTGGACAGTGTATAGAACATTTCCATCATTGCAGGGAGTTCTATTGGACAGTGCTGCTTCACATGGTCTCTAAGATTTCCATCCTCTTCAAAAAGTCTAGTGGTTTTTTTGCTTACTCTTCCTTTAAGTAAACATTTGATGCTTGGCGTTTTTTGGTTTGTTTTCCTCTGATCTTTCCCTCTTTTTGGTCGTTGTGTTCACAGGTCAATACTCCTGCGAAGGCTCTGTAGTCTGATGGGCACTGTATTCTTGCTTCGCTGCTTTACCATGTTTGTGACCTCCCTCTCCGTGCCAGGACAGCACCTGCAGTGTACTGGAAAGGTAGCCTGCTACCTTCTTTATCACTCCTTGTTCTTCATGGGTTGATGGCACAATATATGCAACAGGGCTAAGGTTTTGCTTTTGGTATTAAAATGTGCTTTTTGGTATTTGCAATATTTGTAATAAACCTGTAGAAATAACTTGGTAAAAATCTTAAGCCAAAATCTACCTCCCTGTTATTTCTGTGCATTGATAGCTCTATGCTATGGAGCTGCAGGAAAAAAGTATCTTTCAGTTATCATTTTGCCTTACATTTTCCTTTCCCATCATCCTTAGCATCTTTGAAGTTCTTCATATGGCATGCTCTGGTCCCTTCACTGTCCTCATCATTCCTTTTTAAAAGATGTTGCAGTTTGACCATACCATGTCTCATTTAAAATATAGTACCCAGCATTTTAGACTTTATTTTTTCTGTGATACACAAAGTAATGGCTAATCTTTGGGTTTTGTTTTATATTTTATAGCTTGTTGTTTTCGTATACTGCAGACATCTCTTCTGGTTAAACTTAAAGAGGAGAAATTATGCAGATGGGGACAAAAACAGAGGATTATGAATTATTAATACTTAAAAAAAAAAGACCCTGAAAATTACCTGTACTTTATACATACAAAATTGGCTGTTGTGACTCATTAAATTTGGACAAAAGAATGCATTATCCTACTTTTCTGAGCCTCTGTGCTTTAGTTCTGTGTTCCTAAATGTTCAAATATATGTGTTAATACCTTTGTTGTTATTTTAATGTTGTCTGTAACAACATTCAAGTTCAGTTCTTATACTGCAATACAAACAGCTGAAATGCCAACAAGAGAAGATTAAGCAGCCAAAGGAGATCAAGAGCTAAAAATGTACCCCTGAGCTGAAGGGTGACAAAACTTTCTCTGGGTATTAGGAATGCTTAGGCTGACCAGTAAGAAAGGGGAAGGATTAATATGACCACTTAGGATTTCCTGTAAAGGAAATGTTTTATTTTTCAGGTAAAAGCTATTTGATTTTTTTTTTCCTAAAAAGGAAAAGTAATTTTTCTAATTTTAAAATTATATAAGCTTCTTGTAAAAATTCAAGTTATGTAGTAAAAAGTAAAAGCTCACATAATTCCCCTTTTTCACCCCACCCTATAACTGTTAACAATTGTATTTATAGCCATACAGACCATGTTTTTGTTTGTTTGTTTGTTGTCCAAACTATAGTGCAGTGGCATGATCATAGCTCACTGCAGCCTTGAACTCCTGGGCTCAAGAGATCTTCCTGCCTTGGCCTCCCATAGTGCTGGGATTACAGGCGTGAGCCACCATGCCCAACTACAGACCATTTTTAAGCATGCTTACACACTCACACATTATATAGTTAGATGTTTTTTTACAAAAGATAGAATTATATTGCAGATGTTCTTTAGCTTATTTTTCACTTAATAGTATGTTTACTTTTTTATGAAGAAATACATATAGTTATATTCTTTTTTTTAACTGCACAGTATTCTGTTGTGGATACTAGTCTCCAAATGTACATTTTTGTCGTTTCCAAATTCTATTTATAAACGATGCTATAGTAAACATGCTTATACATTTGTGCTTTTGTACTTATTTAATTATCTCCTTAAGATAAATTATTGGAAGTAAAATTATGGAATTAAAGGACATGCACATTTAAAAATGTGATATATATTGCTAAAATGCCCACTCGAAGAGATGAGTTTTTCACGACTACCAACATGTATACATGTCAGTTCTCCCACCCTCTTGCCAGCACTCCCATTATGATTAATGAAAGATGGTATGTGATACATTTATGGTCTTATTCTATACATTTTATATCTTTAATCTATCTTGAAATCGTTTCTGTACATGATGTGAACAGTTTCCCCAAAATAGTATGCTAATCGAGTAGGGGAGATATTAAAGAAGAGAAATATAAGCCTTTTACACTGAAAAGAGAATTTCCTATAGCTGAGGGATTTAATTATGGGACAGCCACTGAAGAGAGGGCTGTATGTGCATAGGGCTGCAACATATGCTACAAAAATAAATTAGATATCATCCCTCTATGGTATGGACAGCCCCTTTTCTGTCTCTAATGACTATTTTTCATTATCATTTGGTTATATATGAATATTTCTATTCAAATCTGCCCTAAATACTGTTAATTGCTTTGAATTTTAACCTACTTATTGACCCGTATTATTTGCAGTGATCATTAAAAATAGAAAGTTAAGGTGATAGTAACTAGCAATCAAATCCCTCACAGTGAACTCCATAAGGCATTTTCATTGTAATAAATTAATTGCATTCCCAGAAGTAGGGGGTTTGGGGACAGGACCAAGAACATGCCTGTTTTTAAAATTTAGAAACACTTAAAGCAAATTTCTACACTTTGTCTTGTCAAAGCATCCTATTCATTCTGTTCTGTTGTATTTCAGTTTTTATTTTTTTTCTGGAAGAATATATGGGACATTTAAGATGGGAATGGATAGGGAGACTTGAGTAATTGAGGAATAATTGCCTTCTTTTGACTGGCATCACTTGTTTCCGATCCTTGGTTGAGACATTTTCCTAGCAGGCTCTTTGCTACATGATTTTTTACTTTCTCAAGAGTAACATCTCAGCTGGGCACAGTGCCATGCATCTGTAGGCCCAGATACTCCGGAGGTTGAAGCAGGAGGATTGCTTGAGGTCAGGAGTTCAAGACCACCCTGGGCAACATAAGTGAGACCTCATCTCAAGAAAAGAAAAAAAGTAACATTTCTAACCCAATGCTCATTAAAGATCAAGTGAGAGCCAAACCATGTGCAGTGCATTTGTTTAGTACCTTCTCTTTCTTTTTCTCCAATAAATTCTTCTCCCTCTCTCTCCCTCAACTGAGGCAGAAAGGGAAGGCTGGGCAGTGTATAATCAGAAGGTAAGATTTCTAATGAGATTGTGGTATCTAGTAAGGTTGTGTTATGTCTTTTGGTCATTAGCCATAGTAGAATCTTTAAGACATAGGGCTTTGGAATTGGATTCCTTGGGTTCACATTGTACTTATGTTACTTACTAGCTGTTTGACCTCTCTAAGCGAGTTTTCTCATCTGCACAGTTGAATCACTTCATAGGATTGTTGTGGAAATTAAATGCAATAACACATAAAGCACTTAGCAGCATGTCTTGCACATAGTAAATGCGCATAAAATTTAACTTTTTGTACCATTATTATTGTTATGTGTTAAATGCCTTTTTTAAAGTTACTATCCCTTTTTTTTTTTAAAGCAACTATCACTCAAACTCTTCCTCAAAATGGATTGCTTTTTAAGCTTATGTGTAGGAGTTAGGAAAGGTTTGGTTGATGATAACTGGAAATTCAAAGTGGCTGTGGTTTAATAAGCACCCAGTGGTTTATTCTCTCTCATAAAAGAAGTCTGCACTGGGTATGGTGGCTGGCGCTTATAGTCCCAGCTACTAGAGAGGCTGAAGCGGAAGGATCTCTTCAACCTAGGAGCTGGAGGCTGCAGTGAGCTGTGATTGGTCTATTGCACTATAGCCTGGGCAACAGAGCAAGACTCCACCTCCTTAAAAAAAAAAGTCTAAAAGTAGGTACTGCAGGTCTGGTACGATTACTATGGAGTCATCAAAAAAAACCCATGATTCTTCTGTTTTTCTGCTTTTTCTGCTCTGCTATCTTACCACTTGGCTTGCATACTCAAGTGCTCTTGTGATCCACTTTGTGATCCAAGATAGCTGCTGGAGCTTCAACTGTCACGAGTCTGAGTTGTAGGCTAGAAGAAGGAAAGGGGGAAGGGTAGAAAAGACTTCCTCCAAACTGTTGTCTCTTTCCTTTATAAGTGCCTTCCCAGAAATCCTTTATACTTCTACTTACATCTTATTGTACAGAACTTAGTCACATGGCCACATCTGGCTACAAGGGAGGCTGTGAAATGCAGTGTTTTGGTTGAGTTCATTGCTACCTCAATATATTTGAAATTCTGTTACCAGTGAAGAAGGGGAGAATGGATATTGAATGGTAGCCATTGATCTTTGTCATAGCCTATTTTTTATTGGCAAGAACAGCCAAGCAAACACTACTGTGATATTGGATTAAAAAGTTGGAGATGTTTTTGTGTTATAGTGGCCTTTTTATTGTAAAGGAACTTGTAGTAGAGGAATTTGAATTACAGTGATTTCATTTAATTACCAAACTTTGCCCACCCATTCTTGAGATCAGCCTAGACTGAGGGCTTGGTTGCTTTGGCTTAGATCTTATTTCTAACTCATTCAGCATTTGAATTTTAATGGGAATGGATGTTGGGAAGCTCCCACCTCCCTAAGCATTTGAAGCACTAATTCATAGCTTTCTTTATAGATATATGGCAGTGTATGGGAGAAATTACACCGGGCCTTTGCCATTTGGAGTGGCTTTGGTATGACCCTGACTGGCGTTCACACTTGTGGAGATTACATGTTCAGTGGCCACACAGTCGTCCTAACTATGCTGAATTTCTTTGTCACCGAATGTAAGTATCTCTTGAGTGCTTCTGTGCATATTAGATAACTAGTTTCAGAATAGGCTGTGGGAAAGGTGTCAAATCCTACAAAGACTAGGCAAAACAACCTGACCTAAGAAACATGTGACTGAGAAGCATTGAAAGGAATGTGGTTTTAAAATGATCTTTCTGTCCTTTTCCTAGATACTCCAAGAAGCTGGAATTTCTTGCACACTTTATCCTGGGTTCTCAACCTCTTTGGAATCTTCTTCATCTTGGCTGCCCATGAACATTATTCCATTGATGTGTTTATTGCCTTTTATATCACAACAAGACTCTTTTTGTACTACCATACACTGGCCAATACCAGAGCATATCAGCAGAGTAGGAGAGCAAGGATTTGGTTTCCCATGTTTTCTTTTTTTGAATGCAATGTTAATGGCACAGTACCTAATGAATATTGTTGGCCATTTTCAAAACCAGCAATAATGAAAAGACTAATTGGATGAAGACTGTATCTTTGTAATGAGTTCATGATTAAATATACAGTAGTTGTTGAAAATGAATAACTTCACTTTCTCCCCCTAGGTTGTTCCTGGATGTCTTGCTTTTTGGCTTAAATGTTGACAAAGTAAAGTTTCCTGTTCTGAGAAAGGCTATGATTACAAAAAGCAAGAAAGAATATTCAAGAGTCTTTACATAGCTGTTTGAACAGAAAGCTTAAGTAGATGTTTTCTGCCCCTTGTTTTTAGAAAGACTTAATGTTGTGATTGAAGTCAGGCTGTTACTCTTACCTGTTAAGTATTTGCTTATTAAACTTAAGCAAATCCACTTAAGCAGTTTGCTGGTTGAGGGATTTTTATTGATTGCCAGTAGTACTCTAGTCAAGAAATATTTTTTGAAGCTCCTTATTATCTTCAAAAGAAAAAAACCCTACCATGTGAGCAATACTTGTTCTTTGAACTACTCTCTGTGTCAGTTTAAAAAATGCAACTCTGGAAAGTGATCTGTTTTATTAACAAATAGTTTTTGCCTTCTGAACCATCTCTATGAAAAGTATACTGAGCATATCAGGATGCCTGGAAAAGAGAAGAATGAAAGGGGCCATACATGAGGTGACAGAGTGTTGAGCATACCATCAGCCTCCTCATTAATGCAAATATAGTGCTGGCATCTTTCACCAAAGATGCAACAAAAGATGCAGTGTCTGTTTTGTTCTGAGGGTTCAGTATGACCATCAGTAAGTATTCTTGGCTGCATCCATAAAAATAAATTGGTTTAATGTTAGTGGCATAGGTACCTGGAACAATTTTGTGTTATAGTTGCTAGATAGATGACAGCCCAGTTTTATGCTTTTTTGATGATGTTATTTAATGAGCCAAATAGGAATGTTTTACCAGATGTTAAAGTTCTTATGTCGTTAAGTGGGGAGGTATGCATGCAAAGAATTTTTTTCTCCTTCTGAAAAGAAATTTTATAGCAAGTTGCAAGCATAATGTAAATTTTTGGTTTTTGAAATTTCTCATTCTTGGCCATCTGAAGTAAACAGTTTCAGGCATACTTGGATCCAAAAAATTTTTTTGTTTTTTATTTTTCAATATAATTGTGTATATACATTCTTTCTAATCTTAATTTGGCAGTCAGGAAGTGACATAACTTAGCTGCTGTTTATAACACTAGAAATTTAATACCTTAATTTCACCTCTGTGATAACATTTGTCACTTTATTTTTAATGATTTTATGTATTAGTTATGACAGGATGGCTATGGAATTGGAATTTGAACCCCAACTAATGAGCTTAGCTACTTAGAATATTAATTGTATAGTTTTTACATTCCATTTTAAAATAAGGAGTTAGAAAAGGTGCTGGCATACTGAGGTCTGAAATTAGGCCATATAGCAGAGGCTTGCTCCTTCCTTATCTGAGTGAAATATTTCATTTTTGCACTTTGAGTCATATTCTCACCCCTGTATAAGCTATGGAGGAGCCTGAATTAATTGGGTAGGAAAGGAAATTATGCAAACAAGTTTCAGCCAGTGCTGAATGACCCCAATTTGGGTCTGCTGTGAACTTTATTTTTTATTTCTCACTTGAGAAGTGGCACAAGGCAATTCAAATTTTATTATGCTTTTAAATCTCACACTTCAGAATCTTATAATATCTTAAATTATTGATTCTTTTATATGCTAGGAACAAAAATGCCAACATCTTCTCTAAAGAAATATCATAATCATGAAAGGTGAGGGATGTTTCTTATGCCAGTTAGAATGGTTTGACCCTTGAGGTCAAAAGATGTGTTACTACCTTTTTTCCAAATGACAGAACAGGACTGAATTTAGCTAGGGAGGGGCTGATGTTGGCTTTTGGAAAAATGTTCAAAAAAAGCACGTGGCATCATTAATTTTAAAATATTAAGCTGGGTATGGTGGCTTGCACCTGTAATCCCAGCTACTTGGGAGGCTGAAGTAGGAGGATCGCTTGAACCCAGGTGTTCAAGACCAGCCTGGGTAACAAGCAAGACCCTGTCTGCAAAAAAAAAAAAAAAAAAAGTACACCAGGCACAGTAGCACATGTCTATAGGCCCAGCTTCCTGAGGTAAGAGGATCACTTGAGGCTAGGAACTAGACACTGTAGTATGCTATTATCACACCTGTGAATAGCCACTGTGCTATAGCTTGGACACATAGCAAGACCCCATCTCTTAAAAAATATTAAATAGTTATTAACATCAGTCTTCTTCCCTTCATATGGATTCTATTCCAGAACCTAATAGAAAAATAAATGCAACCGACTTTGCAAAGCTATTGACATTGAGAGTGCCTAAAAACAAGACGGCAATGAGGATTGTAAAATAACTTCACAGCCTTGCATTTACTCATATCTGTTTTGAGAAAAAGGTAAGCTAGATTTGTAATTTATTATTTTAATTATTACAAGGCAGTGTTTACGTAAATTAATCATCTCCAAGTCTCTTTCTTGGAAAGCTTTGAGACAAAATTATTTTCAGTTTTTCTTAAACATGAAACCTATATTTTAGTTGCTTTTTGTTTTGTCCAGAAATTTCCATACTTTTATCTTTGTATTTTTTTTTCTTGTTAAAATTTAAACCATCGTGAAGATAGTATTTATGTTTACATTTTGGTTGTGAATGTGGCTAGGTAGAGAAGCTACATGCCTTAGGTCTACATATTTTTTGACCTTGTATTTGGTTCTACAATTGCAGGCTTATGAGAGGCTTACATGATTGAGACTTTAGCATAGAAGGAACCAAAAGGTTTTTGGTTTGGGGATGCAAACTGGAGGTTATGTTGCAAGTCCTTGATGCATTTTCTGTGTTCCTGGGAGCAGTGTGGCCTTTTTTTCCCCTTTCATTTTTTTTTTTTTTTTTTTAAAGACCAGGCAGGGTAGTGTTACTGAAGGGTAATTGAAGTTGGTAGAGTAAGTGGTTTTGAAGAATGCAGGTTGGCTGTTATTACCAAATAATTGGGGGAAAACCTTTTTTGGCTGTGCTGCAGAATTCTCTACATGGCTATCCTCTCCATAGTTCTCTGTCACCAGAATAGCTAGGGCAAAAATACAACTTTCATATTCTGGCATATTTTATATCCTTTCAAATCAGAAAGCAATGAGCTTAGCCTTAGAACCAGTCAGTTAAATAAGTGTGGCCTACTTGCAAGAAAAACCCATTGATCGAGAGACAAAAACCTATTGACTGAAAGACCTGCTGGTAGTGTAACTCTTACCCTGCCAGTGGTCTTTCCTACCCTGTATCTGCCTGAGTGATATTAGTAAGAATCCCAAAAGTCCTACAATTTGTGAATTGGGAACAGAGGAGCCAAATCCTTCTATAGCTGATAAGAAACAGTCTGTTTGAGGAACATCTGTTTGGAAAGTGTTATTCATATATTCATAAAGTCATATTCATAACACTAAACTGCTTTGACTGTATTCAGCAAACAGTGATTTCACCATTAATTTCATAGTAAGCTTTTAAAAAAAGGATTCTAGATCCAAAATGCTTAAGAATGTTAACCATATTCTTGTTTTAAACTCTCTGATTTAATGAATTTAATTATTTGATAGTCTTTTTTTAGACTTAGGTTGTTCCATACTAAAAATAAATAGTACAGTCATTTGTCAGTTCTTTGAGGTATTCAGGCATTTGAGACAAAAAAGCTCTTTTAGAATAGTCCTTAGGCAAGAATGACAGTGTTAAAAGAAAAAAAAATAGAATAGTCCAATTGCTTTCTTAAACAGTATTGGTTTCATGTAGACAGTTTCAAAGCCAAGAAAGCATGTCAGTTTTAATGCCAACTTTACTTGGCAGTTTAGACAGTTAGTATTTGTTAAAAGGTTAGCCTGAATTACCCCCTATACCTCTGTAGAGGAGAATTGTTAGTAACATCAGAGGTCAGAATGTGTCAGGTCACCAATTAGAATGGAAAGAGGTTAAGTTGGGTTTTTTTTGTTTGTTTCTTCTCTGTGTTTGAGGAGCTTTGAATGACTAGCCTTAGTATGGAAATAGGTTTTGGTCCCCCTCTCAATTCTCCCGGATTAAATGCCACCAATTTCAAATAACTAAAATGTGACCAATTACTTTGTATCAGTTTGATACAAATATCTATGAAATCGATAAGCCACATTTGAGCTACCAGTAAGTTGGTTTTTAGAATACATTCTACCATAAATCAAACAAAGGACTTTTTATTCAGTTGCAGCATAAGGAAGGTTTGTGCCTGATATGGCCGAAGGAACACTATGTTAATTCATTGTTATTTCAGGTCTCTTTCAATCTGAACTACTGGGTTGTCTGGAGAACTGAACATAGCCAAGCGACATTATCAGTTAGTAATGCCATCTTTAAAATGTCTAATTTTACTAATTTTTCATACTGAGTATCTATGGATTATTACCACAATTAAGTATTAACATTTCTGATATGGAACAAAGGAAGTGGAAACTGGTATTTAATAGGGGAAGCAAAGTTAACTTGGACTAAAATGGGCATGTTTTGTTTTGAGAATTCTACCTAAATGTCTCCCTATCCACAGAGAAACTAGTATTATTTGAAGATGTGAAAGTTCCTGTGGTAGCCATACCTTGAAGCACAGTATTGTACATAAGTAAATATCTTGATTCTAAATTAAATCCAGATTTAACTAATATATATTATTTTATATCTTTGTTGTATTAAAATGTTTAAAACACCAAAAATAAAACATTTGAAAGTTGGATTGCAGTTTCTTATTTAAATATCTTTGTATTATTAAGGCAGCTGGTCTATTTTTATACAGTGAATTTTAATTTTTGCAAATGATTGAGCTCTGCAACTCTAAATTTGTAGTATCTAGTTCCTTGCATTTACTAATTCATAATTATCCATTAGATAAGTGATTTACACATTCCCCTTTCTTTTCTGTAAACTAGGAAAGAAAAGTGAGCTTCCTAAGGGTATTAGAATAACTATAGATTAGGAAGTTAAGAAGGAAGGAAGGGAAGCAAATAACTACTTATTCATTGTTTTTGGTTTATTTAATTATAGATTATGGTGAACAGGAAAAGAATTGTTAGGGGTAGCCCAGTAGCCCTGAACTGTGGAGTAGTTGGAATGTTAAGCATTGTCACAGGTACAGGACCGTATCAGTGTAATCCTTGACTGAACTTGTCTTCTTGATCACTGCTAATGGGTAGCCTCTGTAGTGCTGGTCTGTCTAGCTGGTCTTTCTTAGGAACTCTGCAAAAGAATAGTGCAGAACAGACCTAGAGGGAGCTTGATGGACCAGAAAATGCAATGGATTTAGACTGAGGACCTGGGTATGAGTTGCATCTCTGCTGCTGATTAAATTAGGTTTTTCTTCAAGCCTCCAATTAGCCCTATATATTAAATGGGAAAAAAATGCCTACCTCATAGGTTGTATAAAGGGCCAGATTATGAAAGTACTGTAGTCTTGCTGGCTCAATACCGAATACAGAATGCTGAAACATTAGTTGAATTTAGGTGAATAAAATAGGGCCTATGCCCCAGAGAATTAAAATCTAGGTGGAAAATGACATGAAAAGATAGTTAACAACATTCATTAGTAGAAAAGATCAGTAGTTTTAAAACTGCCTGGCTGAACATCTTCTGGGTAGGGGAAAGGAGGTGGAGCTTTCAGTTCACTTGTACCATTTTCATCCAGAGTTGGAGTTTTATATATTTGGCTTTCCTAGTAGGTGTTCCCTTCGAAAAGGATTGGGATAAGGGAGGACATGTTTGGAAACCACTGAAGCAACAAATTTACTCTCTTCACCCAGTGGTAGCTTGGGAGAGGAAGGGCACACTGAGCACTGGGGGAATTCAAGAGCTCACTAAGCATGTGAAACTTCTACTGACCCCTCCCTGAAGTGTAAGTCATGTACATGATCGAAGTCTTGGTGGGCTCTAATTGCAATACAAAAAAATCAGATTTATTTGTGTTTGTATTAAGGAGCTGTTGACAGGGTATGTGTTTGACTATATTAATAAATGGAAGCCTTGGGAATGCCTAATGCCAGCCGCTACGTTGTGGGTAGGTTATAAGCCGTTCTGTAAAACAGGAATAGGTAAAGGGAGAAGTGTTAAGTGAAGAAGAGAGAGTAAGACGGTAGAAAGGATTTAAAAGATCAAACTGGAGATGAAAGGAAGACTAAAGATGGCAAGATAGTAGGTCAGGTAACCAGGACTGAGCACAGCTTGTAGGAACCCTTTGCCCTCAGCCAGGGAAAATCAAGGTACCAAACAAATGAGCTGCTACTGCTACTGGCTCATGTAATATGAATCTAGAATATAATGTACCCTATATCCAAAATTGTCTCTCTTATGGCCATGCACCTAACTACCCATTGGCTTGCTGGGCTGCCAGGTATGAAGTGGAGTGGGAGCCGGCTCCAGCGGAGACATTAGGAGGAGGGTGCTCAGGTGGCCCCTTCAGCTGTAACTTTAAAGACGCTCAAATGATAGCTTTAAGGGCCTCTGCTAGAGTAGCATGATATTTAAATGCTGTATGTTCTCAGCTCACAGGTCTCCCTACTAGAGCCAGAAATACAAAACCACCCTGACCTCTTCATATTCCAGCCTTAAGAGCCCTGGATCACATTGTGAGGAGAATATCTGTACCTAATGGTTTTTGATACAGACTAATCAGCAGCCTTCATGAAGAAGAGGTCAAAGTACATAGAATTTGAATGTATTCTTCCGTGAGGACTGATTTCGAAGGCCTAGGCAGAGAGCACCTTGGCAGTAGTGATGCAATTTGAGGGACTTCAACATAGTTGAAGTCTCACATGTATAAATTTGATAAGCACAACTGTGTAGGCAAGATTCTAAATTTTCTTCACTTTTGATTCAATAGTGGCACCTGTGATTCTTTTTTATCTTTTAAAAAATTATTAATTTTAAATAAACAATTTATAAACATGATAACAAACCATACATTAAAAACTGTTTTCCTCCCACCCCTGTGCCACAGGCTTTAGTTCTTTTTCCAGGAGGCAACTATATTTGACTAGTTTCTTGTGTATTTTCCCAAAGGTATTCTATGCATATACATAAATTTAAAATTTTAAATTTGTACATTATTTTTTACAAATTGTAGCATATGCATATATACACATGGTTGTGCACCTTGCTTATTTCACTTTAACGTGTGCCAATGCCTTTCAGCCAAAGACCAAGGACACCCCTCAGTTGAATAAGTTGGGTTTATTGTTCATAGCAGTGGAGGAGAACGCAGACCATGGGGAACTGTGGAGCATCTCAGTGGGAGAGTGTTGGAAAGGATATGTTAGGGGCTTGGGTGAGGTGGTTTTGGGGGAAGGTTTTAAGGAAGTGAGAGTTTGCTCTGGATTAGACGCTTTCAGGGTATAGGGGCATTTCTATAATTGTATGTCTTAATAAATCTTAACAAGGCAAAAGAAATGAAACAGTAGTCACTCCTATTAGCCAGGATAGAGGGATGGTTGGTCATGTTTGTGGTTTTGATAATGTTCATGTTTTTATCTGTGTTCAGACATGATTGCTGAGTAGTCTTGTTTTTGTCTTGATTCATCACAGTCACAGATCTCCTTGTCTGATGTTGATGTTCTGTGAAATTTTTTGTGTTCAACCGGAGAACAGTAAGGCCTAGCTGAGAGTGCCAGGCCAGCTTCCAGCATCACCATGTTCTAGGTGATGGTCTAGGCCAGGTCCCTGCTGTCTGGAGCTGCTTTTCTCTTTGTCACATGATATATTAGCATTATCTCCATATAAGTACATAAAGAATGAGGCCGGATGTGGTGGCTCATGCCTGTAATCCTAGCATTTTGGGAGGCTGAGGCAGGAGGATCACTGGAAGCCAGGAGTTGGAGACCAGCCTGAGCAAAAGAGAGACCCTGTCTCTACAAAAAAATAGAAAAATTAGTCAGGTGTGGTTACGTGCACCTATAGTCCCAGCTACTTGGGAGGCTGAGGCAAAAGGATCCCTTGAGCCCAGGAGTTTGAGGCTAGAGTGAGCTATGATGATGCCACTGCACTCTAACCTGGGAGATGGAGCAAGACCCTGTCTCAAAAACAAAAATAGAAAGAGGCCAGGTGCGGTGGCTCACGCCTGTAATCCTAGCACTCTGGGAGGCCGAGGCATGTGGATCGTTGAGCTCAGGAGTTCGAGACCAGCCTGAGCAAGAGCAAGACCCCGTCGCTACTAAAAATAGAAAGAAATGATATGGACAACTAAAAATATATACAGAAAAAATTAGCCGGGCATGGTGGTGCATGCCTGTAGTCCCAGCTACTCGGGAAGCTGAGGCAGGAGGATTGCTTGAACCCAGGAGTTTGAGGTTGCTGTGAACTAGGCTGACACCACGGCACTGTAGCCTGGGCAACAGAGTGAAACTCTGTCTCAAAAAAAAGAAAGAAAAGAGATTTGTTTCATTCTTGTTAATGGCAGCATGATATTCTGTTATATGGATGTCATAATTT
>CM052446.1:12972614-13021593 GCA_028533085.1 Varecia variegata | reverse complement strand
GAGCCAAAGGAAAATGCAACATTATTAATCCTTAGAAATGGTGCAGTGGAACAAGGCAGCGCTGGATATAATAGGAAACAGGATTTTTAACTCTTTCTTCACCTAAATAAAAAAATTTCACAGTCCAACAAACTAGAGTTTTGAGAACCTTGTTTTTGGTTCAGAGGTCGGCCTTTGCACACTAGCCCAGGCAAGAGAGTGAGAACCTGTCTTTAAAAAAGAAAAAAAAAAAGAGTAAGCAAGGAGAAGAGTACAAGAGGCCAGTGCACTTGCTTATTCCCTCTACCCTGGATATCCAAATTCCCCCTTCCGCACTTCATTCCCGGCCTCTGCTCAAATGCTACCTTTGCAGGTGGGCACCAGCAGAGGGTGCCACAAACCTCCAGCAGCCGGTGTGTCTTTGTCACTTGGACACAGAATGACCTATGGAAGTTACTGCTTTGAACATAGGGTGCACATCAGAATCACCTGGCTTGTTAAAACACATTGCTAGACCCTACCTCCTGAGTTTGAAAATGTGGGAGAAATTTTTATTTCTAACAGGTTCCCAGGTCATGCTGAGTCTCGCAGTCAGATTGGTTCTTTATCAGAAGGTGATCGGAATCCCCTGAAGAGCCTTTCAACACACCCACAAGTTGAGGCAGCATCCCCCAAGCGCATTTCAGAGTGGGGTGGAGTGAGAATGCTGGTGTTTCCCTTGGGCGTTGTGAAAGTACTGTACTCTATAAATTGTAAAACTCCACCCAAATGAGTACTGCTTAGTTTTTTTGTTTCCCCATTCCACCTTTTCATTTTGGTTTCCAACTGTACATTCTTAGTGTGTAGAAATACAATTGATTTTTGGATGTTGACTGTAAGGCTGGTGGCGGGCACCCCTCCCCTCCCTAATGAAAAAAAGAAGCAGCCCACGAGGCCTGCCGAAAACAATGCTTGCAAGGCCCAGCTAAGTTAAAGAATAGCCACACCTGGATGGTTACCCTGATAAGGGTCTTGGTTCCTGGAGTCCACACACCACCAACCCCTCCTATTTCTCAATACCCGCCCTAAAACTGCAACAAAGAAACTCCTCACTCTTCGGGCCAAAAATCTTCCCGCCAAAGAAACTCCCATCCCCCAGCTCTAAAACATATATAAGCCCACACAAAACTTCTGGGCGGTGCGACTTCTCAGCCCCCTCTCTCCCGGGACCCGTGAACCTCACCCGGGCCCCTCTCTTGGGACCCGTTACCCTCGCCCGGGAGCGCTCAAATAAAGCCTCGTTGCTTGCCCCCTTCCACTCTGCTCATCTTTCTTTCTCTGGCGCTGACCATCCAAAAACCTTACATTGACCTTTCGTCCTATGATACTGCCAAACTCATTGTTTAAACCTGGGAGTTCTTTTGCAGATTCCTTAGGATTTTTTACATAGTTATACACAATCACATCATCTATGAATAGGAACAGTTTTATCCTTTCCCCATTCCATCTTGAACTCTTGTTTCTCTGGTGGCCAGAACTAGATCTGCTGACCCCATTCTGTCATGATATTCAGGAGCAGAAATGCACCAGTTCACAAAATAATTTGACAGTATTCTGAATCCCAGCAAAGACCACTAAGGGGAATTAGGGGGAAAACATTTGAAATGATGATAAGGCTGTTGGCTCTGAGATGAGAACAATCTAGCCTTGATGAAATACTTTGTCCTCATCCACCAGAGCTAGAGTAGAACCCCCACCTTCTCATAGTGGGGAGGTTAGGCTCTAGCCAGGAATGGAAAGAGCCTAGCCTTGAGCACGACCCTGCCTGCCTGAGTCAGAGTTCCTGAGTGGTCAGGTATCTGTGTTGTGACATCCAAGGGGACTTTTGGGTTAAGCTTTGTTTGGAACAGGGTTTGCCAGAGGTGGAGGTAACCCTCAGCCCATTTGATAGGTCAGTGGGAATTGGTAGCTGCATTCTCTTGGAGGGCTCTAAAAGGAAAGCAACAGATTAGCTTCTAATCTAGGCAGCAGGGGAGAGTTAATTTGCCCTTTTCTGGGCAGTAGTGAAATGGGGGTAAATGGCATCTGGCGGGGCAAGTGGGGGGTCAATATAATATGTTTGTGTCCTCCTCCCTACACATTGCTGGGTGTCTTCACAGATAGGCACTGGGAGTACCACCTCCCTCGGCTCTCCCTTTGCCAAGCCCATGTTTCTGGGAACTAGCTTGTGGGGTCAGTTCACTAAGCAGCTCCCATTTACACAGCTTCATCCATCTTCTGCTTCTAAACTTCTAAACTAGCCATTCTCAAGGAAAATAGCAGCATGCTGTTGGCCTCCCACTCTGAACTCAACCCCTCACTCCCTGCAATCCTTCCTATTAGGAAAACCATTTAAAATAGAAATGGCTGCTAACGTCAACTGTCACACTGTAATGGGGCTTGGCTTACACGGGGAAGACCTGGGTTCTCTCTCCTGGTCATGATGTAATGGGACTGTGTGTGAGTCACCAAACCACTCTGTCTCAATTTCCTCCTTTGATATAACGGATGATAATACTTGGCAGGCAGGAGAGCAGAGTAGTCTAAGGACATGGACTCTGAAGCCAAGTGCCTGGATTCAAATCTTGCCTCCTCCATATATTAGTTGTATTACTGTGGGAAGTTACTTAACCTCTCTCTCTCAGTTTTGAGATGTAATCATACTTACCTTCATAGAGTTATGAGGATTAATGAGTTAATACCTGCAAAAGATGTAAAGCAGTAGCTGGCACATCATAAGTATTATATATTATTATTACCACATTGTAAGTATCTACTGAGTTCATAATGTAAAAGCACTTTGAAAAGTGATATCCACCCTGTAAGTTGCCTTATTATTATCAAAGGCATTTAATAGTAGGGTCAGTTACACTTAACCTGCAAAGTAAGTGGGCTTTTTTGAATGTCACCTTCCCAAATCTCTGATAAGCTGCCCTTACCTGGGTGATTGCTCTGCCCACAAATCTGCACCTTGGTCCCCAGTTATTTATTCAGAGCCTTAGATGCTGAATTTAGGATTAAGAACTGAAGACATCACATTCCGGAACAGGGAATGGCTTAACCACCTCTGCAGGAAGGAGATGGGCAGGGAGGCCTCAGTAGGCAGCAGGATGAGGACAATGCCATAGCATGGGCCAGAGACCTGAGAGGGAATTAGGAGAAACCTGGCTCTTGTGCCAACCTTCTGGGGAACTGGAGGATAGTCCCTCTAGGCCCTAGTTTCCTGGTCTCTAAAATAGGAACAAGAGTCCCTGTTCTCACCTCACAAGGTGCTTGAAAGAAGACAGTGAGTTAGTATTAAATAGATCCCAGATATAAAAAAGAAAAGGTATCATTGGAGTTTAAGAGTATAGTAATACTATCACTTGGTTAATTACCATACCCGAACCAAACCTCCCTGAAAAGCGAGCTTTATCGCAGTCAGAATGTATGGGTGAGCAGTGTGGACTCTTTTGATAGAAGGCTCTCTTGCTGGCACTGATTTTTGCCATCAAGTCTTTTCTGATAGATTGTTCTCCGCTAAACTGTACTCATTGAAGGCTTTGGTTGAGACTGTAAAATTTGACTGGCCACCCTGCCCCTCAGTTTTTCCAGTGTCCTGTGCTCTGCATGGTCAGGAGCCCAAGAAAGACATTTTTGCTTTTCAGCCGTGTTGCATTCACCCCACATCATACAGGAGTGTTTGCGGTGGGCACCAAGTCCTCTGTGATAGATTGCATGCGCTTTTTTTTTTTTTTTTTTTTTTGAGATAGAGTCTCACTTTGTTGCCTGGGCTAGAGTGAGTGCCGTGGCATCAGCCTAGCTCACAGCAACCTCAAACTCCTGGGCTTGAGCAATCCTACTGCCTCAGCCTCCCGAGTAGCTGGGACTACAGGCATGTGCCACCATGCCCGGCTAATTTTTTCTCTATATATTTTTAGCTGTCCATATAATTTCTTTCTATTTTTAGTAGAGATGAGGTCTCATCCTTGCTCAGGCTGGTCTTGACCTCCTGAGCTCAAACAATCCACCCGCCTCGGCCTCCCAGAGTGCTAGGATTACAGGCGTGAGCCACCGCGCCCGGCCTGCATGCGCTTTTGCAATGTGACTTCACCACTCTTTCCGTCAAGAGAAGGAGTCCATTTCCTCAACCATTGTAAGGACTATCCCTGTGGTTTGCTTTGACTAATAAAACTTAGTGGAAATGATGTCATGTGACTCATCACATCAAGAGGCCTTGCTGCTTTCACTTTCATCCTCTTGGGGTGTTGGCCTGAAACTGCCATGCCATGAAGGAGCTTGGAATAAAACATCTTGTAAGGAGAAAAGCCCAGCTGAGCCCAGTCCTGATGTAGTTGCATGAGTAAGCCAAGTAGAGACAGGAGAACTGTCCAGTCAATGCTCAGCTTCATAGATGTCTTCTGTCATCAATTGTTTTCTGCCACTAAGTTTTCATATGGTTGGTTAGGTGGCAAAAGATAACAGATACACCTAACATTTTATTCCTAAAGCCTCCTGTACCTTGAAAAGCCTGACTCTGCATTAAGAGGTCAGAGTATATTTTTCCAGTCTTCTTAGCTGATACCCTGTTCCACACTGTCTTGAAGTCTGATATATTTTTTTTCAGTGATACTTGCTATTTATTTAGTCTTCTTGTTTGGAACAAAAGGTAAAGAATTCACAAATGCCACCAATTAAGCACTTATTTCAGATTAAACATCAGTCTTCAGCTTGCAAAATAATTTCTTTGTAATTAAGCAAATAGCAGCAGAAGACCCACATCAGTTGCTTCTTGCTTCCTGGAGAAGTTGGCAGGATAACTATATCTTAGAGGTTTCTCTGTGTTGCATCTTCTTTGAATTTCTCTGAGTTCAGAATTTTGTTTTCCATTTGGGACGAATACAAAAGCACCTAAAGGTCAAGGAAAATGTTCTTCTGTGATAAGGAACCTTTGCTTTAGTGTAGATGACCACTCCCGTGCATAAGGAAGGGAAGAAGAATGTTCCTTTCCTTTCCTTTGCCCTGTATCTTCTTCCTTATCTCAGATAAGATGAAAAAACTACTCCCAGTTTATTTTAGCAAATGCACTTGGCCACCCAGAGGTCAGCCCACCCCAGCCCAGGAGCCAGCTGCCACCGGGGACCTCCCTCCACCAAGTTCTCTCCTTCTCCCTGAAATCTGTTTTCACAAGACTGGTCTTGCTTCTGAGGCTGTAGGATTTTAAATGCAATCTCACTGGTGCATTCTCACTTGGCTTTGCCTGAAATTAAGTGGGCCAACACATATGATTTTAAAATTTTTTAATTAAGAAATCACAATTTTAGACTTCTGCCTGTGGCCAAAGTGGAGTAACAGGGACCAGATTTACTCTTTTACCAAACCGAGTTTGTCACCGAGGCCGTAAATATGATATTCCAGATGTGATGTGGGCCCAGTGCTGAGGACAGCCAACCCATGCTCCCCTTTGATCTGGACTGGGGAGATAGGTGATGATATGGCTGGGCATATGGACTAAGCCACAGGGGAGGCATAGATGTCTATCATTTTATGCTTATAATTTCATGAAGGAGGTAGAACTTGAGCAGGCATTGTCTTTAGTATGTTCTAGTCTGGCCTTAGCTGACCTCTCCAGCATGGTCTTGCTAAGTAACCTCCTCCCCTAATATCCCATCCATGGTAAAGCCCATTCTTGCCATGTTATTTGCAGTTTGCCGAACATGCCATGCAGTAGCATGCCTGAGCATCTTTCCTTGATGTCCTTTCCCCTTCTTGTCTGCCTGACAAACACATCCTCCATTTTGAAGAATCCGTCTAACTCCGAGGCCTTCACGATGCTCCCATGGTAGACTGCCTCCTTAGTAACACATGGCTATCCTTGCACTTGCAGCACTTTGTAATACTTGTTCATCTTGGCCTCCCTTTCTAGACTGTGGATTCTTGATCATTAATTAGTCCCCAGCACAATGTCTAACACATACTAGTTGCTTAATAAACATTTGTAGAAGGGAGGAAAAGAGGAAGGAATGTGGGTCACAAAATCTGAAAGAATAGGGACGCCCCCAGGCTGGAAGATAGCCCACGTGAAAGCTGAGTGTTCCTTTTGCGTGACGGGTACAGTGATTGTTGATTTAATGCTAACAGAGCCATAGAGACATTAATTGACAGATTAATTGACTTAACTAATTTCGAGAGAATGGCAAGTCGAATAGTTTATTTTATACCATTTATAAACATAGGGTTTGTTAACCTAAAATACCATGATGTTAAACAAGAGCAAGTATTGCAAGTATCCTTAAACATCTGACAAGTAACCCTTTCCATATAAACAATGGATGGACTGAATTAGAAAATATTCTTATCCATTCATTAAAACAAATTTCTCTTAAGACCTATACTGAGAAGCAATTTATTAGCATAGTTCCACTAGATTCCTAAAGGTAATAAAACTGAATCTCTTTCAATATACTTTATGATTCAGTCAAACCAACTCTTGTCAGCTGGACCTAGTTATTCTGAATTAATATACCTGAAGTTCTTGGCACTGCAGAGAGCAGAGTGATTCATCCAAATTGTGTGTCTTTGTAGTTCGTCTCATAAAATTGCTGGAAACGCAGAGAAATGCTGTTTTGGAGGAGCTGAGGGAGGCGTCCCTATACATTTTGGCCGCTACATTTGAACCTCTTGAGCTTGGTGGCTCTCTACTTGTAGACGAGCTATGGCAGCAGCCCTGACTCTCAACAGGCACCCCTTCCATCTTCTCCCTCTTCAAAAACCCCCAAAAATAACCACCTCAAAAGCCCACATCTATATACATGTACATACACATGGAACTTTCTTGTCGCGTAAGGGCCTGGAATGAGGAAAAGCAGAGACTGGTCATGGAGGATCATCCTTTTAGAACAGAAGGGGGTTAGCTGGAGGAGGAAACCTTGCTACACATGCCCGTTTGCCTATTAGGAGAGTGAGGGGAACATTAGTGCCAGGCTGTGCTCCCAAAACAGGGCTTTAGGCATTTCTCCCAGCTGCGACTTTTCTACTCTTTGATAAACTTTCCTGGAGCTGTGGTTTCAAGGAACTAATGAGACTTTGGGAAGAGCTGAGGTAAGTGTGAAAATAGCCTCCCTTCCCATCAGAGAATGTTGGGCTCCTGGGACAGGAAAAACCCTTAACTGAGCCTCCCCAGAGGCTGGGCCACAGCTGGGTACATAGTTCTCAGAATTACAGTAGCTTCCATGAGCTTGGGTATGAGGCTTTCACTGCTATTATAAAATAGCCCTTCCAGGTTGTATTTAACAGGGCTTAAAGAGCACCACCTCTGCAAACGGGCCCCGAGCACACCTGTGGTCTTCCCAGCCCTCTGCTAGGCAGTTATTTCTGAACTCACAGTTCTTTTGTATAATTTTATATATTCAATATGTACACATATACATAGATTTTATATTTTATGTGTGTATTATATATTTTGTATGTTTACATTTCCCATACCGTTGGCTGAGGCTGCCTGCTGCTCCTGATGGGCTCTGCTGCCCCTCTTCTCTGAGATGCCCTTTTCCTTCTGCAAATGGCCATTTTTTCCTCACTCAGTTTAACAGCTGTTTGTTGGCCCACTGTGAATAAGGCCTGTATTTCAGGCCCTTCAGGGGCGTTAAAGAAGATGAATGTCACGCTGACTAGCCGCAGGGGTTTACAGCCTAATAGGGGAAAGTAGAAAAAACCCAAATGACGTAAGCAATCATCATCATTTTGCTCATTGAGCACCTTCTCTATGCTCAGTGCTTGAACATTTCAGTTAATCCTTGCAGGTCTTGCAAGACAGTGGTAACATCCCTCATTTTATAGCTTGTTGAGGAACTTCCTTAAGGTTGTACTGCTAGTAAGCAAGAGAGTTGGGATTCGAACCTGAGTCCCTGTCTTCCAGAATCCACGGGCTTCCCTACTGCATTGGGAGGCCTCTGCATGCAGAACATAAAAAGCAGATGCCATAGAATGACAAGGCGCTCCCAGAGGAGCTGGATCTGGAAAGATTTTCTGAACACGTTTGAGGTAGGTGTGCTAGTGCAGGTCCCCTGAGTAGCAGATGCCAAATGGAATTAGATGTGCAAGAGATTTACAGAGGGATATGCCTGTAAAGGACAAAGGAGAAACTTAACCACTGGGATACAGGAAGGAAAGAAGGGAGGAAGGAAGGAAAGGAAGGTATACATGGTAGGAAGGGTCTCAGATGGCAACACAGTTCTAAGAGAGTTCAGCCAGGACAAAGGACTGTCCTCAAGCTAAAGCTGCCTGTTAGAGGAGTCCGTGTATTGCAGGGATGGACCTACATTATACCCGCCATACTCGGTCATCAACTGGGAGCACCCTGCATGGCATCAGTGGATCTACAGCACAGCAGCTGGGGCAGTCAGCCCACTGATCCTCAAAGCAGATCTGAACAGTGCATTTCTGTGGTTGCCACAGTAGGCCCAGAAGAACTGGTTAGATTTCAGGGGTGGCTATATTGGGAATGCTATTTAAGATAGCATACTTTCTATGGAACACTAGTCTCTCAAGATCCTTCTTGAAAAAACTGGGGCCATATTGCATTCTCTCAGACATTTATCATGCACAGTAGTGGGACTCTGAGAAGTTCTCCTTGAAGAAATAGGTTGGCTAGGTGCGGTGGCTCACACCTGTAATCCTAGCACTATGGGAGGCCAAGGCAGGAGGACTGCTTGAGCTCAGGGATTCAAGACCAGCCTGAGCAAGAGTGAGATCCCATCTCTACTAAAAATAGAAAAATTAGCCAGGTGTGGTGGTGTGTGCTTATAGTTCTAGCTACGTGGGAGGCTGAGGCAGGAGGATCGCTTGAGCCCAGGAGTTTGAGGTTGCAGTAAGCTATGATGACACCACTGCACTCTACCCAGAGTGACAGAGTGAGACTCTGTTTCAAAAAAGAAAAAAAAAAGAAAAAGAAATGGGTTAATCTTGGTTTAATCCAATGGCTTTCCAACCTATTTGATCACAGAGCTCTTTCTGTATATGTAAATTCTATTAATTCCCTTTGTAATTAGTATTCAACAAGCTGTGCTGGCTTAGAAAGTTAGGTTTAGGCCATACTGTAGGGCTGTAGCCTGTGCTTAACCTGGTCCTGGACTGCTTCATGGAAAGTTTCTGAAGAGGGGTGTCCTGTACTCAAGAGTTGTGTTCATCTGGCAGTGGTATGTAGTGGGGATTGGAGCAAGAGGATGGCCCTCAAAGTCAATCTCTCATCAGTCCTTGCAGCCATTACCAGCCCTAGGATTGCCCCCAGTCTCCAGACATAGGATGTGAATCATTTCAAATCCAATTGCTTTACTTCCAACCAAAGCTTTAGAAGAACTCAGATTGGTGGGAGGAATGGTGGGTCACCCAGTATCAAACTGACCAACCTCCTACAGCCAGAAATAATGGCCCATTGTCCCTCTGGCTTCCTCATCGGCTTCCCTCTGTACTGAATGTCCAGGCGGCTGCCGGCCAAATTGCCCTTGTGAGTCTCCCAGGCCTCAGAACTCTCCCTCACCCTCCTCCCACAGCCTCCCACACCAGCCCCAGAGACACAGGGCAGCCACACAGGGCAGGCAGCCGTGGGACCTGAGTCATGAGACATTGGAGACATTCTCAGTGGTGCCACAGTGACAGGTCTGTGCAGAAGCCAGCTCCTCACTTCACCATTTACCTTCCTTGTGGAGGCTCACGCCCTCACCACAACTCTAAAAGGGAAAATTTTTGAAATCTCTGTCGTCAATGGATGCAAGCCATGACAGGGATGGTCCAAGGCAATGGACTCTTTGAATGTTCTGTAAATATTATTAGTCACCCTCAGTGGGTGAGGCTTTGACAATGGGGAGGCCATCTGGGTGGTGGTGAAGAGTACATGCCCCAGACTCAGCCAGAGCTGGGCTTCAATTCTGTCTCCACCACTTAAAGAATTAGCTGTTCATCCTGGGCCAGATACTTAGGCTCGTGTTTCTCCCCTATAGAACCTGTCTCACAGGGTTGTTATAAGAATTAAATAAACCATGTGAAGTGTTTGGAGCACTGCCTGGAACAAAGGAAGTGCCCGCTGTGGATTAGCTATGATTGATTGTATTTATCATTCATTACTAGTGTCATCATTATTGGATATTTGCTGGGTGAGTGGGGACAGAGCTGAGTAAGAAACAGTTCTCACTATTAAACAGCTTAAAAACAAGTGATATGTTGTTGGTAAATTTTACCAACATGCCTGTAATCCCAGCACTTTGGGAGGCTGAGGTGGGAGGATTGCTTGAAGCCAGGAGTTCAAGCCTGCAGTGAGCTGTGATGATGCCACTGTACTCCAGCCTGGGTGACAGAGCAAGACCCTGTCTCAAAAAACAAAAAAACAAAAAAAAAAAAAAAAGAGAAAGAAAGAAAAGAAAAAAGAGACATGGACAAATATTGAACTCAAGTTAATGATACTCATGCCAAAGTATTTAGGGGTGAGGTGTATCAACTGTCTGCAACTGACTTTGGAATGCATCAAAAACTAAGATGGATTGATTAATGAACAGATGGAGAGATATGGGATAAAGCAAATATAGCAAAATGGTAATTGTAGAATGTAAGTGGTAGATATATATATGGGTGTTCAGTATATGATTCTTGCAACTTTTCTGTATGTTTGAACATTTTTACAATAAAATATTAAGAAAATATTTAATAAATGCCATAAGGTAACAAATGACACAGAATTTCAGAGGAAGTGAAATGAACTTGTAGCTGGTAAGGCAGAAAAAAATTGTGGTGGGAGTACATTTGAGCTGGGCTTTAAAAGGATTCAGAGGGTTTAACTCAAACCAGTCGGGACATGTCAGGCCACTAGATTAATATTACTATATTAGAGACAGAAATGATTTCAGGAGTTTTGCAAGGCTTTGCCCTGAAGGAATATGTGAACATGTTAGTTCGCATATCAAAAGCTGCCTCGCCTCAGGAGAGCGTCTCAATGGTCAGTAGCAGCTGCTTTCCAAGGTGACCAGGTTCAAGCCTGTGGTTTTCGCCTGCTTTGAACGACAGAGCAGGTTTGCCTGGAGCCACGGGACGGGAGCTGATCAAAGAGAGTGCCCGCCCGAGAGACAGACACCTGTGGCTAAAAGCAAGTAGCCCAAGGGACAGCTCTTGCTTGACTTCCAACGACTACCTGTCTCAATTCACAATAACTAGATAAACAAATATGGAACCACTATGTCTCTAACTTTTCTGCTAAAGTGATAGTTTTATCTTAGAAGTTTGTCCTAGAAAGATTTTGTAACCGTTTGTTCACATAGATAGAGTTAATTAAGGGACCTATAGAAGCCTTTTGGGAGACTTTGAACCTAAAACGAACTACCTGTTATTATGTAAATCTGTTACCCCTGGCAACCGAACTCTGTACCTATAAGTACTGATGTGAAATGTCAGTCTTGGCCCTAAAATTCACGGAAATATTTTGGGGTCCCCCAAGCGCCTCTGCTTTTTTCTAGTTTAATAAATCTATTCTTTATAGACTGTATTTTTGCCTCTATGTATTGTTTTATTTCTATTTTCTATTATTTTTTCATCCTTTGCAACGACCCCTGCCTGAGTGACCCGATTCTTTGCTGGGAGCATAGCTAACTCCCCGCAGGGACAAGGAGGCATTCTAGGTGAAGTGAGCAGCATAAGCAATGGCAGTGACACTAACAAACACCATGATTTGGGAATAGCCCATGACCTGAATTGGCACGGGCAGCAGGTGGGAAACATGACTGTGAGGGAAGACAGGGACCTTATCCTATGGGCAAATGGCAGCCACTAAAGATGCCATCTCTGCATTTTCCCAACACTTTGGGTTAAGCTTTCCCGTAGAAGGTGCTGAACTGTTTTAAGGAAGAAAACAATGTTTTACCACTGATCCAACTGGAACTCTGAGCGAGGCCATAGGTTACTGACCAGACAATGAATAGGTAAGTCCTTTTATATCAATCTGTATATCAACCCTGAATGATTACACTGGACTATCAGTTGGGAGGAGCTGCATGAAGTTTGCACTTAATTTATGTCCTGATTGTTAGGCTGTAACTCTACTATCTGTTTTAATCAGCACATCTTATATTAAATACTAAATCAGAATGGAATCGACCCTGCATGTGATCTGGAAAGCTGTAGAATGCTGCTCCTTTCTCTCAGTCACTGCTGGGATTTGATAGACAGTTTAGATCAATGAGTGGTTTTCATGCTTTAGTGTGCCGAAGAATGATACAGCCCAAGGTTGTACCAAACCAGGCACGCTGTCCTTTACACACAATTTAAGGGATTTTCACAGGTACTGGCTCGACTTTTGAGCCCAGTCAATCCTAGAGCCCCCAGCCATGGGCCCTAACTCCCACAAATCTAAGTCCCTCTGTTCATCTGTGCTTTCTCTAGTTTTCATCCCAGTCCTGTCTGTGCTTCCTTTTTCCTGGTTTGAACTCCACTGCTGCCCTCCCCTCCCCACCCCACTGTGCCCTCAAGAACACTGTTCTGTTGTAAACAAACTATCCTAAGTCCTCAGGGTAGCTTAGGGCTGAGGACTTAGGGTAGTTGGAAAGAGTGAAAGAGCTGAATGCTCTTTCAGCCTCCTTACCTTTTCCCATGGATTCTGGATCCCAGGAAGACTGCTCGTGCTCCCATCCCTCCCACACCCTCGGATGGGGCTGGGGCTGGGAAGGGCCGCCACTTTCTTCCCTCCTCCACCCTCCCACAAGATCACCTCCTTTGAGATCCATGCCATCAGCTCTCCCATCCTTTATTTGTCATCCTTTATGAGCAGCTTCCTGATTGCTCCTCCATGTTCCCTGAAGCCTTTGGTACTTGACTCATAGCTGTCCTCTTCACCTCTTAACCTAGCAACACCCTAGTGACTTCAGTATCCCTGTCAACAACCTGTGCCCATCCCACCATGGTGTGTTGTATGTGTGCTGGTGGATAGCTCAGCATCCTAGCTTCACCCATAGTCCTGACCACCTCAAGTGCAGAGAACTTCGCTTCCACTTCACAATTCCATGGTTACTCATCACTCTGAATGTGCCAATGCTAAATCTTACATCTCTGCATCCCACATTCTAACCATGCCTCAGCTTGCAGTCCTTTCTGTCTCTCTCATCTCATCTCAACACATGTCTCTATCACAGGCAGATTCCCAGCCCCTAGCCTCATGTTGCCCTTAGACCTAGGCAAGAGGGCTCCCCTTCCTGGGTCTCATATGTTAGAGGGCCCCACAAGAACCCGTCTCAGGTTGTGCCCATTCCTATGAGGTGAGGAGTCTCCAGGGCCAAGGGAATATGCCCACCAGAGCCCATACCTACCCTCTCCATATCTAGACCAAGCTCTGCATACAGAAGACCTCGGAATTCCCATCTGGAACAGTTCTGAACCTGCTTCTGGGGCCTGCATGGACTTTTCCCCCAGAGTCCTTCCCCCACTCCGAGGATGGATTGAACTGCTAGTGATACACCCCTTAAGTGGCGTCTGGTCTCACTAACTCACTTCTATCAGAATAAGGCAGAAATGACAGTGTGATTTCATAGAAGACATTGTAGCTTCAGTCTCTTTCTCTTGGATCACCTGCTCTGTGCTCTGAGGGAAGCCATCTGCAGTGTCACAGGGACACTCAAGCAGCCCCATGGAGAAGCTCACATGGCAAAGAACTGAGGCCTCCTGCCAAGAGCCACCTGTGGGCACCATCCTGAAAGCAGCTCCTTTAGCACAGTTAACCCTTCAGATGACTGTAGCCCTAGCCAATGTCTCAACTGCAACCTCAGTGTTATGGTCTGAGACTCGAGAAATGACCACTTAAAGACCGAATTGAGCCAAATTGGGAGTCTTTATCAGCTGGCAGAGTACCGCTCAACCGGAAAAGAGGAAGGATTTTTATATTATTCTATATCGGGGTCTTGTGTGACTCTGAGTACATAAGGTGGAGTCAGTTTTGCAATAAATTCCATTACCAGGGGCCCTAGGACCAGCCCCAGACCACCTGTTTTGATTATACGCAAGCAAGGGAGTTTACAGAAGCAGATAGCATCAGTTAAGTCAAGGAACATTTTTCAAGCATAGTAAAATTTAACCTGTATATAGCTAGAGGATTTTAAACAATCAGTTATAAGTTAATTACTTTGGTTTTTCCTGTTTTCCATGTATATTTTCCCAGCTCATAGGTCATGAGCTCATGAATCATCTATAGCCACAGCCAAAATGGCTGAACTATAGCTAACTGGCCAGCTACAGGCCCTAGATTTGCTGGATTTGCTGTATAGGCTGTTACACTCAGGAGAGGCCCTGAGCCAGAACCACCCAGCTAGGCCATACCCTAATTTTTGACCCATAGAAACTCTCAGATAATATAAGTTTTGTTGTTTTAAGCCATTAAGTTTTGGGGCAGTTTGTCACAGTAATAATAACTAATGCTCTGTCTGTACCTCACTTGACCTCCCCTCAGCACGTGACACCATTGAGCACTCCTCCTCCACCCAGTGCTCTCCCCTTTTGGCTTCCATGGAAGTACTCCCTCCTGAGTTCTCTTCCGTCTGCCGGGCTGGCTGGTCTTGGTCAGTTTTCTTCATCAGCTCCTCCCCTGCTGCTTGCCCCCGAAACACCAACGCTCCCCATGGCCTTGTCCTCAGGCTTCTACTGTCTTTATTCCTGTCCCATCTCTCACTGACCTCAGTCACACCCAAGGTTAGTCGTAATTAAACTAAAATTTGCACACCAATGCCTCCTACCCAGACTTTTCTCTGCAGCTTCATAACTACCTATTGGACAACTCCATTCAGATGCGGACCCTGGCTCCTCATTTTCATCGGAAATGGAATCATCCTCTTTGCCCTCACACCCACCCCTCTTCCCGACAACCTTCCCACAGTGAGTGGAACCGCTGTCCTCCCCATTACTCATGTCGGAAATGCTGCTCCCAGCCACCCTGGACTCCTCCTCGCCTGCTGCTTTCAGGGCCTTCAGCATTTGGCTCCAGCCAATGTCTTTAGTCTAATTTCTCTCATGTTTTTCTATAGGTTGTTCCAGCTTGACTTAATTACATATGGATTTCAAACAATTCTCGCCACTTCAAGCACCCCTCTGGCTTTGCACATGCACCTTTCTAGAATTTTGCCTCTCCATCCTCCACCTGTTGGCTTTCTATTATACTTTTCATAAGTCCTGTGTTCAAACTTTAGTGCAAGTGACTCCTCAGTCTGACTGTGCCCACAGTTCTCTGTACTTACACCTCAGAATTGTACCTGCAAGAGTGGGACGTGATGGTGCATGCCTGTAATCCCAGCTATTTGGGAGGCCGAGGCAGGAAGATTGCTTAAGTTCATGAGTTTAAGACCAGCCTGGGCAGCATAGTGAGACCCCACCTAAAAAAAAAAGTTGTATTTACAACTGTTGAGCTCGTCTCTCCCATTCCCCATCTTTTTTGGGGGTATAGTTCTCCACAGTGTTTCTACACATCATACGGCAGCTTTTGTCTCAGACTATCTTTCCAAGGATGCTTAGATAGCAAACAGCCTGGGAAGACAGTCTTTCTCTAGGGCAGAGAACACGTTTTATTTTCTGATCAGTATAATAATTTCTCCTTCTGGCCAGGCACAGTGGCTCACGCCTGTAATCCTAGCACTCTGGGAGGCCGAGGCGAGAGGATTGCTTGAGCTGAGGAGTTTGAGACCAGCCTGAACAGTAGCGAGACCCCGTCTCTACTATAAATAGAAAGAAATTAGGCAAACAACTAAAAATAGAAGAAATTAGCAGGGCACGGTGGCACGTGCCTGTAGTCCCAGCTACTCAGGAGGCTGAGGCAGGAGGATCACTTGAGCCCAGGAGTTTGAGGTTGCTGGGAGCTAGGCTGACACCACGGCACTCTAGCCCAGGCAAGAGAGTGACACTTTGTCTCAAAAAAAAAAAAAAAAAAAAAAAAAATTTTTCCCTCTGGGGCAAAGTTGGGCAGGTTTGTTAGCAGCCCCTCATAAGACAGAAGTTTTCCTGAGCTCCCGGTTCCTCAGCGGTGACACAAACGCAAAGTGTGCACAGCATCCACCTAAGCTGCTCTACATTACTCCTGTGGGACGTAGAGGACAGGGGGAACTGAGAGAAACATGAAGTTTACGCTGTCTGCTGTGCCACAAGTAATAGAGTCCTCTGTTTTTGACCCATGAGTTTCATGTCTTCTACCAGCATCTATGAACCTCTGAAACTATGACAGACTAACTTGCTAGCTTGCAAGTAGGGTGAAATTTTGGACCCATCACAGTTCTTGACACCTTTTCATACACTTGACTGTAAGTGCCTTGAGAGCAGGGACTGTGTCTCAATGGACTTTGCTTCCCCTGTGGGTGACACAACATAGTTGCTCAATAAATGGCAGCTGCTAATTCGGCTTTGTTCTAAAGGACTTTGGGTGTAATCATTCAGATATGTCTACTGAACTCCACTTTGGAAAAAATTGCCACGATTCCTTGTCTAGCCACAGATCTTCTCCCCCTGGTCATTAGGTATTGTGTACATTCCTTGGGTTTGCAGAGGATGAAGCCTCAGTGTCAGAGAAAGTAAAGTTCTCTGGGGGCTAAAACTTGCTACAGATAACTCACAATGTGAGTAGCCCCATTGCAGGTAATAGAGGTGACTAATTTAGCAGCCTGGGTTTTTCTGGGTGGTGGTGTGTTGTGATGCAGTTGGGATGGGGATGTCAGTCTATGCCATTAGCCTCACAATAGCATCAAACATAGCCAGAGCAGACCAGTACCCAGGGAAGCCAGGCTGATTACAGACAGACCTGTCTGAGCTTGAATGAAGGAGTGAATCAGGGCTTCTAGCGCCTGATCTCCTAGAAGCAAAGACTTTTCCCTTCTAACCTTTTACAACGTGAGTAAGCCCAGCCACCATCAGGCAAGACAACTGGCTGGGCTTGCTCATGGCAGAGAAATTACCAGGTTGCAGCTTTAATTTCTGGGTTTTGAATTGTGGAAGCCCATCTAGCCATCCTTTCCCTGGTTTAGGAAGAGGGTAGAACCTTGACAGTGTTTGAGCAGGTGGCTTTCTGATGGCTGATGGCTATTAAAGATCACCTCATCTCATTTAAATTTGTCATTTTATAGATGAGAAAACTGGATAAATTACTGAGATAGGCGATTGATTCCAGGGTCCTAATTCACCCCATTTCTATTTCATTAGACTGCTCATTTTACCTTCTTCCCTTGGCTCTGTCAAAAGGCAAAATTACAACAAATTTAAAGATCTTAATTGGCTTTTATTTGCAATGCTAGAATTGGGCAACACCTCATTCTACAAAATAGAATGAGTGTTCTGATGAGGAAAGTGGAGGAGGTTGGTTTTATGGATAGAAAAGGGCTGAGGAAAGCAGAAACAGAAAGCAAAAAGTGGACTGGTCGGTTCAGTTACTTTTCTGGTAAAGGTTAAACCACAAGGGACTTCCTTATCATGCCAGCTAAAACTGGCTTGTTTGAGGATTTAGCTAGCATCTCTTTCTCCTGATTTCTTCTCAGGTCAGATAAACATCTTAGTTTTGGCTTAGTGGTACTTCAGCATGAGTCATACCATTTTAGTTTGGTCTGTTGGGCCTAGTGCAGGAGGAGCTCAGTCCAAACTAATATGGTTTCCTATAAATTTCATTTAACAGCTCCCTCCCACTTTCTGTACTTCCAGAGAACTTGGGTGCAGCATTCTAACGCCTGCTCAGCATGACTCCTACGTTTTCTCCAAGCCTCCCATCCAGAGGAGGCTAAGACAGCTACGATTCTGTGCTCTGTGCATGTGCAAAGCATTCCCATGCCTGAGTGGGGAGGAGGCCGGGGAAGAGGAGGAGAAGGGGCACCCTTAAGTCGGCTCAAGTTTGTTCAGGAAGCAGCAACTCCGAGAGCCTCTCGGGTGCAGAGTCCAGCCCAACGTGGGAATTACACTTCGGTGGGAAGGGGGCGAAGGCACGAAAGGCAGGCACGAGGGGCTGGAGGTGGCGCCCCTGGGCTTGGAGAGAGAAACGGTCTTCCAGAAGCGCATGCTGCACTAGATCCGGGTAGACGTGGGTAACGCCCAGCAGACCCTAACAGGCGTCCCACACGTGGGACTGTTTCTCCGGGGACCAGCATCAACGCCGACAGGGAGTTAGAGAGATGTACGTGACCCAGCTCAGCGCAGCTGCGCCCTGCCCCGCCCGTGACGCGCTCCCGCGGGGTCTCCGCCCCATCCCCCTCCCGCGCGGTCCCGCCGCGCTGCCGCCGCCGTTCCCCGCCCCCTCGCTTCTGGGGCTGCCCTGGTAGCTGCCTGACCCCAGGCCCGGCGGCTTCTGCCTTCCCGGCCCCCGCCGACGGACGGAGGGAGTCCACCCCGGGGGCAGGGGTGCCCTGGGTCCACGTGGCCGTTCCAGACCAGGTTGGAGTGGGCAGCGGGCGGCGCTGTGGGGACAGGCGCGGCGGACAGCCCGCGGGGCAGCGGCGGGGTCCTGGTGTGGGGAGGACAGGGTTGCGGCGGGCGGAACGGTGTCTCCTTCACTTCGCCCTCCAGCCGCGGCTGCTGCAGCCCGAGCACGAGCGAGCCGAGCGGCCTCAGCTGCGAGCGGAGCGGCGGCGGCGGCCCCCTTCAGGAGACCACCAGGTACGGCCGCGCCCGCCTCACGCCGACCCAGGGGCCTAGGCCGCGGCGGTCAAGCAGGAGGCCTGAGCCGACTCAGGGTCGGCCCTGGCTCCCTAAGATGGCCGCACTGCCCCGCTGCCCCTCGCCCCTCTCTGTCCGAGACCTCCTTTCGGCCCTTTGGCCGGCCTTTAACCCCCGCTGACTGCACTTCTTGTTCCTCCCGCAGATCACCTCTTCGCGCGGTCTCGCCATGGCGACCTACGTACAGATCTGCCCGCGGCGTAAGTAGAGCAGGGATCTCTGCGGGATGGGGCGGCTGTGTCCGGGCAACCCGCAATTTGTTAGTCCTCCAGCTCTCCGAGGACTTGTCAGTTCGGCCCCTTTCGGTGGTCCCTCCACTGCCTGACCAACTCCTTTGCCGAGGAGTGGCTGGGCTGCTGGAGTTCGGGCAGGGGGACTAGGCCCAGGGGTGTTGGTCTGTGGCTGCATTCACCTTCAGCTTTTGTACGTGTGTTTGAGGAATTCTAAAGCAAAAACTTATTAATTGTTGAATTCTGCTTTTGGAGGATTGTATTAGTCACTCTTCTAGAGGAAGTAGTAACCTCCGTTGTGAAAACACAAGGTCATTACATGTGCTCCTAAGGGTGTGGACGTGCTTTGCAGAATGAATGAGCTGGTGTTACAAGCTCAGATGGCTTGCCCTTAAGCAGCACTGCAATGGCCGAGGACTGAGGACTTGAGAGTCATATTAATATGTTTAAAGTGGCATTTGATATTTAGTTGATGTGGACACTTGAGTGAAACGTAGATGGCAGTATTTTTCCTAAGTTTCAGTATTTAAGTTACCAGTGTGTTAAAGTTCCCTTCTCTTTCTCCTCCACAATGTTTGTTTTGACCTTAGTGACGATACTAAGGGATATCAGCGGAGAGGGCCTAGACTCAGGTTTTGGTTTTATCTTCTTTAGTTAACTAAGCTCATATATACACACTCCTGATTGATTCTTTGTACCTGTCCGGTTCTAGGAAGTGAGACTGTAGGTTCTGTAAATTTAGGAGTAGACAGTCTGTTTTTCTATTTTGGAAGGAATTTCCCAAGTTTGTAAATCACTGTGCTTATCTATTTTAGAAATAAGCCTTTGTTGGGGCTACCTCTTTCATGGATCATTAGAGTATAATTTTATTATAGCTCCTGGTGGCATCAAAAACAAGTTGGACTGCTTGAATTTAAAGATCAGTAGGGGATTATAGTCTAGTTCTTGGACAGCAAGTGGGAGAACAGGAACATTAACACTGAAATGTTTCTTTCTACCAGCAATGTGTGTTCCTCCATCATATGCTGACCTTGGCAAAGCTGCCAGAGATATTTTCAACAAAGGATTTGGTAAGAACTTTTTTTAAAAAAAATTTTAGGTAAAAAGTGAGAATGTGTTTTTGTTTTGTTTAGAGAAATCAAATTAATCATTTCAAATTGCAAGTATATTGTTGCATTAATTCTTCTATTAGATACTTAGATTAAACTTGTGTTAAATAGTTCCATTACAGTCAATAATCCCCCATTCACCCCAGTTTCCCACACATTTTTCAAACTATAGTTCAGGGATTTTAACCTTTCTGAAAAAGCAGCTTGGGGCTTTCATTTCCTTCAGTTACAGCTTAGACCTTGGGTGACAGGGTTATGATGTATTACTGTTTTGTTTTTGTGGTGGTGACTCCTAATACCCTTCAGAGAGTTATGAATTTTTTCAAGTTAATTTGAGTTTTCTTCTTGAAGATTTTGTTCTACGCACCCCCTCTCCCCTTTAGATTATTGGAGATACCTTTTGGGATAAATATCCTAAATGTTGTGTATTATGGTAGACTGTTGGTTAATCCAAGATTTAAGTTGAATGATTTTCTAATCAGATGTTTAGGCTTAAAAGTAGTTTGAAAGCATTTGTGTGCGTGTGTACGTGCGTGCGAGAGTGCTATATACCAAAAAACTAAGCAACATAGAGATGTTGTGTCCTTTACAAGTCAGTTTACATAGAACTAATTTTTAAAATTTTCATTGAAATATTGTGTATCAACACATTTTTATCCCCCATGTGAATATGAGGAATCTTGTTTTTTATGTATAGTCAACAATTGCTTACATCTTTTATGCAAAGTAATCATTTTGTTATCTTTTGCTCTTATTGAAGGTTTTGGATTGGTGAAACTGGATGTGAAAACAAAGTCATGCAGTGGTGTGGTGAGTGTTACCTATCTTATAAGTTGTAATGAACTTTTATAATTTTTCAACCCATAAAATAGTCATAACTGAAATGTACATACTTGTTTGGTCTTAAAGAAGAGTTAATTTTAAGTGATTTACATGTTACCTAATTTATTTTGGCTTTGGGTATGATTTCTGATTTTCACAGTTGACTTATGCCTTATAACTATGTATGCCCACAGAACTTAGGAAAGACACTGGTCATGTGGGACTCTTTACTAGTAAGATGACAAGCTTGAAGGCAGAGAACCTGTTAGACATTTTTGTAACCCTTTCTCTTAATGCCTGTCAGAGTTCTGGGCATAAGAATATTCAGTAACTTATTAATTGGACTGCACTAATCATTTATGTAATGTCCCTATTCTAGCAGTCTTCCATGGAGAAGATTTCTACTTGTGTTTTGTGAGTTTAGGGAGTCTTGATTTGAATACTTTTAGAGAGGTTAATATTCTGGCATTTGGGTGTCTTGATCCTAGCAAACTACAAAGGAGATATAGTAAAATTCAATTTTGTGTAATTTTTTCTTTAAAAAATTTTTTTTTTTTTTTTTTTTTGAGACAGAGTCTCGCTCTGTTGCCCGCGCTAGAGTGAGTGCCGTGGCATCAGCCTAGCTCACAGCAACCTCAAACTCCTGGGCTCAAGCAATCCTTCTGCCTCAGCCTCCCGAGTAGCTGGGACTACAGGCATGCGCCACCATGCCCGGCTAATTTTTTTCTATATATTTTTAGCTGTCCATATAATTTCTTTCTAGTTTTAGTAGAGACAGGGTCTCGCTCTTGCTCAGGCTGAAAAATTTTTGAGATTGTTTTGGGGGTGGGTATAGTGTGTGCATATTACAGTATTATGGGTTATTTTGGTAAATTCTTGTGCATATAACTGATATTTATTAACATTAATTATGTTATAGTTTCTTAATGTCTAGATGCGTTGGGTTTCTGGGATTTTATATTGATCGTATCTGTCATTTGATTTCTTTGGTCTGAAAGGAAGCGTGAGTAGTTTTGATTGAATGACTTGGTCAAGTTAACAGGTTACAGAGCAAAGATTTGGTGATTGTTTTTTATGTTCCCACTGTTAATCTGTAGAGGGCCCTTGTAAACACTTGCTGTGTATTTGTTGAAACACAAAAAAGGCCTTCTAAGAAAGACTCAAGCCATGGGTTTCAAAAACTCACTTTCTAGTTGGAGAGACAAAATAAACTTTAAACTGGGAATAATCAGAGAACTGTATCAGTTACTAGATTTTTTCCAATGATTTGAGTATTGATTTTTTTTTTAGGTTTTTTTTTTAGACTGTTGGAAAGGAAATTATTGTGTATACGGTTAGGGAAAGTTTTATGGAAGTAGGTTTAAGATTGTGAAGGATGTTAGGAGCTTGATTAGATACAGTATGTTTTTATTTACATTAAATGTATATAATTCAACAATCATGGTACTGATCCTGTAATATGTACCTGGCCCCAAATAAGTTCTATTAATACCTGGCTCTGTTTTCTTACCTGAACTGCAGAGAATTCAGGCCTCTCCAGAATGTAGAAGCCAAAATGTCTGGTGATGAAGTGAAGGGTATGAGCTCCACCATTGGAGTCATCTGGTCCAATTCTGGTCCCACAGGGCGATGTTGGCTTTGTTTCTTGAGGATTTTTTGGAATGTGTATAGACTGGCTCTTGATCTATGTGCTGATGAATGGCAGTGGGTGGGGCCTCAAGAGTCATTAATGTCACTTGGGATTAAAAATAGCTACTCATACACATTCCCCATTCAAACCATCTTCTAGAAGAACATCCTCCATATATATTAATTTGATAATGCTTTCCTTTTGTGTAGAGTATATGAAAATGTGCAAAACTTCCAAAGTGTCAGTTTAATCCTCCAGAGACTTTGTAATTACAGTTGCAGAAATGGACCCAAAAAATGTTAAATGTCTTTCTTGGCATTATTTATTTAGTAAATGACACCCAAAACTGGAAGCCAGAACTACTAGTTTTATATCCAGTGTTCTTTCCTAACATAATCTAGTGCTTTTTAGTATGGGTATTGAGTGCTGTGCTTTCACTTGAAATTCTTGTTAGCGAAAGCATTTAATTTTAGGAAATTGTATAATATATAAGACCTAAGGAGTTGTGTCTGTTTAACTGCAGAACAATATTTACACAAATGCTCTATTTTCTAAGTGAAGGTTAACTGGCCTTTCCCTCTATCGATACAGTTTTTGGTATTTCCTCACTCTGCAGGTATCACAATTTCTGGTTAAAGTCTCTTTATTTTTCCAGATCAGCCACCTTGGCTTTCCAGTGGTCAGAGGGTAGAGCCATCATTGGTAGACAAATTAAAATGCCAGAGGGCATTTTAATATTTTAACTTGGAAGATTTCAGTTGCCTGCCTATATACTGAGCTGTGTAAGATTATTAGATTTTTGGGTTATCTGCAGCAGATTTTAAATTTCAGATAAGCTCTCCATATTCCTTCCTTTTCAATTAGTGTGCACTTAGGGATCGGCAAATTATTTATATTTGCTACAAACATGCGCTTCTGATTGATCCCAGTATGAGATTATTTTTTCTAGTGATATCTATTATATATACTGTAGTTTATATTATGTATGTTATAAACCAGCTATAGAATAAATCACCTGTACATCCTTCCACCTTTTTTTAAAAAATGAGAATATGAAAAGTGGTTGAAAAGGCATGAAACCTGGTGAAGACTTTTTGTTCAGAAAAACAGGATACTGAGATTATCAAAGAATTTTTTTAAAAATGTCTTGTTCATGGCATGGACTGCCACTGTGGGGTGCTTTCCCTTTATGAGTTTTCAGGAAACATTTCATAATAAATAGTTTCAGTCTCAGTTGTTATAAACTGATTTTAGTGATGAGATTTGTTATGAACCATACTGACCTATGTAGTGTTTCATTCAATCAAGTATAATAGATTGGCTGCAGTGCCAAAATACCCATTTTTCCCCATCAATTTTTTTGAATCCCAAGTAAAATCACTTTAGCAGAAGTTTCCCTAAAAGGTATACAGTTCACTTGAGAAATAACTACAGGTTAACTTGTGATTGGTTGGAAATGTCAGCTGTGTAAGCAAGGTAGCAGTCAGTGCTGAAAGGCTAATTTGTCACTCTTGTATGTGCTTACAGAGTGGCACAGTATAGAGGGTTATGAGTATCCAGAAAGCTAGAAAAAGGATTAGTGAAATTGCCAAATGTTTCAGTGGGGTTTTTTTGTCTGTGTAAGTTAGACAGTGGATTCTTTTAGGCTTACAAGAAAGTTCATGAAGTTATTTATTGTCTTGTTAGGAATTCTCAACATCTGGTTCATCTAACACAGACACTGGTAAAGTTACTGGGACCTTGGAGACCAAATATAAATGGTGTGAGTATGGTCTGACTTTCACAGAAAAATGGAACACTGATAACACTCTGGGAACAGAAATTGCGATTGAAGACCAGGTAACATTTTGAAAATGTGCTTTAGTATTAATTTTTATTTTTGTATTTCAAAAAGGAAATAAAGCTGAAAACAAGTTCTTTTTCTTTCAAAATAGATTTGTCAAGGTTTGAAACTGACATTTGATACTACTTTCTCACCCAACACAGGGTAAGCATAGACATTTTTATCTGTATTACATCAAAAAGCATTCTTTTGTATATGTGGGAAAGATGCACATTTATTGTTTGATAGCTTAAAGCTGTCTTTTGGTGGCGAATCTCTGCTCTTGGAACACTATGGTTGCTGTCATTGGCTTGTCTTCAAATATTTGCCTCTTCCTTGTGGCACTAACTGGGGTAATTTACATGTTTCTAATAGGCTTTTATGACTGACTGCTAATGCTACAAAACAGTCTTCCTGTGATGGTTGTAGTCCAATTATCCCATGTGCTCTTCTCTTTAGTTCATTGTGCTGTTTTTTACCCTGTGTGATTGTGTTGCTGCTTTTTTTACTTCCTGGTCGTACTGCAGTTCATTGAAGTCTATTTTGTGCTTTCTGCAGAAGTTATGTGTATAAATCTTTCCCACTGGCATCTGTTTTAAGTCAGTTTGTTCTTTTTCCAGAAAGAAAAGTGGTAAAATCAAGTCCTCTTATAAGAGGGAGTGTATAAACCTTGGTTGTGATGTTGACTTTGATTTCGCTGGACCTGCAATCCACGGTTCAGCTGTCTTTGGTTATGAGGGCTGGCTTGCTGGGTACCAGATGACCTTTGACAGTGCCAAATCAAAGCTGACAAGGAATAACTTTGCAGTGGGCTACCGGACTGGTGATTTCCAGCTACACACTAATGTGTAAGTATTTCTTTCATAGGATATTACGATGTAGGTTCTCAGGTATTTGATGTTTCCTGTCATCTCTTATTAATCTAGGTACAACCTGAAGGATTTTTTTGTAACATAAAAAATTATCCTCAAAAGCATAGAGTAAAAAACGTTAGTCTGACCTTTGGTGCAGAGAGAATAAATGATTATTTCATGAGGCTTGATGTGCTTTGTATTTTCTGAGATCAAATGAGATTGGGAGTGTTTAGGGTGGTATGGCTGTAGACTTTTTTTTCTTTTGAGACAGGGTCTTGCTCTGTCACCCAGGCTAGCTGCAACCTCAAACTCCTGGCCTCAAGTGATCCTCAGCCTCCCAAGTAGCTGGGACTATGGGCGTGTGCCACCCTACCCGGCTAATTTTTCTATTTTTTGTAGAGACAGGGTCTCTTGCTTAGGCTGGTCTCGAACTCCTGACCTCAAGTGGTCCTCCTGCCTCAGCCTCCTAAAGTGCTAGGATTACAGGTGTGAACCACTGTGCCGGGCTGCTTTGTACTTTTCGAATAGACATTAGACATTGGCAAACTGCTACCAGTGCATTCATTTGACTTACCTGTGATGTGTGGGGTGCTGATTTGATAGGATTGCCTAAAGTGTATGGTGTTTTTACCCTAACCCAAGTTACATAGATGTATGGAAAGGACTTAAAAAATTTTTTTTCCATTGTAAAAACAAGGCATTGATAAATGACAGAGAAGCACAAAGAAGAAAACATTTCCTGTAGTCCTACCAGATAGGTATATAATCTTTGTTAATATTTTGATGCTTCACCTTTGTGTGTATGTGTATAAAATACATACCCAAGAGGCTGTTTGATAACCCTTTTTCTCCTATTTAATACATTTTGATAATTTTCCTATAGCATGTATTTTACAACATGTTAGTGGCGGAGTGGTAATTTCACTGGGTGGATGTACTACTATGGTTTGGTTTGTCAATCCCCTGTACTTGGTGCAGTTTGGGAAAAGACCTTTTATAAAACTTTCAAGTTTCAGTGGAACACTAAAGACCCACATGAGCAATGGCTTTTATTTAAATGTAATGCTACAAATCATTGTCTATTCTAGATCTACTAATTTGAAATATCTTATAGCAATGATGGGACAGAATTTGGAGGATCAATTTATCAGAAAGTATGTGAAGATCTTGATACTTCGGTAAACCTTGCTTGGACATCAGGTACCAACTGCACTCGATTTGGCATTGCAGCTAAATATCAGTTGGATCCCACTGCTTCCATTTCTGTGAGTACTTCTTTTGGCTTAGAATGGGGGTTTGGTTGTGGGAATTAATCTTTGGTTATACTGAATTGTGTTGAAGATTAGAACTGTGATTCACACAATCCTCAGTTTATAGATAGACTGGGATAAGAATTTAGAATGGTGCTTTTTTTATGGAGACAGTATTAGAGGTTTGATTTCCAGGCCAGGCCACAGGAGTTTGTGTAACCTCAAAAGCTGCTATATTAGTATTGATGATAATAACCCTGAACCCCAAGCCTGTCTAAGCCCAGGTATAGTCAATGTTTTGGGCCTGAGCAGTTTTTATTCATGTTGGGGAATAATAGTACTTTAATTATTACTTTGTCTTTTTATTGTTTATGAAATATCTTTAGATTTGATCTGAGGGGTCATTGATACACAGGTCATTTTGCAGGTAAAGAAACTGAAGCTTGGCTAGGGAAAAGACTTACCACTGATCAGGAGGTGGGAGATGGACTCAGGCCTAAACCCCATGTCTTTTGATTTCAGTCCCATCTAGGGTGAGCAGCTCATCCCACTTTGCCCGGGACTGTCCCCTAAAAGTTTTGCATCCCTGAGGACTTTCCCCGTCCTTCCCAATCCCGTGCAAACTGGGATGGTTGGCCACCCTAGTCCTGTCCTTAGGCTCTTTCTGCTGTTTATTCCTTCAGCGGTAGTGGGTTGAGTAAGGGAGTGCAGTGTGAAGGTGCAGAGGGGCTGGCTTCAATTTCAGGCAGATCAGCAGCTGTTCCTGTGTGTCAGTTGCTTACTGGTCAGGGACTGCCTGTACTGTATGTACTGGGAATGAAAGAAAGTTAAGCCATCATGAGAGTTGCTTCTGTTACATAAAGTGCTCTTCATTCCTGAGGACAATATGTTTTGATAATTTAGGCATTTAAGTTTTAGCCCCAGTCTTGTTCTTTAGCATGATTGTAATCAGAACGAGAAGCACCCAGAATGCTATTCTCATTGGCAAGGCAGTGATGCATTTATTTTTCCATTCCCTGTTTCTAACTTCACTATAGCAAAAAATCCTCAGGACTCAAACTGCACACTATCTCTGGTAGTTCTATTGCTGTTCTCTTGTATATGTCTGTGGTACCATCACAGATTCAATGCCAGTGAAAGAAACATCTCTCAGCTACTGTTCATGTTTAAAATGGAAAGGCAGCTTGGTGCCTGTGTGTCATTGAGCAACTCCTGGGAATTAGTCTGGAAACATATCTAGCATTTCCCACCTAAGTAGTGTTGGCTGTAACCCCAATTCAGCAGTACCCAGAAGCATTGCTTAATGCTTCTTGTGACACTATGAAATACATATTTGGTTTTCCTTCCATTTCTTGGCATACAACCCCTAAAGTCCTTGGAATCTCCAAAGTGTTAAGTGTCCTTTTGTATGCTAATGAGTTGAGTGATGGCTGGCCACCTCTAGGTAGCTTTAGGATGGCTGGTAACTGGAAAGACCTTGGTTATTAGAGGGTTGGGACTTTCAACTCCACCCCCCAACCTATGGAGAGGGGAAAAGGGTTGCAGGTTAAGTTGACCACCAGTGGCCAATGGTTCATTCAGTCATGCCCAAGTAATGAAGCCTCATGAAAACCCACAAGGATAGGGTTCACTGAGCTCTGGATAGCTGAAACACATGGAGGTTCCTGGAGGTTGGTGCCCAGGAGAGGGCATGGAAGCTCCTTGCCCCTTCCCACATGCTTGCCTTATGCATGTCTCCATCTGTATCCTTTGTAATATCCTTTTTAAAAACTGGTAAATGTAGGTAAAGTGTTTCACTGAGTTCTGTGAGCCACTCTAGCAAATAAATTGAACCCAAAGGGGGTTGTGGGAACCCTCATTTATAGCCTCTGGGTCAGAAGCACAGGTAAAACAATCTGGGGCTTGCAATTGGCATCTGAAGTGGGGAGGAGGACAATTTTGTGGGACTGAGCCCTTAACCTGTGGCATCTCTTGCTATCTCCAGGTAGATAGTGTCATAATTGAATTAGAGGACACTCAGCTGGTATCTGTTGCAGAATTGATTGATTGCTTTGTATGTGGAGGAACCCCCCACCCCCACATAAAAGCATTCTGTGTTGTGAGAGTATAGTAGGATAAACTGTTTGTTTTTTTCCTATATCCTCTCAAAATTGATGTCAGAGTTGAGATTTGCAAGAATGAATCATGGACATGTAGTTTGGGAAGAAAAATGATAAATGGGTGTGGGAGGGGTGAGGAACTTTTGATTCCTTTGGTGGGCACGTGGTCAGTCACCCGTGGTAGAGGGCAGCAGCTGTACTTCTCCCAGTTACTAAAGTTAAAAGTTACCAATGGAATTTAGAAATGGATCCAGCTTTGGGGGAGTTGGTTCACTGAATGCATAAGAAAATGCAGACTAATAAGAAAGAAGCAAAATATACAGTCTCTTGGCTATTATCTGTAATATCTAAACTGAAAGTACAAGAGAGTGCTGGGTGGGACCTTGATGCTAGCTCAAGCTCAGATTTCAGTTATCTGAGCTTTGGCCACCAGACCCAAAGCTGCCCCACTAAGGGAAAAATTATGCAGGGACAACGTAAAGTACCTCTAAGATGTGTGGTCACCAAGAAGGGAGTCATAGAGGGGGAATGGTAAAACCAAGTAACTGTTGAGCCAGAAAGTATAGTGTGAAGGAATTGTTTCATTTTGTAGAATGGTATCATCAGTTTCCTGAGGAGCCTTTATTAAAAGGAATTCTGAGAGTAATTTGGAAACAGTATCTTTGGTTTTAAAGCTAAAGAGTAGAATGGGTTTGGGTTAATGGAGGACCCACAACTCACTGTCAGTTGCAGATGGCTATATGTGATCCAGATACATAGGAGGTTACTACCAAGGAAAGGGCCAGCGTGGTGGACTGGATAAAAGCCACTGTAAAGTGTGCTTTATCCCAAGGAGGGAGACTGCCCAGCGCCCCTATAAATAAATGCCAAGTGGAACACCCCAGGAGAAGCAGCTGATACTCTTTATATGCAAGCCATGTGGGACTGGCTTTATGATGACCAGTATATTCACCCATTGAATATGCCTGTTGGCCAGATCATGGTTAAGGGTGCCGCTTTAATGTGGATAACCCCACATAATCTTACTGCTACAAAACCAAAGGAAAAAAAGGTCAAGAAGCCTTATCCAATTTGCTGTCTCAGCTTCGGCCGAGCCCTACAGATGCTGCTAATAAAAACAACCAGAGAATGGTAAAAGGCAGGGGGGTTAATTAAAGGACTTATCCTAGGAAGGTAGAAATGTTTAAAGAAATCAGACAAAGAAAACATTGATAGGGGTGAAACTAAAAGGAAAAGAAAAAGTCATGGGACACATTCTAGCAGGATGGAAATCTTTAGATAGTTATTAAAAAATGGGATGAATAGGATAAAAATTAATGGGGTTAAAACAAAGGTCTTCATATAACACTATTAAGGGTTGGATGGAGGGGGTTCTAAATAAGTTTGTTGTATTTACCCCAGTTTGAAGAAATTTAAAAAGTCAGAAGGCAGAGATTACACTGAGGAAACCTGATTTTAAATTGCCTGGGATAATAGGCTGATTAATGAAGATAAAGATTGACAAATAGGCAAGGGTAGATTCTGTTGGGAAGGCAAAAAAAAAAACAAAACCCCTCTAATTCTTACTGATATGTTCTGTAATGCAACTGATTTGCACCATGATAATACTGCCATATGGTGTAATACTGTTGTGTTGGTAAGATTCAACTCCTTCATGTAACTATGATAATAGTGGTATTGGGAAGTTGAATTAAAGCCTCAGGATGTAATACCTATGGAAAGTGACTGTCCTGAGGAGGAACCTAGATCTAGCTATCAGCTGATTGGTGCTGACTAGTCCTGCACAAGGTATAAATAACAGATGAGGGGGAAAAGAATAATAAAGCTAGTATAAGAATATGAAAATGTTTGTAATGGTTTCTGTCAACCTAAAGGAAGAAACCAAAGCACAAAGTTACAATTTTAGAGTTTACCGGAGTCAGAGTAAGGACAGTTGTCGGGGAAGATGGGTCCAAGTAACTTTGGATATGAGCTCCCATCTGCCTTTTTATTACAAGCAGGTTTGAAGGCAGAAAGCGGGAAGGGAGTGGTTTGTCAGGAATTTTCATTGGTTTACAGAAATAACATTGATTAGTGATTGGCTATACACTGTTTTTATCACAAATTCCAGAAATGTGAAAATAATGGGTGAGGGTCATATTGAGCAACATTTTAGGTATTTTATCAGCTTGTCTGGAAGCTATTTACTTGGAAGAAAGAACAAAATGCCTTTAAACACCTTTGGGCATGGGTCGGGTGGGAGTGTGACTTTAGTCTAATAACACCTGTGGGCCTGATAGATTTTTGCATGCCTCACATTCCACAGACTATTCTGAGCTATTTGTCTTTCTCACTTGATAGCACAAAATCTATCCCTACTGCACTGGCTTCTCCAAATGATATGCATAATTGTGTTGGTACTCTTGATATATCTGTTCTATAAATGCTACAACAAATGTAAATGCTCTCACAGATGTGATCCCTTTGCTGTAAGGGATCTGTGTTTGAAACCCAGGGGGTGGCCTGTGATGTTAGGATGTATGTATTTTGGGTTTCCTCCACAATTCCTGGCTCAGAGCTTCTGTAACCCTTGTAATTTCCTAAGTGACTAGAGCAGTCAGAGTATCTTGTGTTAAAATATTTGGCCTTTTGTGCTTGGTTCCTGAAACAGCTCCAGAGTGACAGGTGAAAAATAGTCTTTTGTTACATATAACAAGCCCCTTTCACCCTCACCTGAGCTTGTGTTAATGAAGTGATTTGTGGACAGTCCCTAGATAACCATAGGATGGGAGCTGATTGCTAGGGGAAACAGCCTTGTGTTCAGAGGGTTGGGACTCTGCTCAGGGAGGGAGAAGGGCTGACGGTTGAGCCAGTGGCCATTGATTTAATCAGTCATGCCCATGTAATGAAGCCTCCTTAAAAACCCAGAAGGACTGAGTTCAGGGCCTTCCAGGGAGGTAGTCAAGAACACATCCATGTGCTGGGAAGGTTTCAATATCACACCCCAACTCCTGCACTCATGACCCTTCCAGAACTTGTCCTGTGTATTTGTTCATCTGGATGTTCATTTATATATAGCCTTTAAAATATGACTGCAGTGGTTCTTGAGTTTAGTCCCAGCTACTCGGAGGCTGAGGGGGGAGAATTGCTTGAGCCCAGGAGTTCAAGTTCAGGCTCTCACTATGGCCTTTTGTCATTGGTTCCTGAAACAGCTCCAGAGTGACAGGTGAAAAATAGTCTTTTGTTACATATAACAAGCCTCTTAAAAAAAAAATCGGTAAAAATTAAAGGTCCTATATAATAAACCAGCAGGTATAAGTGAGTGTTCCCTGAATGCTGTGAGCTGCTCTAGCATATTAATTGAACCCAAGGAGGGGCTCACAGGAACCTCAGTTTATAGCCAGTCTGTCAGAAGCACAGATAAAACAAGCTGGAGTTGCAATTGGTATCATAAGTGGGGGGCTGTCTTGTGGGACTGAGCCCTCAACCTGTGGGATCTGATGCTATCTCCAGGGTAGATAGTGTTGGGATTGAATTCAGTTAGAGGACACCCAGCTGGTGTCTGTTGCAGAATCGATTGCTTGTTTGATGTGTAGGGAACCCATCTTGTGAGAATATAGTGGGAAAAACTGAGTTTGCGTTTCCTACTCCTATCACAGTGGTTCCATGGTCAAATCCTACTGGTAAATAATAGGAATTTGTATCTAATTCTCTTGATGTTAAATATTACAAGAGTATAAACATCTAATCACTTCAAGTCTGTGTTGCTCACAGAGGCTGTTTGTTACCTTAACGTTGAGGATTAAAGTTGCCCATCTAGGCAACTTAGGCCCTGGAGATGGAGCAGGTGTCCCTATTTATAGTCATAGGCCTCTGCGGTGGCTTAATGACGTTACTGGTGGTAGAGAATGGAGCTAGAAGGAGCTTCGCCTTAACACGTCTTGCTCTCCAGCGTTCCTTCCAGCCCTTGAAGGTCTATAACTAAATCCTAAGATGTTAGGATTATGCAAGGAAGGCAGGGCCCATATTGGTAAACGATGCCCCATTGGAACCTCCTCTCAAGCACAGTCTGGTTACACACGAGAAACCAACAGCATTAATGGGAGGTGTGAGAATGTGAGCTAAAAGATTGTTACTTGGTCTGATTCATTCAGAGGAAGTACTTGTCATCTGGAGATTTTTCTAACATTTATGGTTTTGATTCTTTAGGAAGAGCCCTGAAAGTAGTAATGTGTGTAACTAAGTCACAGATTTAAACACCTTATGTTTGGAGACTAGTGTGTGTCACCTCTGGTGAGCCTGGTGGACAGCCACGTTTTGGCCTGGTTTTGTTGTGCTAGACAAGACTCAACAAGGACAATTTTTATGAGAGTGCTTAGGCTCTTGTGCTATATGGGAAGTTTGAGGTCTTTGGACACATTCTAATGGATATCAGGAGTATCGTGTCCTGACAGTTTGATTTTGAGTTGAATGGAAAAGAATAAAGTGCACCTGGCTTTTGTTTGGCTTAATATATGATATTAAATTGTATTAGTTCATGTGAATAAAAAAGCTGACCACGTCATAATTACATGATGGGGGAACAAGAAGGGGCTTTGTCTCTATTCAAATAAATTTTTTTAACAATTGTTTTTGAATTTTATTTTAGGCAAAAGTCAACAACTCTAGTTTAATTGGAGTGGGCTACACTCAAACTCTGAGGCCTGGTAAGTATTCTTGATCAAGCAGGATTGTTGTGATAGTATTTTAAAATTAGTTTTCATTTCTCAGCTTCTTATTTTGCAAACCTTTCAACATACAGAAGAGTTAAAAGAAGAGTACTATAAATACATACTTACCTTTGCCACAATTTTTTATTCCTTTTTTGTTTTTTTCTTGGGCCATTTGGAACTTGCAGCTATCATGGCACATCTCCCAGATGCTTCTCCTCAGAATAAGAACCTGTGTTCTCCATAATTACAATACTGTCATCACACCTAAGAAAGTTAGCAGTGATTCCTTATCAATATTTAATACCCATTCCCTATTCAGTTTCCTCACTTGTATCTGAAATACCTTGTAGTTTTTTTTTTTGTTTGTTTGTTTTTTTTGAGACAGAGTCTCACTCCGTTGCCCGGGCTAGAGTGAGTGCCATGGCGTCAGCTTAGCTCACAGCAACCTCAAACTCCTGGGCTCAAGCAATCCTTCTGCCTCAGCCTCCCGAGTAGCTGGGACTACAGGCATGCGCCACCATGCCCGGCTAATTTTTTCTATATGTATTTTTAGCTGTCCATATAATTTCTTTCTATTTTTAGTAGAGACGGGGTCTCGCTCTTGCTCAGGCTGGTCTCGAACTCCTGAGCTCAAACAATCCGCCCGCCTCGGCCTCCCAGAGTGCTAGGATTACAGGCGTGAGCCACCGCGCCCGGCCCCTTGTAGTTATTTTTATTTCATTAATCAAAGTTCACTCATTGCTTTGGTTCTGTGTGTAGTCTTGTTTACTTTACATAATATTTAGAACCTTGCTGTTTTTTTGAGCAGTTCCTCTTGAACTTCAGTGTGTGCACCACTCACTTTGGGAGTCTTGTTAAAAGGCAGATTCTGATCTAATAGGTTTGGCATGAGAGGGGTTCTGTATTTATAAGGAGTTCCCAGGTGGTGCCTGTGTTGATGGTTCTTGGACCATTTGACCAGCAAGGTTCTAAAAAGTAGAGGGAACTTTTCCCCCCTCCAAATAGGGATTTTCTTCCAAACTTTGATTATTTTGAAATCTAAAGAAAGTTGAAAGAATGGGACAATGAGCCCCCATATGTCCTTTCCCCACATTCACCAATTATTATATTTACCACATTTGTTTTATCTGTGAACCTTTTTTTCACATGCACTTTAAAAAAAATGTATGTTTTGCAGCCATATAGTCACATCAGCTCTAGCATGCAGGTCCTAAGAGTAAGACATTTTTCTTTATAACCACAATACCATTGTCACATCTAAGAAAACTAACATTAATGTAATAATACCTAATATGTAGTCTATATTCAGATTTCCCCACTTGTTCCCAAATGTCTCTTTATTGTAGTTTTTTTCCTTTTAGTCTGGATAATATATTGAACATTATTGTATTTTCTGGAACACTTTGAACTTATCATTTATTAACGTTTTCATGCTCTGTGACTTGGTGTCTTACCTAGGATGGTGCTTTTCCAGCCCAGTTTTTCTGATACCTCAGATCCTTCGAAGCACTGTCTGGTGGCTGGCACTAACAGATCAACTGACAGGCAGTCTCTAGGTGGTTATTAAAGAAGACTCTGGTGTTTCAGGCACGTCATGGTGGTTTGCTTTTGTTTACAGGTGTGAAGCTTACACTGTCTGCTCTGGTAGATGGGAAGAGCATTAATGCTGGAGGCCACAAACTTGGGCTTGCCCTGGAGTTGGAGGCTTAATCCAGTTGAAGAGAAACCTTTGGGAATGGAATCAGAAGATTTGGCCTTAATATATTTCTGTTGTGACCAGCAGGCTTTTTTTCCCCCAAAGAAGGTGATCAAAACAAAGGATGATCTAAACAAGAGCTGTATTTTAAATATTTAGACAGTTACTTGTTAGCTGGTTTCTAGTTGAATTGGTTATCTAGTTACCAATGCTGCGGTCGAGCAGTCACCTATACATTATTTAAATGTATTTAACTGTTAAATGCGCTACCCACCAATAATGAAATAGACCTTTATGAAAACTGTGCAATTGTGTGCATGTTTGTTTTTATGTTCCTTTAAACATCGAGTACTGCCATTGAATGAGATGGATCAGTGGATGTTTTAAGATGAGGTTAAAACATTTTTGTTAAATTCAGCCATCATTAGAGTTACTTTTGGTATCACAGGACATTACAAATTATGAATAAAACAAGTATACATAATTAATGGCTCCACGTATTTGCAAAGTTAAAAATTTTTGCCAATTAGGGTCAAATCTCCCCTGTATCTAGCTAGCACTTTATTTTTCCAGTGAGCATTTTGCTCTTTACCTAAAGCTGTGCCACAGAGTCCTCTGTGTTCTTAGAATAATTCCATGAGCTTTTAAATTAAGACTGTAATAAAATAAGAGGATACATGCTTTTATACTCTTCAGTTTGTAAATTTGTACAGAATTACATTGTATCATTGTTAACCCCAGGAAGGGTTGGAGAGTAAGAGACAAAGGAAAATGCAGGCATGGTGCTGAAAGATTATATACATCAACATCATACCCTCGTGAGCTTTTGCTGCTGGAAATGAGCTAGGCCCTTGCTTGCTTGGTGGTGTGAGATTAGGTGTAGGGTAGTGGGAGCGGAGTAAGGTGTAGATAGCGTCAGCAACCTGCGGGACTGTGGGAGAGTATGTGGGTCCCAGCAAGAGGTCATTGCTCGTTTGCTTCCAGGCAGACACTGAAAAGCTGAGCCTAGGGTGAGAGCAGAGGCAACCCCTTCAGGCCACATGTTCGAGGCCTTCATTTGGGCATGAGTGGTAGGCACTAATAGGTGATTCTGGTTGGAAGAGCAGGAAAGACCAAGTTTTCTTTTGGGAGGAGATAGTTTGAAGGATATGATCAAAGGTTAAAGAAGGGAGAGGTTTTTTTCAACAAATCTACAATACTAGGCCTGAAGAACAGTTTGAAGCTTGAAAGGCCCTCCCCAGATAGGTGACTTAGACAGAAGGTTGGAATTTGAACCAACTTGTTTGAGTGGGGAGCTATTGCTAGGCAAGAAGAAAAACAGATGAAAAGGTGTCCATGTAAGCTAGAAGTCTTGTACTCAGGGTACACAAGAGAAATGTGTAGACCAGCAGATAACTCAAACTTCAAACCACTGCTGGTGTGCCCTTCAGGGAAGAAACCTGGTCTCGGGGGCCAGCTTGCCCCTTAGTTAACCAGTGGCCCTCCTAGTTGTCAAGGATCTGCTTAGAGTAAACTGGACCTATATGCGCATGTGTATCCTAATATGCTTTTATGAGTCAAGACAGAAGGTAGGTTTACAGCCAGAGCCCTGGGGATGGTCCAAAAGGCAAGGTGTATCCCAGTTACGGGATTATGAAAGTCACCAGCTGTGGGGGTTCATGTGGTTCCTGTGGCCTTGTTTCCAGCAATTCTGGTGCACTTCCACCACCCAGGGCTACTTGTATTCCAATGCTAATACCATTTCTGCCTGAGGCAGTGTTAGTGCCAAGAACTTTATCTTCACCTGAGGGTCAGATGAGATCTTCCTGTGGCATAGGGGAGATTTAAATGAGAGAAAAACACCTGGTTGGAAGGTGCTCAGTAAAACCTGTCTTCCTCTCCACCTCCCCTCACAGGTGGTGCTGGAAAGTCTAAAGTTCTTTGTCCTCTTCTAGGGAACATGCTAAACATTGCCATACAGATGGTCTGCCACGCATAGGCCTGTCTGCCTCACACCTTCCTGACCAGTGATGCCCCTCACCTTCCCTCTGGACTTCAGGGGGGAGGGCAGGATATATATTGAAGTCAACGTCTAGGTCGTCAGGTCTAGGGCCTGGTTCTTAGACCATTGGTAGTCATGTCCGTTGACAAGGGCTGCAGTATAGAGGTGGAGCTGGGAAAGCATGGGCAAACTGCCAGTAGAACTGGTGTAACCTGGTCCCCTGCAAGGCCTGGTCTCTCCACCAGCTGCAGTGAACAAAACTTCACCTGCCCTCGGGGAGATGTAGGAGGGAGACCAAAGGATTCTTATCCTGCACCCGGCCTCATCTTTGGAGTGGAGCTGGGGTCTCTGCCTGCTGCATGTGGCCCAGTTAATTAAAACTTCATAACCTGCTTCCTGCCAGCTGGTGGTTCCTGCGGTTGGGCCACAGCACTGGCACCTGGTGGTTCTCAGGACTGCTCCAGGGACGGATGAACAGCCCTGACCTCAAGGCCCTCTCACTGAAAAGGCTGCGCTGGGCTTCCCTCTCCATCCCCCATTCAGCGCCATGTACCGAGGCTCAGCAGTTCGTGTGTCCCAGCCCCACTTTATTGTCGGACTTAAAACTCAGGATCAACGCCTGGTGTTCCCAGGTTCCCTCCCTCGAGCCCACTCCCTAGGGGCCAGCCCTAGATTTTGAAGGCCAGGGTGAGACCATCGCCCAGAGGCAGGAGGCTGATGTGAACCCTGACGTCCCGCCGGATGCGTTCGTTTAGGTTTCGCACGCACTCGGCCACCACGTCCCCCTTCGGAGGCTGCAGCACCTCTCCGCGCCACAGAACCTGCGGAGGAGCGGCCATCAGGAGGGGCGGGGCCTCGGAGGGAGGTGCCTGAGCAGGGGGCGGGGCGAGAGCTGGAGACCGAGGACACAAGGGCAGGAAAGCCTGGGACTCCAGGCTCGAGTCCTGCCAGGGGAGGAGCCTATGGATGGCTGGGTGGGGCTTGGAGGCATAGGGCGGAGCCAAGGGGTAAGACTGGGACCCCGCCCCGAGAGGGGCTAGCTTCTCCCCCTTACACTGACAACGGCGAGGACACCTCCCGATCGCAGCAGCTGCAGGCACCGCTCATAATAGGCAGTGCAGTTCTCCTTGTCCGCGTCCACCACGGCCACGTCGAAGGTGCCGGCTTCGCCGGCTGCCAGGAGCTCATCTTGCGGGGGAGGGAGGGGCAGAGGCGGCTGAGTCCGCAGTCGGCGGCCGGAAGCCCCTGCCCAGGCCGGCACGGGCGCTGTGACGACGGCAGCCGGCTGGGGCAGGCCACTCAGGGGCACTGGCTCTGCCACCCTGCACGTGGCCGCATACCGTGAGGCCGGGAGGGCTGCAGGGGGGCGCTGTCAGTGCCCTATGCCCGCCCAGCAGACCTGGTCACTAGCTCGCGCCCAGTGGCCCCGTTTGGGAAGTGGCGCCAAGGCCCTTCCTGCTGCGGTGCTCACCCAGGGTCTCCAGGGCAGGTTTCAGCCGAAGGTCGATCTTGTGCTCCACCTCGGCCTGCGGAAGGAGCGGGGTCAGCCAGGGCGCCCCCTCGCCGGGAGCGGACGGGGCCCGGGTGGCGTGGGACGCTCACCTGCCTCCACAGGGGCCGCCCCAGCTCCGGGAGCCTCGCATCCACCTCGCAGGTCACCACGCGCCCGTCTGGGTGCAGCGCTAGGGCCAACGCCAGGGCGGAGTAGCCCGTGAAAGTGCCTGGGGACGGGGATACGGACAGGCTCAGCCGAGGGTGGGGGACAGCCCGGAGAGTCCGCCCCAGTGATGCCGGCGCGCCCTACCCAGGTCCAGCGCCTTCTTGGCCTTGACGAGCCGCGCCAGGTTGGCCAGAAGCTGGGCCTGCTCACAGGTCATCATGGACTCGCCCTGCGGCTGCTCCAGGGTCAGCTGTGTGTAGGGAGAGGGTGGCACCAGCCCAGCCAGTCTCCGCCCGCCCAAGGTTCTGAAGCCCCCAGGGGACAGACCCTCAGGGAACACAAATTAAATTGAACACCCACCGCGCCCCGCCCCAGGAAGCAGGAAGCCCAGAGAGGGCCACCGCCCAGCCGAAGGGCACAGCCACGTGTGGGACCCACCGGGCCCGAGGGGGACGCGCGTTCCCGCCCCCAGCCCCGCTGACCAGCCGTAGGCTCCGCAGCGCCGGGTGCTCCCGCATGGAGCGGCTCAGCAGATACTGCCACAGGGGGCTGTCCTCGGGGGGAAGCAGGCGCTGCTCTCGCCGGAATCGCCATGGGGGCCACCGTCTCCCTGCAGGGAGAGGGTGCTGGGTCAGGGCCCGCGGCTCCGGGGCGCCAGTGCTACCCAGAGCCGCGGCCGGCCACGCGGATTTGCGGGCTCTCCTCCGCACCCTCGGTCCGCGCCCACTCGCCCGCCCTTGGGGGCTCCGCGGGGTGCCGCAGCCCGGCCCAGCTCACCCAGGAAGAGGCCAGTGGCGAAGGCAGCGCCCAGCGCGGCTGAGCCCAGGGCCAGCGCGGCGGGCACAGAGAGCCGGGGTACGGGCTGAGCCATGGCGCGGGCAGGAGCTGGCAGGAGTGGGTGGCAGGTCACGTGCGCTGGAGCTACCCCGGCCGGCCTCTGGCCCGCAGGCCCGCCCCGCTCCACGGTGTCGGGACACTGCCCGCGGAGCCGCGGCCTCGGGCACCATCTGGCGGCCACAGAGCCTTACTGCAAGCCCTGCCGGAGCGCGCTGGGAGCCATCTGGTGGCTGCGCGCAGAACTGCGCCCCGGCCGGGAGCAGGCCCCGCACCCAGGTGTGGGTTCTCCGCCTGCCCCTGCGGTCCCAGGGGCCTGGGTCGAGGAGCACAAGTCTAGTGTCCCTCCTGGCTATGCTTCTTTCTCCTCACCACCAGTTCTGCTGAGGCCCCCTGGGGCATATGTAGATGTGAGTGTGTGTGGAGGGCGTCAGGGTAAGTTACCAGATAGTAATAAGTACAAGTGACACAAATTAAAGGACCCTGAGAGGGACTGAGGGAGTCAGGGAGGCCTCCTGGGGGAGATGCCCGAAGGTACCAGGTTGAAGGAGTGAAGGACCTGGTTTGGGGCCCACAGCCCAGAGATGGGGTGCAGGGACCCTGGGGCAGACCTGGTTAATGGGGAGCAGAGACCATATTCTTGGCGGTTAGAATCCTGTCCTTGGGTGCCAGGCAGACTCGTGGGTCTGATCTTGGGCCTGTCAGTCGCTCAGCCTCAGTTTCCCTTCTGTCAAATAGAGACCACAATGCTACCATAAAAGGCAGCAGAGCCCACAGCCTGGCACACTAGCAGAATCAGTGGCAGTTGCGTTATGACCATGGGTTGGAGTGAAGACACGGTGGAGGGAAAGAGCTGGGAGGGCGAGTGAGGCCCCCTGGCAGCGATGTCCTGCGAGAGCACCGACCGGACACCTACTGTGCCAAACGTGGGGGAGAAAGACGCTGTTCTGGTTTGTATTCTTCGTGAAGCTAGTGGCGGTGATGCAGGACGCACAGACCCGGCCGGCGACCCCCGCCCCAGGATTTCCCCGCCTGTGAAATGGGGTTAGGAATAGTCCCAACCTCCCAGGGGCTTAGACGAGAAAATCCAGATGAAGGACGTGCCCGGGGCCAGGCACTTAGAGGGCTGGAAATGTTACATTTAAAAGGAGCCCAAGGGCAGAAGGTCACCAGGCCGGGGCTCTGCGGGAGTCCCTGGGGTGGCTCAGGTGGCACCTGAGCGACCATCTAGCAACAGCACCGGCCAGGCACCGAGCTCCACCCGGGGGCGTCCCAGTCGGGGCTCGGCCCAGGCGCAGGCTCGTTGGGGCCAGCGAGGCAGCGGCCCGGCTGAGGCTGAAGGCCGGAAACTTGGACTTGGGGCTGGTGGGAGCTGCGGGAGCCCGGGCCTCGCGGATGGCGGTCTGGGGCGAGGCTGGGAGCCGACGGCACCGCCTCCAATCAGAGGGGGGCAGCGCGGGGGCGGAGCCTGCTGTCCCCGCCGGGCCTGGGCGCCGGGTGGGCTCGCGGCTGTCGCGGGACGCCCCTCCCTGCTCCTCCTGTGCCCAGGCCAGCGGTCATGCTGCGAGGGCAGGTTCCTGGCCCTTTACTCTCTGACCCTGTGCATCCTGCTTGGCCATGTAAATGTTTCTGGGACCTGGCTGTGAGTCCCATTCCCCAGGGTAAGGACTGAGGCCGCTGTGTGCACACAGCAGGCGCTAAGTAAATGCTCTTTGAGTAGTGTCCAGGTAGTGCCCAGCGCTAGCAGTAAAAATAGTAACAGCAGGGGGCCCTTTGTCGCCCTCCTGCTGGGTACCCGGCACAATGCATCCAGTCCCCTTGAGTCTGTGATTTTCTTCCCATTTTCCAAAGGCGGAAAGGAAAGCGCCAAGAGACTCTCCACCTCTCCAAGCTTACTCCCAGACCCTGCTCTTGCTTTCTGAAACCCTCTGACCGCTCCAGCCAAGAGAGGGGACGCACTTACAGCTCCTCCTGCACCCCGGGACCCAGTGGGAACAGGCCTTCCGGGCACCTCTGCTGGGGTGTCTCTGCCAGGCGAGCTGGCATGGGGGCCCTGGGCTCAGCTGGGGCTGCAGACCGCCCTCTCTCCGGTCTGGGGGTGTGGGTCGCAGCAGGCCCCCAGCTCCCACCAGAGCCGCCCTCCCCCAGCCTGGCTTTAGGCTGGAGCTGTGGAGGTGGGGGAGCAGGCAGGGAGGGGAGGCATGTCACCATATATCCCCGTCAGATTAAAAAACTAATTTGAAAAGATTAATGTATTCCATTCTTGTTACGCTGGCTCTGATACCTCTGGGCCCGCGGCCGCTCTGCCTCCTGATTATTGAATTTTTATGGCCTGGTAATTAATTGCAGATTCCCTGTTTTGTTCTATTTCTTTTTCTCTGACATTTTAATTTCAACAAAAAGCAGTGGTCTCCATGCAGGTTCTCTCTGGAGATCCTAATGGTCTATAAAACAGAATGACTTATAGACGTGGCACCCACTTCAGTTGGCGAGCGATTGTTTGAAACCTTGCTGATCACGCAAAATTTAATTTTTCCACCTCCCTCCCCCTTTTGCAACTCATTTCTTGTCTCTTCCATTGCCACACCAGCATTTCAGTGTACGATGAAGGGAGCAAAGTGTCGCCTCGGAATCTGTTACAAGGCCTTTTCCTAGAAGCCCAGGGGCTGAAGACAAAGTGGGTTTTGATTCTTCTCTTCGGCAGTGAATGGGGGGAGCTGGGCCTCCCCAAAGGGCCGTGTGGACGTGGGCAGCTGCCCCAGGGGAGAGGAGGGGCTGGGGGATGGGAAGGGTGGTGTAGGGGATCATTCCACCTTTCTCGGTTGCCCTTTTGGCCAAATGCTGCTGCCCCATTAGGCACCAAGGAACCTGCAGGCTCACCAGGGCAGGGAAATTGGTATTGGTACCTGCCCTTAGACCCATGCCAGGAAGTGAGGGGGCCAGTTCAGGCCCAGTGAACTGATGCAGATGGCCCCCTCCCCTTGGGCCCCAGGACTGAGCAGGGCAGGGGCAGAAGGGTAAGGTCATAGAGTGAATTTGGGGTAAGGGATTGGAACCCAGATGTCTTCAGGGGCCAGGCAGGTGAGGTAAGTGAGGGGAGGCGATAGGGGGCGGTGGGGACTGTGGCGCTCCAGAGCTCACTCCAGAGACTGTGGCCTCCACCAGGACACGGCAGCCCCTCGGCTCCAGCCTCGGCTGCCATGTGGGAAGATGGGCTCTGTGTGGCCAGAGCTTCTGATTCTCCAAGAGAAGTTAGCAGTCTGGCTTTTCGTATGAAACCTCACAATCTTAAACATTAGGGTAAGATTTTTTATAAACCCTGTGTCAGCCAAACCGACCACATCTTTGAACTCTGTGTCTGCTCTGGCTCATGGGACACAAGTGTCCTCTGAATCTGAGCCTGGATCAGAGAAGTTAGGGTGTAAAGTGGAGTGTCAGGACTAGAGTTGCCTCAGTGGCCAGCGGACCACCCCCCACATCGGGGTAAGGTGTGCTTGGCTCCCCAGGGAGGACGGCATCTTGTAATGGAAGACTCTGGGAGGCAATGCTGTAGCTCCAAGGGCTCTGGGGGGCTGGTTCCAGCCAAGCGGCTGACGCAGACACAGACAGGTGGCGACTCGGGTTTCTGCAGCGTCTCAGGAGAGCTGGGAGGATGGGGGCCCCCAGCCTGGGGCTGCCTCCTCTGTGCTGAGATGCTGGGGGACTGACACTGGCAATGCCTCTAGGGCCTCAATTTCCTCATCTGGACAGGCTGGATGGGAGAGTGACAGCTTGGGCTCCAGCATCCAGGGGACTGAGGTTCAAACATCAGTCCCACCACTCACCGTGTAGCTGGGTGAGCTCGGAGTTTCTGAGAAACTCTAAAAACTAGAAAATGGGATGATACTTCTTGGCTTCTATTGCTGCATAAGGAATAGCCACAAACTAGAAGAGCCTCAGGGGCCCTTCTAGGAAGCCCCAATAAGTGGCTTAAAACAACACCCACTTCTTATATCACAGATGTATAGGTCAGAAGTCCGGTAAGGCAAGGCTGGACTCTCCGCTCAGGGCCTCACTAGGCTCCAGTCAGGTTCTCCCCTGGGGTCTGGGTCCTCTTTCAAGCTCACTAGTTGTTGGCAGAATTCAGAGTCTTCTCATGAAACCCCTCCAAAGTTCAAGGCCAGCAAAGGCACCTCGAATCTTTCTGGTGTGTCAAGTTGCTCTGTTTTTCTCTTTTGCTTTTAAGGGCACATGTGATTCCATGGGGCCCACCCAGATAATCCAGGATAATCTCCCTATTTTAAGGTGAGCTGGTTAATAACCTTGGTGACGTCTGCAAAGTTGCCTTTACCATGTAACATAACAAGCACGGGAGTAACGTCGGTGGTAGAGATCCTGGGACCAAAACTCTGCCTGCCACAGCCCCGCCTTCTTGGGGTGGTTGTAAGGATGAGGACACGCGTGCCTGCTGCCCCTCCCCCATCCTCGAGAGAAAAGCCCGGGGTCAGGGACTCCTCGCTGCTGCACTAAGGGACTGGGGGGTGGGAATGTTCCTCACAGCAGCCCTCTGAAGGAACTAGCATTGTCTGCATCTTCCAGATGTGCACACCAAGATCCCAGATGTCAGGGAACATATAAGTGGCAGAGCCAAGATGTGAACTTGTCTCTGTCTCTGCTTCACATAAAAGCTTGTCATCGCACCACTGGGCCCATGTCCAGAGCTCCTGCATCCTTTGGAAATTTGGTCCTTTTGGGAAGCACCCACCATGTATCGGCATTTACATGCAAGAACATTTCTCTAGCTCAATGCAGGTCCTGGCACGCAGGTGTTTCTGGGAGTCTCCAGCGGATGACGTACATGTGTGTTTCATGGTCTCTCCTATTTCTTCCTCTTTCTTAACTGGGGGTGGCCATGGCTGCAGTGCCATGGCACTCCTGGGTGTCACTGCTTCTGTTGGACACCTTGGCTGATCCGCAGGAGCCTTCAAGGGGTCAGGACTTCAGAGGGCTCTTTGGAGAACTGGCAAAGAAAGTCTCCTGGCAGTTCTTGTTTCTCCACGTTGAGACACTGGCCTACATTGTGAGTCCCTCTTTCCCTCCCAGAAAAGACAAGCACACTTCCCAGGCTCCCTTGCAGGCAGGTGACCCAGCTTCCACCAACCAGACGCTCAGGACTGGAAAGCAAACACACATGGGCAGTGTGAGTTAGCAGGAGGACGGAGGAGAATGATCTTCTGGCCAGCAAGTGTGACGGCGGTGGAGGTGCCTGTTTCGGCTGGGGTGGTCGGAGCCCCTACCGAGAGGTGGGCTGCGGTGGTGGCTGCGTTTGAACTAGAGCAGTCCTGCCGTGTGGTCGGGTGGGGCTCTGAGCTGTGTGGTTCTTGGTTGTGCAGCATCCCAGCCTCCTTCCCTGGCCCTCCCAGAGTCTGCTGTTTGCAACAAAGTAGAATCTGCTGTTTGTGACAGAGTGGCTTCTGTGGTTTATAATTAAGAGCGCAGCCTGGTGCACTCTTCTCTACATGCCTTTCTGATTCCTAGATCTCCAGCCGACACTGTTTCTGTTTACCTTGGACATTCTTCCTCCTGCCTTGCCAATAGGAACCTGATATTCTTCAAACAGCAATATGACAAACTCTGGGGGGTGAATTGTGATCCGTCTCAAGTGGTCATAACCATTCCAGTTCTTCTTCCAAGCTATCTGCTTTATCACCTTCCCTTGTTGCTAGGGGTGGCCATGTGGCTCATTTCTGGCCACAGAGGTGATTCTCAGGATATTTTCCTGCTTAGCCTCTTCTTATCTGGACTAGGGTTGTGTAAAGATGAAATGCTTGGAACCACAGCAGCCATCTTGTGGCCAGGAGGCAACAAGGTTAAAAATAAAAAACCAAACAGCGAGGATGGTGAGAGGAAAGATGGAGTGTTGGTCCCTGAAGACATTATCGAGTCATTGAACCAACACCAGCATCTGCCTATCTCCACGCTCCTTGTTCTGTGAGAAAATGGAGCCCTTTGCATTTAAGCAACTAGTAACTGTATATTCTTTTAGTTGAAGCTCAAAGCAGTCCAGACTGATTCAGGCCCCCAAGCACTGTGGCCTGTGGTTTAGAGTTGGGGATAGATTACCCTGTTTACTTTTTCTTCAGCATTCACACTGAACTTGAAGTCTTACCCGCCAATGGTGAGGCCTCATTTTCATTAGGAATTTGAGTTTTCTCACAGGGGGAACCCCATCCCCTGTGCAGTTAGACTGGGGCAAGTCCAGGCCCTCCCCCATCCAAGGAGTCCAAGTGCCACACTGGGCAGCCCCCCTCACCCTACTGCAAACCTGTGGCATCTCATCAAACCCTCCCAATCTCCCTGTGAGCTAGGATTGGTCACCCACGTGCTATCAGTGAGGCTCAGACAGGAGCAGTGACTCACCCGAGGTCCCACAGCCAGGATATGGGGATCGGCAAGTCTTACACAACCAAAGCTGGGTCTTTCCACTCCAGGGGAGTCTCTCTATTTGCCTCAGGGCCAGGGGCACAGGGGCACAGGGGTACAGGGGACAGTGGGTGGCCAGATGGGGTGGGTGCTTCTGTGCAGCGAGCTGGGCCCGGGTCTGGGGCAGCCCACGTCCTACTGGGCATATGGTTCAGGTTTCTGCCACAACAATGCTGTGGAACAGCCCCAGATCTCAGTGGCTTCCAAAATAACTGTTTACTTTCTCGCTCCTGGTTCAGCAGGTTTGCTGGGTGGTTCTGCTTCAAACTGTGGGTCCAGATCATTCTTTTCTTTTCTTTTCTTTTCTTTTTTTTTTTTGAGACAAAGTCTCACTCTGTTGCCTGGGCTAGAGTGCTGTGGTGTCAGCCTAGCTCCCAGCAACCTCAAATTCCTGGGCTCAAGCGATCCTCCTGCCTCAGTCTCCCGAGTAGCTGGGACTACAGGCATGGGCCACCATGCCCGGCTAATTTTTTCTATATATTTTTTAGTTGTCCAGCTAATTTTCTTTCTTTTTTTAGTAGAGACAGGGGGGAGGGGGTCTCTAACTCAGGCTGGTCTCGGACTCCTGAACTCAAACGATCCACCCACCTCGGCCTCCCAGAGTGCTAGGATTACAGGTGTGAGCCACCACACCTGGCCAGGTCCAGATCATTCTGAGACCAGCAGCCACCTGGGGATGCTGTCTCCCAGTGGACAGCACAGGGGCAAGACGCCAACCACACAGGTGCATTTAGAGCCCCTGCCTGTGTCAAGTCTGCTGAAGTTCCATTGGCCAAAGCAACTCACTTGGCTGAGCCCTGAGTATTGGGGTAAGTGTGTGTGGTCCATCCGCTCCATGGGGTGGCCCTGCAAGGTCATTTGCAAAGATGTGTAATTCTGTTACAAGTGGGGTTGTGATGACCTGGGATCAGCAATCCAATCTAACAGGTCCCACGTATCCAAGGGTGTCCCCAAAGCCTTGGTTGCTGGGCCTCCCCGTGCATTGGGCAGGACCCCAGCAGGGCAGGTGGCCCAGGGACACTGCCTCATGCAGGAGCTGCCTCCAGGCCTGGCTGGACCCAGGGCCTTGGCAGGGCCCCGTTCTCAGCCCCTGCAAATCCAGTCTTGCCCAATTCCTGAAGGCTCAGATTTCCCCATCTTGCTTTCTGTCAGCTCTGGGTAGACACGAATGTGGTTGCCCCACAGACCCCCGGCCCCCACCATCCCCACTCCCTTCGAGCCCAGGCTGGAAGGGAGCTGGGGGGCCGGGCTCGCCTCTCGAAAGTCCAGCCCAGAGCACCTCCCTCCTCGGGAGGGACAAACTCGCAGCCCCTTTCCTCTACGCCACCCCCACACTCGGCATATGCTCACCCCGCTAGAGATGCTGGGCAACGCAGGCGTGGATTGCAGGGCTCAGACTCTGTTGCACGGAGACCTCTCAGCTCTTGTTTGCATCTGGCAGCCCCTGAGCTGGCCTGGGGACATATTTGGTTTGCCTTGCTCAGTGTTTTGTTTGTTTTAATGTAGCCAACACTAAACAATCAGAAGATTTCACAAAGAATTCAGATTTGACTTCCATTCCTTTTGAAGAAGTAGAATTGCCTACATTGGGCCCCCTTCGCTGCACAGCAGGGTGGCTGGGGCCCCTCCCCACGTCAGATGGGGCAAGTGCCCTTGCCCCAGTCCCCACCACTCCCTGCTGCCTCACTCCCAAACAACTTCACTCACTTCCCATACTGGTCTCTATGCTGCTGGCCTATGAGCTGTAACCTCTGATTTAATCCACTCCCTGAGGCCCAGAGAAGGGAGATACCTGCCTGGGGTCTACAGTGAGTCAGAAGCCTTTATTTTTCTTTTTCTTTTGCTGAGTAGGAACCTCACCTAGCGCCCAGAGAGAAGTCCCCCTTTTGGACTCCAACCTGGGAGTCCAGTCTCTCTCTGCCTTCCACCCCTACCGGCTCAGGCTGGGGTCCTGTCCCTCTGGGCAAAGCTGTTCCTGCCTTGGCTGAACCTCAGAATGCCCCTGGCATTGCTGCCTCAAGTTCGAAGTCCCCTTGAAGTGAAAACCGAGATTGAAAGAAGCTTTGGGAGACATCTGGGGGCTCAGGTCCTTGAGCTGCATAGGGAATCCCCCCAGATGTGTAAAAATGGGATAAGAACAGCTGAGACTTCTATAACACTGTGTGCTGGCCTCTTCTATGACTTCATATTGACTCACTTAATGCTCACAGGAGCCCTGGAAGGGCAGGGTACCACTTTTATCCTTATCTTACAGGAGAGGAAGCTGAAGTGTAGAGAAGTTAAGCAACTTGCCCCAAATCGCACAGCTTGTCAGTGGGAGAGTAGGGATTTGAAGCCAGGTCCTCTGGTTTCAGGGCTCGCAGTTCTTACCCACTGAACTGTCCTGGAGAAAGTGCCACCCTCATCACGTGGCTTCTCCTCATTGGGCAAGATGGCTGCCGGGGCTCCAGCCTTACACTTCACTCCGATTTCCAGGAAAAAGGGAGGACAAAACAGAACTCACTCCCTTCCTTTAAGGACCCTTTCTGAAAGTTTCACATCCTCTGACCAGCACTTAGTCACATGGCCACACTGCAGCCAAGACATAGTCTTTATTCCAGTGATTATGTGCTCAATGAAAAATTAGTTCTACTATTAAAGTTAAAAGGGACAACGGACACTGGGAACATTTAGCATCATTGCTGCATTTGACAGATGAAGAAACTAAAGCTCAGAGAGGTCCACGACCTATTGGAGGTCACACAGCCAAAAAGAAGTGGAGTCCGGACCTCCTGTCCCTGGGCCCTTTGGAGCAGGCGGGGCCCCAAGGCGGGCTCTGCTGGTTTCCTGCGGGGTGAGGAGGGCTGGGCCTCTGCGCATAGCCCGTCCCTCCCCCAGGAACACCCGGGGCCAGGCCCTGGCAGCCAGACCCCCTGGTGCCTCCCAGCCTTGGCAGCCGCTCTGAGCCGGGATCCGTCATGCTGGCACCAACCGTGCCCCGGGCCTGACTCCATCCATCCCACTAATGCCGGCATCGACTGCTCGGGCACATTTCTGAGGCGGCCTCAAGAGCGCTGAATAATTCAGGCCTGCGTAATGGGATAATGAATTTACTGACAGCCCAGTGCGCTCTCGGTGCTTACATTTCAAGAAATACTGACTCCTCGGCCCACTCGGCGGGGGGG
>CM052446.1:12957075-12972114 GCA_028533085.1 Varecia variegata | reverse complement strand
GGGAAAGGTCCCTGTGTGGTGGGGAGGAGCTGTTCCTTCCTTGATAGACTTGTCCTGTGAGGACAAGGCCGATTATCTCAGGGACAATTCTGGCCTCTAAACAGCCCTCGATTTTTGTGTGTGGGGGTTACAGCGAAAGAGGGAAAGAGCTCAGAGACACAAAAACACACAGATGGAGGGAGGGAGGGAGGGGAGAAGGGAAAGGCAGAGGTAGAGTAGGAGGGGTGAGAGGAAGAGAGATGGGAGGATCTGATGTTTTAGTTTGACAGACATGAGGTTGATCTCAGCTCAGGAACCAACTAGTAGGCGGAGCCCCTGCCCCAGGCTGAGTGTCATGCAGCGTGGAGTGGACTGGAACACCTCCCTTGCAGGACTGGCTCATGCTGAACTGTGAACGGGCATCCTGCCCTGACCCCTCACGTTCCAGCTCTGATGGTCTTCATTGCTGCCCTGACGGAGGAGGCAGGACTGAGGGGAGCTTGACTTGACCTTGGGCAAATCTTCGTTCAGCCTCTGAGGCCTCCAGGAGAAACGGGAGGGGTGTGTGCGTGTGCACACATGCACGCACACCTGCATGCGTGTATTTGTGTGTGTGTACACGCATGTGCCCCTCGGAGTCCCAGGTCAGGCACCTCCTGGTGATCAGATAATTATACTCCCTTGACAGAAAAATGACCTCGTTGGACCACCGCTGACACCAGAAATGCATTTGCCATCTTCTTATCAGCAGAGTGGGGTGGGGCAGGTAGGGAGAAGATTTAAATAGATCCTCCGGAAGGCAGAGGATTGGAGAGCCCCAGCTGGGGCTGGTAAGGGGACGGTAACTGCTCCAGACCCGGGACTGAGCCCCCACACCTTGGGGGGTTGTTGTATGTGTGGGGAGCCCTCTCGGAGGGGCCTCCCGTCTGCCCCAGAGTAGTGGGGAAGGGAGGGGCAGGAGTGGCCTTAGACTAAGGACAAAAGAAGGGCCCGAGCACCTCAGCTTCCCTTCTTCCACCTTTGGGCAGTGGCAGAGAGGCGTCCAGGGGTGACCTTGGCCTTAGGCAGTGTCTGAGCAGGGCCTGGTAGTACCCTGAGCTGAATTTCTGAGCCTGGGGCTGGAAGGGGGCAGTGTTCCAGCACCAGCTGGGAGGTCCGGGCTGAGGGCAGAAGAGAGTGGTTTCTCTCCCTGGGACTCCCCCTGCTCACTGGCTAATGCCCCACGCTTCGGATGTCAGAAGGCAGACACTGCTGTCTCCAGGGGGCCTTGCCCAATCCACCAGACCAGTTGTCCCCTGACCAAGCTGTTGTGGTGGTTTTAAAGCACGTGGGGAAGTCTTACACACTTTCTCATTAGGAGGTGCAGTCTGTGTCCCCTGCCTTGAACCTGGGTGGGCCTCTGTGATAACCTTTGTGAACAGAATGTAGTGAAAGTGATGCTGTGACTTCCAAGGCCACATAGCTTCTCTCGGATTCTCTTAGGCACTTGATCTGAGAGCCATCAGTTGCCCTGTAAGAAGTCCATCTCCTCCGAGGCTACCATGTGCAGAGACCACATAAAGTCAGGGATGCCCAGGGGGCCCCAACTCATCCAGCCCCAGATGTTTGAGTCTTTCTAGCCCAGGTGTCAGACAGGTGCATGAGGACGATGACTCCAGCCCCAGCTACCAAATGGCTGCGTTGCTTGACAGATTCAGTGAGAACTGCCTGTCTGAGTCCAGGTCACCTCCAGATTCGTGAGCAGAATGAATGATAGATAGCTCATTAGTTTCCAAGAGCTTCCTAGGTATACAACAAATGACCACAAACTGGGTAAAACAACAGAAATTCATCCTTTCACAGTTCCAGAGGCTGAAATCAAGTTGCTGGCAGGGTTGGCTCCTTCTGAGGGCTCTGAGGGAGAAACTGTGGCAGGCTCCTCTCTTAGCTTCCCATGGCTGTAGGCAATGCTTGGCTCTTCTTGGCTTGTAGATGCATCGCTCCAACCTTTGCCTCCATTTGCACATTTTCTCCCTGCGCCCCTGTGTCCAAATTTCCCTCCTCTTATAAGGATACTTATCCTTATATTAATAATTAGGGGTCCACTCTAGGCCAGTATACCTCATTTAAACTAATTATATCTACATGAACCCTATTTCCACATAAGTTCACATTCTGAAGTACTGGGGGTTAGGACTTCAACATATCTTTCTTGGGGACACGATTCAATCCGTAACAGTTATCATTAGAAGCTACAGTTTTGGAGTGATTTATTATGGAGCAATAGTTACCCAGAACACTAGCATTAGGGATGGCCAGGGCATCAAAAACATAGCAACAAAAACACCAGTGTAAATATAATGAGATGTGAAAAATTTACCAGAACATCCCTCCAAGAGGTGACTGTATGTAGTTGGAAAAATTGATTTTCTAAGTAGCTTGGGGTTGGGGTGGGGGTCTAGATTTTCTCCCCAAAAGATGTATGTTCCATAACAACATGTATGTGAAATAGTAACAGACAGCTTCCTTCTAAAGCAGGAAAAGAACTTGGGTTTTCCTTTGTGGAATATTCTTTCCCCTTAAATAAATGTTGAATGTTTATTTAAAGAGAATACATTTGAATATTTATTCAAATATTTGTTTCTGGCTTCTATATATCTCAACATGGCCTTGTTTCCTAATGCTTACTCCATCAGAACACTGACTGTGAAGTTCAGTTTCCTGGTTGAGTGTCTGTCTTCCCATAGACTGTAAACAACCCTGAGGGCAGGGACAGGATCTGTCTTGTTCTCTCCTGGATCCTCAGCAGTTCTTGACACATAATAGGTGCTTAATAGTTATTTGCTGAATGTATGAACATTGGAAAAGGAACAAAGATTTTAAATTTATATGATGACTAAAGATTTACGAATCTATCACAGATTGGCAAATCTATCAGCTATAAAACATCTAACAATGCTAGAAAAAATATTTTTGAAGCCTCCTTCAGTTAATGGAACAGCTTATAAGAAAGTAAGGGAATGATCAGAGGCCAGAAACAAATTGGAAACCTCAGTCCAAGGAAGTAAGTGCTTGATGAAACTGCTACACATCCTGAAGACATCTACCTCATTGGGCAGCCTACAACTTCCACATCTTGAGCTTCTGTGGCATAAGAAAGAAAGCAAGAGAAACATAAGAAAGAAGCATAAGAAAGCATAAGAAAGAAGCAAGAGATTATAAAAATTTCCAGGAAGATTTGAAAAAGAACCAAACAGAGCTTCTATAAATTTAAACATATTAAATGAAAAACTCAATGAAATAGTTAAATAGAATAGACATAGCTGGAGATGGAATTTGTAAACTGGAAGATAGATCTGAAAAAATTACCCATAATATAGCAAAGAAAAATGGAAAATATGAAAGAGGTTAAGAGACATGAAGGATGGAATGAAAAGATCTAATATATGTCTTTTCATATTTTTGAAAAGCAATGCTAAGAATAATGGGTGAGAGGCAATATTCAAAGAGATAGCAGCTGAAAATTTTCCACAATTAATAAAAAACACAAATCCTTGGATTCAGGCATTCCAATGATCTCAAACAGGATAACGAAAAGGAAGTCCATACATAGATACATCATAGTCAAATTAAAGAATACCAAAGACAAGAAGAGCTTAAAAGAACCAGAAAAAAATTTTTTGTTGTTGTTCACAACTTCTATAATTAGAAGAAATTAGACTAATGGCTGATTATCACAATAGTAGCAATGAAAGACAGAAGTACATTAACTTCAAAGGGCTTTCTAAAAGTCATACAACTAAGGACTGTATCCTCTAGTGAAACTATCTTTTAGAAATAAGTGTGGATCCTAGGTATATATGCAAGAGAATTAAAAACATGTGTTCATATAAAAACTTATATATAAATGTTCATAGCAGCTTTATTCATAATAGCCCAAAATGGAAACAATCCAAATGTCCATCAACTGATAGATGAATAAATAAACTGTAGTGTATCCATATAATAGAGTATTACTTGCCATGAAAAGGAATAAAGTTCCTTTGAACTTTGAAACCATGCTAAGTGAAAGAAACCAGACACAAAGGCCACATATTATATGATTTTATTTATATGAAATGTCCAGAATAGGCAAAGCCATAAGGACAGAAAGTAGATTAGTGGCTGCCAGGGGCTGGGGGTGTTGAAGGGGAATGGGGAATGATTACTAATGGGCATGAGGTTTCTTTTTTGAGTGATGAAATTTTTTGGAATTAGTGGTGATGTTTGCAAAACCTTATAAATATACTAAGACCACTGAATTGTACACTTTCAAAGGGTGAATTTTATGGCATATGAATTATATCTCAATAACAAACACAAAAAATAAGAATACAGGTGGAAAAAAGGCCTTTTCATTTATGCTAAAATAAAGAGGATTTATAAACAACGGACTCTCCTCCCCTGAAGGAATTTCTGAGGAATGAACTCAAAGAAAAGAAAAATGATCCCAGGAAGAAAGATTGAGGTATAAGAAGACATGATGAATTGAGAAAGCAATAATAATATGGGTAAAACTAAATAAACACTCTTACTGCCCCAAACAATGTCTGTTCCATGGGGTTAAACAGAGATGAAGCTAAAAGGCTAGGCCTTAAGTGAGTGGATGGAATTACAGCTTTCAAAGTGTCTCACATGGTACAGAAGAGGAAGATATTGATTAACATGAGACTATGTTAAGTTAGGTAATCATTTCAAAATGCTAAGAGTCACCAACAAAAAAACAAGAAACAGAACACCTGTTTTCCAAACTAATAGAGGGGAAAAAATGGAATAAGTGTAAAACCTCAATCAATTCAAAATAATGCAAAAAGAAGAAGAAAAGAAATCCTTAGAAAGCAGGAAAAAAACCCCCAAACAAAACCAAAAACAACTTCCAAAACACCGTAAAATAAGATCATAGAAATAAAGCCAAATGTACTTGTGATCTCTAGAGTTATAAATATAGCTTGAATTCTACAGTGAAAAGACTGTCAGACTGGATTAAGGAAAAAAGAACAGCAAAATGCTGCTTACATGAGACACATTTAAAACATAATGACAGATAAAAAATTATAGGGAAAACAGTGAAAAAAATACCTGAAAAGTACTAACCAAAAGAAAACCAGCACAGTTATATTAATATCAGACGAAGTAGACTTTAAGGCAAAAAGGCATCATTAGAGATACAGAGAGTCAACATAGCAACATTTAAATTCACCAGGAGAAAATGATAGTTCTAAATTCATGGATACCTAATAATATATTCATAGCTTCAAATAATAAAAGTCTCTTATCATGATGCCACGGCACTCACTCTAGCCCGGGCAACAAAGTGAGACTCTGTCTCAAAAAAAAAAAAAAAAAGGTCTCTTATCAGATATATGATTTATAAATATTTTCTCCCTTTCAGTGGGTTGCATTTTCACTTTGTTGAAAGTGAGGCAAAAAAGTTTTTAATTTTAAGTCCAATTTATCAATTTTTCTTTTACTGTTTATACTTTTGGGGTCATATCTAAGAATCCTTTGCCAAGGCCAAAGTTATGAAGATTTACCTCTATGTTTTCTTCTAAGAGTTTCATAGTTTTAGCGGTTACATTTAGTTCTTTGGTCCATTTCGAGTTAATTTTTGTAGTCCATTGATCTATTCATATATGTCTCTTCTTGTACCAGACCATACTATCTTGATTACTGTTGCTTTGTAGCAAGTTTTGAAATCAGAAGTGTGAGTCTTCCTGTTTTTGTTCTTTTTTCAAGATTGTCTTGGCTATTCTGGGTCCCTTGCAATTCCTTATGAACTTTAGAATCAGCTTGTCAATTTCTACAGAGAAGTCAGCTGGGATTTGACAGGGATTGCATTGATCTATACTCTCTTACATCACCTTGTGGGGTGAACACAGCTCTGCAGGACAGCTGGTCCTCCGGAGTAGGACAAAGGGCCTCCTGCCCAGGCCAGTCTGGTATGCCCCCACGTGTGGGTCCTCAAGTGGCCCCGTCATTGTGGGTGTCACTGGGACTGAACGTGTCTAGATGGCTGCAATAGGAGCCTAAGTTTTTGAGACTCTTCTAAGGTTCTCACCATGACTCTAGTAATGGATGATCTTAGGTTGGGTCCCCCAAGCAGCAGACCCTGAGATGAGAATTTGAATGAATGTAGTTACGTGGGATGTGGTCCCAGGAAACCCTGGTAGGGAAGTGGGAAAGTGAGTCCGAGGGCAGGAGGGAAGAAGTCAGTATGCCTAAATGAACAGGGCATTGATTGCTGTGGGCATCTGGGGCTCGACCCCACTGGGGACCTCTGGTAGCAGGTATAGAATAGGGTTTCTCAATCTCAGCACTACTGACATTTTAGGCTGGCTGATTCTTGGTTGTCGGGGCTGTCCTGTGCATTGTAGGATGTTTGGCAGCATCCTGGCCTCCACCCACTAGATGCCAGAAGCAACCACCCAACCAGAATATCTCTGGACATTGCCAAACGTCCCAAGGAGAGAAAAATCATCCCTGTTTGAGAACCACTGGTGTATAATATTGGTCTCAGAATTGTCCCATCCAAGAAGTGAGGGAGCTGGAGTATTTACTCGCCAACTCTCACTCATCATTGTTTGAGGGCTGCTCTTTTGGGTGTCAAGTCCCTGGCATCTCTGGCCTGTCCTGAGGGTTGACTGAACATGATCCCAGGCCAGAGAAAGCTCTCAGGCAGTACTGTCCGTGCCCATAGTAAGCAGCCACCAGCATGCGTGAAAATAACGAGGGCTGAGGGGGTGTGGGCCCCACAGTGCAGCTACATGGATCCTGTCATATGTGGCTTTGGGTGACCCAATTCCTCCCCACATCTGCAGCTCAGCCTGGAAGCACATGTTCCTGGGACTTTGCAAAAGGAGCTTCATACGTGCCAGGGTGCACACGGTGTGGAAACCAACCCAGCCTTGGGCAAGGCATTGGCCCCTCAGCTCGATTCTTGGTTCTGCACTCACAGGCCTGGCCCAACTCCTGCAGGATGAGGAAAGATGACCTTGGAGAATTTTAGACCGAAAATCTCTAAATGATCTTGTTTGCCAGGTAGAAGGCATTGGGGGAAGGATGTGCCCACAGCATCCGCCTCTTCTTCCCATCCCAGCTCCACAAAATGAGTCTCAGCTTCTTGCACCCACCTGCAACCCCTAAGGGCATTCCCCTTTTTCAGTATGCTGTGTGACTTTGGGGGGCGCAAGCTTGCCCTCTGGGCTTCCGTCTCCCTTCTGTAAGACATGGGGCGGAGTGGACCAGATGACCTTGAAATGTCCTTCCAGCTCACACGGCTGCTGAGAGCCCATGGAGGCAGTGGGGAGCCTCCAGGCAGCCTGAGCCCGGGGGCCAGCCGGAAAATGTGACTTCGTGACAGCTCAGCCCCCAGTGGCCAGGCTGGCCTCTGATCTCGGAGCATTTCCACAGTGCGCCCGACACGCCGGGCCCGGTCACAGCCCAGCGTGGCCCCTCGCTCACTCAGGAACATCTGCTACAGCATTTACCACGTTAATAGATTAGCTTTGAGAATCGGGCAGGTGTTTTCCACCCAAGCCAGAAAACATCAAAATCACATTGCTCTCCAAGCCTTTCCGCACAGGCAATCGAGTTAGAATGACTCATACGGTCTAACAGATAATAAAACACACATAACATTTGCTTTAAGGTACAGGTGGGGGTATTTTGTCCCGCGCATAGGAGAAACAAAAACTCACTCTATTTGGGAATAGGGTAATTGAATACAGATGGGAGGAGGTAAATGAAAGAATTTAGCAAATATCTCAGTGGAATAGCTAATGGGAATGAGACAGAATAGGAAATTAAAAATTATTCGAAGCAGATGGACCATTCTTTGAGTTTTTAAAAATTTATTAGGGCCGCGAAAAAATGTGTCTGTTTATTTTCTACGGCCATGAAATTAATGACTTGGTGAGTTTTGCTTGTGCAATTTTATGACTGCCATGTCATCTGTCATAATTTGGGGGCTGTTTGATATGGATTTATGAATGTCCCCACCGCCCGCCCCTCCCTGATTTATCGGTGTGGGTCACATGTGACTTAGGCTGTCCCCTTTGGAGGGAGCAAGGCCAATGGCTGCTTAATTCGGCAGGCCGGGCTGGGGGTCTGGGGGTTTCTCGGCCCGAAGGTGAGTGGAAAAGCTGCGGAGGGTCACTCTGGGGCTGTGGGAAAGGGGGAGGCCCGACCTGGCTGAACTTCCTCTGCGGGGATGACCCCAGGCTGCCGGGGGCCGGGGAGGAGGTGTTGAGGCAGGGGAGGGCAGCCCGGGCTGCTTGTGCTTGGCTGGGGGTAGGGTGGGCCTCGACCCAGCTTAAGGGCCACCTGGCTCCCTGTTCCTCTAGCCCCCCATAGCTGGGCTCACCTGTCCCCAGACCTGAAGCTCAGGGAAGGAGAAAAAAATTCCCATTTATTAGGGATCTGTTTATACCTGGCCAGGTGCTGGGGGCGTAAGTGCATTCTTTGGTTGGGCTTCACAACCAGCAGACGTGGGTCCAGTTTTGCTCTGATTCTTCCGTTCTATGTGGCTCTGGGCTGGTCACTACCCTCTCTGAACCTTGGTTTCCTCCTATGTAAAGTCAGAATAGAAATACCTAATGTTAGGAAGGTTTTGAGGATCAAATGAGATAATGTAACCACCCCCACCTCCAACACACACATGGCAAAGTGCTAGGAAATGTCAACTCTTATTATTCTTACTAATCATCCCACCAGCATCTTAAGGTGGATATTATTATTTCCCTCTGACAGATGAGGAAACTGAGGCTCAGAAGTTTAAGTGATTTGCCAGAGGTTACACAGTTAGAGAGATGGAGCGGGGCTTTCCTCCACCACTCTGGGGCCCGGCTTGTTCTGCACTGGGGAACGCCAGGCCCCTAGAGGCACAGTTCAGGGCTGCTGACTCATGGCCCTGTCCTCTGGTTCCTCTGGCTGGGGCCCGGCCTCATCCTCTACCTGACCTGGAGGTCCCCCACAAACTCACTCCCGGTGACCAGAACCTTCTGCTGCTCAGGTTCCTTTGGGGACAGAGAGCCTCTTATGAACCCCATTGCTGGGGCCAGCTGGATACCCTGCCCAAGTGTGGGTGTGTGTGTGGGGGGTCTGTCCAGCCTCAGGCCAGGCCCGTTACAATCCCTACCTACCCCTGGTCCAGCTCACTGTACCCTGGAGAGCAGGGCTTGCCACAGGTGGGACTTGAGGTCCCCCTGAGGGCGGGCAGTTCTCTGATGGCAAATCCCTGCCCTTGACCAAATGTTGTGGCCTGTGGTGTTTGACCTCAGAACAGGCTGGGGGTGAGGTTGAGTCCCATCTGAGTTCTTTTCAGCTCCACCTGTTCCCAGAAGTCCAGCCCTGTCCCCTCCCGTGCCTCTCTCAGCATGTCAGAATTAGGGACGATGTAACTCCTGCATGCTGAGCACCCATGACAGGCCAGGCACGGGGCCAGGCAACTGGTTCATGCGACCAGCCACATATTCCTCCATTCATTAAATATTTGTTGAGTAACTACTATGTGCCTGGCACTGTCTTAGCACTCAGGCTAGGGCAGGGAACAAAACGACGTGGGCCCTGCCCTCTCTGTGTTTACGCTCCGGGGGCAGGATGGGCAGTCAATAAGCACGTTACTCTCGAATGCATTCAGTGGCAGTGGCGTTCAGAGCTCTGAGGAATGACAAAGCAGGGTAAAAACAGAGAGGGCGGGCGGGGGACGAGTGGGTGTCTATTTTAGATACCTGGTCAAGGAAGGCCTCTCTGAAAAGGTAACATCTGAGCTGCGGTTATCCAGGAAGTGTTCCCAGGCACAAGGAATAGCAAGTGCCAAGGCCTGAAGTGGGAGGATGGTTGGCAAATTCAAGGGACAGCAAGAAGGCCAGTGTGGCTGGAGCAGAATAAACACGGAGGAGAATCATTTTAAAGTACATTTTCTCATGTAATCCTTACCACAGTTTCCCAGGTGGGTGTCCTCTGCCCCAATTTTACTGACTGGGACACTGAGTCTCAGAGAGGTCAGGTGACTTGGTCAAGGTCACACAACAGAGCCAGGTTCCAGCCCCGGGATTTCTTTCTACTCTACCACTTTACTTCTCTGGATATTATAACCGGGTGTCACCAGCAGAGCAGGACCAGGGGTTCAGAGGCGTCAGGGGCGGATGTCTGGAGGGTTCGGCTCTGAGCGCAGGCAGGGCTTGCTCTGTGGCCGGGAGCCCTGCGGCTGCCCAGGCGACAAGGATTCTTTAAGGCCTCAGCACTGGGCTCTGACAGTGCAAGACGGATGGGAGCTCTGGGTTGAGTACCTGGCTGAGTTTCCTGAACGGTTTTCGTCCAGATGGTCTCTGGGCAGATAAGGTTTAAGAAGACTGATTCCCTGGGAAGGGAGGACGGGAAGGAGAAAGGGCTCCTGGCTGGCCCACCCGCAGTGGAAACAGCTCTTGTCTTCGAACACAGCAAACTGCCACTTTGAAAGGCGTGGCTGCTGGTTTAGCTGGGCCCGTGTGATTTGCAGGACTCAGGAGAGGGGCGGAGGACAGGAAAGGGGTGCTGGTGGCCCGGGGCTTTGCTCCTGGGAGGATGGCAGGGGAGCGGCTCCATCCCCCTGGGCAGGGGCAGCTGCAGCCGCTACAGTGTGGTGGGCCCACTTGGACCCAGGCTCCTCCGCCAGCTGGGATCTCTCCATCCCCTGTTTCCTCCGTCTTTCACCCCTGAATGACTCAGGGATTCCTGTAGATCCCCTGTGCTCACAGCTTCATGCCCTGCTGGGCCTGGGCCGGGAAGGCCATCTTCATTATTTCACGGTGCGGTGACCACTGAGGTGGCATTTACTGTGTGTGTGTAAAGTAAATGGTATGCGGAACTTGTATCATTGCAGGAAAACTGGCATCAAAGGTACAGAGAACTCCCAGGAGAGGAAGGACCAAGACTCCTACTCCTTTGTGTAAGATTGGAAGGTAGGAAGCAATTTTGGACTGTGTGTCTGATAGGGACCCTGGACATGTTCTAAAATTGACTGTGGTGATGGACGCACATATCTGTGACTATAGCAAAACCCACTGCATTGTACACTTTATTTAGATGGGTGAATCATATGGCATGTGAATTATGTCTCACTAAGAATTATTAAAACAAGAACAATAATAAGAAAAAGATGCAGAGACAAGGGGGGCTATTGAGGTCCTGGAGATAAAGTCACTGTGGAAAAGGGACAGGGCCAGTGGCCTGGCTGGAGGAAGGGGAGGTGGCACTGGGTGGGGTGGGGGAGGGCAGCAGAAATGAAAATCTGCCTTGGTCCAGTCATCTCGGTTTGTGTCCTGGGATTTTGTATGTGTTGAATTATATTACAAATTATTTCAGAAAATTTCACATAGATATAGATATCAAAGGATTCTGTAAGAAAATGTCAAACAGAAAATTTCAAATTTCAAGACAGAAAGAATAGTCTAATGAACCGCTATGTATTCATTGCCCAACTTCAACAATGACCAACTCATGGCTAATCTGTTTTTCATCCACATCCCTACTCGCTTGTCCCCTTTCCAGATTATATGGAGCATAATCACATCATCTCATCTGAAGATACCATTGTTACACCTAAAATAATTAATAGCGATTCCTTCAGATCATCGAATAGCCAGTCACTAGCCAAATTTCCAAATGTTTCATAAATGTCATACTTTTAAAAAAAGTCTAGTTTGTCTGAATCAGGATCTAAACAAGGCCCACATATTGTTAGTTGATATATCTCTTTTCTCAAACCCATAGGTTCCTCCTCTATTTTTTTCTTCTTTTTCAAGGTGATTTGTTGAAGAAACTGATTGTTTGGAAGAGTTTCTCACTGTCTAAATTTTCTAGGTATATATTTAGGAAGCTCCTCTGTACTCTGAATTTCCTGTATATTGGAATTTAGATCTAAAGATTTGATCAGATTTCAGTTTTTTGTTTTTTTTTTAGATACAGGGTCTTGCTCTGTCACACAGGCTGGGAGTGCAGTGGCATGATCATAGCTCACTGCAGCCTTGGACTCCTGGGCTCAAGCAAACCTCCTGCCTCAGCATTCCGAGTAGCTAGAACTTCAGGTGTGTGCCAATGTTCCTGGCTAATTTTTCAATTTTTTGTAGAGACAGGGTCTCCCTATGTTTCCTAGGCTAGTCTCAAACTCCTAGGCTCAAGTGATCCTCTTGCCTTGGCCTCCCAAAGTGTTGGGATTATAGGCATGAGCCCCTGTACCTGGCCAGATTCCTGTTTTTGTTGTTGTTGTTGTTGTCTCTGTTTTTGGCAAGGCTGTGTCAGTGGTGGTGGTGTATTCTATCGGGAGACACACATCGATTGTCTCTGTTTTTGTGATATTAGGGACCGCTGATGCTCAGTGCCTTGATTCATAAATTCATAAGGGGCTGCAAAAACTATCATTCCTTCTTCATTTATTAGTAAAGAGAAACTTCTCTTCATCTACTGTTTGGTTACCCAGTGGCACAATTCATATAGGAAAGGCAGGATTCGTCCTTTTTTATTTACCAGTCTTCAAAAGAACAAGTTCGTTTCTTATAAACCTCTTCAGGTTGGCTCCTGAGTCCTTCTGACACTACCCTAGTGGTCTGTGAAGAGTCCTTGCTAGCTGGTATGACACGGCTCATTTTGTACATTTCCTGACTTAGAACTGGGATCAGCCATTTCCGGCGGGTAAGTACATCTGGGCTCCTGCACCGCATTGGCCTGGGCACTGCACTTCTGCCGGGGGTCAGAGTAGTGAATAGCCCCAGAGCTCACTCCGGTCCCATTGTTGCAGACAGAGCACGTGGCAAAAGTCTCAGCATAAACAGCACATGCTTGAGAAAGCCCTCCCTGCCCCATCTAGACCAGATCAACACCCCTCTTTTACCTTTTTGTTTTTTCCTTTTTCTTTCCTTTGCATTAACTTTTATGGCATAGCCTTGGAATACCTTTTTCTGTTTTATCCATTTTTCTAACAATCAGCATTCTTAGTTGCAAGCAACAGAAATTGCTCCTGGTAACGTAAATGGAAAAGAGGTTAATATTTTCTTCATTTTTTTTATTATGGTAAAATACACATAAGAATAACATAAAATTTACTATCTTAATCTATTTTCTTTTTTTTTTAGAGATGGGGGTTCTTGCTATGTTGTCCAGGCTGGACTCGAACTCCTGAGCTCAAGTGATCCTCCTGCCTCAGCCTCCTGAGTAGCTGGAACTATAGGCTCACACCATCTCGCCCAGTGAAATTTACTATCTTAACAATTTTTAAGTGTACAGTTCAGTGGAATTAAGTATATCCATATTGTGTACCCATCACCACCATCCATCTCCAGAACTCTTTTCAATCTGCATAACTGAAACTCTGTATGCATTAAACACTAACTCCCCATTTTTCCTCCTCCCCAGCCCCAGCAACCATTGTGCTACTTGCTTTCTCTACGAATTTGACTACTCTAGGTACCTCATAGAAGTGGAATCATACAGTATTTGTCTTTTTGTGGCTGGCTTATTTTGCTTGGTATTATGTCCTTAAGGTTTATCCGTGATGTAGCATGTGTCAGAATTTCCCTCCTTTTTAAGGCTGAATAGCATTCCACTACATTTTGCTTATCCATTCATCTGTCAGTGGACGCTTGAGTTGCTTCACCTCTTGGCCACTGTGTGCAGTGAATGCCGCTACGAACACATGTGTACAAATACCTCCTGGAGACACTGCTTTCAATTCTTTTGAGTACAGACCCAGTCTTGCAACCCATGTATCTCCAGAAATGTAATTGTGGGATTAGATGGTAATTCTATTTTTAATTTTTTGAGGAATCATAAAGGGGTTGATTTTTTAAAAAGCATTTTTTTTGGATATTGGTTTGGCTCCTTTGACAGATAGAGAGTTTATTTTTGTCTTGTAAAAATATAAGAAAAATATAAGATAGGCAGTCAGGGCAGGGGAGGCTGCTCTTCAGCGTTGTCCAGAGACTCACGTTCCTTCTGCCTTGCTGCTCCACATGCTCTGGGACAGTGCTGTCCGACAGAACTTTCTGTGATGATGGAAGTGCTCTCTATCTGCGCTGTCCAGTGCAGTAGCCACTTGCCATGTGTGTTTATTGAGCACTTGAAATGTGGCTGGTGGGACTGAGGAACTGAGTTTTAAATTTTATTTAATTTTTATTAATTTAAGTAGCCACATGTGGCTAGTGGCTCCAGTGTTGGGACAGCATAGCTCTAGAGCTTTGTCCTTCTTTGGGAGGCTGAAAAGGATTCCACCCACCCCCCAAGTAGATTTCAGGAAAAGACAAGGGAGGGGAGGGCAAGCAGCTTCCTTTTAGGGGTACCATCAGTTCCTCTCACATCCCATTGGTGGGGACTTACTCGGAGGGACGCGCCTAGCTGCAAGGGAGGCTGGGAGATGACGTCTCTAGTTGGAGCCAGTGAGCACAGCTGATGCCCAGCATTGCTGCTACTGAAAGGAAGAAGAAGGAGACTGGATACTGGTGGACATTCAGAGACAAGGAAACTGGGCAACTCCCAGTCAGGAGTCAAGAGGGGAGGAAGGCAGAGAATCAGGCTTTGAGTCCTCAAAGGCAGACATGAAGCTCAAAGCTCTTGCTCTAGTACTTGCCCACCATGAATCCCCAGCACTGAGCATTCTAGGACACAACTGAGGGGTTACTATTGCCACCCCAAATCTTAGAGCTGGACCCCGAGTTCCACAGCTAACTCTGTACATTCATTATTTATGTATTTAAGATAAGAGTCTTACTCTGTTGCCCAGGCTAGAGTGTAGTGGTGTCAGCCTAGCTCACAGCAACCTCAAACTCCTGGGCTCAAGCGATCCTTCTGCCTCAGCCTCCCGAGTAGCTGGGACTACATGTGCATGCCACTGCGCTGGCTAATTTTTCTATTTTTCTTAGAGATGGGGTCTCACTCTTGCTCAGACTGGTCTCGAACTCCTGACCTCAAGTGATCCTCCCACCTCGGCCTCTCAGAGTGCTAGGATTACAGGCGTGAGCCACCGTGCCCGGCCTGTACATTCATTATTTAATCCTCAGGAAAATGGCCGGG
>CM052446.1:12875444-12956575 GCA_028533085.1 Varecia variegata | reverse complement strand
CTGGCCAACTAAAATATATATATAGAAAAAATTAGCCGGGCATGGTGGCGCATGCCTGTAGTCCCAGCTACTTGGGAGGCTGAGGCAGTAGGATCGCTTAAGCCCAGGAGTTTGAGGTTGCTGTGAGCTAGGCTGACGCCACGGCACTCACTCTAGCCCGGGCAACAGAGTGAGACTCTGTCTCAAAAAAAAAAAAAAATCCTCAGGAAAAAAAATCTAGGAGGAAGGATATATCATTATTCCCAGGTTTAGAGAAATTCAGTAATTTGCCCATATGTTAGTGTCCTGTGGTTACTGTAAAAACTTGCCAAAAATTAAGTGGCTTAAAACAACAGAAATTTATTTTCTCACAGTTCCGGAGGCCAGAAGTCTGAAATGGAGAATCTACTCCTTGCCTTGTCCAGTTTCTGGCAGCCCTGGTGTTGTGGGCTTGTGGCTGCATCACTCGCATCTTCACCTCTGTCTTCAAATCGCTTTCTCCTCTGTGTGAGCGCGTCTTCTCCTCTTGTCTATCTCAAATCTCACTCTGCCTCTTCTTATAAGGACACTTGTCATTGGATTTGGGGCCCGCAAAGATAGCCAGGTTAAGCCCCTCTTGTCAAGATCCTCAACTTCTTCACATCTTTTGTCCTAGAAGGTAATATTCCTGTGTTCTGGGATCAGGACATAGACACATCTTTTTGAGGGGGTCACCATTCATCCCACTACAGCTCAATTCATGTACCTGGTAAATGGGCCCCTGGGTTGCACAGTTCCGGGGGCATGATGTTTAACACAGCGGCCCTGCTGGTGATGGCAGAGCTGGGATCCAGGCCAGCCTGAGTCAAAAGCCCAGCGTGTTTCCATGTAGGATTCAACATCTAAAGGTTGTGAGTTACAGCGAATTCAGCCTGGTTGTCCGGTTATTAATATTGAAGGCTGGAGCCAAAGGTCACATCTCCCCTGAACTGCTTAGTTCCACACTCATGGGTTTTCTTCTCTTGCGCGCTCCTTACTGGGTCCTTGTCTTTCCTGGCAGGGTGCACTAGGCTTCTGAAGGGATAAGAATTCCTACATCTGTAAAGTGCTTTACCCTCCATAAAGCAATTCCACAGACTATGAGGACTTTTTTTTAGCATTGGCGCCACTTACTTTTCTTGATTTAAAAAGCAGAGGAGTTGAGTTCCTTTGTTATTTTTCAAGAAAAACACAGCCCTCAGATTAAGCTGATTTTTGTATATGACCCTAGCTTGATTTCTTTTGGGTCAGCGGCCTTTGATAGAAAAAAAATATCCTCACTCCTACAGCCTGAGGAAATGGAAAGACAACAAAAGACTTGAGCAGCCCAAAGCAGGAAGACATCGGCCCAGCGCCTGGGCCCTGCTCCCCAGGGCAGAGGGCTGTGGGGAAGGAGGCTGCCCGGGGGCCTGGCTTTCCTCCGTGGGGAGGGTGGGCCTGGGCTCCTCGGGTCAGGGTCGGGGCTGGTTCGGCTGCTCTTCCCAGAATCCCGGCACATGTGCCCTCAAGACACTTCTGCTGCAAAGCTGCACGCACTTCCACACTCATAACCCACATGTGTGCACACACGTGCCCCATCTCTTACACATTTGCATGTGGATACACATACAAATAATAATTGCTAACACTTATCAAGCACTTCCTGTGCACCAGCACCATTTGCTCAACTGCCTTCTATGCATGAATCATTTAATCCTTATAACAACACTGTGAGATCAGTAATGTTATTTTCTCCACTTAGGAGATGTAGAAACAGGCACAGAGAGGTGAAGTATTGATAACTTGCTGGGGTTAGATTTGAACCCAGTCCACCGGGGCCCAGATCCCCACTGCTTCACCCAGTGTGACACACACGTGCACACACACATGTATACACAGACCCACGCCTGCGCAGTGGGCAAACACACGCATACACCAATCACATACGCTGCCAGACCTACGTGTGTGCAAACGCACTCTGACACACACTCTGCTGCCTCCTCTCCTGCCTGTCCTCTCCTCTCGGGGACGGGTTTTTCCTCAGTGAAGGACTGAGCCCGGCCGGACCGGGCGTCAGGGTCGGGATGGGGGCAGGGTGGCCGTGACAGGGTGATGGAAAGCAGGAAAGTCACAAGTAAGCAAACAGCCCAGCCTGGACACAGGCTTAGCGGAGCGTTTCCTGAATGTCCAGGGACATGTTTATTTTTTGACGACTGTCCAGAGCTGACCCCAGGTCTCTCCCTTCCTGAGTGGCCATCCTGATGGGGCTGTGGTGCTACGGGTCTGGCTCCTTCAGGGCTGTTGTTTACAAATGTCTCTCTTCCCCAACAGAGGCGGGAGGCCCTCGGGGGTGGGCCCAGTCTACTTTTAAGACTCATTCCCCCAACCCGGGCCCTGATGCCAGCTCTCTGACCCCACACCTTCCGGCCCACTCCAGCCTCCTGGCCTCTGCTCAAGCTGTCCTCTGCCTGGGCTGCCCTATCCTGGGTAAATCCTACCCTCCTTCCTGAACCCCAGCCAGATGACACCTCCTCCAGGAAACTGTCTAGGATTCTTTCAAGGTGTAAGGAATGTCTTCCTTCCCCTGACATTTAAAATACTTTTTTAAAATAAAAATTTAATTGCAGTAAAATGCACATAACATAAAACTTACCATCGTAATCATTTTAAGGCTACAGTTCAGTAATGTTAAGTACATCCACAGTGTTGTGCAACCATCATCATCATTCATCCACAGAACTCTTTTCATCTTGCAAAACTGGAACTCTGTACCTGTAACTCCCCGTTCCTTCTTCTCCTTCCCCCTGGTGAATTCTGTCCTACTCTCTGTCTCTATGATCTTGATGACTCTAGGTACCTCATAAAAGTGGGATCATACAGTATTTAATTTTGAGTGGCTGGCTTATTTCACTTAGCATAATATGCTCCAGATTCATCCATGTTGTGACTTGTATCAAAATTTCCTTCCTTTTAAAGGCTGAATAATATTCCACTGTATGTGTATGCCACACTTTGCTTATCCATTCATCTGCCAATGTATACTTGGGTTGCTTCCACTTTTTGGCTATTGTGAATATTACTGCTCTGAGCATGGGTGTATCCATATTTCTTCGGCACTTTGTTCTTTTAACACAAAATTTGTTTCTTCATTCATTTGTTGATGGAAATTTGGGTTGTTCCTGGTTTTTATCTATTACAAATAAAACTGCTATAAACATTCATCTACAAGTCTTTGTAAGGACATAAGCTTTCATTTCTCAGGGAAGAAATTTATCTAGGAGTAGACCAAATCATATGCTAACTGTATGTTTAACCTTCTAAAGAGACCATTACACTGTTTTCCAAAGTAGTTGCATCATTTTACATTCCTAGCAGCAGTGTATGAGAGTTCCAGTTCCTCTACATCTTTGCCAACATCTGGTATGGTCAGTTTTTTTAATTGTAACTATTTTAATAGGTGTATAGTGGTATCTCCTTGTGGTTTTAATTTGCATTAAAACCATTATTTACTATTTGTATAACTTTTTTGAGTTCTGTTCAAATTTTTTGTTGATTATTTTTATATTGGGTTGTTTGTTTTCTTATTGTTGAATTTCGAGAGTTCTTTATATATTCTGGATCCAAGTCCTGTATCAGATATGTGGTTTGAAAATATTTTCCCAATCTATGATTTATCTTTTTGTTATCTTAACAGTGTTTTATTTTTAAGAATAGAACATTTTAATCTAGATGAAGTCAAATTTATCAATTTTTCCTTTATGTGTCATACTTTCATTGTCATATCAAAGGAACCTTTGCCTAACTCAAGGACACAAAGGTTTTTCCCTATTTTTTCTTCTAGAAGTTTTATTGTTTTAGGTTTTTACATTTAAGGCTGATGGTCCATTTTGATCTAACTTCTTTGCATATGGTACGAGGTATGAATTGAACTTCGGTTTTTACAAATGCTTATCTAATTGTTTCAGCATCATTTGTTGATAAGACTGTCCTTTCTTCATTGAATCACCTTTGCATATTTGTTGAAAATTAATTGTCAGTCTATGTGTGGGTCTATTTCTGTTCCATTGATCTATTTGTCTATCTTGACGCCAATACCACACTATCTTGACTTTAGATTTATAAGTCTTAAATCTTATAAAGGTAATGTTTGAGTTCCAATTTTTTTTTTTCCAAAATTGTTTTGGCTACTCTAAGTCTTGTATTTCTATATGAACTTTAGAATAAGCTTGTCCATTTCTACAAAAAAGCCTGCTAGAATTTTGATTGTGATTACTTTGATGCTATACGTTAATTTTTTTTTTTTTTTTTTGAGACAGAGTCTTACTCTGTTGCCCGGGCTAGAGTGCCATGGCGTCAGCCTAGCTCACAGCAACCTCAAACTCCTGGGCTCGAGTGATCCTCCTGCCTCAGCCTCCCAAGTAGCTGGGACCACAGGCATGTGCCACCATGCCTGGCTAATTTTTTCTATATATATATTTTTAGTTGTCCATATAATTTCTTTCTATTTTTAGTAGAGACGGGGTCTCGCTCTTGCTCAGGCTGGTCTCGAACTCCTGAGCTCAAACAATCCGCCCGCCTCTGCCTTCCAGAGTGCTAGGATTACAGGCGTGAGCCACCGTGCCTGGCCTATACATTAATTTTAAAAGAAGTAATATCCTAACAATCTCTTGACCTATGAACATGGTTTATCTCTCCATTTATTTGGGTCTTCATTTTCTTTTGGCAATGTTTTGTAGTTTTCAGTGTACAAGTCTTGCACATTTTTTTGTCAGATTTATCCCTAGGTAGTTTATATTTTTGATGCTATTTTAAATGATTTTTTCATTTTAGTTTCCAGTTGTTTATTGCTACTATATAGAAATACAATTGATTATTGGAAATTGATCTTGTATCCTACAATCTTGCTAAACTCATTTATTAGTTCTAAGAGCCTTTTCTCCTTTCCTTTGGGGATTCCAGTTATATGTATATATATTAGGCTGCTTGAGTTGTTCAATAGTTCACTGATAATGTTCAATTTTTTTAATGTTCTTTCTGTATTTTATTTTGAATAATTTCTATTACTATGTCTTCACATTCACTAATCATTTCTTCTGTAATGTCTAATTTGCCATTATTTTCATCCAGTGTATTTTTCATCTTAGACATTGTAGTTTTCATGTTTAGAAGTTGATTTGGGTCTTTTTTTATGTCATCCATATCTCTACTTAACATATTTGCCCTTTAGAATACGTGGGTACAGTTAAAATAACTGTTTTAATGTTTTGTTTGCTAAGTCTAATATCTGTGACAGTTCTAGGTTTTTACTGATTTATTTTCCTCCTGTTTATGGATTGCACTTTCTTGCTTCTTTGCATGCGTGGTAATTTTTGATGGGTGCTGGTCACTTTGAATTTTACTTTGTTGGGTGCTTTGTACTCTTATAAACTTCTTGAGCTTTGTTATAACTGCCATTAAGTTACTTGGAGATAGTTTGATATTTTTGGGTCTTGCTTTTAAGATTTGTTAGTTGGAACCACCTTATATAGGGCTACTTTTGCCCCAAATTCCTGTGTTCTAGTGATCCTCCTGACTCAGCCTCCCAAGTAGCTGGGACTATAGGCACGTGCTACCATGCCCAGCTAGTTTTTCCATTTTTTGTAGAAATGGGTTCTTGCTATGTTGCTCAGGCTGATCTTGAACTCCTGATCTCAAGCAATTCTCCTGCCTCAGTCTCCCAAAGTGTTAGGGCTACAGGCATGAGCCACCGCACCTGGCCTGCCTCACACACTTTGTACAGTGTTTTAGTTGTTTCAGATGGCGGGGAAATCCAGTCTGTTACTCTACCTTGGTGTAAGTGAAAGGCCCAGGATGCTCCTTTGCTTTCAGCAACAGTGCTGTTAAACTGAGAAGATAGCACTTCTGGAGGAGACTGTGTGGGTTATGGAATTGGCTGGAAGAAGAGTGAGTTTATATGACAAGGTGTGCATCTCTGTTCCCATAGCTGTCACTCCCAATTACACATCTGTTTATACATCTGTCTGCATGTCTGGTTGTATTCTGCTGGAGTCTGGAAAGCTTTCTGTGGCTGCACCCTAGAACAGGGTTCTTTCTTTTTCTTGCTCAGGTGAAACTCCATGCTGCTTACATGGTCATCCTGCCAAATATCAGGATGTCCACGCCCAAGTCCGTTAGGCCTGGGCTGGCCTGTGGACTGGCTGCAGATCAGCCAAGCAGACATTTGCCTTTTATGGTACTGGTTAGGAAGACAGGGTGCGGGCAGAATGGCTTTTCTGTTTGGAGTCTGCTGGGCTGCTCTGGGGCCCTTACCCCCCTTTCCTTCTGCATCAATCCCATACACTCTGGGGACCCTCTGTGGCTCCTGGCTTGAGTGTGGGTCTCTCTTGACATGGGAGGGGTCTGGTCACTGCTATAAGCCCAGTCTGAGTCTTGGAGGAGCATGACCTAGTGTTCTGCACATGGATGTTTCCATGGGCCTCCAGGAGAGCTATCATACATTCAGGAGATCCAGCCTTTACCAGAACAATCTCCTTTTTCCCTCTTGCTCACCTGACTTGTGCCAGAGGGTAGGCAAGGGCTGATGTTTCCCAGGCTACCTCCATGGTACCCAGCTCATTCTGAAGCCTTTTTCTAAGGGTGGATAATGGCACATAGAAGATGTGTCTATAGCAGGTGGCACATTTCCCATGATGCTTGGAATATATCTTAGTCTTTTCAGGCTGCTATAACAAAATACTATAGACTGGGTGGCTTATAAACAACAGAAATTTATTTCTCACAGGTCCAGAGGCTGGAAAATCCAAGATCAAGATACTAGCAGATTTGGTGTCTGCTTCTTCATAGACAGACTTCTCTGTAACCTCACACGGCGTAAGGGTCAAAGGATCTCTCTGGGGTCTCTTTTATAAAGGGACTAAAACCCTCATGCGCTAATCATCTCACAAATGCCCCACTTTCTAATATCATCACCTTGGGGGTTAGAATTTCAACACTTGAATTTTGTGGGGACATATATAATACATTCAGTCTATTGTGGGATAGAAGAAAGGCGCATTTATTTTTTTATCAAATTAAATTTGACTCAAGGCCCCATTTGTCAAGAAGGATAAACAGTCCAAGAATTCCAGAACTTGTACAGACCAAAAAAAAAAAGAAAAAAAAGAAGAAGAAGAGGGATTAATCCAAATAATTATATACATCCCTAATGACCCATCAATTCAGCTACTGGAAAATCTATATTGCAGGGAAATTTTCGCACGGGTCCCTAAGGGGACATGTACAAGGATGTTGGCTGTGGCAGTGTATGTGGTGATACGGCGTTGGAGGCAATCTGGCTGGTATCTTGCCTGAGGTGGGATGAGAACCAGGCACGGAGAGGCCTGCGGTGTAACGTCCCATATTCCACATGTATCCTTTCCTGACGATGGTCTCTGTTTGAACTCCTCGTGCTGTAGGCAGCTCAGAGTGACCTGTTTTGTTGCTGGGAAACTCAGATTGTACCAGAAATACATCTCCCTGGATATGATTGTGGTGAACTTGGTATCTTGAAGTGGGATGTATGTGTGTGTGTGTGTGTGCGCGCGCGTGCATGTGCATGCACACATGTGTGCATTTTCGAGAAACACTGTGTATACATTCATTCATTTATTTATTCATTCATAAAACCTATGATTATGGGGCAATAGCCTCATGTTAGGTTCTGGGGATACAGTGGCCTCTGCCATCATGGTGCTTACAATCTAGTGGGGGCAACAGCTATTAAACAATAGACATGTCATCATGATTGATGATTCAGGCAACAAAATAATTTGTAAAGCATAAGGAATCTTGGGGTGAGAGAGGCAGCCAGGATCCCAGAAAGGGCCTTTGTAGTCCCGTGGATGGGTGGTGAGCTGGTTACTATTGAGTGTGCCACCTGTTTCCCACCTGGTTCCTGACAGATGCCCCTCCTAGCAAGTGAATCTGCCCCAGCTGGGTGGGAAAAGCCAGTGATGAGTACAGACTGGGGCAGGGGGATGCCCTGTCCTGCCCCAGCTGCAGGTGGAGGTGGGAAGAGAACACCCCCTTTATAAGAGCCTAAATCAGTCTGCTCGTCAATGATTTTACAAAGCAAAAGTGTGAGATGTATGGATTAGATGGCAAGCCTTCCATTCTTGTACTCCTGCAAACTGGTTTTCACTTTCCTGTGGAAATTACCCCCTCACTTCACCCACTCAGTACTCTGTCTGTCCCAAGCTGAAGCCACTGTTGACTCTGGAGCTCACACATGGGAGTGATCATGGGGTCACCCCTGCCCATGTGCACATAGATCCACAGACTCAGGTCCAGAGGACAAAGCACCCCTCACTTCACATACAGAGAGCTCAGGTAGACAAAAACCAGAAATGATGGTAGCTTAGGAGGGAACCAAATTTCCAAAACTCCCCAAAGCTGTTTGTGCACATACCCAGAACATCAGAGTCTTTCTCCAGCTGTGACTCAGGTCTCTTCCATCAGACTAAGCGTTGGCCAAGGGTAAGGACTTCGTGTGGCAGACGCTGTCCATCGTACATCTGACAGCCATCTCCTCTCCTTCCCAGCTAACAATGTGATTTGTGCAATTAGCAACTGTAGAGCCTTTGATCTTAGGGAGGCTAGGACCCTGGGTCCTTCCCCAGCCCCAGGAGAGGAATCCTGATTGGTCTAAATGAGTCATGGCAACTCATTCCCTTGGTGAATGGCTGGTCTGGCTGGGGAATAAGGTGAGGGACATGGGACCCAGTTCTGGCCAGTCACAGGAAAGGGGAAGTCTGCTGGGGAGGGCTCCTCCTCCCAGGGAAAAAGGAAAAGGCTTGACTGGAGAATTCCTTTTATCTCTTCTCTCTAACACCTTTTCCCTCCCTGGACCAAAGACATGATGCTTGGTGTTGCAGCAGTCACTTTGCAACCAGGATGCAAGAAGTTAGAATGCAAGCAGGAAGGTAGAAAGGGTCTCTAGGTTCTTGAAGTCACCACTGAGCTGCACCAGCCCTGGACCACCTGCCTCTGGGTTTCTTGTTTTGTGAGACAAACAAGCTGCCCTTGTGTAAGCTGCTATAGCAAGGCATTGTGGCTCTGACTCCCGTCCTCATGAAGCAGATGAAGCTGTCACTTTGGGGGATCCCTGCCCCCAACCTTAAAGGAGGGATTGAAGATCACCTCAAGATTGTGAATCCCAGCTTGGCCTCTTCCCAGACAGGATGACCTTGGGTGAATTAACCTCACTGGGTCTTGGTTTGCTTGTCTGTACAATGGAGGCAATAATAGCTCTTGCCTTGTAGGGTTGTTGGAAAGGAAATGTGATAATAGATGGAAACCACTGGATATAAAGTAGGTGTTCAGTAAAAGTCAGCTCCTTTCCCTCTCTGGGAGTGACATAGGACCGCCCCTCTGGCCCTGTCAAGTTGCATACATGCTCAATGTGCATGTCCTCTTCTTACCAGGAGAGGATTTGCATTATGGAACCTTGAGTTTTAAATTAAGTGTCAAATATAATTTGGCAATACTGAGAATTAATTATGTGGCTGCCCTTAGAAAAGCCAGGAAGCTCAGCTCTGAGTGTGGAATTGGTGTCTGCCCCCAAGGGAGGGAACCCCCCCTACCCACCAGGGAATTGGATGGACGGTTCTTTGCATGTCCAGTGAGTTTCCCACAGGGACCTTCAGAAGCAGGGCTCCTTGAGGAATGACCAAGGGGCGGGAGCAAGGACTAGAGAAGAAACTGTTTCCAGGAGGCGTCCCCGCTGCCATGCCGGCCACGCCCAGCCTGGCCCCCACCTCCACGGCATGTGCCCATCTGTCAGCTGCAGACAGACATGTGGCTGGTGTCAGTCCTCCCCCTTGAAGGGAAGGGAAAGATTTCCTGCAAGGGTGGTGGGGGAAGAGGGAGACATGCAGGCCAGAAAGGAGGCCACATATGTCTCGATGACAAACCAAGGACAAAACTCAGCCTGGAGCATTCCAGGAGGGGCCTGCCTCCTCCTGAGGATGGAGAGAGCCATCATGCCCTGGCTTTGGGGCCAGGGCATGTTTGGAGGGGGGTGACAGTGTGAGGGGAGCGAGCAGCTGGGCGTGGGCATCGGGAACCCAACCCTAACTGCATCCCCCACCCCTACTCAGCCCTCGCGCCACCCTCTCCACCCTCTCCGAGGGGTCTGGGTTTAATTTTCTGGTCAGTACGAAAAGGAGGAGGAAGAGGATGAGGAGGAGGAGAAGAAAGGAGCGAGTTAAAGTTCTAATGCAGTCGGCTGGGATCTGTCACTCAGCGTACAGCCCGCTGACGACTCGGGGCAGCTTCAGCTGTAAGCAGCCCATGATTTATGGACACCGAGTGAACTCCTGCGGCAGAAACCAGCCTTGAGATCAGAGCAGCAATAGGGCCCTTTTTTTGGCAGGAGACAGGGCCTGCATTTTTCTCATTCATGCCAAACTGCTTTGCACGGCAATTAGCTCTGTCCTCATTTAGTCTCCAGTCCCAAAGGGTAATGAAAGTCATATATCATCTTCAAGACTGCTAATTATCGAGCTCGCTTACAGGTAGGCTTTGTAACTGTGAGAAGGGCCTGTCGGCCCAATATTTATTACTCTTCCAATAAGTAAGCAAAGCGGGGCGGGGGGGAGCGGAGGGGGCAGGGGGGAAGGGAGCGAGGGAAAGAAGGGGGAAAAACAACTTTCTTGAAAGACCGTCCAACCCCGGCCCCGGGATCTCTGACATACTTTCTGCAAATGTGCTCATCAGAGAGGAAACGTCTTTATTCCTCGGAGCCATTTTTCATGCCACAGCGAACCAGCCTGTGAGAGCCGAGGGGTGAGGACAGCCTGCGGAGGGAGCAGGTTGGGGGTTGCTCTGGTGGGTGAGGAAGGGGCCTGGGTGGGGACACGGGAGGAGAGGACAGGAAGAGCAGAGCAGAAATGCCAGGAAGAACCCCCTAAGCCCCACCGGGGTCCAGAACGTTCCCCCATCCTTTCTGGGCCTGATGGGTGGGTCAGGACTTGGGCTGGGATTAGCTGAGTGTGGGCGTGTCAGGCTAACACTGAAAAGGTTTTTGTCTGAGCCCTTTGCCTTCAATTTGGTCATCTTGCCACCAAGTGGACGTAGTGTCTGGATTAGAGTCTGCACCACACGATTTCCATGGCTGTGGTTAACTCAGGGGAAGGTCAGTCCTTATTTCCACTCAAATGGACTTCAAAGATATAATTACTATTAGCTGCGGTTACTGATGGTTATTTTTAAACAGAGGATGCAATTAAAGCAAGAGCTAAAGAAATACAGAATTTTAAGCACCATTAGATGCCATACTCCCAATATTCAACATGTAACTGATAGTTACTGAGTGCCTACTCAGTAAATAAGTCAAGCACTGTTTTGGCTATGGGGTTACAGCAGTGACCAAGATGGACAAGGTCCTTGCCCTGATGGAGCTTCTAGTCCAGTGACCAATCACTGCTTATTGACCATGGTTTGTTTTCCACCTCAACTTCAATGATGATAACACTGACAACCCTGACTTGAGTTATGAACGCAGTGAACATTTTTGGCTACTATTTATTAGCATTAGTGTTTATGATGTGCCAGGCACTGTGCTGAGGGCTTTGTGTTCGCATTTCTCATTGAATCCTCACAACCACAATGAGGTTGGTGCCAGTATGTCCCCATTTTACAGAAAGCTTGAGTTACTTGTCCAAGGTCACACAGCTAGTTAGGATTGGACCTATACCACCTGGCTCCAGAGTCCATGCTTTAAACCCTGACACCATATTTTCCTCAATTCATTCTGAATCATTTAAATTTCTGTTAATAGTTAACAACATTGGTGCCTTGGTCTGCTTGGTAGCAAACGCCCGCACAGACAGATTTTTCTCCTTTGCCGTTGGCATCCCTTTCACTCTGAGCCTCTGTGGATGGTGAACTCATTGATTCAAACTGAATTGGAGGGAGACTATTAGTCTGACTTGCAAGTCCTTGCAATTAGCACCTCCTGCTAATCTGGAATCTTTCTTTGCCCGTGGGAGGAACAGTCATGTGCTCCAGTCCTCCCAACTCCATTCAGGGACATCATGTTGGAAGCTTGAAACTGACCACGGTAGAAATATTTACACCATGGCAAGTGGCAAATGCTGTGAATCAGGTTTTTGAGTGTGTTGCTTTCCCGAAGAGCTGCTTAGTAAACACTAACCGGCACACCGCTGGGGAGACCCCAAGTGGCCCTCCTTGGGAGAGGGGGAAACATTGTGCTGTAGCTCATGGTGACCTCCTGGTGGCCTCTCTCCATCAGAGGGAAGTGCAGCAGCACCAGAGAGCGAGATGAGAGAACTGAGTTCTAGACCTGCCTTTGGGGCTGAGGGAGCCGGTCTCAAGCCCTTTGTTCTTGTTTGCATCAGGGAGCCTCTTACGTGTCACCATAGCCAGAGGATTAGGATAAAACTACTTTCAGAAAGAGCCTGGAGCTAAAAAATGAAGCTTAAATGAATGCAATCATGTTCTTGCTCAATGATAAGGCGGCTGCACGCCGTGCTGCTGGGCTAGGGCTGTGGGTCTGTGTCGCTGTATGAACTCCATGGGGCACGGAAGACGTTCCCTCTGCTGCCTCCTTTGCAGCTAGACAGGCCAGGGCGGGAAGGCTGCCTCTTCCCACCTCTGTGACCTCAGGCAAGTTGCTTGGCATCTCTGTGCCTTGGTTTTCTCCTCTGTGACATGAGGACAGTGGGTAGTGCCCGTCTGTAGGGGCTGTGAGGCTGACGGAGAACGTGCTTACCAGATGCTGGGTGCTGACTGGGCACATGGGAAGTGCCCAACACCTGGGCGGTGTTGCTGCCATTTCTTCCTCATATGGTCCCTCACTGTGTCCCACACCCACTTCCTATCTGCCAAAGCTCCCGTACAGGGTGCCAGGGCTGAGACAGGGCAGTGTCGCCTCTCCAGGAGGAGCTGGCCCCCTCCACGGAAGCCTCACAGCCTCACAGTCACGGCTGAACCATGTCTTTCCAGCTTACGGCGCCCCCGGCAGCTCTTGCAACCCTGTTTGTGTTTTTTTAAGTTACTCCCACTGGGAGCAAGATGTGATCCTGGTGCCTCCTGTCCCCTGGTGTGGAGGCTCCAGCTGAAGTGGTGTGGCCCTGGAGTCTGCAGGCAGGTCAGCAGGGAGGACGCCAGACAGGCCTGTGGGCCTCCTCAGCTGCCACTTGCTTTGATCCTGTCTGTCTGTGCCCCCGTGGGGTCAGAAATGCCCTGCTACATGGCCGGCTTCTGGTCCTTGAAGAGGGTGGCCTGGTCCTCTCCTGTGCTTTTGGTGGTGACCATCCATGGGGTGGCTGCCACCTGCCTGCCACCTTCCATGCTGTGGCTCCCTGGTCTTGGCTCTGGGAGAGGGCGATGCTCCACTATCATGCCTCTCCCCACTCCAAGTGTCTCCCCCACACTTGCACAGGATGTTCTCTTTTCCCATCCTCCAGCTGCCACTGTCCCCTGATCCTAGGGGACAGGTGCATCTACCAGCTGGGATGCATGCCCCATCCCCCCATCCTCTCTCCTGACCCTCTTCCTGGCCTTCTATCCAGCCCACCTCCCCTTCCTCAGTCTCCCATTCCTGTTACCTACCCTGCCATGCCCACACCAGGGTCTGGACTCTGCGATACTGTCTGGACCTGCAACTTAAGCCTTCCTGAGAGTAGGTTGGACAAACTGAGCCTTGAGCAGGATGGGGGCGATTGGCCCAGGGCCTTCAACAAAATCAGAACTCGAGTCTCCCTCCACACTCTGCTGCTCTGTGTCAGTTTCATTCTCTCTGCTCAGCTTCTCCTCACATCAGGGGGACAGCTGCCAAAGTTGTGGCCGCATATCCATGCCCCTGGAGGATGGAGGACATCTATCCCTGGGCCTAGTTAAAAATTCCTGGAAAAGGACTCCTATTTTCCAAGCTGGGAACCTGTGCTTAACCTGGGACCACTCACTGTGCTGAGAAGATGCGGTACTGGCATTGGTCTGGCGGGGCCACCTGCCCACTCTTGTGTGTGGTTATATATAGTATTGTCCCCAAGAAGGGAGCTGCCAGACTGAGCAAGGAAAACATAACTGCACTGCAGGTGGAGTCCGACAGCCCTGACATTCCAGCACTAGTGACACGTGTGAGCCAGCCGTGTGGGGCACTAGGTTCAAGCACAGCTGATCCTGCTGCGTCGGGATTTGTCTCAATAAAGCCACAGTTGTATTTGGAGCAAGAGGATAATCTTTTTATTTATTTATTTTTTTCATCAACCAAAAGTGATTATTACAGAAATTTGGCCAAGGTTCCAATTGGGTGGCCCCAGCTGAGGTCAGGCCAAGGCTCCCTGCCCAGGACCAGGCAGATGAGACAAGAGTAGAGGGAGTGTGTCTGGGCCTGGGGCCTCAGAACTGTGAGATGGTGTTGGGGTCAGGCTGTAGGTGAGGCTTGTGCCATTGGGCTTCATGCTCAGGGGCTTTACCGCACTGTTCTCCATCGCCATGGAGAACTTTTGAGCCGTCAATTCCCAAACAGTGACACCGACAAATTGTCTAGTAACAAATCAGTCTCCTCCCCAGAGGCCCCCATGGAGTCAGCTGGGAGCTGAACCTTTCCTTCTTCGTGTGTGGGCTCCCCGCCAACTCTCCAGTCACTGCGACCTGGAGGACACTCAGGTAAGCCACCCCCTGGACCTGCTGGGCCTGGAGAGCCCCAGCCTGCTCCACAAACCCCAGCAGGTGGGCCTTGGGACAGCTCAAGATAAAAGGGTGACTCGAGACCTGTGATAACACAGGACACCTCCACAGGAAATTGGGCTCAGGATAAAGAGAGGAAATTCACCCATGTTGTGAATTCAAGGGTTGTGAAGGGAGTCTAAATGGGAGTCAGAGAACAAAAAGTTTTTTTCTGTAAACTTTGCTGTGTATAATGTCCTCCTTTTCCAGGCATCCATATCTTTTCTCTGATCTGTCTGCGCAAGGGTACAGCAGGGACTGCACGCTTGGTTGAGGGGGCTGATCTGGCTTCGTCTGCAGTGGTCTGCTCCAACACCCCCTTCCAGCTCTCCCAGAGCTGGCCTGGCTCCCTTGGGGTGGGGCTAGAGGGGTGGACAGACTGTCTTGGGACTATGAAAAGAGGGCCTGTGGGGTAGGTCTTCCTTGTGCAGGCACAACTCCCACACTCTTAATATTTCTTGCTACCTGGTGGGCCAGCGCAGATTTTGGAGGCCAGAAGGGGTGAGAGAAAGACTGTTTATGTTAGGGGCAAGGGTTTCAAATCAGGATTAAACCTGGTAGGAAAGAGGGCCAGGCTGGGGCAGAGAAGGGGCCAATGCACAACAGAGGGTGAGAACCAAGTTGCCAGTGTGTCCCAGCCTGAGACTTCTCTCCTGCCTACAGGCCTCTGAGCGTGTCCTGGCCATCCTGCCCTACTGTTCCTGTTACTATTGCTGTGCAATGAACCATTCCAACACATTTTATGATGTCCCAGTTTCTGCGGGTCAGGACTGTGGTTGGGCACAGTGAGAAGGGTTTATCTCCGGGACCTCAGCTGGGCCAACTCAAAGACCGGGTGTGACTCAATAGCTGGGGACTGGAATCATCTGGAAAAGTCTTCATTTACTTTTTTTTTTCAATTGTTTTTATTGTGGTGAAATACATGTAACATAAAGTTTACCATCTTAACCATTTTTAAGTGTACAGTTCAGTGTTATTAAATACATTCATAATGTTGTGCAACCATCACCACCATCTGTCTCCAGAACTCTTTTCATCTCGTAAAACCAAAACTCTGTACTCATTAAATGATAGCTCCCCAATCCCTCTTTTCCCAGCCCCTGACAACCACCGTTCTACTTTTTGTCTCCATGAATTTGTTTTATTTATTTATTTATTCATTTATTTTCTGACACAGAGTTTCACTTTGTTGCCCAGGTAGGCGCTTGTCACTATGCCTGGCTAATTTTTTTCCATTTTTAGTAGGGATGGGGTCTGGCTCTTGCTCAGGCTGGTCTCGAACTCCTGAGCTCAAGCGATCCTCCTGCCTCTGCCTCCCAGAGTGCTAGGATTACAGGGGTGAGCCACCGCGCCTGGCCTGTCTCCATGAACTTGACTACTCTAGGTACCTCATAGAAGTGGAATCATACAGTATTTGTCTTTTCTGTGACTGGCTTATTTTACTGAGCATAATGTCCCTCAGGTTCATCCAGATTGTAGCATATTGCGGAATTTCCTTCCTTTTTAAGGTTGAATAATATGCCATTGTGTGTGTATAGCATATTTTGCTTATCCATGCATCCATCGATCCATGCATCCACTTGTGTTGCTTCCATATTTTAGCTCTTGCAAATAATGTTGCTATGAACAAACTTTCATTCACTTTTGGAGAATGATGCTGGCTGTCAGTGGGACCTCGGCTGCACTCTGGGTCAGACACCTCCACAGGCCTCTCCATGTGAACTCTCTGCAGGGGCTAGTTTGGGCTTCCTCACAGCATGGAGGCTAGATTCTAGGAACAAGCATCCCCAAATAGTCACCGGAAGCTCCATGGCCTCTCTAATCTAGTCCTGGAAGTCATTCAGAGTCCCTTCTGCCACATTCTATGTGTGGAAGCAGTCACAAGCCAGCTTGGATTGAACAGGGTGGGAATTAGCCTCCCCCTGTTCATGGAGAGAGGCAAGGTTATACTGTAAGAAGAGTGTGTGGAGTGGGAGATGTTGCTGCAGCCATCGTTGAAAATACAACCAGCCACATCTTTGGAAAAATCCACCTTCCATGCCCATAAACTTAGGAGGAGGGAGCAACTGAGGCTGCAGAAGTCATTGAATTGAAAAAGACCCCTGAAAGCCCAACATCCATTCAATTTAGGGATTCTCTCTATAGCAGCCCTGTGAGCTAATTATCCAGCCCCTGCTTGAATATCCACAGTGATGTGGAGATCACTACCTTACAAAAGGACCCATTTCGATTGCTACATGATTGAGATTGTCGGAGAATTCTTAGATTGTGATAAAAGCTGCTTCCCCTCTCATTGGCCCCTGGTGAATGAGGCCTGGACAAGCTAGAAGGAAACGAGTGCTCTTGAGTGCCATCTGTGTGCCAGCCTGTGCCTGGGGGTCCACAGCCACTTCCTGGAGAATGGGTATGAGTGACCCTGTTTGTGTTGATGGAGATGTCACTCCTCCCTCCTAAGCTCTTTCCCCTCTTTTTCCAACACTGGATTTCCCAATTACTCATCACCTTCGCCTGTGTTACTGTTCCTCGGAATCCTTAAAACATCACTTGAACATGATGCTCTAGCCTAACTGGCTCATCTCTTTATTTTTCTTAAGATGCAGCATCACACAAGGTTGGCTTATCTTAAGCTTGCAGTCAACTAAAACCTTCCAGTCATTTTTCACTTCAACTGCTGCTGTCCCAATCTCTCCCATTTGTCCAGGAACCTTGTCATCAGACCAGAACCAGAATGAGTATGAACACCCAGAGGTCCATTTAGCCCTAAAGGACCTTCTGAGATCAAAAAGGTATCTGAAGAGTGAGACCTGTGGCTGTGTCCGAGGTAGACAAGGTGTCAGCTTGAGCCCCGGCTTCCAGCTGGAAGGCCAAACAGCGTCATTCGGAGGCAGCAAGGACCACCACTCTTGTTGGCTCTGCTTCTGACCCAGTACCTGTCCTCTCTTGCTTGGGGATGGGGACAAACCACAGAGATAGGAAAGTACCATTCCTGCCAGGCTCAGGACTCCAAGCTACTTGGCCCTGGCCTGGGAACATGCAGACAGCTATTCAGATTGACGCCCTGGACTGAGGGGTGAGGTCACAGAAGGGACCATAGCCCTCTTTGCTCTGTGCCTCATGGGTTCTTATTCATGTACACATACATAAAAAGAGGGTAGAATCATTTATTGATTTTAGGTGAATACTCCTAAATTGACATGTCCCCTGAACACCAGTATGAGAACTCTCCTGAGTTGCAAGAGATAGAAATCAAACTAAATTTAGTTTAAGCAAGAAAGGGATTGAACTGGCTCACCTTCTGGGAAGGCCAAGTGAGGGGTGGGCTTCAGGCTTGACTAGATCCAGGGACATGAAGAAGTCATTGGGACTTGACGTCAGTGGGCTCCACTGCTCTGATTGGCCTCATTTGTTCCTATAATAGTTAGGTTTCCTCCAGGCAGTGGCAGCCATGGTGCTAGAAGCTCTGGGGTCCTAGCCTCACAATACTAAATCCAAAATGAATGAAGAACATCTCTCTCTGAGGATCAATATATAAAATCCCAGGGAAGGGCTTTGATTGGCCTTACATGGGTCACATGCCTATCCCTGGACCAATCACTTAGGAAGATGGGATAGAATGATTGGCCAGGCCTGGGTGATATCTCTTTTCCAGTGGCCACCTATCTCATAGGCATCTAAGGGCAAGAAACAGTATACCCAGGCCACAGGGGACAGGCACTGGCAAGTCAGGAATTGAAGCTAAGCTGTCTTCTCTTGGTCTACCTGGCATCTCATGTCTGCTTCTTTATGCCCACCTCCTCATTCTCTTGCTTTCCTTTGAATATTAGCTTTGGGTTTTTTCCTCTCCTCAGCATCGATGTACATGGCTCAAAGTGGCTGCCCCAGCCCCAAACATTACATGACTTTCAAGAGCTCAACACCACCTGTGGCTGCATTTGAATTTTTCAAGGAAGAGAGAATCTGATTAGTTGCAGGGATGGGGTTAAATACTGGAACACTCAGCTGTGGCAAGGGGCAGGGTTATATAGTACAGCCATGGCCTCTGAGGTGTTCAGCAGGCCTTGTGGGGCAGTTCCTTAGAGAAGGGGGGTGCGGGTGGGGCAGGCACTTCAGAACGAGGCATCAGGCTGGTCAGTGACCTAGAAGACAGCAAAGCATGGCGCCATCCTGCCCTCAAGTACTTCAAGTCTAGCTGGGCAGGCAAGATGCTCAGCTGAGCCAGGCGACATGGGACATTAGAGGAGGGCCCATATGGGCCAGGACATGTGGCACAAGCTCCCTGGAGGCCATGGGAATGAAGCTGGCCTTGCCAGGTGGGCAGGAAGGAAGGGACATGCTGCTCTACAGTATGGAGGAGACGCTGCCTCAATAGATGCTCTTTTCTTCACACCTGAGCTGGCCCAGCTGAACCAATATGCAAAAGCATTTGAAGGGTCCTGTCCATCATTGAGCCTTTGCTCAGAGCATAAGCACTGGCCTCCCTATCTCCTCCCCCCAGGTTCCTGTCAGACCCCTCCTAACACGCTCTGTCCTTGGATGACCACTGAGTGGCCCTCCCCTCCTCCGCTCACCATCTCTGGGGAGTGTATGTGTGTGTGTGTGCGCGTGTGCATAGGCTGTAGGGAGTTTTTCATGACGTTTTGGAAAGTCAAGGAGTTTCTTCTCTTCTCAAAAGCCAAGAATGGGGGCGGGGGGAAGCTCCAAGAATAAAAGGAGGAAAAATAATCCTTTGCATTTGGAGAACGTAGAGATCTGTATGAGCTCCGATGTAGGGATTTCTATTCCCATAATGTGGTCCTGGAAAGTTCTGGGCTTGCCCAAATTCTCACGGCCGGGACTAGAACCCTGACTTCTGACTGCCAGCCCGGGGCTCTTCCATGAGCCCTCACGGCCAGGGACAGCGGGCCTGGCAGGCACCGTCTGCGTGTGAAAGGGCTGGGGGCTGCCCCACCCTCACAGGCAGGGAGTAGGAGCCCAAACCAAACCCAGACAGCATTTGGGGGATCCAGAAAGCCACTAAGAGGTCACCAGCGTCTCCTCAGGGAAGGGGGTGGAAGGCCCATCCAGTGCACCTTATCTGACCAGATATTTCCCGGTGGAGGAAAAGGAAGCGATCTTTGTGTTTCTCTGCTGTTTTTTCCCTTTCAGACAGACCAGAAATCAGATCCCAGTCAGATAAGTCCAGTCGAAAAGACAGAGGCCAGCATAAAGAAAAGGGTCTCTTGCCAAAGTCACATGGGGAGACTCCCAGAGAGTCCCCCCACCCCAAGAGGAGGGAGAAGGGGGTTCATGTGGGGCTCGCTGTCCTCAGGGCCCTGGCTTTAGACTTTCGATAATATTTCCAGTTGAGTTTTATATACGGCGAGCGTATTATTATTATTTTTGCGTGGGTTAAAAGCCAGAAATTGTTAACTATAAATTTAGACGTCACACTTTTCACCCTGATGTGGCATCTCTTCATTGTTCCACACACGGGCAGCCTCACAAAATACAAAATGGAGGTGGCCCAAATCTCACTTGACCTCTGAGAGGCCCCAAGGCAGTCACCGGAGGGCAGGGGACAAAGAGGGGGCGCAGAAGAAGGGGCCGGGAGGGGAGGGCGGCAGCGGAGGGGCTGCGGGGAGTTGGAGGGAGAGAAAGCGGGGAGACCCGCGAGGCTGGGGGCGGTGTCAGTGCGGGGCCAATTGTCAAGGTTCTATCTGCGCGATGATTGATGCGGGCCTGGGTTTTTCTGTCAGCCTGTCACGGCGCAGGAATGTTTAATGTTCTCATTATTGGTTACGCTGTTGTGTATATTTCTCTGTCAGCACCGCGGACCCAGCTGAACTGGCAGAGCACTTCAAAGGCCTGCGGGTCATTCATCATCCCCATGACGCTCCGGCAAATGCTCAGCTTCAGCTCCGCGCCAGGGATTTGTTATGACTTGCGAGCCGCCTGACAGACAGGGCTGAGGCGGCCGGAGGGGACGCGCGGGAGGCGGGCTCGCAGCCCTTTCTGTCACTCCGCGGCCAGGGCGGCTCCCGGGGCCCCGACTCCCCCGGCAGGCGGTGCAGGAGCGGCCAGGGTGACCCCCGGGGGTGGCTTGGGGGAGACGCAGGGCGCCCCAAACTCCTCTCCCTGCAGTCCCACCCTCCTCCTCTCGGCTGGCGGTGGCGTCTCCCAAAGTTGTGCCGAAAACCCGGAGGTTGGGGGGAAAAGCGAAACTTGCAATCGTCCAGGGCCAGGGAGGGGCGGGCTGGGGGGACGGGGAGGGAGAGCAGGAGAGGATCGGAGCTTTGTTTCCTTTCCCAGGCCGTGACATGATTAATCGTTTTCTTCTGATCTAATTTTGGAACATGAAAAACAGCACATTTGTCTTGAAGAAAAATGATGTGCCGAACTGCGCAGATGGAAATTTCGAGCAATGAGAAAGATTAAAGTGAAACCCCACTCCTTAGACCTAATCATGAGTTGTAGATTATTCTGTCGGCCCAGCCAGATGGTAGCTCCGATTCCACAGCCCCTTCTTATATTAATGAATACTAGACTGTTATATTTGACTTAGGTAAGTGAAATGTCTATCAGCGCTAATGGACTGCCAGCCAGCATAACACATGTTGTACCACTAAGGGTCCTTGCTGCATTTTTCATGTTTTATACTAATGTAGAACATTTTGTTTCCTACTGTTTTTCATCATTGTCACTGTTTGCTAAATATTTTCACATGGAAGGTGGGGGGAGAGAGAGACAAAGTCAGGAGGAAAAAGAACCCCCCTCCAAACTTGTGTCCAAAGCTAATTTCCTCCCGTTGGGCTTGGCTATAACTCTGCAAGTAAAACAGTCACCCGGAGCAATGCGTACAGGAACTCAATAGTAACGTGATTAAGTTCCTAGTCAACAAGACTATGCTCGACTGTATGTTAACAAACCTAATTATAGCCCTGTGGTGATAAATTGGGCCGGGGCCTTTGCTGCACATCTCTGAGGTCATGTCTAAAAGAGCAGCTTGACCCTCTTGTCTCAGGGGAGAGAATTGTCCTGGAGAGGGGTCCCGGGCTCAGCATGGTGGCGGGGTTATTACCTAGTTGTCCAGCCCCTGGGCAGGGCGGGCAGATGCCAGGAAGCATTTCAGAGCAGAAAGTTAGCAGAAAATGGGCATTAGACTTTCCTGGAGGAGGCTGGACGGACAGTGGCTTCTGAACCATTGGCCCCTTCTGTGTTGTGAGTGACATCAGGATGCCTGAGAGTGTGGTGTTTCCGGTTCATTGGTACCATGCTGACCTCAGTGGCTAGTGGCTCATTCCCTCTGGGCTCAGCAGAGGGTGGCTCAGACACTCCTCCTTCCTCCAGACTTCTCCTCTGTGGCTGGTGAGGAAATCTTGATTACTTCTCTATGAAGGACTCAAGTCTAGTTGGGAATGAATGAGTCACGGAGATGGAATGTGAAAGCCGTATGGGGACAGCCAAGATGTAAAGAGTCGAGGGACATCTTTAGGGAGTGGTGTCTTGAGAGAAAACCAGAAAGAAATCCACAGGCAGAGAGGAGAGATCTAGACATGAAAACATGGGCAGAGAGAAAGAAAAGAATGCGAGAAAGAGACAGAGAGGAGAGGAGATGCAATAGAGTAGATGGCCTGTGAACCCAGAGGAGAAACTCTCCTTGCTCCAGCCAAAATGAGATTCTAAAAAGCAAATTTGACCCCTGCTTAAAATTCTCTCCTGGCCGTGATTCCTGCAGGGGTCAGTTCAAATGTCTTGGGTGGGAATAGGTGACCCTCTCCATTTACCCCCGCTTCTCTCTCCAGCCCACTTCTCATCTGTCTTCAAATAAGAACCCTGCACTTCTGCCATGTGAGCCTTCTTAGGGTCCCCAAGAATGCCAGGCTCTTTCAGAACAATGTGCTTTTGTCTGTGTTTATCTCCGTCTATTCTACTCCCTTGTATTCTTTCTCTGGCAAACTCCTACTCATCCTTCAAGACCCATCTCCCATGTCTCCTCTCTGCCACACTTCCCTGACATCCCTCTGGAGGCATTATTCATCCTCTGGCACTCCGCCCCCCTCAATGTTTTTGTTCATATCCCTGTGAAATATAGACATGTCCGCCAGCTTGCATTAAAAAATGTCTGTGTTTACAAGTTTCTCCCTCTACACCTTCCTTCCTCTAGAACCACTCTGTTCATTCATTCATTTACTCATTCAAGAAATGTGCATTGAGAACCTACTGTGTGACAGGTATTATTCTAGGCACTGGGGATTTAGCATTGTACAAAATTCCCTGTCCTCTTGGAGGTGACATTTTGGGAGTTATGTTTGTGGGTGTATTAGTGAGACTTTTTCATAGTAAGAAACAGATAATCACTCAGGCTAGCTTGAATAAGGGGTATTATTGTAAAATGGTAGCAATAAGCAAGGCAGAAATCTCACGGAGGGCCAAGGGCAACTGTTCAGCTGAGCCTCTCAGCTTCGGTAACTTGTAACTGGCTCATTCATGGCCCCTCCCTGCCCCTCAAGCCATTTTGAAAACTTTTTATTGTGTTATGAAAGACACCCAGAAAAGTATGCATATCACAAGAGCACACCTTAATGAATTTTCACAAACTGTAACCCGTAAAGAGGTCAAATGACAGAACATTCAGTACCTCCCATTCTCCTTCTTTGTTTCATTTTTGAGATAAATTCCCATCCCAACTTTCTCGCCACTATTTATTGTGACATTTTGATTTCTGTTTTCAGTGGGTTCATTTTTCAAAACAGATTTATTGAGGCAAAACCTACATATCATAAAATCAGCCATTGTAATAAATTAACAATCCAATGATTTTTAGTAAATTTGTAAAGTGTAACCATGCCCACAATCCAGTGGTAGAACACTTCCATCATTCCAAACAATCTCTCAAGTTCATTTTCAGTCAGTATTCAGCTCTAGCCCCAGGCCCAGACAACCAGTATTCACATTTAGGTCTGTGATCCATTTTTTTTTAAAAAAAAATAACAACTTTATTGAGATATAATTCATGTACCATAAAGTCTACACTTTAAAAAGGTAAAATTCTATGTTTCTGGTATATTCACAAAATTGTGCAAATATCACTATCTAATTCCAGAACATTTTCATCTCCAAAAAGAAACCCCCTACCTATTCACAGTCACTCCCCATTTCTCCCTCCCTCCAGTCCCTGGAGATCACTGATCTACTTTCTGTCTCTCTGGATTTGCCTATTTGAGACATTTCGTATAAATGGAATTGTACGACATGTGTCTGGCTTCTTTCACTCAGTGTAATGTTTTCAAGATTCATCCTTGTTGCATCATGTATGAAAACTTCATTCCTTTTTATGGCCAAATATTAGTCCATTATATGGATTCACAACATTTTGTTTATCCATTCCTCAGTTGGTGGACATTTGGGTTGTTTCTACTCTTTGGCTCTTATGAATAATGCTGCTATGAACATTTGTGTACAAGTTTTTGTGTGGACATGTTTTCAGTTCTCTTACATATATACCTTCGAGTGGGATTGCTGGGTCATGTGCTAACTTTATGTTTAACGTTTCGACTGTGTTCTATTTGGAGTTAATTTTTGTGCGTGGCATGAGTTAAGAGTCTAAGTTTATTTTTTTGCATATGGATATCCAATTGTCCCAGGATAACTTTTTTAAAATCATGATTAGCATTGGATTTTGTCAAATACTTTTCCTGCATTTACTAAGTGAGGTATTGGAATCTTCAATTATTATTGTTGAATTATCTATTTCTCCCTTCAATTCCATCAATTTTTGCTTTATGTATTTTGGGGCTCTGTTGTTAGGCATATATATTTATAATTGTTACTTCCTAATGTATTAAGCATTTTATCATTATAAGATGTCTTTCTTTGTCTCTAGTAATGTTTCTTGTCTTAAAGTCTACTTTTTCTAGTAGTAATATAGCTACTCCCGCTGTCTGATGGTTACTGTTTGCTTGGGAAATCTTTTCCCATCTTTTTTACTTTCAGTCTATTTATGACCTTGAACCTATGGTGTGTCTCTTATTGACAGCATTTGGTTGGATCTTACTTTTTTTATCCAGTCTGACAATCTCTGTCTTTTGAATGGGATTTTTGGTTCCTTCCCTTTTAATGTGCTTATTTATATGGCTGGATTTACACCTGACATTTCTCTATTTGTTTTCTATTTTCTTAATGCCTTTTTCATTTTTCTGTTCCTCCTCTACTGATTTATTTTGTGTTAAATAATTACATTTTAGTTAAAAAATAAAAATTTCAATTCCTATCTTGATTTTTTTTACCATATTATTTCAAGTCATTTTCTCAGTAGTTGCTCCAGGGATTACAATTTCATTTAACTTATCACAATCTATTTCAGAATAATACTTCTTTAATTCTGGCAAAATATAGAAACTTTGCCCCAGTACTTCTTTTCTTCCCTTCTCTTTTGTACTATTCTTGTTATGTATATTACATCTATATGTGTTATAATAATTATAACACATATATAGTGTTATAATTATTTCTTATAACAATCTTGTATTTGTAAGAGAAGCTAAGAGAAGGAATAAGAAAAATATACATTATATTTACTCACATATTTATCATTTCTGGCACTCTTTGTTGCTTTTTGTGGATTCAGGTTAACACCTGGGGTCACTTCCTTTTAGCCTGAAGGGCTTTACTTAGTATTTCTTGTAAGGCAGACATGCTAGCAACAACTATTCTCAGTCTTTGTTTATCTGGGAATATCTTTATTTCGCTTCCATGCTGAAGGATTATTTTTAGCCAGATAGGGAATTCTTAGTTAAACATTTTTCTTTTCTTCTGGCAACTTAAATAAGTCATTCCATTGCTTCTGATCTTTATTGTTTCTGATGAGAAGTTGGCTGTTCTTTGTATTGTTGTTCCCCTGTACATGGTGAACTGTTTTTCTCTTGCTGCTTTCAAGAATGGTTATTTGTTTGTTTGTTTTGTCTTAGGCGTTGAACAGTTTGACTATATGAATGTAGGTGTGGATCTCTTTTTAATTATCCTACTTAGGGTTTATTGAGCTTCTTGGATAGGATGTGTAAGTTTTTCATCAAATTTGAGAAGATTTAGACCACTATATCTTCAAATATTTTTTTCTGCCCCATTCTCTTTCTACTCTTCTTCTAGGACACTCATTACAGATATGTTGGTACCCTTAATATTGCTTCCCATCTCCTCTGCACATGTGCACAGGCTCTGTTGGCCAGGAATGTGTCGGTACATTTGGCCTTCTTTGGTCTCTAACATACATGCACACAGCCTCTGGCTAACCTGGGATGTGTGAAAAAATCCCCTGTGGCTGTCTTACCTCTTAAAACTTCCTGATAAATCTGCACTAGTCTGTCAGTCCTTTGCTTACATGAAACAGAACTGCAACCTCAGATTGATGGAGCCACTGGTCCTTCATATTTGCTTGCCATTGAGATAACTTCAACTGACAATGATTTAAATTAAGTGAGCCCCTCCAGCATTGGTGGGGAAGGTTGTCATGGTACTCAAAGAGCTAGGGGAAGGGACATGAGATGTGAGCAGCCATAGACTCATGCTGTTCTTTCCCAAAGTTCAGTAGTTTTCATTAATAAATATTTCTCAGTTTTTTTTTATGCCTTTGGCAGAATTCCAGAGTGCTGAAGTGGTTGTTTTTGACAATTTTGTCTGACTTAGTAGTTGATTTTGGGGGCAGAGGTTTTGTAGCCCTCCTAACTTCATCATGCCAGAAGTCAGAAGCCCCTTGGTATGTTTTCAGAGCTTCTGGTTCTGTTATTTCCTGAACACTTCTGTCCTCCATATTTACAGTTCAATAGAAAGAATCTGATTGGACCAAACAGACTTGGGCAATGTCCCTGCTCCAAGGTATTTCATAAGTGACTGCCTGACTCTGCCTTGAAAGAGGTGGGAAGGTTAGGGGAGAAATTTCATCTGAAAGAAACAACTGCCTGTAGCCAGGGCCAAGTGTGGGCCACAAATTTGTTTATTGTGGTTTCAGCACAGGTCCAACTGATCCCAGATGTAGTTGGAAAGTGTTTCTGGGCAACCTTAATGAGGTAAATAAGGATTGGGCAATGGTATGATCAGGGAGGATTGGGATAGTGGGCAGCAAGGCTACTGGGTCCCCACTGTACCATGTGAAGCCAAGATAAGGCTGGTGAAGTGGGACTGACCAGATTGAATTGCTCTTGCCTCATTCCTGCCCTGCCCTGCTCCTGACTGTACCGTAAGTCACCACTGCCTCTGTCTGCAGTGAGTAGACGCTCTAGTGTCGAGTATAGTTCCCCACATTCTTTTCTGTGAGCATTCATTCATTCATTCATTTATCCATGCATGCATTCAAGCAGTATTTGATCACCCTCCTGTGTCCGATGGTGTGCTAGATGCTAAGAATGTTGTGGTGAGCAAAGAACACTTGGTCCTTCCCCCCACATAGCTTACAGTCTACTGAAGGCCAAGGATCCTTTCACCACAGAGACTGAGAGAGGCTAAACCTTTAAAGACAAGTTGGGTTGTTATTTTTAGTCTCTGGGAAGAAAATGTTTTGATTACCAGGTGAACAGCATCCACAAGTTTGCAGAGATTATGTTTAAACTATTTAAAATAACTTACTGTATCTAAAACCTTGAATATTTTGTCCATTTTCAAGTTCCTCTTGTGAGTTATTAATGTGTATCATTATTCATTAAAACAAGCCCAGTGAGACTCCTGTTTAGTGAACTTCATTATTAGTGAAAATATCATGATCTCCAAATGTACAGTAGAAACTCTGGTAACCGACTTCCATTTAAATATTCCTTCATTCTCCCTATGAAACACGTGGAGTGATGCCTTGAGTGCAATAAGCACTTGCAGCTGGTTTGCTACTCTCAGCATGTCCACCAGTTGTGCTGTACGCTTACTGCACGTCACTTGTGTGTGCTCCCAAACCTGTCTATGTCACTTGCACTTATAATTTTAATCATTTATCTAAATATAACATAAAACAATAAAATATAACAAGAAATACATATTTTTGATGTTAACTAAATGGAATGTTTTGGAAAGACTCAAGAAAAACAAGTAGCAAAAAAAATTATTTTGAATTGGGAGTGCTGTGAAAACCAGAAAAAGTTGGAGGAAAAAAAATCACAAATATCCAGAAGGAATTTCCATACATGAAGAAGTCTACTTGAAAATTATTTTAAAAATCCTCACTGAATCTTAAAGAATCCCAAATTAGAATTCATAGATGATTAATTGAAGGTTTAGTTTTCTACAGGAAAAACTGTGCAGAAATACGAACAGTGAAACTATGAGGGGAAAAAAAAAGGCCTTAGCTCTGGATTGAAAAAATGGCTAAATAAATGTATAATTGTATATTTTAACTTAAAAGAAAATGTGTAAGGTTATGTTTTATCATTTCCTTCCTAAACTTACTTTAAATATTTAAAAATATTATCATAAATATTATCTAAATGCTATCATTATCAAAATATTATCATAAAATTTTATCATTTTTGAGTAGGAGTCTTCCTCATTCTTTTCCCTAAAGATAATGAATGATGTCAGTTTCTTGTTTATTTTTTCACAGACTCTTTAGTCATATAAAACCTGAAAGACTCCCTTCTGTTTTATAACATAAATTAATGGACTTTTTGGATAAACCAACCAACTACAAGTTTCATGGAATAAGAAGCCCTTTACTGTATAAAAGATTATTTCATTTAAAAATTTCTTTATACATGTTGTTTGTCAAATAGGAAGTATAATATACTGTTTAAGAGCACATTGTGACACAGAGATATGATTTCTCCTTTTATTTAAAAATGTATAGTTTAATTTCAAACATTGGGGGATTAACTGGTTATCTTTTTTTAATAAAACTTTTTATTTTGGTAAAATACACATAACACAAAATTTACTATCTTAACCATTTTAAGTGTGCAGTTTAGTAGTGCTAATGTATTTATATTGTTATGTAGCCATCACACCATCATCTTCGGAACTCTTTTCATCTTGCAAATCTGACACTCTCTACCCATTAAACAAGAATTCCCCAATCTCCCCTACCCCATAGTGTTTGGCAACTACCATTCTACTCTCTGTCTCTATGAATTTGACTACTCTAGATTATTCATAGAGGTGGCATCATACAGCATTTATCTTTTTGTGACATTTTATGTCTATTTTTTCATCCATATTGTAGCATACATCAGAATTTCCTTCCTTTTTAAGGCTGAATAATATTCCATCATATGTATCTACCACATTTTGTTTATCCATTTATCTATCAATGGTCAGTTTGGTTGCTTCCAAGTTTTAGCTACTGTGAATTATGCTGCTATAAACATGAGTGTACAAATATTTCTTTGAGACCTTCCTTTAAATTCTTTTGGGTACATACCCCAAAGTGGAATTGCTGGATCATTTGGTAATTCTATTTTTAATTTTTTGAGGCTCTGATGCACCGTTTTCCACAGTGGCTGTACCATTTTACTTTTCCACCAACAGTGCACAAGGTTTCAATTTATCCACATTCTTGCCAATATTTCTTATTTTCTTTCTTTTTTTTTAAATAGTAGTCACCGTCACCCTATTGGGTGTGAGGTAGTAACTTATTATGGTTTTGATTTGCATTTCCCTAATTATTAGTGATGCGGAGAATCTTTTCATGTGCTTATTGGCGATTTCTATATCCTTTTTGAAGAAATGTATATTCAAGTCCTTTGTTCATTTTTGAATTAGTTTGCTTGATTTTTTTTGTTGTTGAGTTTTAGTAGTTCTCTCTATACTCTGGATATTAATCTCTTACACAATATATGATTTGTAATATTTTCTTCCATTCTGTAGTTGCCGTTTTACTTTGTTGATGGTATGGTTTGGTGCACGAAAGTTTTTAATTTTCATGAAGTGCAATTTGTGTATAGACATACCTTGTTTTATTGCACTTTGCTTTATTGTGCTTTGAAGATATTGCATTTTTTACAAATTGAAGATTTGTGGCAATCCTGCATTAAGCTAGTCTATCAGTGCCATTCTTCCAACAGCATGTGCCCACTTCATATCTCTGTGTCACAATTTGGTAATTCTTGTAATAGTTTAAAATTTTTGATTACTTTTATATCTGTTATGGCAATTTGTAATCAGTGATCTCCCATCCAAGTACTAACCAGGCCTGACCCTGCTTAGCTTCCCAAATCAGATGAGATCGAGCACATTTAGGGTGGTATGGCCATAGACTATAATCAGTGATCTTTGATCTTTGTTATTGTTTTGGGATGCCACAAACCATGCCCATAGAAGATAATGAACTTAATCAATATATGTTATTTGTGTTTTTTTTTTCTTGAGATGGCGTCTCACCCTGTCACCCAGGCTAGAGTGCAGTGGTACAAACACTGCAGCCTCGAACTCCTGTGTTCAAGTGATCCTTCCACCTCGGCCTCCTGAGTAGCTGAGCCTACAGGCACGTGCCACCTTACTCAGCTAATTATTTTCATTTTTTTAGAGATGGTGGTCTTGGTATGTTGCTCAGTCTGGTCTCAAACTCCTGGTTTCCAGGTCATCTTCCTGCCTCAGCCTCCTGAGTCACTGGGATTACAGGCATGAGCCACCATGCCTGACTCCTGTGTTGTGTGTGTTCTGTCTACTCCACCAGCCAGCCATTGGCTCATCATTGTCCCTCTCTTGGGGTCTCCCTGTTCCCTGTGATACAACAATGTTGAAATTAGGCCAGTTAATAACCCTACAATGGCCTTTATGTGTTCAAGTGAAATGAAGAGTCACATGTCTCTCACTTGAAATCAAAAGCTGGAAATGGTTAAGCTTCGTGAAGAAGTTGAGACAGGCCAAAAGCTAGGCCTCTTGTGCCAGTCAGTCAAGTTGTGAATGCAAAGGAAAACTTGAAGGAAATGAAAAGTGCTACTTTGGTGAACACATGAATGATAAGAAAGTGTAACAGCCTAGTTGCTAATATGGAGAAAGTTTTAGTGGTTTGGATAAAAGATCAAACCAGCCACGATATTCCCTTAACCCAAAGCTAATCGAGAGCAAGGCTCTAACTGTCTTCAATTCTATGAAAGCTGAGAGAGGTGAGAAAGCTGCAGAAGAAAAGTTGGAAGCTATCAGAAGTTGGTTTATGAGGTTTAAGGAAAGAAGCTATCTCTATAACATAAAAGTAGAAGGTGAAGCAGGAAATTCTCATGTAGAAGCTGCATAAGGATATCCAGAAGATCTAGCTAAAATAATGGATGAAGCTGGCTACACTAAACAGCAGGTTTTAAATGTGGATGAAACAGCCTTCTATTGGAAGAAGATGCCATCTAGCACTTTCAGAGCTAGAGAGAAGACAATTCCTGGCTTCAAACCTTCAAAGGATAGGCTGACTCTCTTGTTAGGGGTCAGTGCAGCTGGTAACTTGAAGTTGAATCCAATGCTCATTTACAATTCTGAAAACCCTGGGGTCCTTAAGAATTATGATAAATCTGCTCTGCCTGTGCTCTATAAATGGAACAACAAAGCCTGGATGACAGTACATCTGTTTACGGCATGGTTTGCTGAATATTTTAAGTTCACTGTTGAGACCTACTGCTCAGAAAAAAAGGTTCCTTTCAAAATATCACTGTTCATTGACAATGCACCTGGTCACTCAAGCGCTCTGAAGGAGATGTATTAATACAAGGAGAGGAATGTTTCCATGCCTGTTAACACAACAACCATTTTGAAGTGAATGGATTAAGGTATATTTTTAACCTGAAAGCTTGTTATTCAAGAAATACACTTTGTAAGGCTATAGCTGCCATAGACAGTGATTCCTCTGATGGATCTGGGTAAATTGAAAACCTTCTGTAAAGCGTTCCCTATTCTAGATGCCATTAAGAAGATTGCTGAAGGTAAAGTATTAACATTAACAAGAGTTTGGAAGAAGTGTATTCCAACCCTCATCTCATGTATGACTTTGAGAGGTTCAATACATCAGTGGAGATAGTAACTGCTGATGTGGTGGGAATAGCTTTGAGACCTAGAATTAGAAGTAGAGCCTGGAAATGTGACCGAATTGTTGCAATCTCATGATAAAACTGGAACAGATGAGGAGTTGTTTCTTATAGATGAGTGAAGAAAGTGGTTTCTTGAGATGGAATTACTCCTGGTGAAGATGCTGCGAATATTGTTGAAATGACAGCAAAGGATTTAGAATATTACATAAACTTATTTGATAAAGTAGTGGCAGATTTTGAGAGGACCAACTCCATTTTTGAAGGAAGTTCTACTGAGGGTAAAATGCTATCAAACAGTATCACATGATATAGAGAAATCTTTCATGAAAGGAAGAGTCAAGCAATGCGGCAAACTTTCTTGTCTTATTTTAAGAAATTGCCACAGCCACCCCAACCTTCAGCAACCACCACCCTGATCAGTCAGTAGCCATCAACCTCAGGCAAGACCCTCCACTAGCAAAAAGATTAGGACTTGCTGAAGGCTCAGATATTGTTAGCATTTTTTAGTAATAAAGCATTTTTAAGTTAAAGTATGTACATTGTTTTTAGACCTATTAAGTGTACTATTGCACACTTAATAGACTATAGTATAGTGTAAACATAACTTTTACATGCACTAGGAAACAAAAAATTTCATGTGAATCACTTTATTGTGACATTCATTTTATTGTGGTGGTCTGGAACGAAACCCACAATATCGCTGAGGTATGCCTATATTTTTAATTTTGTTGCCTGTGCCTTTGGTGTCATAGCCAAGAAATAATTGCCAAATACAATGTTGTGAATCTTTTGTCCTATGTTTTCCTCTAGGAATTTTATAATCTTAACTCTCATGTTTAGGTCTTTGATCAATTTTGAGTTAATTTTTGTATGTGGTGTTAGGTAAGGTACTGGTTGTCTTTTTGTTATTGATTTCCAACTAACTTAATTCCATCATGGTCAAAGAACACATTCCATATGATTTCTATACTTTGAAATTTTTTGAGAGTTGCTCTAAAATCCATCTTGAAAACAAAATGAATTCTGGCCGGGAATGGTGGCTCACAGCTGTAATCCTAGCACTGTGGGGGGCTGAGGCAGGAGGATTGCTTAAGGTCAGGAGTTTGAGATCAGCCTGAGAAAGAGTGACACCCTGTCTCTACTGAAAATAGAAAACTTAGATGGGCAACTAAAAATAGAAACAGAAAATTAGCTGGGTGTAGTGGTGAGTGCCTGTAATCCCAGCTACTCGGGAGGCTGAGGTAGGAGGATCGCTTGAGCCCAGGAGTTTGAGGTTGCTGTGAGCTAGGCTGATGCCATGGTCCTCTAGCCTGGGCAACAAAGCCAGACACTGTCTCAAAAACAAAATGAATTCTGAAATTTTTGGATACAGGGCTCTAACACATGGCAAGTAGATCAAGAGTGTTCTGTCCTTCAAATCTATATCCTAGAACTTCCACTTAAAGGAAGATGAAGTAGGTGTACTTTTCTCTATTCCTCTTCTAAGTATAGTTAAAAACCATGGTCATTACATATAGAATAAACACTAGAAAATTCTGCAGGGTGAATAGAAGAGGAAAGACATGAAAGGAGCCTTTGGCATGTACTCACCAGAAAATTGGTTTCCCTGATCATCACCTAAGTGCACATTTGGGAATAACACCAATTGTGTATTGGACAGAGGTGGGGGGAGGGGGGAGGGGATGGGTGTATGCCTACATGATGAGTGCGACGTGCACTGTCTGGGGAATGGGCACGCTTGAAGCTCAGACTCGAGGGAATGGGAGGGACATGGGCAGTATATCTAACCAGAACTTTTGTACCCCCATAATAAGCTGAAATAAAAACAAACAAACAAAAAAAGAGCCTTTGGAACTCAAGAAATGATGGTAAATTCCACTAGTTTACTTTTTGTCTCATATATGCTGGACTTAGAGCTAAAGAAGCTGGCAACCTAGAAGTGCCAATGAACATAGGCAAAAAAACAAAACAATACCTCAACAAAAGCCTGCTCTTTCCAACCAAAGGACCAGGAAAAGGGTAGCCTATCAAGACATAAAATGTTTAGACAATAACCACTCTACTTCAGCCAAGCACCACAGAAAACACTGTGGCTCCACTCCCACCAGCAAAGGCCAAGTGGGGAGCTTATATTTAACCCTTGAAAGTCTATAATAAAGTGCCCCAAAACTGCACCATAGTGATATCAGAGAATACTAAGTAGACAGCAAAGACTTTTATTCTCAGCAGCTGGTAATGTAGTACTCTCCAGTAATGTAGTGGAGATCATGTGAGAGGCTGGAAGTCCCACCTCTGCTCAGAAATAATGAGGATCTCTCCCCTTTAGGTGTCAGTGGAGTCTGAGTGGAGAAACTGGACTACTACCTGCACCTGGAAATCATGAGGTCGTGTCCCTCCCTCCCTCTTCCAGCGCAGTGTCAGAAAAAGCCAGTAAAAGAGAGAGCTTTAGAAAGATCCATAGTCTCATAACATAATATGGAAATGTCCAGGTTTTAATAAAAAAACAAAACGTCATGCCAAAAACCAGGAAGATATCAAACTGAATAAAAAAAGATAATTGATAAATGTCAACACTAAGAAGCAGAGATGCCAAAATTATCTGACAGATTTGAAAGCATCCATGATAAAAATGCCTCAAGAGGCAATTACAAACATTCTTAAAACAAATGAAAAAAAAACAAAAACAAAAGAAAGCCTCAGCCAGGAAATAAAAGATAAAAGAAAAAAACCAAAGGAAATATTAGGACTAAAAAAATATAATAACTGAAATTAGAAGTTGAGTAGATGGGATCAACAGTGAAATGGAGGACAGAGGAAAGAATCAGCAAACTGGAATATACAAATATGGAGATTACCTAATCTGAACAACAGAAAGAAAATACAATAAAAAAAGATGAACAGAGCTTCAGGGACATGTGGGACTATAACAAAAGAGCCAATATTCAGAATATCAGAGTCCAGGAAGGATAGGAGAAAGAGAGTGGGGCTAAAAAAGTATGAAAAGAAATAATGGTGGAAATCCTTCCAGATTTGTTAAAAGACATAAACTTACAATTCAAAAAGCTGGATGAACTGCAAACAGGATAAACCTAAAGAACTCCATATTAAGATACATCATAATAAGCTTATTAAAAACTAAAGATGATGGAGAAAATCTTGAAAGCAAACAGATAAAAACATCACCTTACCTCTAGGAGAAAACAATTGAATGGTGGTTTGGTCTCTCTTCAGAAATCATGGAGGTAGAGTGATGTCAGCCAGATGGCATTATAGGAGCTTTCTGCAGCCATCCCCTGCAGTAGTGTCAATTTTGATACCTATCCACAAAAAGAATATCTTTGTGGAAGTCCAGGAATCCAGTGGAGAAGTTCCAGCACACCAATGAGCAACAAATCCAAGAATATACTCATTGAGGCAGTAAGAAGAGCATTTTCACTTTACCCATGTCACCCTTCCCCCAAGGTGGCACAGCTCAGTGCCAAGAGACTCCTTGGGCCTGTGATTTTTCCAATGTGGGAAAGTGAGAGTGTAGTGAATGAGCCCAGTTCCCACAGCCATGTGGAATGGTGACCAAGAGGCCCACTTCTTTCTTGCCCAACCCAGAATACTGAGGTTATCAGCACATCTAAGTTGTTGGGAGAAGCTGGGAGCAGGAAAGAGAGTCTGTGGATTTTACTAAACACTCCATAGACTCTATCAAGAAGCCTGCCCATAAGCCCACGTAGGATTCCTTGCCTATGTTTCCCAGTGGGCTCATGGACATCCTAAACTCTCTGCACCTCCTCCGCAGCTCCTTCCTGAAGCTGGCTGTCTGCAAATATCTCATGCAGACAGCCAGCTCAAATCTGCAGGATTGGGAGAAGGCACAAAAAGTTGAGTATTTTAAGGCACTGCTTTAGGGAAAACAAACAGGAGGCCCTCAACACCTGGCCTGGCTTTGCAGGATAGAGAGAAGGCATATAATCTTAAGAATCTCCCCACCCCTGAGAGGGAACAAGAGGTGTGGGGTGAATATATCTATATAAAAGTCCTGAAAGAACCTCAGAATACCTAGTCGGGCTGTTGGGTGAAGATGTTTCTCTCCCAAAGCCAGTCAGTAAAAAGTAGAGGAGGTGACTACTTCTTCAAATATGAAGACAACAGTGCAAGATTTCAAGGAACATGAAAAATCAAGAAAACATGACACCGCCAAAGGAATAAAATAATATTCCAGTAACCAACTCCCCCATGGAGATCTACAAATTGTCACACAAAGAATTTAAAATAATTGTTTCAAGGAGACTCAGTGAGCAACAAGAGAAAATGGATGGACAACTCAACAAAATTAAAAAAACAATATAAGAACAAAAGGAGTTCAACAAATAGGTAGAAATCATAAAAATGAGCTAAACAGAAATTCTGAGGCTGAAGAATACAATAAATGAAATGAAAAATGCTATTAGCATCAAGAGCAGACTTGGTCAAGCATAATAAAGAATTTGTAAGCTCAAAGACAGGTCATTTGAAAATGCCCAGCCAGAGGAGAAAAAGGAAAATAGAATGAAAAAGAATGAAGAAAGCCTATGGAAATTGTGGGACACCATAAGGAGAACTAATATTCACACTCTGGGAGTCTCATAAGGAGACTAGAGAGAGAAAGATATAAAAAGCTTATTTAATGAAATATAGTTGAAAACTTCCCAAATCTGGGAAGAGGTATGGACATCAAGGTATTATCTATGAACATCTGTTGGCAAATTTCTCAGGAGAAATCTTGCAGGCTAGGAGACAGTGAGATGATATATTCAAAATTATTGAAGAAAAAAATTCTCAACCAAGAATGCTTTACCTGGCAAAACCATGTTTCCAGAAATGAAGAAGAAATAAAGACTTTTCCAAACAAACAAAGCTGAAGGAGTTTATTACCAGTAGGCTTACCTTACAAGAAATGCTAAAGGGAGTTTTTCAAGCTAAAATCAAAGGATATATATTAGTAGCATGGAAACACATGAAAGTATAACACTCACTGGTACATGTAAGTATATACTCAAATTCAGATTACTACTTTAATGGTGGTGTATAAATCACTTATAACTCTAGTATAAAGGTTAAAAGACAAAAATATTAAAAGTAACTATAGCTTCAATAATTTGTTAATGGCTACAGAATATAAAAAGATATAAATTATGACATCAGAAACTTAAAATGTGGGGGTGGGGGGTAAAGTGTAGAGTTTTTGTATGCAATTGAAGTTATGAAATATAGACTGTTATAAGATGTTTTATGTGAGCCTTATCACAACCACAAAGCAAAAACCTATAGTAGATACACAAAGAGACAGGAATCAAAGCATAGCACTACAGAAAATCATCAAATCACAAAGGAAGGCAGCAAGAGAGGAACAAAAGAACAAGAGATCTACAAAAGAGCCAGAAAACAATTAACAAAATAGCAATAGTACGTCCTTACCTACCAATAATTACCTTAAATGTAAATGGATTAAATTCTCCAATCAAGACATAGAGAGACTGAATGGATTAAAAAAAATAACAAGACCCAAATATATGCTGCCTAAAAGAGACTCACTTCACCTTTAGGGACACACATCAATTCAAGTGATGAAAAAGATATTCTATGCAATTAGAAACCGAAAGAGAGCGAGGTAGTTACATCAGACAAAATAGGCTTTGTGTCAAAAACTGCATTAAGGTCAAAGAAGGTCATTATATAATAATAAAGGGGTCAATTCATGAATAGGACATAACAATTGTAAATATATATGCAGCCAACATTGGAGCAACTAAATATAAAAATCAACTATTAACAGATCTAAAGGGAGAAATAGAGAGCATTACAATAATAACAGTGGATTTCAATGCCCCACTTTCAACAGTGGATAGATCATCCAGACAGAAAATCAATAAGGAAACATTAGACTTGGACTATACTTTAGACCAAATGGACCTAACAAATATATATAGAACATTTCATCCAACAGCAGCAGAATACACATTCTTCTTAAGTGCACACGGAGCATTTTCCATGGTAGATCATATGTTAGTCCACAAAACCAGTCTTAACAAATTTGAGAAGAGAGAAGTCATATAAGGCATCTTTTATGACCACGGTGCTATGAAACTAGGAATCAATAACAGGAGGAAAACTGGAAAACTCACAAAAATGTGGAAATTAAACAAAATGCTTCCCAACAACCAATGGGTCAAAGAAGAAATCAGAAGAGAAATTTAAAATATCTTGAGACAAATGAAAATGGAAATACAACATACCAAAACTTATGAAATGCAACAAAAGCAGTTCTATAAGGGAATTTTATATAACTAAAAGTAGTTCAGAGAGGGAAGTTTTATAAATATCTACCTGAAAAAAAAGGAAAGATCTCAAATAAACAACATAACTTTGCAATGCAAGGAACTAGGAAAGTAAGAATTAACAAAATCCAACATTAGTAGAATAAAGGAAATAACAAAGATCAGAGTAGAAATAAATGAAATAGAGATTAGGAAAACAATAGAAAAGATTAAAAAACACTAACACTGCTGTCAGTGTAAGCTACTCTGGGACCTAAAATCAGGCACAATCATCCCACTGCTTCTACCACTGTGGACCAAAGACTGGTCTATCTGATGTTCAAATCCCCAGCAAAACTTTACCACAGCCTCAAATAATAACTATATCCTAAGCCATCAAGGAAATCAAAATACCACTGACCCAGTATACTGCCTAAAAATTCATACAAAGATCACACTACTGCAGGCACTCAAAATCAAAGCCAAATGTTCTATTCAACCAACAACATATATATATCTTTAGGAAAAAATTCTTCCCATCAAAAGCAATTTCAAAACATTAGAACAGGTGACTGCTAAATCAGATACACAGATATCAATGGAAGGATAGGAAACATGAAAGAACAAGGAAATATGGCACCAGCAAAGGACCACAACTTTTGTTCAGTAGTAGATCTCAATCAAAAAGAATTCCTTATAATGCCACATAAAGAATTCCAAATATTGATTCTAAAGAAACCAGTAAGATGCAAGAGAAATCCGAAAAGCAATACAAAGAAATCAGAAAATCAATTTGGGATATGAATGAGAAATGTACTAAGGAGACAGATTCTTAAAAAAAAAAATCCAGAAATTCTGGAGCTGAAAAACTCATTGGAGGAAATACAAAACACATTCACAAGCTTCAAAACTAGGCTAGATCAAGCAGAAGAAAGAATCTCAGACCTTGAAGACAAGTCTTTTGAAATAATTCAAACAAAATTAAGGAAAAAAATTTAAAAAGAATGAACAAAGCCTTTGAGATATCTGGGGCTACATAAAGCAATGGAACTTACAAAGTGTCAGTATTCCTGAGGAAGAAGAAAGATCAAAAAGTTTGGAAAACCTATTTAAGGAAATAATAGATAAAAACTTCCCAGGACCGCTAAGAGAGTTAGACATTCTGATACAGGAAGCCCAGTGATCACCAGGCAAATACATTGCAAAAAGGACTTCACCACAATATGTTATAATCAGAATCACTAAAGTCGAAGTGAAAGAAATAATGTTAAAATTAACAAGAGAAAAGCATCTAGTCACTATAAAGAAAACCCCATCAGACTAACAGTGGACCTTTCAGCAGAAACCTCACAGCCAGAAGAGAATGGGATGGCATTTTCAAAGTGCTGAAAGGAAAAATTGCCAGTCAAGAATTGTATATCCTGCCAAAATAAGCTTCACAAATGAAGGAGAAATAAAGTCTTTCCCAGAAAAGCAAACATTGAGAGAGTTTGTCACCACTAGAGCAGACCTACAGGAAATGCCCAAAAATGCCTTGAACATGGAAATGAAAGGTCAATATCCATCATCATGAAAATATAAACCTCAAAGATCTAATAAAACAATAACACAAAAGAGGAAGAGAAAGGAATTAAATGGCAATATGACAGAAGTTTATCAAACCACAAAGAAAAAAAGAAAAAGAAAAGGAAAGAATGAATTTATAAAATAATTAGAAATCAATTAACAATATGACAAGAACAAAGCCTCACATATCAATACTAATCTTGAATGTAAGTGAATTAAATGCTCCAGTTAAAAAGTATAGCTTGGCAGAATGGCCAAAAAAATGATCCAACTATATGCAGCTTTGCAGCTTACAAGAAACTCACCTTACACATAAAGACACATATAGGCTGAAAGTAAAGGGGTGGAAAAAGATATTGCACACAAATAGAAACTAAAAGTGAGCAGAAGTAGCTATACTTATGTCAGATAAAACAAACTTTAAATAAAAAACAGTAAAACAAAAATATAAAGAAGGTCATTACATAATGATAAAGGGATCAATTCAGCAAGAGGATATAATGATTCTAAATGTCTATGCATGCAACATCCAAGCACCCAGATTCACAAAATAAATATTACTAGACCTAAAGAAAGAGATAGATACAAACACAATAATGCTGGTGGACTTCAGCACTCCACACACAGGACTAGATGGATCATCAGGACAGAAAATCGACAAAGAACCATTGGACTTAGACTGTAAACCAAGTGGACTTAGACATTTATAGAACATTCTATCCAACAACTACAGAATATACATTCTTTTCATCAGCACGTGGCATATTCTCCAAGATAGACCACATTTTAGGCCATAAAACAAGTCTTACCAAATTTTAAACAATGGAAATCATATCAAGTATATTCTAAGACCACAGTGGCATAAAGCTAGAAATCAATTCCAACAGGAACTCTCAAAACTATACAAATACATAGAAATTAAACAACATGCTTCTGAATGATCACTGGGTAAATAAAAAAATAAAGATGGAAATTAAAACATTTTTGAAATAAATGGAAATAAAAATATAATATACCCAAACTGGAGGGATACAGAAAAAAGCAGTGCCTACTCTGCCAGCACACCAGACAGGCATCTGGCCACGATGGGCCAAGCCACCTGTGCCACTCTGGTGCTGCCCTCGGGGAGGCAGAGTCCCTGCATGGAAAGGAGGCTGTAGGGCAAAGGGGAATGTGTCATGGAAAACAGTTTTAAAGATTTTGATACCATTTAAGTTATGTAGCCTGTAGGTGTTCACAGCTAACAAACTGTGTTTCTCCTGAGCCCATGGAAGGTGGGTTGTGAGGCCCTGGCGGTCAGCACGCCTCCCTGGGCCACCTCCTGCTCAGACAGGGGAGTGAAAACAAGTGAAGTGAGATTTAAATAATAATAATTGCGCACAGTACAGGGAAACAGGACTTTCAACCCTAATGGTGGGAGTGTCCATTTGTCCAATCTTTCTTGCAGCATTTGGGCAGTTATCAGAAGTCTTAGAAATATTTATACATTTTGGCTGGGCACGGTGGCTCACGCCTGTAATCCTAGCACTCTGGGAGGCAGAGGCAGGCAGATCGTTTGAGCTCAGGAGTTCGAGACCAGCCTGAGCAAGAGCGAGACCCCGTCTCTACTAAAAATAGAAAGAAATTATATGGACAGCTAAAAATATATATAGAAAAAAAATTAGCCAGGCATGGTGGTGCATGCCTGTAGTCCCAGCTACTTGGGAGGCTGAAGCAGGAGGATTGCTTGAGCCTAGGAGTTTGAGGTTGCTGTGAGCTAGGCTGACGCCATGTCACTCACTCTAGCTCAGGCAACAGAGTGAGACTCTGTCTCAAAAAAAAAAAAAAAAAAAGTTTATACATTTTGACCCAGCAATTCCACTTCTAGGATTGTGTTCCAAGGAAATAGTTGGACAACTGCACAAAGATCTATGCATAATGACATTGGTTACAGTTTTTTCACCATAGCAAACAACTGAAAACAACCAAAATATCCAGCAATTAGAGACTGGATAATAAATAGCAGTAACTTTGTGTAATTCTGGGCATCTATTAAAAAAGATTCTGCTGCTGTTTCACATTTATTGACATGGAAAGATGGTTATAATATTTTAAGTGAGGAAAGCAGATCTCAGAACACTATATTCACTCTCATTTTTATAGATAAAAAATATATTTATTCACTTCAGCAATATTTTTTTCCCAGACCACTATTTCATTAAAGGTGATTTCATGCTGAGACTGTACCATGTGGAGGCCCAGTTTTACACAGGTTACTCTCCAGATTAGTTTATAGCCCCATGTTGTGAAGGCTGCAGGTAGAGTGTGTACATTACTTTGCACAGTGTCTGACACATAGTAGGTGCACAAAGGTGGAAAAAGTAAATTTTACTTCCAGAAAGTCCCTTAAACTGTTAAAGAGAATGCCTCTCTAGGATGGTTTGGTATTTTAATATTAGTAGAGTAGAAAGTATGATATACAATTTGGCAAAGTTCAGTATCCAGAAAGCATGTAGTGGGTGTGATCTCAATTTTGAAAATATAATACATGTACCCATAAGAAAAGTCTGTAAAGATATAAATAAAAATGTTAAAAGTGTTTGAGTAATGTTGTATTATGAGTGATTTTTGTCTCTTTTCTGCTTTAACACACCCAACCTCATGTGAGTAGAACAGACAAGTCTTCATTACTGTCTTTCTCCTCACTCAAAGTTCTTTTCAAAAAGACTTTAATTACTGATATAAAGTAAAACAATTACTTGTTGGTTGGCTGAGAATTGCTAAAAATTAATAAATAGTTTGGAAATTATTTAGTAAATTCTAATTACTTAGCAAAAGTAATTAAAATATTTATAAGTGAACACCCATAAAACACCACCAAGCAAATACATTACTCAATAAATGGTTTAATTAGTATTTCATTACTAGAAATTAATCTCAGTAACCAAACATTACTACAAATTACATGTGGGATGGACAACTTATTTTACTGCTATTAATGAGTTCAATTACTAAGTTTGTGTGAGTCTAATTCCTTTCTGCTTCCCCCCCGGCCCCTCCTTCTGCACCTACCCAGGCAATTTCCCACACATGGGGCCTGAATTAGGTGTTGGGGCTGGTCTGGCACCCCCCACATTGCTGGGGATCCCTGGCACATGGATTTACAATTTTCCTCAGCTTATATCTTGGTTGTCTTGCTGAAATACAGGCCCTACGTACCTCTTAATCAACTGGAATCAGACTCTAGGGGCCAGTGGTCTTCTAACCACAAATATACTCTCCTCTGGAGTATTCTAAGTCGCTTGGCTGTAAGACTCGATTCCTTCCCCACTCCTGTGCCAAGGCCTTTCTGGCACCAGCTTGTGTTCCTGGTTTACATCCCAGGCTGGGTGGGTCAGGGCTGGGCTGGGCTACTGCTAAGTCATAAAAGGGCATCTTTATACAGATTAGAAAAACAAGTCCTGGCTGAGCGTAGTGGCTCACACCTGTAATCCCAGTGCTTTGAGAGGCCAAGGAGGGAGGATTGCTTGAGACTGGGAGTTTGAGACCAGCCTGGGCAACATAGTGAGACCCTGTCTATAAAAAAAATAAAAAAATAAAAAAATTAGCCAGGTGTGGTTGTGCACACCTATAGTCCCAGCTACTCAGGAGACTGAGGCAGGAGGATCGCTTGAGGCTAGGAGTTCAAGACCAGCCTGAGCAACATAGCAAGATTCTGTCCCTACAAAAGATAGAAAAAATTAGCTGGGCATGGTGGCATGCACCTATAGTCCTAGCTGCTTGGGAGACTGAGGCAGGAGGATTGCTTGAACCCAGGAGTTCAGGGTTACAGTGAACTATGATTGGGCCACCGCACTCCAGCCAGGGTGACAGAGTGAGACCCCATCTCTAAAAAAAGAAAAAAGAAAGAAAGAAAAGAAAGAAAGAAAGAAAAAGAAAGAAAAGAAAAATGAGCCATTTTCTCCACACAGATGCAGTCACACACCAGGGTAGATTTCAGCTCCTACTTGTTCCTCGGTTTCCCAAGAGAAAGACTCAGACTAGAGCGAGTTGTACGGGGGCATGCTCTCAGGAGTGAGGGAAGCAGGATTGGGTAGGCGGGGAAGCTGAACACCAACCCCGCGGGAAGCTCTGAAGCTGGGATAATCCGTCCAAAATGTCCCGGATTGAGACAACAGTTGGGGGGAGGCTTTGTCATCTCAAATGACTAGACATCAGTTGGGGGCTACTCTGGGGAACTCTCGGGGGCTGAGGGCAATTCCTGGAGGGGACTCAGTTGCCAACTGTTAGCAGCCCACACTCTCCGCAGCTGGAGCAATGAGTGCCTCGGCTCTGAAGGAGGACTGTGGGCAGCACACTCCAGCGTCCACTACAGTCCCTTTATTACGTGCAACCTGGACAACCACATGTGAAGGCCCTCCTGGAGGTGGCCTGAGGAGTGTGGTGTCCTGCTGGCGTATCACTGAGGCACACGCTGTCTCAGTGTTCTGCTGGGGACGGGGGGAGTGTCACTTGGGGTGTTAGAGTGGACTCTCGCTGGGACTTACACCTAGACCGTAAGCTCCATGAGGGGAGGCTCACGTCTCATGGCATCCCCAGACCTCAGCACAGTTCGAGGCTCCATTGACATTTGCTGGCTGGATGTGTAACAGTAAAGACAAATATTCACTTAGCGGAGGAAAATACAGAGAATCTGATCTAATCTGAGGAGTCAGGGAAGTTTCCCCAAAGAAGTGACGCTTGAGCTGAGATCCAAGGCATGGGTAAGAGTGAACCAGGCAAAGTGGGGGTGCAGGGAGCTCCCCAAGCCTCCCCTGGGCAGGTCTTCACCTTTGCCACCTCCCGTGTATGTCCCCTGGGAAGAAACCGAGAGGACCTGAGAAGTCATGCTCCCTGAATTTCTCCTGTTATCTGTTGCCAGAATGTGTCCTTTGTCCTTACCACAGCCTTATCTTGTACAAGATTCATGTGTCAAAGAGCTTGTTTCCACCAAACCTCAGCCCAGGCCACTGGGGGATGAATTTGCCAAGACCTGGAGATGCTTTCTGGAGCGGGAGATACAGGTGGGGTGTCCTGGCTGGAGGTGGAGGTGGAGGTGGGGCTCACCATGGGTCACCCGTGGGGTGTCTTGCAGGCAGATGCTGCCTATTGTGGAGGAACCGAGGCTGGAAACAGCTGGGCTGCACCACATCTAAACTCCTGTTTCCCACCTGGCCTCGTCTGCGTCCCGCCCCATCATGGCCTGCTGTACACACCTCACCACCCCAGGACTGTGCTCTGCTCATTTCTCCTCCACACCTGCGCAGGTGGCCTCCCCTCTCGCCAGGATCACCTCTTGATGCACAAAATATACCCCAGAGCCCCTCCACGGGTCCCTGCCCAGCCACTCTCCGTCATGCTGCACTCAGCCCTTTCTGCGTTTCTGCAGCCCCCAGCTGCAGATTCTTTAGGGCAGAGACTGGGTTTGTTTTAGGAATCCCATGCCTGGTTCCACACCTGGTCCAGAGCATGGAGGTTGGAAAAAGGCTGGAGGAGAAAGAAGACCCAGTGTGCCCATCCCTCTTAGGCTGCTCTGGTTGGTGCCAGGCAGTGTGCACTATGACGTGGGTGACGTGTGCTGGGTCTCTCCAGGCAGACGGAAGGTGAGGGGTGCCACAGGCCTGGCTTCTGCTGGTGGCAGCAGAACAGGGAAGAAAAGAGGAAGATGGGAAGTTCATGTTTGTCGTGTCTGGGGCTTTGCCTGCCTTGTCCTTAATCAGTCTATAGGTAATGAGCTGCCTCTCCCCAGCTTGGCAGAACACCATTAATCACAGCAGGAGAAAGCCCTTAGCAGTGTCTATGGGCTCAGGGGAAATCTGGCTCCTCGGGTGGGCCCTTCTTGCCTAGGGCACTGAGAGGGCCCCAGGGATGCAGGGGCTCCTCTCTGAGGGTCCCTGGGGTGACTGGGGAGGGGCCCTGGGGCCCTGTGGCAGATGAGGCCACTGTAGGAGGAAGGGTATCTTCCTCTTCCTCCTAGCTTCCACATTTCACTTTTGTTCATGGTGAAAATGTGCCTAGCTCCAGATAAGATACTTTTCCAGACTCCCTTGCTGCTAGGGAAGGCCATGTGACACAGTTCAGACTAATGAGGCATAAGCTAAAATCTTTGGGGTGGGCTCTAGGAAGTCTTTCCCTTTCCTGATAAAAGACTGTGGATGCTACCAATGCTGCTCCTTCTTGTACTTTCTCCTTGTTGCCTTGAATGAAGACTTGAAGGCTGGAGCTGCAGCAGCCATTAGCCTCTATGAGGGAAAGGCCAAGAGAATTCCAGTAATGCCAGCCCTGACATTGATGAGTTGATAAACCAATGCCAGTAATCGTCTTACCTCTAGATTTCTGTCATGTGAAAAGAATAAATCTCTGTTTGGGCCACTGTCAGTTGTATATTTTGTTACCTGCAGCTGAACACATTTCTCTGAAAGTTTTTTTTTTTTTTTTTTTTTGATACAGAGTCTTACTCTGCTGCCCCGGGTAGATAGAGTACAGTGGTGTCATCATAGCTCACTGCAACCTCAAACTCCTGGGATCAAGTGCCTCAGCCTCCCGAATAGCTGGGACTACAGGTGCACACTGCCACGCCTGGCTAATTTTTCTATTTTTTTTTTTTTAGTAGAGATGAGGTCTTGCTCTTGCTCAGGTTGGTCTCGAACTCCTGAGCTCAAGCAATCCTCCCACCTCGGCCTCCCAGGGTGCTAGGATTATAGGTGTGAGCCACCATGCCTGGCCTGAACACATTTCTAATATAGAGGGGAACTGTGAGTAGTGCCAGCCTCACTGCAGAGATGCCCATGGTACCCAGAGTAACCCAGACATTCCCAGCTTCTCCGGCCATTGGGCATGAGTGAGGTTACAGTGGTAATAGTAACCGAAATGTCACTAGCTCTGCCCCTCTGATCATGCAGTATCTCCACTTCTTTGTCCTTTAAAATCTCCATATTCAACCCCTTTTAGCTACCTCTGTCATTAAGAAAGTATTAAACTCTGTGTAATGGAGTGCCTAATAAGGAAAAACTAGATTTTTATGGCAAATAAGCGATGTTTCTTCTCTTAATTGGGCAACTTCGAGGTATGTAGGCAAACACATTGCTCTGGGAAAAGGAAGGGTGTGACAAGGAATGTTGTGATTCTAAGAAGGTTTTGGTGTGCAGAGCTGGTCACAGAGGTGGGGATATTTGCATAGGGGACAGGCAGTCTCCTGGGAGGAGTGAGGTCAAGACCCTGACTGACTGTTCCCTTTTGGGGTTGAGGTTACTGGTGCCTTTCTGATGAACGGAGTTGGTCCCCTCAGATCCTTTAGGAGGAAAGGATAGAAAGGACCTAAGAGGGGAACTCACCATCAGGAAATTCGGAGTTGGAAGAGGTGAACCAAGTTAATATCAGGCTTAGATACAGCTCAGCACATGGCAGGGTGGAGACCCTCCTGCCCCAGACGATCTGGCAGTGGTCACACTATGGGAACAGTGGCTGCACGTGACAGTGTGAAATAAAAGAGCTGTAACCCGGAGCCCACTGTGGGACCCCACGTGCTGTCCTGTCCAGGCATCTGGACCAGCAAGGACATCACTGCAGCTGTGGATCTGCAGGTGTCAAGCTGCACGAGACCAGTTTTCAACAGTGACTCCTTGTGGCAGCCGGCCGATGAGACTTTCAGTCCTATCTGCACCTGGCTTTTAGAAACAGGACAGGTCCTCATGCTCTGAGTAAGCCTCTCTGGTTCTTGGACAGTTTGGAGAAGGTCGGGGGAGGAGGATCCTGAGAGTTAGGTAGCATGGCACAGTGGTTAGGAGAATGGACTCTGGAATCAGACTGCTTGGCCTCAAGTTCTCGCTCTACTACTTACTGGTTTACCTTGTGTGCACGTCTGGATTCATGAACGTGCAGACCCTGTGCAGTCTCACAGGGCCCTGCCCTTAAATAGGCCCCATGCTTGGCTCAATGCTTGGAATCTTAACAATTTTTGAACAAGGGCCCCATGTTTTCATTTTGCACTCAGCCCTGCAAATTGGGTAGCCAGTCCTGTTTGGGCGATTTATTTATTTCTCTATGCCTTTGTTCTCTCAACTGTAAAATGGGTTTTTAAAAATTACCTGCCTTAGAGGGTTGTTGTATTCAATGAATTATATACACAAAATACTCAGAGCGGGATCTGGCAGTCAGTAAGCTCCATGTTAAGTGTTAGCCGTTGCTATCATGCCTATTAATGGAGGCAGGTGAGGACTCCAGCAATTAATCTGCAAAACGCAGGGATGTGACTGCGTTCGCGTCTCCAGCTAGTGGAGCAGATCAGATCAAGTACATGGGGAAACAATGCAAGGAGAGGAAAACATGACCCCGCGACTTGCTCCTCACACAAGATGAGATGCCTCATTAATCCCACATCCATCTGGGCCCGTGGGGCTGACAAGAGAGGAGAATGCCAAGGCCTGAGAAGTGTGGAGTCAAGGCCACCCTCCCGCCAGAGGGGCTGGCAGCAGAAGTCAGGCACGGCTCAGAGGGGCAGGCAGGCTGAGGCACCCCCTGGACGCAGCCTGCATCCTTCCTGAGGGCCCAGGCTGGGGGCGGGAGGGGGAGGCTGTCCTCAGACACAGGCCCCCTGTCCCTCCCCCAGATGCAGCACGACAGGCGGGGTGGCCGTCCCAAGCATCCCAAAAGCTCCCCCCCCAGATGCCCCCTCCTTCCCAGGTTCACCACTATCCTGCCTATTATTAATATTTTTGAAAATCATTAGAGTTCACTTTTCCTAATTTTTTATTTAAAAATTTTAAATCTAGAAAATAAATTGGTAGACTAGAATAGGAACACTCATATAGTCACCTAACATACCAGTTGTTAACATCTTGCTATGTATTCTCTCTCTGTCTCTTTTTTCCTTTTTTTCTCCCCCATCCCTATACACAATGTTCTGAACCATTTGAGTTATTTGTAGACATCACAATACTTTATCTCTAAATATTTCAGCACGTATCTCCTAAGAATGAGGCCATTTATACAGTGCACTGATCACACTCAAGGAATGCAACCTTGCTACAATATTATGTAAGTTGATACTCATATCTTCCCAATTATCCCAACAATGTTTTTTATGGGTATGTATATTTTTAAATCTACAATCCAATCTTGGAACACACTTTGCATTTAGTCATATGTCTTGTTAGTCTTCTTTAATGTCGAACAGTCCCCCATTTTTTTGTTTTTGTCTTTTATGACATTGATATTTTTGAAGAGTACAGGCCAGTGTTGCAGAATGTCTCTGAGTTTGGATTTGTCTGACGATTTCTTCCCTTTTAGGCTTAGTTTAAGCATCCTTGGCAAGAAAACTACATGAATTTTACTATTACTCATATATTTATCATTTATTATTAATAATAGTGGCAGCAATTTATTGAGTGCCCATCATGTGATGTGGGGATTATTGTATCCATTTTACAGAAGAGGTGAGTGAGGCAGAGAGTGGCTAAGCACTTTTCCCAGGGTCACACGGTCACAAAGGGGACATGCCAGGAAGGGGTCTGTCTCCCTGCCCTGTTCATCCTCGTAAGTACCATAACCGACTGCCACTGGCAGCTGCTCCTACTAGAAGGAGACCTGAGGCTGTGGCTGGAGGGCAGGGACTGCGTTGTGTTCTCTGCTGAATTCCAAGCTCAGCCAGGGCCAAATCCAGAGCAAGGGTCCATAATTGTATATCAAACAAAAGAATAAATGAATGAATGATTGTTCTAGGAACAAAGGTCAGCATGGTATCCAGGGACCACTGTCATCGGAATCACCCAGAAACTTGTCAGAAATATACATCCGTGGGCGCACTGCCAACCCACTGCATCTGCACGTCTGTCGGGCCCTGAGGATCTATGTTAATCAGGTTTTCCTGATGATCCTGATATAGACAAAACTGAGTGACAAAAGCAAGTTTTGGAACAGTGCGCACTGCACAACTGCACCCGTGTCTTTCTCTGCTGTAAGGTTATGTGGTTCTATATGGACTCACAGTGCCAGGAAGGATGCTAGAAAACTGTTACCAATATTTAGCTCCGAAGAATGGGACTGGGAACCTGGAGGGTTGGAGGAGGACTTTGCCTCCTACCTTATGCCTTATTAGAAATGACAAAAGTGATGAATTAATACATTCTTATTGTTAAAAAATTAAACGCTGCAGATAAGTAGGGTCATTATATAATTTATCATCTTAACTGAACACTTTTGAGTGTGAAGGGCAGTGCCGTTATTAGTTACACCAGCAACAGAGAAAACAGAAGCCTTCCTGGGCAAACCTGGACAGGTGGTCACCCTGCAAAAGCCAAGGTCCCCTTTGATCCTCCCATCTGGTTACAACCACCCCCAATCAGAGCCAACCACTGTTGTCAGTTTGATGTATATTTTGCAGACCCTTTAGGTGCAATATGTAGCCACTGAAAGCACTTTGGCAGTTTCTCTTTTTACATAAGTGATATCACACTAAATAAATCAACATGCAAGTTGCATTTTTTCATTCAACAATGTATGTCCTGGAGATTTAGCCGTGTCAAGACCACAGGGATCTACTTCATTCTTTTTAACCATTTAGCATTCTACATATGAATAGACCCTCTCTCGTTTTTTTCCATTCTCTTGGGGATGGGTATTCAGGCTGTTTCTAATTCTTTGGAATTACTAACAACGCTAATGGTCATGATGATGGCGATCATGTCCCATCAGTGGAACAAGCTAGCATTCATCAGAAGTCAGCCTAAAGTTAAAATATTATCAGGAGGTGGGATTTTTGAGGCACCACTGAATTTAGGAGCATGATCCCTCACCAGGCCTGAGGATTCTCCACTTTTCATCTCCAGGGATGGTACAGGCGGGTTCAGAAATGGGCTCTCCCAGTTCCACCAGCAGAAGATTAGAAGGCTGTTGGTCTCTCTAAATCTTTCCTGTATTTGAGGTTCAGCAGAAGCTCCTAGGAGAACCGCCTCCTCCATTCTCACTCCAGATTCCTCATCGCCCCTGGCCTCTACTGCTCATGAGGCTCTTTTGCTCACCTGAGGTGACATTTGGATAAGGTGGAAAGAGCTGGGGCTTTGGAACAGGACAGCCTGTGTTCAATTCCCAGTTCTATCACCAACTGGCTGTGTGACCTTGAGTGAGTGGCTTTACTTCTCTGGGCCCCCAGTTCTTCACATGTAGAAAGAGGAAATATTATCTACCTCCCAGACCTGTGAGTGCTTACGTGGGATAACAGATCAGGTAATGTACGTGCCTCCTGCGGCTACAGAGTGAGCACAGCCTGAGTGTTCATTTCGGCCTGCTTCCCTGGTCTCACCATTGCTTTGTGTGGGTTAGTGTCACTGCCAAATTGAAAAGACTATGGGTGCTCCTGAGGGCAAGGATTACCCCTTCTTCCCCTTTGGCACCAATCCCACTCCTCCCAAGTCCTGGCACAGGTTTGGGGCACATTTGGGGGCCCAAAGAGGAAGTAGATATGCAAGGAGGCTGCTGCAGGAGCCGGGCTCTGTTTTCATCCAGGGTGCTGGGGACCCAGGAAAAGACAGGGCGACAAGGTCCTGTCCTCGGACAGACGCCTCCCTCATGGGAGTGGTCATCTGATAGGAGCAGTAGGTCCTAACCCTGCGGGTCTCCCGCCTGCCAGAAGAGACCTGGTCTTTGCCTCTGGGAGAGCTTCTATTCTGATGTGAGGGATGTGGTGGCATTCCCTGAAGCACCTAGGCTGATGCGGGAGGCTTAATACCAATTCCCAGGGAAGTTTCCAGACTGATGGAGGAGACACTCTCATCTGGGAGCCTTCCCAACTTGCAGTGAAGATTTCCCCTTGGCACGAACCCCCCTGAGGCATTGCTTCCTTGCATACATATGCACGCTGGTGCTCCGTGGGTGCAAATGTGGTATCTCACCCTGGGGGTGTCTCTGGTCCCAGCTTGTGGCTCCAATCTCGAACGATGCTTGCAGATTGGGCACATTCTTGGGGGCTCCCTATGCAAAGGAAGAGTCAGGGTCCTCTCGTGACTCAAAGGCAGAGACAAAGCAATTCAGAGGATGAGCGAGTCATCGGAGAACGAGAGGGGAGAGCGAGACGGGGAGGGTTGCCTGGGCCAGCGGCTTCGCTGCACCCCTGCTGACAGCGGCTGCAGCCTTGTTGGGGGCACATTGGAGAGCACCCACAGGCCTCTCCCCATGCGAGCTCCGTGTTGAGGGGGGCACCTCTGTCTGCGTAGGAGGGAAGAAGACTGTCAGATCCTGAGCTGACGGGCAAGTCAAAAATGCTGGTTAAATGGCTTTAAAGTAGCGGCCATTTATAAGTTAATGAAAGAGAAAATAGGCACATTATACATACAGATTTGTCCTTAATGAGGGGAAAAGGCATTGTTTACTGATGTTCAGTTCTAATTATCCATGCACAAGGCTAGCCTTTTTCCAGCAGTGTCCCCATTCTCCTGTCTTCCACCACATTCCGTTAACCCTTCAGTGCCCGCCTGGGCACCATCTCATGCCCCAAAGCACAGGTTCCAGAGCTGGCTGAGTGGTCAATTCCTGACTGAGTCTGCAGGGACTTTTGACCCTGGCCCGTGGCTGGGCAGCTGCTTGTGTCCTCTGCCTGCCTTGGCTGGATGGCCAGATGGAGGGCAACGTGGGCAGGACCCTCAGGGCACCCATCCTTGGAGGGAGGCAGAGCTCAGGGGCGGATGCTCTTTTAGGAAGGGGGCTGCAGGGTGGCAGGGAGGACCCAACAGAGGAGGCAGACAGAGGGTAGGGACTGCAAGCCAGGGACGACCCAGGAGGCAAGGGTTCACTCGGTAGAACCAGCCACCAATCCCATCCTGTATGGTTTTTCTGAAACTGTCAAGAAGGAAGGGGGCTCCCCTTGGCAAGGCAAACAGCAGGTACATCCCAAATGAGCACCGCACTGAAACCATTGCTGAGGTTCCACCCATCCATTCTCACTTCAGCATAAGCACGTATGTGGTCACTCTGGGATAAACAGATAACCCCTCACCACCCCTTAAGCTGCCCTCTCACCCCCAGATCCCAGTCTAAGCCCAGCCTGCTGCTGCAGCTTGTCCTCAGTGGGGAGTAAACAAGGAGTAGACACGAGAGCAGAACACACGTGACTGCTACCGTCAGACTGAGCTCACGGAGGCTTCTCAGCTTGAGAAATGGGTGAGGAGGAAAGGAGTTACCCACTGGAAGTTGGGTGGACGAGATGGCTCAGTCAACCCCAAACCCTAATCATCCAGGGGCACATTTGAGCTGTCTCTGGGAGCCTATGCTGGGAAGGAACTTGGCTTTCCCTTGAACTTTCCGGGTGAGTTATAGGCAGCAGTTCTAACTTGCTGAGAATGCATTTGTCCCTCTGCCCTAGGAGGCCCAGGAAAACGTGGCTGGGCGCTCCAGGTGGTGGCAAAACCGCTACCCCCATGGCCACTAGACAAGAGAACATGGAGCGAGCCCAAAACACAACTTTGGGGATTTGATAGGAGAAGGGACTTCCTGATTGATTTAAAAGGCAGGGCAACTTTATACCAACAAATGTGAAACGTTAGACAAAATGGACAAAGTCCTAGAACAACACAAATTACCAAAACTGACAAAAGAATAGAAAGCCTCAATAATCCTATGACTATTAAAGAATTTGAATCCTCCATTAAAGATCTCCTCATAGAAAAAACCCCAGGCTCCAAAGACCTCCCTTCCTCTGGCAGTTATTGGGCATCTGCTGCTATTAATAAAGCTAAGACTTCAACCCACCTTCACCTCCTTCGGCCTATTTTCTACCAATTCAAACCTTGAGACAAGGAGAGTTATATTTTAATCTTCCTTTCCACCCTTAAATCAGAAGAGATGTCCTGAAGCTGCCTTTTCATAAACACCTCCTATTTATTGGAGGTTTGAATGGGTAGTCATCAAAAGACCATTTATAAAAATATTTATTAAGAGTCTTTGTGTCAGGCAAGTCACCTGTATTAACTTAATCTGGATAAGCATCCTGCAAGAGAGTTATTACTGTCCCTACCTGAGGTTCAGAGACATGGACTGCCTTGTTCAGGTCACCGAGATGGTAAGAGAGGAGACAGGAAAGATGGGGCCCAGCACCCCTGACTGTGAAGCTGTTCTTTTCCCACTGAACCACCCGGCTGCCCCAGAACAAGCCCATCCTCCTGCAGGGATAGGAAGGTCATGCCTGAGTGCCCCTCCTCCCCATACCCCCAAACCCTCCGCTCCCATCTCCAGCTTTCCACATCTAGGTCACCCTTCCAGGTCCCTCCACTCTGGTTACTGTGCTTGGGAATTTCTTCAGTCGGTCAATGACCTTCTTACATGGCAGCCCCCAGAACTGAACTTGGCATTGAAAGGCATAGTTGGCTATTCTGGTTATGTACTGCTAGGTTAAAAATTATCCCAAACTTAGTGGTGTGAAACAACCATTTATTATGCGTATAGACGCTGAGGGTCAGGAATTCAGGTTAGGGTACAGCAGGGGTGATTTGTCTCTGCTCCACAACACATGGGCCTCAGCTGGGAGATTTGCAGACTAAAGGTGACTCAACTGTGAGAGGCTGGAATCATCTGAAGGCTCGTTCACACACGTCTGGCGGATGGTGCTGGCTGTTGGCAGGGACCTTAGCTGAGACTCTTGGCCAGAACATCTGTGTAAGGCCTCTGCACGTAGCTTTGGCTTCCTCACGGTATGGCGGCTTGATTCCCGAGAGAGAGCCAGGTGAAAGCCATATGACCTTTTATGACTTCGCTTTGCAGTTGTGTAGCATCACATTTACTACGTTTCATTGGCAAGTCCTGCCCCATTTCAAGGGAGGAGTGTCGAGGTTTTAGAAAAGCAGGTGGGACTGGAAATACTACTGTGGTCATTTTTAGAAAGTATCATGTGTCTCATCCACCTAGCTCAGAGGAAGCTCTCCACACAGGAGGACCTGAGAGGTGCCCAGGGTGTTATAATGTCATTCATTCAGTCCGCACAAATAATGGGAGTCCGCCGTGTGCCTGGTGCTCCCCACCCCCACTGGTGCACAACCGCACGGCCTTTCAGCCTCACCTCCACCCAGGTGCTCTCCTTGAGGTCCTGACAGATTTGATCAAGATGGTGAACTTTGGGCTTAATTCTCTCCAGCCTTTGGGGAACCATTGCTCTGGGTCACCATGGCTACCACCCAGAGAATGATTTCTTCCTCTGGGGGCTGCTGTTGAACTGGAATTTTATACTCCTATTCTTTAAGGTGTAGGCATATTGAACAGTTTCTATTTATTGAAGAAGAAAATATTACAATAAGTCATTTTTTACTGATACATAGCTCTTGCTTTTGTTGACCCCATGGGAAAAACAAGGTTCTCCAATTGGAAGGAGGTCCCTGGCATTCAGCGAAATTCAGAAATGGGAGACTCCACTTGTGAATTAGGTCACTGCGGTGTAGAAAAAGAAGGCGGGTGAGGGTTAACTCTTTTCTTTAGCACAGGAGCATAGCTTTACAGCTGGTTCACAAGCTATCACCCTGGAAAATGTAATGGGCTAGTCATGACAAGCTGAGGTGTAGCTAGTCTAATAATCACAATTATAACCAATATGTATCATATTCTAGGCTCTGAACATTTTATACAACATCATCCCATTTAATCTGCATAACAATGCTGTGAGGAAGGTACTAACATTGTTTTCACAGATGAGGAAAGTAATTTCTCTAAGGCTCAGAGAGGTAAAGTAATTTTCCCAACGGGACACAGCTAAGAAGTGGTGGAACTGGGATTTGAATCCAGGCCCATGGGCTCTTGGGCCTGGTCTCTTAACACTGGGCCATAGTGTGCAGCTGGTAGGCCTGATGCTTGAAGGGAGGGAATTGGAATATAACCGGTGAGGCACATAGGCTCTCGGTGTTGGGTCTCTCTTAGTTGGACACCAAAGACTCATTCTGCAGCCTCAGTCTCCTCATCTGTAAATGGGGACAATACCTACCTGAGTGCATTATAAAAAGCACTAGCATAGCACTCCAGACCCACTGGGTATGCATGGCTGGAGAGTTCCATTCCCTTTCTCCTTCCTCCATATTTTGGCTTGGGACACTCTCTGGAGAGGGCTTCCCTGCCCAGGGCAGAGGGATATGGCCGGGACGACTTTGCTATCTGTGGCAACTCTGAAATCCATGGTTCTCTAAGCTCCTGCTGGATTTCAGGATTCCAATCTCTCTCCACTGTGCTTTTCATTGGCAGAACTTTAAATGATTTTATAAAAACTGCAAATGTACAAGGTAATTGAGTCTTCTGTTTTATTACCCTGAGCTGCCTGGACCTTGCCTGGCCTCCTCCTCACTCACTGAGCTGCCGGAATAAAGTTGGAAGTGTTTGCGCTGGTAATATATAGGACTTAATTAACCTGGCCTTTTATAGCATTTCCAATGGAGGGTTGGAACGCACTTCGAGGCAGTTTGAGAAAAGGGAAGGGGGGCCTGGGGTGAGAGTGTGTATGTCCGTACAACACTTGATGTTGGTTTTTTCTCCTGTTCTTTTCTCCAGTACTTTAATCAGCATTTAATGACCCAGTCGAAAATTCATCGTTTGGACCCAAGCACTGGTGGGAAGGGCTGGAGGGGAAGCCTGCCTTCCTCCCTCCCTCCCAAGCCCTGCAGCAGGCCATGGAGTGGTAAGTGAGTTCCTACGAGGCCAGCCACATTTCTAGAAACTTCCAGCAGAGGTTAATCCAGCTCATCTTGGGTAGGAGACAATGAATGAACGTTAGCGAGAGGACTCCCTGTGTTGGCTAATGCCACTCCCTACACAAATGCATACTAACCTAAGATGGCTCCAGCAGAGCATGTCCCCACTGGGGACTCAAGGCCGAGTTAATGTCCTGTCCTGCCTGCCCCTCGTCCCTCCACTCCCCAGCGTTTGCACTCCTTTCCCCTCCCAGCATGAAGCCATGCCTGAACTGGACACCCTTCTACACCGGCCTAGGAAAAAGGGACTCAACTCAGATCCACCCAGGATGCAGGGGTCTTTCTGCCAAGGTGCCTTTGTGTCTTACAACCACTATTTTCGGGAGACTGCCAAGTGAGGGCAGTTAGGGTAAGAGCCTCTCACCGGCCACCTGCTCAGACCATCGCTCCACAAACCGTGGCTCATAAATCCTGCCCCGACGCTGCCGAGTGGTTACATCATCCCCAAACCTCATGCAACAATTCGATTTGGAAATAAAAAGGCAGGTGTTAATTGACTCACTCTCTCTGCCCCTTTGCGGCGCCCCTGACCCTCGATAGCTTTTAGCCTCGCAGTTAATAAAAGTTTGGGGCCCAGCCCTAGCACAGTTCCTCATTCATTCTTTCATAACGTCAGCACATTCTTCCTGAGTGAGTGTAATGCACAAGTCACTGGCCAGACCCTTAGGGGAGAGGGTTAGTTGGCCAAAGATGAGCAAGGAGCACTTCCCGCCTGAGGACAGCCTGCAGAGGATGGCCGTGAGTGACACGGGTTTGGGCAGCAGGCGAGGGCCCCAGGGAAGGCCGGGTGCAGCAGTGTTAGGGGAGTCTCCAGCTCTTGAGGTGACCACTCCTGAGTTTGCCTCCCCGCACCCATTCCTCCTCCAAGAGCGCCCAAGATTCTCCTTTGGGGAACCCTCATCTCTAAGTCTATGTGGTTCCAAATGGGGTTGAACGTCCAGGGTCCCCAGGGGTCAGCCCGTGAGTAGAGCTGGCCAATCAGAGCAGTTGGCCCCCTGGCCACAGCCATTGGCTCAGCTATTGCTGCAGCTCCTGGGAAGAAGCTCTCTTTTTCCAGTGTAGCTGGCCAGAAACCTGGAGCTGCTCGGGACCACCTTCCCCTCACTCAGGAGAGGCTCCTGAACCTGGATGAAGCCATCACTTCATTTTCTCCCCAAGAACAGCCCCTGGCTTCAGGGCCTTGCTGTCCCCTGCATCACAGTGAGCAGCTTTTGGTTTGCATGTGTGTATGTTCTCCCAGGCCCAAGTGACCTGCTGTTGACCTTCAACTCATCTGTGCCCGGGCAGAACATCAGGGAAAGCAGAGCTGAGAGATGCAAAGAAAAAGAGGATTGAAGGCTTTGGGTAACTGGGTCTAGCCCTGCCTAAGGCCAGATAACCCCTGAACTTTCACTTACGTGAGCTAGTAAATGGCTTGTGTTTTTTCTCTGTTTACACTTGTGTAAGTCAGTTTCTTTAGAAGTTCTGTTGCTGATCCAGCCCCTGAGTTCCAAGCTTTCTAGGTGCAGGGACAAATTGGAAGCCACACGTCCGCTCCCTCCACTCAGGGGTGGGCCCAGGAGGCATGGGCTTCTTTCCATGTTCCCACGTGTGATAGAGGCAGGGCAGTTCAGGGTCAGGGTTTGGCAGGAGAGGCGCCTAGAGCACATCATTTCGGTGGTGGGCGGGGTGGGGGGCACTTACTTTTAAGCCCTGCACTTGTGCGACTCTGAAAGTGAGTGTCTCCCTAAATACCACACCCCAGGCTCTTCTCACTTCTCCCTATTTCTGGCCCTGTTCCGGTTGCTGGGATCCACCCTGTCTGTCACCAAACCGAGCCTGAAGAACTCATAGCTGATCCCTATTTTCCCTCCTCCCCCATAGGTGGGCTTGGCCTACTCTTAGACCTTGGAAGATACTGTTCCACAGAGGCCTGTTCTAGGGTTTCAGCAGGTCAAACCAGAGAAGAACCCAGCCACGCAACTCACCCCAGCCCGGCTGTCCCTCAAGGGCAGTCAGCCTACAGCACCTAGGTCTGAGAAGAGGCTCAGGCACAGAGAAGTCAGAACAACGTAGAATCCTCAAGTTTAGTGTGGGCTCAGAGTCCGTGCGGGACACCGGCTTTACTGGTATCGTTATCTTATTTGTGTTCACCCATGATGTGACTTATCTTAGGATGAGAAGATATTCTTCCTGGGCACAGACTAGTTGAAGGTAGACGGAGAGACAGGCACGTGGACCTCGGGAGACTTCTGCTGAGAGTATACACCCACGAAAACCCAAAGCTGTTCTTTGCGGGGCAGGAGACAGCAGGGGCCTGCAGCCAGGGGCTCTCTGTGTCCTTCACTCCCCGGACACCTGTTACCTTGATTTGGAGAGGCAAAGCGCAAAGGATGGGCCCTGGAGGCAGAGAGATCTGGTTGCAACCCCAGCTCTTGCTAACTTAGGCAACTCCCACTCTGAGACTTCGTTTCCTCATTATTGTTCCTCATAAGAATCATAAAGGTACTTTCCTCTTAGGGTCGTTTTAAGATTCAGTGAGATACAGAAGGGCTTCACACAGGGCCTGATGTCAATTCTCAATGAATTAGTGTTGTTAATATTGTTCTATAAAACAAGAGGGTATATTAGATCAAAAGTACTGCCAAGCATTGAAGCAGGAATTCTAGATCCAGTCCCAGCCCTCTGAGAACTGAGAGTTATTATTTTCAGGGCATTCACAAACCAGTGCTAATTGAACACCTACTATGAGCTCTCTGGGGGCAGAGCCAATCCTGCATTGTTAATCATAAGGGGTCCTTCACACCTCTAGCCCACAGGAGTGTGTCCAGCAGGGTTTCTCTCCAACACTTTTCATCTCCTTCCCTTTTCTCAATGGATGTCCTTTTAAAAAAAATCCTACAGGGAAACTTGCACTTCCCAGATGGACCACTCAGGTGACCCTTAAACCATTGACACTGTTAATTTCTTTCCAGACATGTACCTTTTTCCCTAGTTAGAGCGTCAGTACCTTGAAGGCAGGGACAGGTCTTGGACTTCTTGACAGGCCCGTAAATCTAGGGACAGAACCAGTCCTTTGACATCAGGATCAGGCCCGTGAGCCTCACACTGCCCAGCTGGGTGCCCGGGGAAGACAAAAGGGAGGCCACTAAGGAGGTTCCTGGGAACAAAGGGGCCCTCTGACAGCAGAAGGGAGCCCACACTCTTTTTGGACAGCTGTAATATCAGAAAGTTCTTTCTAGAGCAGGGGCAGTCGGAAAGACCCAGAGCACTAAGTTGCCAGCCCGGCCTCCCCACCAGCCTCAGGGCTGCAGCTGAACAGGGTTGGCTTCTTAGTAAAAACAGCACCGATGCCAAGCCCTAACTCCACTGGAGAAATAGCCTGCACCCCTCCATCCATTAAGATTTCACACCTTAATGCGGCCATATTTTTGGAAAGCCAATATGAGCTGAGTAGCTTATTGGTATGCAGCTCCGGCTGGGGGTGGGGACTCCAGGGAGGGGCACTCAGTAAAGGGGATGTAATTAAGCCTCAGAATGTTCAATATATGCCTCACAAGGGGGGCACTTGGGGGCACGATAGCAAGAGCAATGGGCTTGTCCAGGTTTGTGTGGACCAGAGCTTGACTGTTGCTGGGAAGTCCCACCTCAGCTCCCACCCTCGTCACCCCCAGCCCCCACCCGAGCAGGGCCACCCACGCACCCTTTGGGTCTCTACCTTCGAATTTCCCAAGCAGACCCTATCGGCAGCTCTTCTCAGATAGAATACATCATCATTTGCTCCATTAGAAAATAAATGTATGGCTATATTATGGGATTTGCATTCCATTACCTTGGTTTGCATGCCATAAAACATTTATTACACCCTTGGGCTAAAGTCTTAATAATGACTGGGTGCGAGGCACTAATGTGGTGCTGGTCTTGCTCAGGAACTAGAGATTAATGCCTTTTGATGTCACCCAGCTAATAGTTGTGCTCACCAATTTGTCCCATCAGAAGACATTAGAGTCAGGCCCCGTGCGAGGGTGGGGGAGCCACTGCTCAGCTTCAGCTGGGAGTCGGGCTCCCCCTTCCTGCCCTCCTACCTGGCCTTGTTCAAAGTGGCCAGAATGAAATCTCGGAGTCCCTCTTCTCGATCCCCCATTCCACTTCCACCCCCACCCCTAGCCTTGGGCAGGTCCCCACCTCTGGTTGTGAAAGCTACCTGGATGGGTTTAAAAGTCTGCTTTGCTGTCAGACAGCAGCAGCAGCAACAGCAGCAGCAGCAGCAGCAGCAAGAGTGTACCGGCCTGCCTGTGGGGAAACACACACACACACAACCCTCCCTTCTCTGTTAAGGAATGTGTTTTCCAGCCTGCCCCATTCAGCCTCCCATGAAAGCCCAGCAATCCAGCAGAGGAGGCTCAAGTCCACCTTCACCCCACAGCCAGGCTTACCCACAGGCCCTGGCCAGGAAGACAGGCCCAGGATGGGAGCTGAGCAGGCCCCTTGGGGCTGTATTGTGGGTCCTTTGTGTCAGCCGCTGGCTTGCTTGGAGCAGCCCCTGGGGCTAGGCCTTAGGGAATGTCCTGGTTTGTGGATTGTTTTGATTCTCTGTGGGGTGCTACAGCATCTCTCTTGAGAGATTAAGCCAGAAGATTAGACACCACCCCCCCACCTCTTTTGCTCAAGGCTGTGGCCAGGAAATAACCAGTCACTTAACCTCTCTGCCTCTGTTTCTCCACATGTAAACACCAGCATTTATGCTCTCTGAATCTTGCCATGTGCAGGACAGTCTCACCCAAGGAATAATTCTCCAGTATCCTGTGCAACTTTTGAAAATCCCACCCGGGTCGCTGTGTACTCTACAACCCTAGAGGGCACCGTTCACTTACCTGATGAAGTAAATGGCTGTGCAGTGCACAACCTGCACAACTATCAGAGAGGTCCTAGATTTGACAGTGATCACAGTGGAAAAACCTATTTACAACAACCGGAGCACTAAACTTAGCTCTGTTTTACATATAAGCACAGGGTATCTTTGTATAGCTATAATATACACTGAATTTTCTAGAAATGCAACCCCTGTGACCACTGAGGGAGAAATTGTCCTCTGTTCTGCACAGAACCTTACCAAGAGTTGTTCACCGTTTCAAAACCCGCTGTTCATGCCGGCACACCACCCATGGCCCCCAAGCCAACAGCACACTGCCCTGTGGCAGGCCGCACTGACTGATGTCCCATTGGGTGGTTTTAGGTTTCAGTGCAAGCATTCTACGTCTTCATTATCCCTAAACATTTACATATTGAAATATGTATTGTTTTAGTATAACTTACTTTCCTTTGATTTCTCCTATATATTACAGTTGGGTCAATATATTGATTTTTTGGAAATTCTGTAGATAGGTTGGTTATATTATGTCTGCTCTCCATTCTGGGATGGTAAATGGGGTGTGACAAACGTGGTCCCTGGTCATAAGGGGCAGCTGTGGGTCTGATGGACGGGGAGCTATGGCTGGAGAATTCCAGCCTTGACACCTTCTCCAGAAAGCCTCTCTGACCCCTTTTACCCCATCCTCCCACCCAAAGCCTGGTTTTCTTCCTTCCTGAAATGAAGCACTTCATTATACCTATTTTCTGCTTTTTTTTTCCTTGATCATCTCATGGACAATCATGTCAATTTTGCCCCAAGAAACACACAAGCTCTCCAGGGACAGCCTTAAAGAGATTGCCATTCATGGTCCTGACCAGGACCTGGAGAAAAAGACACCAACTTGGTGTGCTGACCTGAAATACACCGGTGACAGGGCCCCTGTGGGCAAACACCGAGGAGGCATCCACAGCAAAGTAACACAAAGTCCAGAAAGCCCCACTGCTCAGCTCCAGAGAGCTGGGGCGACACGGGGAGCCCCAAGGGGCGAGAAGAGAAATTTCACAACAGTTTCGTCAAAGTAAAGATTGATTAGAAAAAATATATATTAGTGGGAAATCACTGAAAAATAAAATGTCCAAAGCCTAGGACTGTTTAAAAACAACTTACTGGAAGTTCAAAGACAAGATATGTTGAGCAATGAAAAACAAATCTTATGTGGTACGATGGTGACTCTAAAGCGACTTCTGCGGCAAAGAGGCATCCTTCGCAAATGGGAAGATTGGCCAAGCGCAGAGAACGGGGTTTAGATAAGTTAATGGATGATAGGAACTTGGCTCCTCTTAGGAGCTGCACTTGTGATATTTGGGGGATGACTGCACATTCCCAAGGCAGAGCTCTTGTGTTCCAACCCCAGGCAGACAATGGCCTTGTGACCAGAAAAGAAGGAGGCAAGGCAGGGTCTCCAGTTAGTTCGAGGGGCCTCCCAGGTGGATGCAATAATCCAGTTCAGTTTTTTAAAGCAACAAAAAAAGAGAAGAGATGAGTCAGATACATGCTGCAGTTTTGGAAAGTCCATTTTTTAGTCTATGTGTATTTCAGTTCGGGGAAAGCATGAAACAGAACCCCATTGGAAGTTGGGCGTGGTGGCTTACACCTGTAATCCCAGCACTTTGGGAGGCCAAGGCAGGAAGATCGCTTGAGCCTGGGAGTTTGAGGCTGCAGTGAGCTATGATTGTGCCACTGCACTATAGCCTGGGTGACAGAATGATACCCTGTCTCTCAAAAAAAAACCCCCAAACCCAGTGGGAGCATAGTGGATGACAGACTTCATCACTGGGGTTCCAGACACAGACTCCTGCCTGAGTTCATATCCTAGCCCCGCGATTGACTAGCTGGGTGACCTCAGGAAAGTTACTTAACCTCTCTGTGCTTCTGTGTTCTCCCCTCTAGAATGGGGATAATAATATTACTTCACTGGATTATGAAAATGAAATGAGTTAGTATGGTACATGAAGATGCTTAGAACAGTGGTAAGCATTCAGTAAATGTTTGCTGTAGTTGTTGTCATTACTCTCACAAAAAAGGCCAAGTTTTATTAGTTCCTCTCCCTTCCTGCTGATTAACCAATGAAGGGCAGCTTTGGGAACCGAAGGGAGGCGCCAGGGCAGGTATGCCTGCCTCCCGCTTTCCCAGAGAAGCCAGGATGGGGAGGTCAAGTTCCCCGGTCCTGGTTCTAAATCCACTGTTAAGAGTAGCAAGTACATTTGAAGTGGAGATAGACCCTCAGCCCCAAAGATTCAGCTAGTTAGGGGACAAGGAGTGACTGTGTTACTATGTAGGTAATCTACATAGGTAATCTGTGCCCCCTAAAACATTTTGATTCGAGAGCATCGTGTTCAGGAGGGATACTCTCTCTGGGCCAGGGAAGCAGATCGGTTTTAGCTCTTTTGTATATACCATTGCAGCTGCCTGCTGTGTCCTATTGGGAAGGATTCTGGAGGCAGGAGAAAGGGTGCCAAGGTCAATCAATTAGCAATGTCTAGGGACACAGGATACAGAAGTGTCAGCACTGGCTGGAGAGAAAAAAAACCCATTAATTCATAATAGCCTGACCTGAGATAGCCCGGGTTCCTAGATGTGGCACCCACATGCCAAGCCATAGTGAGGCTCGGTGGGGTTTGCCTGCTGCCGAGAGCTAAGCAGCCTAACTTCCGAGCTCTCCTCTGCCAGGCTCAGAGGCCCTGGCACATCACCCTGCTTAACCCCTCTGTCTCTGAGTCTCCACAGGTAACCTCAGAGGGATGTCCAAGAGGCACTGGGGAAACTGCAGGACTTTTGAACTGGAAGGGGTCCTAAAGGTTCTAGCAGACATGGTGCCCCTCATAGGCCTTTTCTTTACCATGTCTGTGCTCCAAGCCTCATTCTAGCCGCCAGCATCTGCAGTTCTTTGCCTGGGAGCTTTCTCCAGCCACTGGTGTGCCTTTACGAAGCAGGCTGGTGGCACTCTTTGACCAGTGACAACAGCATCATTGTACACATAACCCGGCTCCTTCCTGCCACGATGGGGTAACTCTGAGATGCATGTTCTATGATGTCTCCCAGAGTTCCCCAATGGGAGTAAGCTCCAGGTGCCCACAGTGCTAGGTTGTTTAATAATACACCTCTTAGCAGCTTCCTTTCTCTTGGGATTACCTTCCATATCCTCATCTCAGGGTCTGCTTCTGCCAAACTAAGGCAGAGGTAAGCTGGCTGCACCACTGTGTGTCACTGAAGCAAGACAATTGCCAACATGCTTGCTCACCAAAAGGGCCATCCTCGCAAGGCCCACACACAGCCCAGGAAGAATCAGCACATTTGCATCATTAGGAAGAAGCTCCCTCCCTCTGCTCAGGAAACGATCGTCTCTCTACCCCCCCACCCGGAAAATCTTGTTGTAGGTAAAAGCCTTGTGATGAGACCGCCCTCTCTGGCCTCTCTCTCACCAGCCGTCCGCTCCTAACAACCCCACCCACGCACCAGAACCTCCCTGACTTGATATTGCAGGACACTGTCACTTGAAATTAATTGCAACTAATTAAAAATGATCCGGTTAGGACAATTGCACAATGGTGCTCCGGAGACCGCTTCATTCCCAGAGGTTTGGTGGCGTTTGCGGCTGCTGCAGCCCCGGTCTGCCGGACGGGGCCATACATCATCGTGTCATTTTACATTGTTATTTCTCTGAAAGCAGCAATTTAAAAGAGTCTCAGATGAACCTTGAGCAACTTTGCGCTAAAAAGAAAAATGTTACTGTCCAAGATCTGTAAAATATAACATATAGGCTCAAAGAAGCCTCTTGACATGAAAAGCCGCCTTAAGTTTGTGCTGTGATTTGCATATAATATATAATGTTGTAGTAAAAGGACCCACAAAGCAGGCAGCAGCTGCAGAGCATCGATCCTCGGCCCCTTTGTTCAAACTGGGTCACCTACTGTTCCTGGTTATTATTTTATCACAGCCATTCCTCACGTAGGGTGACAGGACAGCATCTAACCTGCTGGGTTCTGGGAATTGACACGCCCTCCCCCTTAGTTAGTGGAAGACCCAAGGGTCCTTCCTGATTCTGATTCTAAAGGCATTGCAAGTCCCGCCTGGCCCTGCCAGTTTCCAAGCTGATCCCAGGAGCAGCAGCTGTGTTGGGAAGAGCCACTTCCTGGGCTTGGGGGAAGCCCAGTAAACCTAGAATTGAGGCAATGAGCCTTGCTAAGCAGCCGGGCGGCCCCCACACCTCACTGGGAGGGAGCCCAGGCAGCTTGAATGAATTTTGGCCCCATGTCCTTGTGCTACAAATCATCCCTATCAGGCCACCTGCTGCCCCATCTAGCTCTGTGGTCTCCAAGGTGCTCTCCAAACTTCTCTGCATCAACAGGACAACAGAAAGGGGTATGTCCAAAAAGCATCTTCTAAAATTATTAATCTGATGCTCTGGCTCATTCTGCAATTTAAAAAAAAAATGAGGTGATTTTCAAGAGTACCAATGAGAATAACAAATCTCTGCAAAATAGAAAAAGAAAAGTTTAAAAATGAAACAATCAAGAGCTTTAAAATGAAAGGCCCAGCAGAAATCGAAACGACTAGACAGATAAGATGAAAGGAAAAAGATAGTAAACATATGTAGACAAATCTTATGTAATTACTAAAATTTGGCTCTGGACTTCCTGGAGTTCAAAGCAAAAAAGGGAAATACGAAACATGATTAATTACAAATGTCACACGATCTCAAAGAAAAGCAGACCAGCTCCTTAGAAGAAATAAGACTTTTATTGCATGGACCTCATGTGGATGATGCAGTGAACATCCTCCTCCATGGCACCCTCATAGTTACGACACGGGTAAGGCTCGTGGAGACCCCTACATTGGAAATCGGGACCATGACCTGGTGAAGCCAACTCTTTGGGAAACGCAGGAGATGTGCACCAGGTTCACTGATGGATGGCTTCGTGGATGAGACCTAGGCACTGGAAGAGTGCAAGGACTAACTCCAAACTGACCCCCAAATTATTCTCCATACAAAGAGTTTCTTTCAGCTCTGGTTTTATTCGAGGCTGGGCAGCAGATAGGTGGAAGCTACAGTTTCAGACAAAGACACGGAATGCAGGTGGGAATTGGATCTAGACACATGAATTACAGCACATTTGTACAGTGGGATACCATGCAAACATCAATAGGAACAAGGGAGACATTACATGCTATTAGGAAAAGTTGTTTAAGAAACATTAAGTGACCAAAAAAGCAAGTTGCAGAAGAGCAGGTATAGCAGGATCCTGCTTGTATTAAAAATTAAATAATAAAAAACATGTAGATATTGAAAATTTCTAGAAGGGTACATAAGAAACTAATAACAGTGCTTCACTTTAGGGGAGAGGGAATTTTATAGATTACCTAAGCCCTCCTTAGTATAGTATAATTATGTATTACTTTTAGATTTTAAAAACAGTTTTGGAAAAGTTAATCAAGAAAACAATGTAGTTTTGTTAAAAAGAATGAATCAGATTAGTGTTCATGAAAAGGTGAGTCAGATATGGCTGGGTGTGATGGCTCACACCTGTAATCCCAGCATTCTGGGAGGCCAAGCTGGGAGGATCACTTGAGGTCAGGAGTTTGAGACCAGCCTGAGCATGAGTGAGGCCCCGTCTCTACTAAAAATAGAAAAATTAGACGGGCGTTGTGGCACATGCCTGTAGTCCCAGCTACTTGGGAGGCTGAGGCAGGAGGATCTCTTGAGCCCAGGAGTTTGAGGTTGCTGTGAGCTAGGCTGATGCCACACGCTCTAGTCTGGGCTACAGAGTGAGACTCTGTCTCAAAAAAAAAAAAAAAGAAAAAAAAAGAAAAACTAGGATAGGAAGAATCTGGACATATGCAGATCAAATGTATAGAAGGAGGTAAGAGTACAGCAGACTTTCTAAGTTAATTTCTGTAACACTTTTTATAATACGTATTTACTTTTATTATAATAATAATGATTTTTAAACGACACATTGAGTCAACCCAGGGGGACTGTTAGGTTGACTGCCTTTTATGAAAAAAGAAGTCTAACCCAGACTTGTCCGAGTGAAGAGGATGGAATCAGCAAGCAAGAATTTTTCTTCAGGAACCAGTTGGCCATCTATTCTGGTGAACGAATGAATGAATGACCTTGACATTAACATTCTGGCCTCCCAGAGAGCTGGTGCTCACCTGGCCAGGTGCTCATGTGTTTACTCCCGCTTTCATGTTCTATATTCCCATGGCATTGAGTTTATGTCTTTCATACAGTATTTGGCATATGTTTATTTATATTATAGTCATTTATATACATGGTTTATCTATTTTCAAGAGAGCAAATGATTTGGGTTTGGAATGTATCTTATATGTCTTTTTTACCCACACTTATTTATTCAATAAAATTTTATTGATACCAAAAAAAAAAGTTCCTGTTGTTTCCTAGCAAGTTATGTTTGAACCATTTTTAACAATCCTGGCCATTTCCTTTGTCCCAGCCCCTTCAAGCTAGGCTGTTCTATGCTGGGTGCATCGGGGTAGAAGGAACTGCAGAAAGAGAAACCAAAAGGCTCGTCCTGGCTTTTGACTTCTAAAAGCCTGGCTGGTAGTGTGAAGAGTGGAGGGGCAGGGAAAGGACCCAGGGAAAGCAGAAACAATGGCCTGAGAGAATCTCTCACTGCCAAGACCAGAAAACTAGGAGGCTGGAAGTGGGAGAGCAGCGGTGAGGATGCTGAAAGGACAGGGACTGGCCCCTGAGGCGTCGTGGGTGGAGCAGGAGACTCCGAGCTTCCTCTTAGAGAAGCTGAATCAGCATCCCTGGTCCACAGAGTCTCCACCTAAGGCTGGGGATGTGGATCAGGAAAGGCCTGGAGCTCTGCAGGACTTCAGGAGAGTCTAGATCCCTCTGTACCCTGACTCTCTCTCTCTCTCTCTGAGCGCCTGCTTCAGTCTTTCCTGTCCCTCCAAACATCTTTCCCTGTTCCTCAGTCTATACGGCAGGCGTAACACAGTGGCTTGAGCTGGACTGACTTCTTTCTTGGTCTCCGCCCCTTATTTCTGAGGCCATGTGGATCAGGTGCCCATCAGGCTCCCATCCCTGGACCAATGTGCTGTGTGTGGGGGTGGAGTCCCATTGTATTAAATCTGCAGATACTAGGGTAATCCATGATCTGAGTGACGGGCTGGGTGGTGTGGAGGGGGTCCCAGAGCAGATCAGGTAATTTCCCCTGGGCTCCCCTGGGAGGTCATGAAAAGTCCATCTGGCTTTCAAGTCTTGCCCCACCCGCCCTCCTACCCACCACAACTCTGCAACTGTCCGCTCACCTTGCTTGCCTGGGTTACTCAGTCTTTCTGTCTTTCAATTAAAAAGTTTTTATTGTGTATTTTATTTTTCTTAATATAAGAACAACAAATGTTCATTGTAAAAAAGACAGACTTTATGTGCCAAGAAGCATGAGTTTCTTGGATTCCTAAAATCAGAAAAGATGTGGTCCAGAGGGGAGACTGACAAGAACTTAGTGACGTTTCTGCTGACCAGCCTCATGCGGCTTATCTACGCAGCTAGAGGCTGAGGCTGTCAAGAGCAGAGACAACATCCTCCACAGCATCAAAATATTAATAGTTCAAAACACTGCCTAGGTTTTCTGCAAAGACTTGCATGACTCAGTGAATGGCTGCATCCTAGGCTCAGCCCGCCTTGGGTGGCTGGCAGTCCACTCAGTCTGGGACAGTATTGTTTAATGGTTTCGACCCAAACACTGGGAACACTCAATAAAAACCTGTCATTGTTGAACAAGAGTAGACTGGTGTTTTCTGAGCTGACTTCGGGATCAAGTTAAGCTAGTATGGGCAACAACCCAGTATCCAAGCCTGAGTTTCCTGGGTCGTGTTCAGGTTTGGGAGGGTTCAAGGGATGTTTTCCCAACTGGAGCCCTCTTTGGGTCCCCGTGGCACCCTGGACAGCTTCCACTACAGCCCCCTTAGCATCTTGGGGGCACTTTCTCATTCACATCTTTATTTGCCCAATAGGCAGAAAGCCAGAGAAGCCAAAGACCTTCTCTGGTTCAGCCCTGTATCCCAAGAGCTTAATCCAGTGCCTTCCTTGCAGAGGGAGAGTGAAGGGAGGGAAGAAGGGAAGGAACCCACCCACTCTCACACACTAGGAAGAGTGAAACTTGTTTCAAGGCCACGCAAGCTCCGCCCTCTTCTGACTGCTCACAGCTCAGCCCTTCACTGGGCATTGCCCCTGGCTGCAGGGAACTGCTTTGCCCAAAGTTATGGACCCTACCCATGTGGTTTGTGGCCAGTGACTGGATGATGGAGGCACAAAGGCCAGCCTTTTGACTCCTAAATTGAGGAGGCCATCCCAGCTCTGAGGAGCCATCCCAGCTCTGGAGCTTCCTGCAAGATTGGCTGAGATGTCTGTTGCAATCACATTTGGGGTCAGTTTTTCCCTCTGCCCAGTCCTGTCTTCCTAGTGTCCTTGCAGGTGTACCTCCTGGGAGCACGCCCCGATAAACCTTCTGCATGCCACTCTCCATCTTGGCGTCTGTTTCCAACCTAGGACACTCACCTCACAGACTCCCGGGACCCACCAGACATATCTGGAGCCTACATTAAAGCCTGCAGCTGCTCACCTACCTGGGAAGTGCTTTCCTGGAGGGCGAAGGAACCCTGGGCACCCATCTCAACACCAGACAGCGTGAGGCTGAGGATGAAGGCCTAGAATGAGAGGATTCAGAAGCCCTGGGCTCTGCCACCGGTGAACTGGGTGACTTGGGCAGGTCTGTTAACTCCTCTGACCCCCAAGGTTCTCAGATGCAAGACAAGGATGGGAATTTCTCCCTCACAGGGTTCATTCGGAATTCACAAAGTGCATCTAAGTATGGGCCTCACATGGTGCATGGCACAAAGTAGAAATATCAAGGGGTGAGGGACAGCTTGGCTTTCAGAGCTTCCTGCCCATCTCCAGCCCCTGCCTCCCTCCACTCCGCCCCCTTTTCCCAGCCATACCAGGACAGGTGTGGCCAGCAGCAGAAGGGCCACCTGACCCCCGCCAGGAGACCTGTGGCTCTGGGAACTGATATTACCGTCTTTGGCTCTCCACAGGGACTTGGCACATGCTGAAATGTCAGTCACGTTAAGTTATATTAAAAGGTACTGGCCAGTGTTTCCCAAAGTTTGTCCTGTAGAACCCCAGTGCCAACAGGTGTTAAGTGGAAAAAAGGCTCTGTAATCAAGTGCTCTTGGGAGGGATTAAGTAAAGTTAAACCGGTTTTCTGACTCCAGGACTCCTCAGAGCCTTTAATATGCAAGTATAAATTATAAATCCAAAAGGGGGCTTATGTTTTGAAAACGTTTCCAAACTATCCGACCATGGAAACTATTTTTCAAGGAGAGCAAGGGATCCACAAAGTACTCTTTGAGAGACGCTGGCATAACCTCACACCTATCAGAAATGGAAGGGATTTTGGACGAAATCTAGTACACCACTCTCTCTTCACAGAGGAGGAGGTGAGAGAGAGGAAGCCCAGAGAGGGAAAGGGAGGTCCTGCAGGCCACACAGCAGGGCAGAGGTGAAACTGGGGCAGGAATCCAGCCAACTGTGGCCTCCAGGGCACGTGCTGCTTTGGGTCTTGACCTCTGGGGCTCTGGACCGTGGCTTATCAGGCCTGCTTTGCTCACTTGCACTTGAGGAGCCCTGGAAACTTAGAAGAGGAAAGACCTTGGAGACATGGAAGTCCCACTCCTGACTTCATGTCCTGTTCTGGCCTTAGCTTCCTACCATGACCCAACTCTGAGCTTGTAATAACCTGTGTCCGGGTTTCACCTACACCTCCCTTCCTTCCCCCTTCTACCCCTACCTGGCTTAGGTGTTCTTACCCCCAAACTCTGGTTCTCAGCATGTGAGAACCTAGGACCAGCAACATCACCATCACCTGGGAACTTGCTAGACATGCAAACTCCTGGGCCTCACTCCATACCTACTGAATAAGCAGCCCTGGGGGTTCAGCCCAGCAGTCTGCTCAAACAAACCCTCAGGAATTTCTGACTCATGCTAAAGTTTGGGAACCACTGCCCTAAACGATACTAACTCAGACCAAGCAGCTCCAAAGACAGGCCTTTCCTGGCCCCCACTGAGGCCCCCAATGAGGAGGCAACCTCCAGGGCCCTTAGTAAGAATCATGGAAAATCTAGGACATGAAATCTTTAGAGATTCTTATGTAGCTCAGTGAGGTCCAACCACTTGAACTTGGTGCCACCCAAACCCTGAAGTTATTTTACTCTCTGTCTCATTTCATTAGCTGGTCTAATCGATAGATGCAATTCTATGAAACACAGACCTGGGCTGGGGGGTTTTTCAGGGTCCCATTGTACCTATCAAACACCAACCCCTGAAATAGACCACAGCAGTTGGAGGGCGGTATGAAGCATGCTTCGGGGGTCTGGAAGTGTCTGAGTCGTACCTCAGCCCATGAAAGCCAAGGTCGGGTCTTTCTAGTGCATCAGGAGAGGTGCCTCAGTGGAGTTCAATAGCTCAAACTGGGTACTCCACCTGCTTCCTGGATTTCTGTGCAGGTCGATGTGGGCATGTGGGATTTTCATAAAGAAACGGTGATTTCACAGTTGCCTCACCGAATAATTCCAGGGAATGCCATTGTGCACCGTCAAGTCTGCACAGCCACACATGGTGGCCCTGGGACCCCCACCCTCTCTGCTGTCACTCAGAAGGAGGCCAATCCCCTCTTTTCCTGCCTCCACCCCCACCGGTGGGCAGGAAGCCCCTCAAATGTGCCCATCAGAAGGGTGGCTGGGATAAGATGGGTCACCCATCCGCTCGCCACCAAGCAGTACAGCCCTGAAGGTCTCCAGATTGCATCTCCAGTCACTGTCCTGGCCCCCACTGCATCCCTGATCTTGGAAGGAGGGTGTAAATAACCCGGGCACCCACTCCCCCACTCATCCATCACGCACTCCCTCTCCCTCCCTCCCTCAGCCCAGGTGGCAGCCAGTGCCCTCTGCAGTGGCAGCCCTCCATCCATCCTCGTCATTCAGAGGCCTCGGAAAGTATGCCTGTCAATATAATGCACGGCCTGTTGAGGGGAAGTGACATTTTGAATAGTGGACACTTTTCCGGGAGCATTCATCCTAGGTCAGCCTCATGATAAATAAATACATTTGGCGTTTGGAGTCAGCAGGCAGGATACAGTGACCGAAACACCAGCACAGAGGCACACGCCATAAAGCTGCGTTGACTGGGTGGCGGTAGGATGGGAGAGACAGGGAGAGAGGGAAGGCCCCATGAACGGATTTGGGGGACAATTTATTCCCTTTCTTCCTGGCACCTCTGGGGAAAACAGGAAGCCAAAGAAGCTGCAATCTCCCTTTATCCCTGAACCACAAGAGGGTCCCTTCCTCCTACCCCGTCTTCTCCTCCTCACCTGTGCCTCTCCACCCCTCCCAAACCCCAGTCCCATCTTAATTACTCCTAACAGTGCCCTAAACAAAGTATTTATAAGGCTTACCGCGTTTGTCTTCCCGTTCCTATTAATAAAGTCTGGGAATGTAGGGAAGAAATATGGGTGGGTGACAGGGTTTTTAATGGTGCCTCACCTTAAATGCATTTTAAAATATGTAAATCAATAAAAAAATTATTTGTAATAGCAGCCTAAGAGTGCTGGTTAGCCCGGCGCGGAGTAAAATGCATGCTACAAGCCCTATTACCATACATCCTGGGAGCTGTAGTTAGGATTAATCTGTCAAAGGGGATGGTTTAGTGTTGATGAATATGACATGTGACCATTAACGATGTTGATTTTATCTCCCGAGATTAGCATGATTTACTTCGGATGGATAATAATGTCATTTGCTTGATGCAGTAGATCTGTTTACGAGCTGATTAAATTGTAAGGCCTTGCCTCATTTCATGCTATTTGGTTTACAGCTTCATTACCACAATCACAAAAGCTGGGGAAATGTCCCACATTCCATGTCACAATAAATCACTGCTTCACGTTGCCGGGATGGATTTTAGCAGTTCTGCCCGGCACGGACCCTTCGTGGCTCCCCACTAATCTGTGATCCAGAATACATTAGGGGATCTTCGGGAACACTGGCGTGAGGGGGCAGGAATCCTCTCGGATCTTTTAATTGAGTGAGATTAAGGAAGTCCTTGAGTAATTAGCTGTAACAAATTACCTTATTATTTAGACAGTGAAGTCACTGTTTTTGTTGCAGGGATGATTACCATAAATACGCAGAAAAGTGACACTCAAGGAACCAGAGGGAAGCGTGGAAGCGAATTTCATTTTCACCCCGTTATCCTTTGTTCTGGGAGAGGGGCCGTCCGAATGCAAGCTGTGCAGGGGGCCCGTGCAGGGGGTCCTGGTCCCCGCCATGCCCCTTCAAAGTGGGGTGGGAGGGGGTGTGCACCACACCCCACAGCATGGCCCCCTCAGCGCCCCTGGGTGGGAAGTGGCTGCTGAAGTGGATGGGAGAGAGGAGAGTGCCTGGCGCTCGAGTTGGAAGAGAAGTGTGCAAACCTCAGACCAGTTCACTGCACGCCAACCCTGTGCCCAGACTGACCTGGCGGTGGCGACTCTCCACTCTGTGCATGGGGGAGGGGAGGGGCCACGTGGGATAGAAAACATAGGGCTGTTCACCCCTTGAAAGCCTGGGGAGGCAGACGACACAGGCCTGAAATGACTGTCTCCATTTCCAGAACACCTGAGAGGTTTTGAGCTCTTCCCACCTGCCAGGCCCTGTTCTTACCACTTACATAACCCTGTGAGGCTGGGACTCTTGTTCTCACCCCACCTTATAGATGACGAAACTGAGGCTCAGGGAGCAATATGCCCAAGGTCACAGAGCCAGCCAGTGACAAAGAATCCAGGCGATGGGGCCGCAGAGCTCTGCACAGTACCTGGACGCCGCTGAGCAGACCCTGCCGTTTGACTCCAGGTGTGGAGGGCAAATTTTCCGGATTTTTTCTTCTTGCTCCAGAGTTGAAACCTGTGACCTTGAATGGGCCCTGTCTGGGAAGGATTTAAGATTAATAGCAAACGGGAGCACTGAGGCCAGGTCTCCAATGGGAACTTTAGTAAGATTTTGTGATGAGCAGGATCAAGGAGGATATAAGACTTTACCTCCTCAAGAGCAGGCCTTTGAAAATAGAAAGCAATCATTTCCAAGGGCAAAGGTGTCTTCTCTGCATCGCAGCTCCGTGTCTCCCTAAGACGCCCATAGGGAAAACGTGGTCCTCTGAAATTCTGCAGAGGTAATGCCATTCAAAAGTTCCGTGCAATCTTACCTCTGACTTGAGACTTGGCCCTCAGGTGTCTGTATCCCTTAACCAGAACCCATCATTGTCCCCTTATGGCAGAGGCCACTAGTGGACCCCCAATCTCCATTCTCTTCTCTTTTTTTGTAATAGAATCCTGATTTGTAATTAATTTTAAGAAAATAAAGACTACATTTCCCATCCTCTCTTTTATTTAGGTGGGTCATGTGACCAAGATCTGGCCAATAAGATGTAAGTGGAGATATCATGGCAACTTCTGGGATGTGTTCTTAAAAGGGAAGGGGTATGCTTTTCTCTTCTTCCTCCTACTAGCTGGAATGCAGATGTGATATCTGGCACTCAAGCAGCCATCATGCACCATGTGAAGAGGATAGCAGAGCAACTAAATAGAAGGACCCTGGTTATGATAACTTTATGGATCTATCATGTCAGTCCTGGACTGTCTGTCTCCAGATTTCAATTCAGATTTCAATTACGTGTGTGCATGTGTGTGTATGAGAGAGACAGAGGAGAGAGAGAAGAGAGAAGAGAGAAAGAGGGAGGCTTTTTAAAAGTTTTTTTGTCACTTGCCACAGAACCTAATTCTAATGAACAAACCCATAATTCAGCCATTGGCCAAAATGGTGGCAGATAGATACTCCTTTGAATTTGAGGGAGTCCTGTACAATCCAGATTACTCCCTCCTCTGACCCCATGTTCTAGGGTTTTATGATGTCTGTCTTCCAGGGCAATTCAAGACAAGCCCTGGCCGACCTGCATCCTTCTTACTGTTATCTGACTTCCTTCACCTAGGCTTCCTAAGAGACTGTTCTGGGTTCTTTGGGTTGGAAGTTCATCTGTGGCTACAGCCCTTGCTCATGATGTCAAGATACTGGGTTGGAACATCTAGGGGCCCATGGTCCTTACCCTATAATGGGAAAAAGTTGGGTTTCCATACCAGTCCCTGTGATCTCTAAAAGATTCCTCCCTGTCCTAGCACATACCTCACAGCCTCTTGACAGACACCCACCTGTCTAGGCTGGGGTAAGACCAGAGCTCTCTGGTGGGCTCTATTCTAGAGTGCTCCTCAGCCCCTGGCCCTTCCTGTATGGGCAACAGGTCCAGCCCTCTTCCCCCAGCCCCTCCCTGCCCCAGCTGCTCCCACCTCCTTGTGCTGTTTTTGGAATCTCTGGACCTCCAGGGTGTCCCAGGGGAGAGGTCATCCCTGAGCCTGTGTTGGTGGCTGCTACCTCTGCTGCTCAAACCCCAGTATTCCCTGAGCTCTGTGGGCCACCCAGTCATGCCATCACCCAGGCAATACCAGAGTCACTTTGTGACTCAGTCACTCAGTCTCCCAGTCACTTAGTCACTCAATCAGCTCCTCGGTCATTAAATCAACAAACCGTCCACATGCTCGGGCCCTCGGCCAGGCACTCAGCTACTTTATCACTCTGCCATTTGCTTTGCCCGTCTGTTCATTTATCAGCCATTCATTGAGCATCTACACCGAGCCAGCCTGGTGCTAAATGTTGGTGGGGACGAGGATACAGAAGGTGCAAACCCTGTCCTCAGCCAGCCAGACTGCCTGTCTCTCCATCATCCGTTGATCCGACAACCTGGTGGGTGTTTAATCAATCTATCGCTCAATCAGGATGCCAGCTCTTTGGTCGGTGGCGAGACCCTTACCCTGGCAGGCACTAGTTCTTGTGCTGAGCTCTCAGCGTGCTAGTCCTCGGCCATTCTTCACAGGGTTTTAGGAGAGCCCAAAGCCTCCAGGGGGAGGCGCTCTTGAGCTGCGATGGAAGCCGGGCAGTTTGGGACCACTCTGGTTCCTGCGGGGACAGGAAAGCCCATGGGGCTGCTCTGAAGGCAGGTCTCAGCCCAGGCCCTGGGAGGTGTGGGGTAGGGACGGGGTCTGCTCTGTGGGGTGGGTGCTTCTGTCTGAGGGCGCTGTGGACTGAGATTCCAGCCCTCTTTTCTCCCTTCCTCCTGGTCATGGTACAGACACACACTCACGCAGATAACCTCACACATGCACACACAGACTTACACAACACACAGACCCACAAACTCACAATATGATCACATACAAATTCACAAACACAGACACGCACTCATACACATTCTCCCATATAGACTCACACAGGCACAAGCGCGCTTGCACACACACACACAGTGTCACTTGGGCTTGTCCAAATGGAGGTATGTCCCCCATCACAGCCAGGCCCCCGCAGATGCCCGCACCACACTCAGATGCATGTCCAAGTAGCACTGTCACACAAAGGCACAGTGTCACATGCTCACTCCTGCCCCTACTCTGGTAACTACCAGCCAGGCCCCTAGAAGGGACACAGCCCCTACAGCCCAGCACCCCAATAATGCTCTGGCTGTGCAGCCCTGCGCAGCCCCCCATGCCCCCATCTGGCTGGTGACATGCTCGGGGTCTGAGGAGCCCTGAGTCCCGGCACTGCAGCCACATCCCAGCTTGAGCCGATTTTCCTCTGGGTTTCTTGTCCCCGCAGGCTGTGGTGCCTCTGACCACCTCCCCGTCCCCAGTCCCCTGGGCCTGGTGGTCGCGGATTCTTCTTTGCTGACCTTCATCCCTCTGTCTCTGCACGTTTGAAGTTTGTTCCTCACACAGATACTCTATTCCAGGCAACACGGAGAACTTTCCATTCCTTGGTGCTGAGACCCCGTGCTCTCCTCCCACTCCTCCGCCACCAGGCGACCCCTCCTGGCCCCCTGGGGATGGAGATAGAGGAAGGGGACCCCTTTTGATGGGGTGGCCTGTGAGGCCAAGCCAAAGGCCAGGCCTAGGGGAGGGACAGTGAGGACCCGGAACGCAGACAGAGGGACGTGCCCGGGCTGGAGGAGGGGCGACAGGAAAAGAAGTGTGGGGTGGGCAAGGCCAGCCCTGGGCACCCCTTTCTGTGTGGCTGGGGGCTTTCTCCTGAGGTGGGAAATGGCCCACATCAGTTATCTATTGCTACAAGAAAAAGACTCCCAAATTGAATGGCTTAAAACAACACTAACATTTATCTTGTTCATAAATTGGCGATTTGGGTGGGGCTTGGAGGGGTGGGCTCATGTGGCTCCACCCAGGGCCAGCTGGGGACGGGAATCCTCTGAGCCGGTTCACTTGGGTGGCTGGACTCGATGCCGTTGGCTGGGCCCTCAGCTGGAGCCCTTGGCCGGAACTCCCCCACGTGGCTGGTCCACGTGCCCGCCTGGCTTCCTCACTGCATGGGGACTGGGTTCCATGGGTGAGCACCCCAGAGGAGGCTGTGTAGCCTGTTACACTTAGCCTCAGAAGTCACCCAGCATCACAGCCCTGCCCACGTCCCTGGGGACGGAACGTAGACCCCACCTGTCGAGGAAGGAGTGTCAACTTCCTAGTGTGAGAAGAGTACACGGGATGGGATGTATTGGTGCCACCAATTGACTGGAAAGTACCACTGGCAAAGTGACTGCTCTTCATAAGCCTTCCTCTCGAGTTTCGGGCTTCATCCTTGGCCCAATTTCCTTCTTCTATTTTGTCTACTTGGATACGCATCACTCACACCCTGGATTTCTGCTCTCTCTTCTCTGCTTACAGCTCACAAATTTACATCTCCAGCCCTGACCTGATGCAGGCATCACAAACTCAACCCGTACAAAACTCTCTCTCCCTTCCAAAGCCTGCTTTCCCTCTGGAATTTCTTCCAAGTACCGAAATGTGTGTTCTACTTCAGCCCCAAATCTATTCTCCCTGGTACATGGCCACCCTGCGATGCTACATTTCACAGCCTCTCCAGCCGAGACCACAGAGACCACTACCCGAGAGAGAAACTGCTTTCTGATTTAAGTCACTGTATTTGTGTCTATTTCTTGCCACCATGCAGCCCAGTACATGAGGCTACTTCCCTCTGTCCACTCCAGCCCAGCCCAGCCCTTTGCCGAGTATGGTCCATTCGACCTCTTCACTGCCCCCTGCAGCTGTCCTTGCCTGCCTGTCCTGCAGCCTCTCCCCTGTTTCCAGCCCTCCCCTCCTCCTCTCAACCGCAGGACCTCCAAATTGGTCTCTTTCTCTCCAGTCTCTCATTGTTCCCCGTGCAATGTTTCTCCTCTGCTCAAAGACCTCTGATGGCTCCCTATTGCTTACCAAAGAACACCACCATCTGTCCTGCCTCCATGTCTTTGATCCTGCTGGCCCTTCCTTCTGGATTCCTAAATCCCTCTGTTCTACCCATCAAATGCTACTCACCGTCCAAGCCCAGACCAAATGCTGCCTCATCCCTGATGACTTCCACATCCTCCCATTGGAATTCATCCCGGGCCTCATCATAGCCCACCGTAAGGCCACAATTGTTTTCAAGACCCACTAGACTAGACAGTAAGTTATTTGAGGGCAGAGACCATGTCCTGGCCATCTTCCCACTGCCTCCATGCCCACGATAATGCTGTGTATACAGCAGGTGCTCAACATGTGCTTGCCAGTGAACACTCACTTTTCATGGCTGGAGGCTCATAACTCTGTCTAGGCACTGGTCTTGCCACAGGTGACCAAGGTTGTTTTCCCTTGCACCTTGGGGGCTTCCCCAGAGAATCCCAAAGGAGGTAAGAGGGGCTGCCCTTCCACACTTCCCCTGGGGGCTGGGGAAGGAGCAGCCGTGGGCTTTCTATTGGCTCTGAGTGCAGAACCTGTGAGTGGAAGTACACAGATTTTATAAGCGAGGGCTTTAGAATGAGATAGACCTAGCTTTGAATTTCAGCCCTGCTACTTGTTAGCTGTGTGACCTCAGGCATGTTACTTAACCTCTCTGTGCTTCAGTGTTCTTCCTCATAACAAGAGGTTAATATAGTACTTACATCCTAGAGATCTTGTGGGGATCTTTTTAAATAAAAGATAATGCATAAAAAGCACTAAGTACAGTGTTTGGCACAAAGAAAGTACTTACTAAATGGTAATGATAATCATAATCCAGTTTCTTTCCTGTGGCCTGAGACTCTGCCTCGTGAGAGGGCACCAGGGCAGGCTCCACTCTAGCCTGGCCCAGTGGAGTCCTTGCTGTCGGATGGAGGTTTCCCTACGGACAAAGGTAAGAGAGTGTATGTGCCTTGTCACAGCTGGCTTGGCCCCAGCTGGGCAGTTTGCTGGGAGCTCCCAGAAGGTGGAGGACAGGGAGCAGAACAGGTGTCCGATGGGGCCAGAGGGACGGACTGGGTGTCTACTAAGCCCGAAGGGGCTGGATTAAACCAGATCTGGCTGGCAGGCCTCAATAGCCAGAGGTCAGGGGCATAGAGCTGGCAGCCCGCAGAGGCTTCCAGACATCCAAATTCCCCACATCAGGTGGGCTGCCAGAACCATCCTGCAGTGGTCAGCTTGCTCTGGGGTAAAGGGTCTGGACCTATGTGGGAAAGGGGTTCAGGACTCCAGATGACCAGGCTTGGGTTCCAGGAGAGGGAAGGCACTGAGGGCAGGTGGAAGGTCGCCCACATACAGTGGGGTTAGAGAGGAAGCTTACATTCTCTCTAAGTGCCCTGCACACTAAACCTGGGGGCAGCAGACCATGTCCAAGTCCTCCTCACCGGCAGGGAGGAGGATCTCTGCATACCACTGATTCAGGGCTGTAGGCTGAAGCTATCTGGACTAGAACAGGTGGGTCCAGCGGTGAGCTTGTAAATTTTGAACAAACAGCTCTTTGGGGGGAAAAAAGCCTTGGTGTGTAGCATTTGCCAATTGCTGTGGTGTAAATACTCCCACCACGGCTGACTTCAAGCTACCAACTTGGCACCGCTGATAGAGGAGTTGGGAAGAGATATGTACTGTTTGGCTCTTGTGACCCAGTATGAGCTGATTCCAGCACACCACTGGGTGGGCCCTGATACCTGTGTTTGTGGAGAAGGGCTGGTGTGTGTGGCTTCAGTGTGCAGAGAAGTAAAGGCCACTATGTGGTGTAGCAAAGTGGTGAAAAGCACAAAAATAATAGGCCCTGGAGCCTAATATCCTATAACAAATCCCAGCTCTGCCACTTCTTGGCTTTGTCACTTTGGGGAAGTCACTTTGCCTCTTTGTGCCTCAGTTTCCTCATTTGTCAAGTGGGGCTAATGATAGTGCTACTTCACAGAGTTCTGGTGAGCACTGCACAAGTTAACTCTGGCCTGTGGCAGGTTGACATCATGTTTATTACAGTTAATCACACAGAGTGATTAGAATTGTCTCCTTGGCTGGAATAATTTAGAAAGGAAAACCCAGAGTGTCTCGGAGCATTTCCCAAGAGCATGCTCTTTTTATATTTAAATCTTGGATTTCCCTTAAGAGCAAGGATTTTAAGTCTGCAGGCCCACGACCTACCTGAAATTATTTTTCCCATGCTGAGTATGTGTACTTATTTCTATGAAGAGGGGCCATAGCTTTCATTGGATTTTCAAAAACAGGCTGTGGTTTCTGCATCCTTCCCTCAACCCACAAAAGGCTTAAGAACTACTGATGTGGACAATGTAGAATTCTCACACCATGGGAATGGCCCCTGCAGGGTTTTGGAGGACAGGAGATGTGTGCAAAGTGTGTGAAAGACACACGGCAGAGTGGAGGGACGCACAGAGAGGTCAGCTGAGAGCTCTGAGATGTCTGTTCCTTGTTGAGACCAATGCTAGAGGAAACTTCCAGCAACAGGGCAACCAAAAAGCTCACATTCATGCTCAGTACCCTTCTCGAGGAACCTGTGGCCTCCTGGTTCCTGCTTTCTCCCAGTCCCTAGTTCT
>CM052446.1:12819035-12874944 GCA_028533085.1 Varecia variegata | reverse complement strand
GATACATTGTCTATTATTTTAGTACATGACGTAAACCTTGTCCCCTTCTCAGCGGGTGGACTTAAAAATTAAAAATAGTTAAGTGTTCCTTTTAAAGAACAAAATAAGGCAAATGAGGTTTTGGAATAGAATTGTTTTTCCTTTTTTTTGTTGTTTTCTTCCAGAATACATACAAAAAAATACCCATTCTCTTTCGATGGTATACACCTTAAAAATAATTGCAATTTGAAATCAGAGCTGACAAATTGTGACTTGTTTTGTTTCGTTTTTTTCATTTTTTGTAACAAACATGCATGTAAATTTGTGTTTCAATCAGACATTAAATAACGTACAATACAATCATAGCAATTTTAAAGTAACATTAAAGAGAAGACCTCTAGTTCTGTGGCGGTTTTGCTTTTATTTATAATCTACAAGGGATGGGAGGGTTTGTTTTCCACATTTTTACCCTCAAGTTTTAATTTCTTTCCCCTCCTTTTTACCTACGGAGCTCAAACTAAATAATGCACTTTTGAACCACGGGTCCGCTTGGAGCTAACATAAATAAATACCAGTGTCCACCGACGCAGTCCTCAGATGAACACTGTCTCAATTACTTTTTCCTTCTTTTTCTATAAAAAGTCAAATGATATTTTTTTCAACTTTTATAAAGTTTGGGTGGGGAGGTGAGAGGTGGGGGAAAGGGGAGTTTCCCACCGGGTCTCGGTCGCTGTTATCGGGTAGATAGATACGGTGTGTATTTTTTTCCTTTCGTGGCCCGGGTCTTCCCTGCGCGCGGGTTGTCTGCAGCCCCGGCCGCGATCCCGCCCCTCCCTCGGCTCCTCCCCTCCCCCCAGCTCCTTTCTCTCCCTCGCTAGCCCTGCCGGCGCCCTCACTGATACCCCAGCGCAGAGGCGGTGGTCAGTCTCTGTCCGTAGAGGGCGTAGGGGGAGTAGTAGGGTCCGGTGGCGGCCGGCACCGGCACGGGGGCGCCGGGCGTGGGGAGCGGGCTCTTGGAGTAGGGGTGATAGCGGCTACTGAGTCCCAGCGCGTGGTGGGGGCTGCGCAGCGCCAGCGTCCCAGGGCTGCCCGGCGCGGCTGAAGTGGGGATGTGCATGTGGCAAGCCATGGCGGCTGCGGCGGCGCTGGCCAGAGACGAGGAGCTGGGGTAGCCCGACAGCAGTTTGTCTGTCCCGGGGAAGGCCGTATGGGTCCGCAAGTGGCTCAGCAGCTCTTCGGACGTGGCGAAGCGCTTGTCGCACGGCCCGTTGGCCGACACCCAGTTGCAGATGTGGGGGAGCGGGTCGTTAGGGAGCATAAAGCCGTAGGGGTAGAGGGGGTGGCCGGCCAGGGAGGGCGGTGTGGCGCCTGCAGCAGCGGCAGCCGTTAGCGATGAGTGCACACCATGCAGTGGGTGCGTGGGGTACACCAGAGGGTATCCGGACTTAAGTGCCGCGGCCGCAGCGGCCGGATCGTGAGCGCACGACGCGCTGGCGGCCGCCGCCCCTGCCAGGTGGCTGGCGCAGTGGTAGCTGAGGCAGTACGGGTCCCGGCACAAACTGGCTGTCATCACGGATGGCGGCGACGCCCCAGCCAAGGGGCTCGAGCCGGCCGGCTTACTGCAGCCCAGAGAGCCGGCCGCGGCCGCCGCCAGCTGCGCCCCCACCAGGCTGCCCGGCTTGGTGGGGTCGAGTGCCACGCCGTGTGGCAGGAACTGGGGCGGGTAGCCAGCGTAGGCCCCGGCCAGGCTGCCTGGGTAGGTCATACCCGCGGGAGGCAGAGGGAACACTGTCTGGCCCGGCTTGTAGGGTGACACGGGTGCCACCAGCCCAGAGCCCAGCACTGAGGAAGAGGTGGGCGCGCTGGGGCCGGAGCCAGAGCTAGAGCCCGATGAGCCGCCGCAGTCCGAGCCTAGAGCCTTGCCCCCCGGACCCCCATCCGGGTGCTGATTCACGTCCACATTAATCCCGCCGCCGCAGCTAATCCGGCCATGCGCCAGCCCCGTGGGTCCCCCTTCCGCTGAGGCGCCCCCGGCGCCCTTGCCGCTGCCGCCGCCCGCGTCGGTGTCTTTCTTGTCGTCCTTGCCCTCTGGGCCGCCCCCGGCCGAGGGCAGCATGCCTCCCGGCGAGCAGGCCGAGGCGCTGGAGCTCGGGCTGCCTGTCCTGGGCGTGAATGGCTGGCAGGTGGCGCTCGGTACCCGGAATCCCGACTTCTCCGCTGAAACACCCCCGCCACCGCCCCCGCCGCCGCCGCCTCCGCCGCCGCCGCCCGGCTCCTTCTTATCCGAGCCGGGTTTGGAGTACGGCTTGAAACTTGACTTGTCTTCCACGCCGATGTCGCTCAGTTTGAGGGGGCCCGACTTGGCGTCCTTGTCTCCCGGGGCGCCGCCGCCGGCACCTCCCGTGCCGCCCCCGTTGGAGGCGACCGAGGAGAGTTTGGAGGAGGGCGAGGGGTCGGGCTTCCCGATCTGCGAACATGTTTGCGCCAACAGCGCCAGCGGGCTCTTCTTGGCATCGAGCTGCGGGGTGGGGTGTGGGGGTCAGAGAGAGAAGAAAAAGGAAAACCCTTTAGACTCCTGGCTTCTGGGGTTTAAATGCTCCTCCGCATCAGCCCACGAAGATCCTCCCCACCCCGAGGCGCAATTCAAAGCAGCATCCCTGCTCCACACTCACCTACAAACAACAAACATTCTCGCTCTTGGGAAAAGCGGCAGATACCCCCCCCCCCCCAACCCCCATCAGCATCTTCCTTGCCCTGAGAGCTAAATGGATTTTTTAAAAAACAAAAATGTTTTGGTTTTCGTCTCCTAGACCCAGAACTACACCCCTCCCCCCCACCCCTTAATTTTTCAGAGTAAGGGCTTGGGCGGTTGGCGCCTTAGAGGCAGGGTACGCATACGAGCTTCTGGGGAGCTGGAGGACGGCGACTTTGGAAACGTTTTTCAGACCTCCGCCTGCCTCGGTGCCGAGTGAGGGGGCCTGGGTCGGGGTAGGGGCTTTAACACCAAAAGGAGAAACAGGTTTTGGCAGCCTTCACACCCAGTTCCACCTCCTCCCCATTTCTGCCCTAGTTTTGAGGTGCTGAAGCACTATCCTCTTCCCCTATCGCCGAGCTGAATCACTCCGACCCCCCAATCCCAGATCCCGAGAGAAAGAAACCCCCTAGGGCGGCAGCTGGGGTAGTGGTCTCGGCGCGATCCAGGGAGAGGGAGGGTCCTTACCTCGATGGGGCTGACGGGCGTGGAAGGCAGGGGCTGCAGGTACTCGGGGTGCAAAATGTGGCCAGTCCGTGCCGTCAGCATCTTCAGTACCTTGATGGGCAGGCGGTTGGCCTGGCGCAGGGGGTCAGAAGGGGGCACGGCGTGCACAAAAGGCTTGGTGCTGCCGGCCGGGGACGAGCCTGGGCCGGGGCCGGAGCTACTTCCAGAGAGCGCGCTGGTCCAGGCAGGGTCTGCACTGCCGCCGCCGCCGCCGCCGCTGTGCTTACTGCTTCTTAGGGCAGAAAGCGAGGGCGCTGTGCTCATGACCCACCCGCGCGCATGGGAGCAGCGGGGGGAGGGCTCCGGGGCTGCGCGCTCGCCCGGGGAGCAGGAGCAGTAGGAGGAGGAGGAGCTGGCGCGGCGGCCACGGGCGCCCAGCGAGCCTTCTCGGCGCCTAGAGCCAGAAGCGAATAATCCTGGATGGCCCGCAGCGGAGCCGTGGCCGGGCTGGAGGAGCCGGCTGGACTGCGGGAGTGCCAGGCGGCTCGCGGCGTCCGCCTCGGGCTGCTCCCCTGCGCTGCGCTCTCGCGGCCCCGCGCCGGCGCTGCGCCCTGCGATGTGAGCCGCTGCGTGTCCAGCCGGGGCTCTGGCGAGGAAACTCACTTCAAAAGCAGCTGCACCGAGGGGGAGATTAAAGCCTTTGCCGCCTTCCAATCAAATGGGAGCCCGAGGTGATTGGAGGGTCAAGGGGATGTGACGCGTCCCGCGCCGCCGCCGCCGCCGCCGCCAAGACTCTCGGAGCTGGTATTAATGGGCAGCTCTCTCCTCGCCACCCCCCTGCGTGTCCCCTCCCTCGATTTCGCTCCGAGGACTAGATGGACATTTATTCTACGTTTGTCATCCGCCGCCTCCCTCTTTTTTCCTCCTCGTCGTTCTTCCTTTCCCCAGCTCGAAAATAAACTGAAACCTCCTTTTGGAGGTGGGTTTGCGTGAGGAACAGACTGAGGGGGTGTCCAGAAGGAGCAGGGGCGACAGTGTGGACACCAGCCGGACTGTCAACTGCAGGGGCGCGCAGGAGACCCGCACACCAAATGTTCTTTCCTCCTCAGTAATTGAGACCCCGCGCAGCGCGGCCACCAGGGTATGGAAAGGTGGGGAGCCGGTCCTGGAGGAAGTCCGCCCGCCCGCTTCGATTTCCTAAGATTCGGCGGCAGAGAAACCAGAAACTGGATGGGCAGCGGAGGCGGCGGCTGCTCAGCACGGCAGTGCGCGCCCGGCTCTCCGCCCTTCCCGGCCACGTGATTCTCCCGGACGCGTAGATTGGGGCTGGAGCCGGGGTCACATGTTTCCTCTGTTTCACACTCGGTCTCTCCCCCCACCCCATTCTTACTCTCCCCTTCCACCCTCTCTTTCCTCTCCCCCCCGCCCGTTCTTTGGGCATCTCCACCCCTCCATCAATTGTCAATGTTCCTCGACCGCAATCAATCAGTTATTTGTCAGCTCTTGTCAATCCGCCCGTGATTTATGTCAGCTTTTGTTGCTGATTACAAGGCGGGTGCGACTTGAAGAGAAAAAGAGAGAGGGAGAGAGAGACAGAGAGGAAGGAAGAGACCGAGAGGGAACCGGAGGAGGGGGAAAGAGGATCAGCCTCTTGGGATGGGGTGTGGGGGGGCGCTAAGAAAAAGAATGAAAGACGGGAAAGAGGCGCTCAGTGTCAGGAAAATGCATAGTGGGAGGAAAGTGCGCAGGTGCGCCCAGGGCGCGGAGAGGGGCGCGCAGGCCTGGGGTGCGCGCCTTCCCTCTGGGTGTCGGAGAGATACACACCCTTCCACCTAGCGGGGCTTCAGTCCGTCGGGGTCGCGGAGTTCCCGGCGGCTCTCGGTACCTGAGACGGGCAGCGGCGACGTCTAACATGAGAAACTTCCCATCGCCACCTCCTTTCATAGTCCCTCGGGGGCGTGTAGCGTGCGGATGTCAGACTGCCACCCTGCTGCGGTCGACTACCCTCAGTTCCCCGACCCCAAACTCGGAGACTTTTCTAAGAGCCACACCACCAAGTAACCTTGAGTCCTGTGGGTCAATGGTGGGGTAAGCCCCTCTCAATTCTTTGACCCCCTGGGACCGTAACCAGGGCTGAGAGGAAGAGGCCTGGCCGTCGGTATGTGGGGGAGGAAGGTCCCAGGCTCACTCAAGTCGCCTCCCCAGTCCTCCCCCACCACCCGCCCAGCGCCATCCCAGCAGGCTTGGGAACCGGGGCTTCTCAGGGCTGCTTTCTCGAATTTAGTGGCACGCAGAGCTGGGACTGACCAGCGCTGGGAGAGCCCGGGGAAGGAGAGAGAGGGAGGGGGCGGCTGCCTGTGGGAACGCGGGTTCTTCCAGGGAAGCGGACCGAGACTGCCGCGTTCCCCTCGATTTGCACCGTCACTCGGGTTGTTTTGAAAGAAGAGGGGAAGCGCTGAGCGTGCCACCGTGTACCTGGATCTGGGTGCACAGTGTGTGTATGTATGCCTGTACCGCTGTGTGAGTTCTCAGGGCTTTGGTGTCTAGCGTCCGGGCAGAGTTCGAGGGTCCCCTCCAGAAACTGGCAGAAATTGGAAGGGGTGAGAGGAGGACACACCCCCTTCCTTGGACCGACTTGGAACACTTTGAATCTCCCCTCCCCCACTTTTCCGTCCGGCTCTTCTTTTGTTGTCAAGTCCTTTTGATAAATGGTGGGGCTGGGAGCGCTGGGAGCCGGGAGCCAGCCTGTGCCCGCGCGGGGGGCGGGGGCCGAGCCTGGAGACCTGGTTTCGACCGGCGCGCACCCGGCGCTGAGCCGGGTCTGGAACCTGCCCTCGGCGTGTTCGCCTTCTCCCGCTCACCATCCCGCTCCCCTCCCCCCTCCCATCTCTATCTCCCACTCCGCACGGGTGCCGAGAACTTTCTGGGGTGAGTTTTAGAATTTTCTCGTAGGCGCTCTTTTTCTGCATTTTAATTTTATCCCTTGATTTTCCAGGTTGGCAAACTTTATGAAATGGTAACTTGACTAAAGGTAATTTGGAGAGGAGAGAAGAGGGAGGTGAGGCGGTGTGTGTTTTGGGCCGGTGTTTGTCAGTGTGAGTGTGTAAGAACACACCTGCACTCAAGGGAGTTTGTAGTCTGTGTGACAACGGAGGAAGAAGGCGAGACGGTGGCGAGGCCACACGCGAGGGTGTAAAGGTTGTCTGAATGATCTTCCAGGAGCGAGTCCCAGGTGCCCGTGTCTGAGGGCGATTCAGTCCTAAGGTGCCTCTGCGCGGCAGCGTGTCTGTGAAGCCGCTCTTCCCCTTCGGGTGTGTTAGTGTCTGCCTGTGTCACTGAGTGCACGGCCGTCTAGGTAGCGACTCAGACCAACTGCAGCGCCGCCAGCCTAGCCTTGGGCCGAGTGTCGCCGCGACCTCCCCGCGAGGCCCGGGCACTGAGTGCTGGCAGCTGCGGCAGAGCTGGGGGTGACCACAGGTCAGAGGCGTCCCTCCCCACCCTCCAACCAGTCTCCAGATGCATCTTTTCCCCTCTGCTCTCATTCCAGCAGCTTTCTTACACTAGGCGGCTCAGGGGAGGCAGCCCCAGCACCTAGCCTGGGGGAGCCGTGGTGGAGTGGCTCCAGCATTCCCGGCTTTGGCCGCTCACACTCGGGGGTCTGCGCCGTGCAGCGTGGGCACGGGTCGTAGCCAGCGAGCATTCGCTCTTTTCGAATGTCAACTCCGAAGGTCCGAGCGCACGGGGGCGCCTGGGGGCCTCCGCGCCCCGGGCTTTTGGGAGGCGCCAGCGTCCGAGCCTGCGCACCTCATGCCCAAGGCCAAACCCCCGAAGGCCGCGCAGGCCGGGGGTGGGGGGCGTGGGGGGTTATTAATTACTCTGCGCTAGGCCTAATGCCTCCAACCCCCAGCAGCGGTTGGCGCGGATGTCCTGCGGATTTTATTTGCACACAATGGAAATGATTTGTTTTCTCTAAAAAAGGAGTGGGCATGGCAGATATTTGAGGAGGGAGTGGGAGGAGGAGAAGGAAGAGTAGAGAGCTGAGGAAAAAAGTTTGAAAATGCCTTGAACTATTCACTGTCGAGATGGCTAATCAGTATTGAGGCCGGAGGGCAGGCGGGCCGCCTTTCACCGCCGCTTCCCTTTCATCTCGGGCTCGGCGGAGGCGCTCAATTAAAAGCCTATCAGTTTGTAAGTAAATCAACGCCTATCAGAGTTGTCACATCAAACAAAACGATTATTATTGCAGCCCGCCTCCCCTATTAATCTCCCTCGAAGATAATCCGCCTGACAGGTCAGGCCCGGCGAGCTGGAAAGCCTGGCCCAGAGCGCCGAAACAGTCCCGGACTGGCGTGCGCCCCCGGGGGCCTCCCCACCCCGGTCCTGCCCGCTTTGCGGTCCCCCAGGAAGGGGAAGAGAAAGAGCGCGCGCTGGCTGCTGGACCCAGGCCCGCCCCACCCGACTGGGAGCCGGGCCCACATTCGCGGGGCCAGCGGGGGACGGTCCCGCGCGGCCCACGCAGCTTCTCGGGGCAGGGGTTGGAACCCGGCATGCAGGAGCCGCGGCCTGGCCTGGTCCCCCGGCTACCCCACGGCCTGCGCTCTTCTCGGCTTGCCTCCCCTGCCTTTCCATTTCTTTTCTCTTTCTACCTTCTCCTTTTTCCTCTTGGCTTCTTTCTTGGCTTCATACCCTTTTTCTTCATTTCCTCTTCCTTTTACCTTTTCTTATTTGCCAGGGCATAGTTCCTATTCTCGCTGCCTCCTCTCGGTATACTGTCTAAACCACTTCGGTGCGCACACTCCCTGGAGTAGGGCATTCTCAGGGGCCGGGTTATTTCTCCTGCGGCAGGGTTGCCTCAGGAGTATGTGCAATTCCCAGACACTCATGACAAATTCCTCCCTAATTTCTCTCGAAGCAGGGGCTCTTAGAAGCTCTGCGCCTGTTTAAGGGTTGGGTACGTTTGGAGGGTGAAGGGAAAAGAGAGAGAGATACTGGGGCAGTGAGATGGGTGGGCAATGGCAAGCGCCCTATTCTGGAATTAGTATTTGATATTGGAATTTTACAGCTGCAACGTTGCCGACATCACTGTTGGTGTTGCCTGTCCTTTGCAAATACCTGGAGAAGACTTATGGGGCATCCGGGCCTCAGTACTGAGTATGTGAGGGGCTACCTAATACTTCATAAGTAAGTACACCCAGATAACTGCTTCTGTTCTCAAATTGGAGCCCCAAGGGTCGGGTGGGGCCTGGTTCCTGGAGGGCGCAGAAATCGTGGCCTTCTTCCCTGTGGCCTCCTCTTGGAGCTTTGGGATGCCTCGGAAACGAGCTTGACCCGCCCTTTTCTGCGCTCTTCCTCCAAATCTGTAGACCCAAGTGGCCGCTGCTGGAGCTGGGTGGAGCCAGGATTGAAGGGTGGCATAAGTGTCTGAGGGGGAAGGGTTGCCCGCGGGCCCCCAGGCCCTGCTACCTTCTGTACCGTGTGGGCTTCAGTGCCCCGAAGGCTTTTTTTCCATGCCTGCATACCCGACAACCCCCAAGGCGCTTCGTGCTGGGCGTCCGGGTCTAGCCTCTCCCAGCAGTCACGCCAGGGTCCAAAGCCGCAGGTACTGAATAGAGCGCACCTCGGCGTACTTGGCAAACCGGGCTACAGAACCCATGGCCCCCACACAGTGTTCCCGAAAACCACTCAGGTTGTCTGCACTCTCCACAGCCGATCTTGTAGGAATATTTATTTCTATGCCCAGAAATATTGTCTTGATGCAGTGGCTCAGTTACCTTCGCGCCTGCTTGCCTTAAATGTCTTTATTTTACTTCTGCCACGCCGCAGATATTTAAAGAGCTGTAGATACCGCACCCTTCAACAATGCGGGACTCACTCTGGCTACAGGAAGTATTTGCTGTATGGTTATTTGGACATAAGTTCTATCTTGAACCCAGACTGACACCCAAGCAAGGGCTATAAAAAGATACTTGCTCTAGCATTTTCCAATTTAACTATATGTGCACACATGGAGAATTTAAGAATATTTTTTATCTCTCCTAGATCTAAATATTCAGATCTAGGAGATCTGAATATGTGTTATGTTACATGCCTTGAAGCTGAAAGCAATCAGTGGTGTTCATACTGGACATGGAGCTGTTTGTATCATTTTCATCTCCCTGCGCTTACATAGGAATCTCGATCTAATAAAATCAACCTTGTCATTTTTAGAATCGACAGGATTTCTCCGGCTGTCGTTTGCGTTGCATTTATCCGAATAAATCCAGCTCCCAGGCATCAGGCAGGAAACGGCGCCTGGCTCTCGTGCACGCAGACGCCTCGGCCCAGCGCAGGACTCGAGGTGGCTCCTCGTGTTCGGCCGGCTGCGGGTCTGGCCTTTGAGGAAGTCTGGACGAGCTGCGCCCCCAAGTCCAGTGGTCTCTCGTTGCCCAGCAGTGCCCGGCACCCCCCACCTCTGCCGGTGCTTTAGGAACCCGCCTGGCCAAGTCAGTCCGTGGCGAAACTGAAAGCAAATTCCCCTGCAGAGGTAGCCCGAACTTTATCCGACGCAAGTTAGGAACAGAGATTGAATGGAGGCTCTGGAAGGACAGTGCGCTAGTGTGAGCGCGTGCGGGGTGGGGCGGAGGAAGGGGAGTGAAGAGGGCACTGGGTGGCCGGGCCTGGCTGGAGGCGAAACGCTAGGAAAGGCGCCTCATTTTCCTTATTTCTGGGCAACTCCTATGCTTCCAATGGTAAAAATAGTTTCCAAGCTGCCTCGGACGCTCAGGATGTGTTTGTAGGGATCACAGTGGGGAAGAGGCGGCTTTGGAAAAGTTGCCGAAAGAGCTTTACCCAGAATGGTCCGCCCGGCGGGGTTCAGGAAAGCTTGAGACCAGCTGGCTTCTTTCGGGGCGGAATGTCCAACAATCGGCCAGGGTAACCAACTCCCTGCCCACTTCTCTGCTCTCACCTCGAACCAGGGCTTAAATAACCTACCACCGCTTGCGCTGCAAACTTCCCCGCGCGGCGCCGCGGTCTGCGGGCGAGGCCCGGACGCAGAGGGGGTCCACAAGACCGCTCCTCCGTGTGCTGGGCTCCAGCCCTGAGAGAGGCTTGTGCGGAGATGGGAGGACTAGTGTGGTTTCCGCTCCCACTTGGCTGCCCAGACCCTCATGGCAGATCCCCCCAACTCCTGGGAGCTGGCGCTTCCCCCTGAGAGCCACAATCTTGGGGGGCCCGCTAGGGCGCAAAGTGCGCGCGCGAGCCCGCGCGGGGGCGGCCGCCAGTCTCTCTCCGCAGGGCCTGTCGCCGGGCCGGCCACGGCGGGTGAGTGATGAGGGCAGAGAAGGGCGCCCATAAATCGCGGGTGTCAGGGCGAAAAACTCTCTTTATTGTCTGCTTGATGGATGGGCCCGGGGACGAGACACCAAATACTTCGTATCGCCTTTAAATGGGAACACATTTTCCGCGGCCATAATTCATGTTTTTTAAATAGAAAGTTTGAAATGTTGCCTATATTTCACCGGCCCTGACATATTTATGAATCGCTCCCTGCATGCAAATATCATTATTTAAAGCGCCGGGGAGAGCGCGGGGGAGGGGAGGAGGCGCGGCCCCCGGGGCGTGGGGGTGGTGAGCCGGGGAAATGTCGGTGGAGGGGGGCTCTCTCCCTAAAGGGCAAATGATGAGGCGCAGGGAAAGGCCGTATCCGGAAACCGAGCGCACCCTGAGGCTTCCCTCCCGCCAGTGGACCCTGCAAGCCCGCCTGGGGAAGTTTTCGTGGCTTGGGACCGAAGACTAGCTTCCGTCTCCTGCCAGGAGACCAGGGAATATTTTGCGTCCCTCCCTCTCTGAGGCCATGATCTAAGCTGAAGCCACCTTTTCCAAGAAGAAAGTTGAAAAAAAAAAAAGAATTTAACAAACTCAAATAATAATAACCCAACATGTTTCGTGTTCTTTGCCATTGCATCGATTTTATTGATTTTCATTCTGCAAACCTGGGATTGTGCGCGCCCAGGCGGGGTGGCTGTCAAAACCCAGTCTCCTCAGGGAGTGGGTGGGGGACAATCCTCCAACACCGCGGCCCCGACCCGCCCTCACCCAAGCAGCTCATCACCTCCCAGGCACAACGGAGCCTGCGCGAGACGCAAGGCCACAAATGACCCGGCCCCCAAGCTCCGGGGGCTCCAGTCCCGCCCCTTCTTCTCCCCGGTGCACTGCTGCACTTCCCTCGTCCGCGTCCACCCTCCCGGATCACCCACTATCAGCACCAACGCTGTTTAAAAAAAAAAAAAAAAAGCCGGGCACGTGCAGTCGGCCTTTCCCCTGGCCGTCCGGCGCAGGAGGCGCCCACGCCTGCACCGTCACTTGCAGAGACTTTACCTGTGCAATCCCCCGCGGGGCCCGCGGTCGCGCCGGTAACAGAGAAATGGAAGGAAGGGCTGGGGAGTGGAAGGGATAGAGAACACCGCCCGACAGCCAGCTGTGCGGACCCGGGGCCTCCTCTCCGTACGGGTGCTGGGGCCCTGGCCGCACCAGCTCCGGTAGCCGAATTGCGGCGGGGAGAACGGACCAGGGGAGGGGCGAGGGGAACCGGCCTCGGAAGAGAGAGGCGGGCCCAGCAGCACTTCCGCTGGGGGTGGGGCTGAGGGCAGACGCACAGGCCCCGCCCCTCCGCGCCGGCCCGCCTCCGGCTCTCCAAGCTCCGCCCCCGCTGGTGAGGCTGCAGGGTCTCATGCTCAGGCCAGAGGCCAGGCGCTTAACCTGGGTTTAGCGGGGAGTGGCGGTGGGCAGCACCCTTTTCCCCACCTGGGGGTTCTTTCTTTTTAAGTCATAGGAACAGAAGCATCTACACACTAGCAACCCAGGCCCAAACTTGCATGTAAGATTTGCTCAAACTTTGGTCATTGGTAGTCCTGAGGCTCCCTGGGCCAGGGGCTCTCGAACTTTCTCTGGGATCCGACTAGATGTCGGGAATACAGTCCGTGTTCATGGGGTCCCATTTATCTTTTCAGGAGGAACAAAACAGAAACTAACACTTTTTTATTGTTCATTTTGTGCCAGGTGTTATCTGAGAACTTTACATGCATTATGTCCTCACAGCAACTCTCTAAGGTAGGTACAATGAATGCCCTGTTTTACAGATAAAATCATTGAGGCACGGAAAGAAGAAATCGGCCTTGCCTTTTCCATATCGCATCCATATCCTCATCCCTTCTTTTTTTTCTGTTCCCCAGCATCCCAACCCATTACTCTGGGAGAGTGTTGGGGTTGGGGGGGATTTTAGTTCCCTGACACGGAGATTATGGGTCTATTGGCCATAGCCACTTGCAGTGAGTGGGAGGGCGTATGTACAGAGGAGGAAGGTGTAATGGGACAGGTTCAACTCAGCCTCTGGCTGGCTCCCAGCCTAATTGGCAAACAGGGCCATTGAGCTTCCCCTGTTATTCCCCTGTAGTCCTAGCTGAAGCCAGAGTGCTTTTGCTTAAAGAAAAAAAAAAGCAAATCAGACCATGTTTCTCTTCTGCTTAAAAGCATCTGGGTTTCCGTTGTTCTTAGGATCAAGTTGAGCCTGCCTCCCACGGCTGGCAGTAGTGGCTTGATCTGCCCCAGCTTGCCTTTCTGCCTTTGTCTGCCCTCCTCCTCCCCTGCCCTGGAGCGCCTGCTATCCAGGGCTTCCTTTTGGTTCCCAAATGTGCCAATGCTACTTCTCACCTCAAGGGCTTTGCTAATGCTTTTCCTTCTGTCTGGAATGGCTTTCTGTCCTTCTCTTCACCTGGTTCACTCCTCCTCTTCCTTCAGGCCTCAGTTTATGGTTCACTTCCCTGCATCCTCCTCCTCCTGTAACCCTCTCCCAGAATAGGATTTCCTGTTGAGAGTCTGTCTCCTTCACTGGATGGGAAACTCCCAGGGGACAGGACTGGAGCTGCTCTTTCAAGGAATGCATGAAGAAAGAGCATTTATTTATACCATCAACTATGCTGAATGAATGAATTATTACTTATGGGGTTCACTGCACTTTTGGAGGCTACCAATAAGTATTCTCTATAGTCCCACATCCCAAGATGTTTTCAAAGTAATGAGAAAGATAACACAAATCCCATGAAAAGATATAATGGTTATTTTGAATGTCTATATTGTAAATGTCAAATAAGTGGGTGCTGGAGGAGGTTGGAGAAGAGAAATACCTATGGTTTTACAGCCATTTATTCAGGCTTTCAAAGTGTAAGACGTGTTGGTTGACACAATTTAATGGAAAAACATGTCCCCTTTCCACTTCTTCAATTTATTGCTGTTACAGTTCAGTTCTTATTAGTTTCTGACTGAGCTGCTGCTATAAGAGCCTTCTAATTGTTCTGCCCGTCCTCAGCCTCTCCTGCCTCTAATCCATTGTACATACTCCTGCCAGGTTAGTTTTCCTGACTACATGGTTCCCTTGCTCAAAAATCTGCAGTGGCCCCCCACTATCCACATGGAACACTTGACTCTTCAAAATCTACTTCCAAACTACTTTTTAAAAGCTGTAAATTGCATCCCAAGATTACAAAAGAAACATATGTTCACCTCAACCAGCAAAACATTCAAAGGTATACAAAGAAAAACCTTAACCATCTTCCACACCTCCTCACCATTTCCCACCAAGTCTTCTCATCCAGTGTTACTGTCTTGGAGTGTACCTTCTACCCCCTTCACCATGCTCCGTATAAACTATGCTCATGTAAACTACACTCATATATGTGGGGCTGTTATATTATTGCTTGTTTATATAAAAAAGGATTATATTGGGGGTCCCTGCAACTTGCTTATTCTGTCTTGAAAATAAATGGGTGGGTCTGCAGATAAAGAGCTAATTTATTTTTTAGCCACGTAGTATTTCATAGGATGTATATACTACAACTTACTCAACCACTCCCCTATTAATGGGCATATAGGTTGTTACTGTTTTTTTTTTCACTAATAAAATTTCTTGTGTCTATGTCTTTGCAATGAGTGATTTTATTTCTATACACTAGATTGCCAAAAGTACAGCTACCTACACATCAGCCAAATCAAATTTCTTTGTTCTCCTCACATGTCCTGTGTTTTTCCATTCCTTCTGTCTCCTCTCCTGGAAAGCCCTTGTCCCCAGTGTTTGTGTATACAACTTTCAATCCTGCAATGACCAAATATGATCCCAGCATTTAGATCTGTGATCCAATATCCACCTCCCTCCTTCTTCCTCACCTTAACATTGTAGTAATGTACCAGGCCCAGGCAGTGCTTCATGATTGGCATGGACTAATCATGACAATCCTGTTTTCATCTCTCCTAACCATGAACCATCTTTACATCCTTGCAACTTGATGGCCAGTTTTCGCAAATGAGGAACAAGTAGAAGTAAAGGGGTGGCATAGCAGGAGGGGAGTATTGGGAAACACTCTGTTTTCATGATCAAAGGGGATGGTGCAGGTGGTTTGACCCTTCCCCTTCCCCTCTTTCTCCCTTCTTCCTTGTATGAACTTGGATATAATATCTGGAGCTGTGGTAGTCATCTTGTGACTATGAGGAAAAGCCCACAAGGATAGCAAAGAGAGACGTAATCTTGGCATCACTGGGACACTGAGCCTTCCCCAGCAATCCTCCTCCAAAACTTTTATTTTGTTAGAAAAATAAAATCACTATTTAAGTCAGTGAAGTTGGGGATTTTTATATTTCTGGCCAAACATATCCTTGACCTTCCCCTTTAGCAAGTATTATTTCCAATGGTGTTACCGCCACTGGAATACCACCACAGTGGTCCCCAAAAGCTCTAGAAACTTATATGAGAGACTTGCCTTCAAGTGTAGTTTTTGAAATAGCCTCAGAAGCAGGCAAATATTCTTACAGGGTGGCTTTGGTATTTTAGACTAGCCAAAAGTCACTTGAAATCAAGTGTGGTAACACCTTTAACCCTCTGTACTACAGTAAAGTATTGTACAGCGAACATTTAGGTTTTTTTTTGTTTTTTTTTTCTTTTCTTCCTTTGCCAGCCTAACATCTGAGTCCCCTTCTTGTTTGTTGGAAAGCAGGGCCTGCTTCCAACTGTGGAAGCTGAAGAGGCCACATCCTCCTTCTCCCCACCCTAGCAGTTGAGGTTCCACCAATGGGATGCTCCACCTGGTCTCTGACTCTCAAGGGGGTGAGCAGAGGACTGGGGGAGTCTGGAGACCCTTTGTAGCAACAGCAGAGATTTTGAGAGCTCGCAGCAGCAGTGAACCCAATGCAATGGCATTGACTCTCCAGGAGAGGCAGAGAAGAGAGGACAGTTGCTGCCATGTCTAGTGTGATAATGGCAGCCACTCAGGCAGTGGCCTATCTAGACTCTTCCAGTGGCATGACCAAGTGCATCTCCACTTCCAAGCCACTGTCAGTTCTTGTCCATTTCCCAAGTTTAGGTCTTCTGTCTTCTTACTGATTCTATGAATTTTCTTATGTCTTTGTGATAGATTCCTTTTCTGCTTAAATTAGCTAGAGCCAGTTTCTGTCACTCATAACTAACATTATCAAATGATTTGCTAAGCCTGGCTCTTCGGGTGACTTCTAAACAGGCCTGATGGTAGTTACTTCTTAGTTGCGCCTGTGGGCTCCTATTATGGGTACTAATGTGAGACCACAACACCAACCCAGCCAGGTAATGATTTCAGCTGAAAACTGGTCAACTCAGTGAAGAGAATCGGTCATGCCAGAACTGAATGAGAGAATCATCCTTGGTTTTATCAAATGCCTGCTGTGTCCTGCACGCTGTTCTAGGTAGCTTTACATTACCTTATTCGCCTCTTACCAAAGCCAGGTAAGGAAAGAATTATTCTGCCCATCTGGTTTGAGAATGCATAGAATTTCTCCCCTTTACTTCTTGCCCTCTCCTCCTACAAGCCTGGACAGCACTCACTATGTCTGATTAAGGTCTCTAAGGCATCAAAAGACACTGTCAAGATTGACCACCTTAAGTAACAGTCAACTCTGATTCTTCTTAAGAGTTTAAGTGCCTGGTACCTTGGGGTGCTCAAAAAATGTTTGTGGGATGCAATCAATGGCACAGAAACACCTCTAGACTACATTTTCTTGGGAAGGTGGTGGCCTGGAGCATTTGTTGTCTTGTGTGACTATGGGGGTAGCATCAGACAAAAGGTAGAAGGTTTTCTCTCTGTACTGCACCATACACGGCCTAGATGCTTTGTGTCTCTGGGCTCAGTGTTTATTGTTCTTTTCTCTTTCTTTTTCTGTCTCTAACCCTACATCTGCCCTTCCTTTCCCTATACCCTTTCCAGGCATGAATTAAGGCACAAACAATGTCATCTGACTTTTATTCCCTGAAGAGTCCACTATGTACATCAATGATATTCAATAAATATCAGTTACATGAAGACATTTTTGAAGATTTTTCTTTCTCTGTCCCCACCTTTGCTACTGAACATTCTGTCCTCCAGGGACTCCTACCACATGGTGTTTCACTTGAAGAGCCGAAGGCCTTGTCATGTTCTCAATCTCCCTGCCCTGCTTCTTCAGAAGAAAAGGGACCTTTCTGCCACCCACTGGTGAGGACCGGCCCCTTCAGCGGAGATGAGCGGTGTGGGGGGAGAAGTGGCAGTAGTGACCCCAGGAGCTGGCTGATGTGGAGTGGGATCAGCTCTGTCATAGCACTAGCATCATCTTTGACCTCCTTCCCCATTGATAATTATTAGCACCTAGATTGTGTCAACTCATTCCGCCTTTGAAATGAAAGCTCCATAAGCACCTGTGGAATGAATGAATGAGCTACTGCCTACAGAACCCAAATGTGAAAGGAGTTAGTAAACATGCAAGAATGAGATCAGCAGTCATTGGAACCAGTAGATTAGCCCCAAATGTCACAAAGATAAAAAGTAGAGAAACGAGGACTTTCTAGGGAGGATGACATTCCACCTTCTGAAGGATGCTTCTGCCTCAATCTCACTCCTGCTCAGCTTCCATCCAAAATCCTCCTAAGGTATCTCCTCCCAGCCCCACCGTCCCAAACCCTGCTTTGATTGGACCCCCTATTGCCCCAAACCCCCATGGACAACTCATTTTCTACCACAAAGCATTAAACACACCTCAGCTCCTCTCCTTCAATCTTACATCAAAGCTTGCTTTCCACTGTCCCCGAGGACCAGCCATCCAGCCAGCCTGGAGTCTTTCTCCATACACCGACATGCCCCCTCAGTCCCATCTTTGCTCCCTCCTGTACCATCCAGCTTGGGGCTCTCCACCGCCACACCTGGGCCTCTGTCAGAGTAGAGCATGGTGCTTCAGCACGTGGGGGCTCTGGGGTCAGACTGCTTGGTTCCAAAGAACAGCACTACCACGTTTACTAGGTGCGTGACCTGGGGCGAGGTTCTTAACCTCTCTGAAGTTTCAATTTCCTCTTCTGCAAAATGGATGTAATAATGGTCTCTACCTCCTAGGGTCCATGGGTAAATTAAATGAGACAACGCATGTGCCTGGCACATAGAAAGTTCTCCAAGTGGTCCTTATTATTATTATTATTGCCCCCCTGTGTTCTTTCTTACCTCTGAACCCCTGGAGTTCTGTCTATGCTACTCGTCTGGCACTTAATTATCTACTAATTGATGATATCTTTTATTAGCTTTTTAAATTCTTATTGTTTAACTTTGTGTTTTTGTTTATGTGTGTGTGTTCAACTTTCCAATTAGATCTTAAGCTCCTCCAGGCCTGAACCAGATGCCTTCCTTATATCCTCAACACAGACTAGCAGAGGGCTAAGTAAAAAGCAGGCACTAATTAATGAACACTTATTAAACTGAGTAGTAAAACATCCAATGGGTTTTTTCAGAAGCAGGATCTCCCTTCATCCTTATGACAATCCTGTACGGCGTATGCTGTTATTCCCATTTTACAGATGTGGAAACTGATGTTCGAGGAGAGGAAATCACGTGCTCAAGTTCCAAAGGTCAGGGCTCTTTACAGCCTCCCAAGAGACTCCTTCAGCCTTCAGAAATCCTGGCAGTGCCTCCCTCTCGTGCTCTAATGACCAAAACACACCTTCTCTGCCAACCCAGCTCAGCAACACTGACAGCTCTCACATTCTTTCCATGTGCTCATGGGGAGAGATGTTGGAGATACATCACTAAATGGAAAAAGTTGGTTATGCAAGAGCAGGGCATGCACACACCCACAGTAAATGCATATTGCCTAGAAAGCAGCTGCAAGGGCATCTGTGGGTCTATTGGTCATCTTAACAGTGGGGTTCTGGGTGATTTTAACTTACTTGCTCACCTGTAATTTCGACTACAAACATTTGTTACCTTTATAAATAGAGAAAAAACAATACAAGTTTTGTTTGCTTACTTTAACAGAGACAACGATAGAGGCCCCCCAGTTGCCTTTCACTAAAACATGCTCTGGAATCAAGGCAACCTCTTTCCTCTCCCTTCCTCCCTCCCCGCTCTGAGCCAGGTGGGCAGAGACCCATCCCTGGCACTTATTAGTCACAGGTTTGAAATGCAGGGGTGGGTTGGGGAGGGAGCAGTGATTGGTGTGGGGTGGGAATTTGGGGATTCTTTTATGCCCTGCATCTCAGAGGCTGACAGGCTCTTGAGGGGTGGAAATGACTGGTAATTAGTGAACCTTCTCTGCGGCACACACTAAAGACACACTTCACAGTCTCTGTGACCTCTGCAGCCCGGTGAGGCTTTGTTATGTAGATGCTCTTAATTGGGTGAGTCACTGCAAACAGCTTTGAGAGCGAGCAAACTGTGGGCTGTTTCAGGGAGGCTTCCTACCAGGGGTTCTAACTCAGGAATTAGGGGGGCTGGCAGCATTGGTCTCCAGGTAACTTCACCCCTACCCCCACCCTGACAGAAGTGAGAAGTGGTCCCCATGGCTTGGAAATCAGAACAGTGAGCTTTTAGGGCGTGTTTAGGATGAAGAGTGTTAACCTATGGCCTTCATCCTCCTCCTCTTCTCTCTCCCTCTCTTTTTCACAATTTATTGGTCATCTCTTCTGGGCAAGGCTGGGAATATTTTGAGATATAAACTGGGCTCCTTCCATTCAAGGAGCTGACCACCTGGTTGGGAAGTCAGGAACAGAGGCGAATGTACATGACACCACCAAAGAGCAGGCATCAATGCCAGGCACGTGGAAGAGGCATTAAAATGATATTTCAGACTCTGGAGCAGTCACTGAAGGCTGGACCATTGGAGAACCTTGTCCACAGAGCAAGCAGGACTTGGAAAGGGTTTTGGGCAGAGGGATTCCCAGGACGTGGAGACATAGTGAACAAAGGCATCATCAGGTCACCTTCACGCCCAAAGTTGTGGTCCCAGCACCCTGAGCTGGGCTCAAACGTCAGAGGCACAGAGTGCAGCGTGGGAACAACTTGCAGGGCCCCTGAACGTGCTGCTGTTGGTCGTAGAGAGTCCCATCTGCTGCTTCCTCCAGAGAAGGGCACAAAGCACAAAGACTTTTAAAAAGGTATCGTGCCCCAAACAACTCATCATGCACTGACCCCACCCCAGCCCCTGCATCCAGTATTTTGGTGAATGCCACTGTCTTGGCTCCTCCATCCTCTGCTCCCAAGCAGGCATTAAGTCAAAGCAATTGGGCTGCAGTCTCTTTGCAACCATCCCTCCCTTTGCATCCCTACCGCTGCTGCTGCTCTGTCTTCAGGTCCTCACTGCTCTGCATGGGGTGGGTGGGTGGGGCATGCTTTCAGAGCCTGTGAGGACATTTTCCTGGCTCTACTCTCCCTCTCCTCAGCCGTGCTCTCCACGACTGTTGGATTGGTTGCTCTAAAACACAAATGCAATTGTTTTACTCCCATCACCCTCAAAGTGAGGCCTTTGCCATCTGGCCCCTGCCTACCTCGTTTGCTGTCCACATTGTCAAGGTCACCAATGACCCCATGTTGTTAAATCCTGTTAGTTCTCAGTCCTCAATTCACTTGGCCTTAAGCAGCGCTGGACACACTGATCATGCCCTCTTCCTTTTGGTCTTTAGCATTTTATTTTTAAAATTTTCAAACTTATGAAAAAATTTAAAGAATAAGACAATGAGTGCCCAATACCCTTCACCTAGACTTACCAGCTGTTAACACTTTGCCACATTGATTTTCTCTCTCTCTCTCTCACACACACACACACACACACACTTTTTTGGAACCATTTGAAAGCTGTGGGCATCTTGATGTCTACCTCTAATTTCTTCAGCTCACATCTCCTAAGGAAAAGGATATTCTCTTACAAAACCACAACACAATTAGCACAACTAAGAAAAGTAATGCTAATTCAATGTCATCAGTAATACCATCAAACAGTTCACATTTAAGTGTTCCCAACTGTCCCTAACATGTCTTTTTAGCTGCCAGCCCCTGACCCCCGGCCCAGTTCTAGTGTTTAATAAAGGAGCATGCTTTGTACTTGGCTGTCATGTCTCCTCAGTCCATTTTTATCTAGAACGGTCCTCCCAGCCCTTTTTTTTTTTTTCATGATATTGACATTTTTGTCAGTCTAGCCCAGTTGTCGTATAAAATATCCCACTTTCTGGATTCATCTGTTTCCTCGTGAGTGGATTCTGCTTAAACACCGTTGGCAAGAATAGCACGCAGGTGGTGTGTACTTCCCATCGAATCCTGTTGGAGGCTCATCCTGTCAGGGTGTATTGCCCTTGGAGGTGCTGAGTCTGAGCTCTGGGTTGGGGCTGTGACTGCGAGATCTCCCCACTGCAAGGTACACTCCCCCCTTTGTCATTTAAGGGTTACCTGTGGGGTGATACTTTGAGACCATGTGCATGTCCTATTCACTTGTGCTTTCAACACCTCCTGATGATCCTTGGCTGAATGGGTCATCACACTGGAAACCCATCTTTTTTGATCACTTTCTTTTCTTTGCTTCCAGGCCTGTGGTTCTTCCTCACCTCTCCAGCTGCCCTTTCTCAGTCTCTTTGTGGTTCCTCCATTATCCTTGACCTCCAACCGTCGGAGTGCTCTGGGGCCCAATCTTCATGTCTTTCTCATCCTGTCTTCTGGCTTTATATGCCATCTGAAAGCTGAGGACTCCCCAAATTTCTAACTCTAGTCCAGACGTGTTTCCTGAGCTCCACACTCACGTATCCAGCTTCCTCCTCAGCATCGCCACTTGTAGGCCTCAAAGTCATCTCAAACTCACCAGGTCCAAAAATGACCCTCTGATTTTCTCATCCATCTCCATATGACAATGCCATCCTTCCAGTGGCTCAGGCTAAAGCCTTGCAGGTACCCTCGACTCCTGTGTTTCTCATCTCTCCATGTCCACTTCTTCAGAAAAATCTGTTGGTGCCATCTTTAAAATATATCCTGGTGCCATTCATTGTCTGCAGGCTTCCTGTGACAGTCTGCTGTCTGGGCTTCCTGCTTCTGTCCTTCCTTCTCCATGGTCTGTTCTCAGCACAGCAGCCAGAGCAGTCTTTACAAAATGTGAGTCAGATCATGCCCGTCCTCTGCTCTAGACTCCCCATCTCATTGGAGCACAAACCCAGGTCCTAATCTCAGCCTGTCCAGCCCTACATGATCTGCCCTCCATCCCCCAACCTGTGGCTTCATTTACCATTATTCTCCTTCTCACTCACTCCAGCCACTCTGATAGGGCCCAGATTTACTGGGCACCCTCCTGCCTCAGGGCCTTTGCACTTGCTGTTCCCATGGCTGGCACCATTTCCCCCCTAGATGTCCACTTGTCTCTCTCTCACTTCCTGCAGGTCTCAGCTTCAATGTCACTTTCTCTGTGGGGGTTTCCCGGATCACCCTCTCTACCCTGGCACTTTTGTCTCCCTTCCCTGTTGTGTTAGTCTCCACGGCACTCATCACCACCGGACACACTCTGTATTCACTTGTTTATTATCTATCCCCTCACTGAGAATAAGCCCCACAAGGGTAGAAACTTGTTTTTTACTGCTGTGATCCCAGATTTTAGATTCGAGTTAGGCACACAGTAGGCGCTCAACAAATATTTTTTGAATGAATGAATTGACTAAATGAATTTCTAGCACCTCAGCGTAAGCTATTATATAAAGCCTCTTGGGGCCTGAGGAAGTACTGACAGTCTAAAAATGTCTGCATTCTCTTCCAGCCACCAGTAACTATTTCAGTGAGATGGGAGACCAAGGTGTGCCCAGGAATGGGTTCAGACCATGGCATGAGATGGAACACGTGGATCCAGGGCTGGCATGTGTCTCATGTGTCTGTGCACTTACACGTATGTTTGTGTGCTTTCGTGTGTCTGTGAGAGTCTGTGCCAGTGCAGTCATGTGTAAGAGCTAGTAATCCCGTTTCCCTCTCCAAGAAAAACTGCATATGCTTTTTTGGGTTATAGAACCTCTGTGTGTCTGTGAATGACTCTGCTTTTAGCTGCTGCATTGCGAGGCCTTAGCCCACCTGTGATTTGGAGCTGAGGAGCAAATCAAAGCCAGGTGCAGCTGTACTGGGATACTCCTTTTTCTGGCTGGGTGACACTTTGCCCTTGGAAGCACTCGAGTTTAAGTTCACCACTCAAGCATACGCAAAGTGACAACATGTGACTAAGAGAATGTGTTTGCTGTTCTCCCTGCCTGGAAAACCCTTCTCCCAGGTCTTCCCATGGCTAGCTCCATCACATGAGTCAGGCTTCAGCTCGAATGTTGCTCCCCTGAGAGAGGCCTTCCCAGAACATTCCACAGCTGTCTGAGGATGTGTAGTTTATGCATCACAAAAGCATTGTGCGGAGGGGGTCAGTGCGGCCAACATCTGGCCCATGCTCTGTTCCTCAAGGATTTCATAAAAGAAGGGCTCTGAAGTGTAGGCAGAGACCTTGGACACTGTACCTAAATTAGCACCCTCTACCTCCCACACTTTCTCTCACATTGTCCACTTTGACTTCATAGCATGTTTCAGTGCTACCTGAAATGATGTATTTTATATACTTAAAATTATATTATTTATCTACTTGTTACCTGTCTCCTCCCACCACAATGTAAGCCTCACAGAAGCAAAGACTATATCTGTCTTGTTCCTGCTGTCCTCCCGGTGCCTGACACATAGCAGGTGCTCAATAAACATCTAGTGAGGAGATTCTCTTTCTTTTTATTTCGTGTTTTTTTATTGATACATAATAGATGTATATATTTTGGGGGTGTATGTGATAATTTAATACATTCACATAATTTGTAAGGATCAAATCAATGCAACTGGGATATCTACCATCTTAAATATTTGTCTTTTCTTTATGCTAGAAACATTAGAATTATTCTCTTCTGTTTTGAAATATACAAAAGATTTGGGGAGATGTACATACTTACTTGCATTTTTATTTTAGTAATCAAAAATCTCCTTAGATCAGCCAGTTTGTATTTGAGGAAACTGAGGACCTTCGGAGTGAATGGATTCATCCGTGGGCACCCAGCAAGGTAGTAGCAAAGCTGGGTCTTAAACCCCAAACTCCTAGGCCAGGGCACCAGCCACTGTAAGGCATGATCAGGGTCAGCCTTCATCTGGCCCTCAGCCTCTGGCACTGGTTGGTGGTGCCAGGTACATGGACACTAGCTTTGCCCCTGACTCACAGCTGCAAAAAGAGCCCAGGCTCATTTTGGAGAAGCGGGGGGAGACTCGGAATGAATACTGGTAAATCACACCAGAACCCTCATGTGTGCATTATTATTGCCCCCCCATATATTCTAAAACAATCCTTGTAAACAATTATAAAAATAAATCTCAGTGACAAATTTTTATTTTATTTTATTTCCAGGAACACATTTATTCATCATAATCTCTTTGGGGGTAGGACAAATTGGAGCACTGGGTAGTGAATACAATTTGCAAATAGGCAATATAAGTAGAGAGAAAATTAATATGTATTCCTCAGCGCCATAAAAGTAGAGGAGGAACATTAATAGCCATTTCCTTGCAGATATAACTTTGAAAATGTTATTTCTGATCCATCAGCGTGGGGCTCCACGTAAGGAAAATGGTTACAACGTGACAAGCAGCGATTAGATGTGAAATGGCATCTTTCAGGTGCTCCTCCCAGCCTCCTCATCCTGTTTTTAGTGGGACATAGGGGGAGTCCTGTTTTCTTTTCTGGTCTGGGGTCACCTGCTCATTTGCTGGGTGACCTTGGGCAAGTCCCCTCCACTCTCTAGGCCTCAGTTTCCCCAATCAGTAGTTGGAGTAGATGATTTCTAAAACAGTGAGTTTTGGATGATCATCAGTCATCAACTTTGGGGGTATCAGAAAAATATAGACGCTAGGGCACCAGCTTACTGAACCGACTGCCAAGTTCCATATATTTTAATTGAGGGTGGGGGGAAGCCCTTCTCTCCCACTTCCAAGTAGCAGAACTTCTCCAAGTCAAGTTGGGATTCTGGAAGGGTGTCCCCACTGGAAATATACAGTAGGGTGGGTTCTCTATGGAGCCCTCTTCTCCCACTCAGAGACGACTTGCTTCCTGAGTCCCCTCCAAGCCGGGGACTTGGAGTTTTCTGCAAGTTCTAGGCAAATGGGAAATAAGATTTGTCTCTCATTGCTGTTTACAGGATTTGTTGAAATAATGCTAAGAGATTAGCAAATAGTGTTAATTCTCTTTTCCCTGCCCCTTCCATGCCAATCTCTTCTTATTTTTAATTACAAAAGTAGCAGATACATGTTACACAAATCACAGAGGGAATGGAGTGAAAAGCAGAAGCCCCTTTCCCACTCCCTTCTCCACTCCCAGCTGATGTTTGCATTTTGATAGAGAAACAACAACAAAACCTGTTAAAACCCAAAAAGAAGAAAAGCTCCAGGCACTGAGAATTAATAATAGTAATAATCATTATAATAGTAAGTAATAAATTAACATTTGTGGAATGAATACTCATGCTAGATACTGTGATGGTATTTAATATGCATTTCAAAAAATTCAATTTGTTCCGATTGGGAGACATTGGAGGGTCTGAGTATAGATTACGCTTAATCTCCTCACATGCATATAAACACTCTGGAAAGGGCCCTGGAAACCTCTTCTCTTTCTTGCACTTCCTAAACTCTCTCCTTCAGCGGAAAGGAGGCTGCTTCAGCAACAAAGAGCGTTTCATATGCACACTTCCAACTTTTTTTTTAAATTGAAATCTGAATGTGGTGAGTCTGAACTAGGGGCTGGGGTATGATTAATTACAGCAACCACCTTAACCTGCCCAGAGGCTGGGCCTGGAAGAAACGAGGCCAGGCTGAAGAGAAATTCAGCTGAGGACTGGCAGGAATGCTAACACACCATCGTCCCCCTGCTCTTCTCTCAGCTGCTCGTAAATAGAGATGGAAGATTTAAGGAATCAGTTCCTGCTTCGCTCGTTCTGGCCGACCCCAGAATCAACTCCCTTGATTGGAAATAAACAGGATCTTCCTTTTTGTCTCCAGGAATGTGACGGAGGAAGGACTCTAGGCAAAGGGCAGCTTCTGCCAAAGAATAACAACAACAGTGATGACAGTAGGAATAAAATACTGCCCTCTTCATGGTGGGTGAAAGGGGAAAGTCCAGTTGCATGTGTTGAACCTCCTCGCTGTCTGTGTGCCCCGCTTAGAGCTCCAGAATTCACAGGCCCAGGATGTTCAGCCTAGGTCTGATGTGAACTTTCTGTTTTGTGGTCCTCCTGAGTGCACTTGTACAAACTGGGCTACATGCTGCAATTGTGGGTTCGGAAAATAGGATTACAATGACAGTGCTTCTTGCCAACACAGCACTGCAAATGTCTGAGTGCAAGTCTGACCATCTCTCCTGTGTATCGGTCATTTCCATCCCTAGTGCCTAGCACGGGGCAGAGGGGCTGCGGAGTAAGGTGGGCAGCATAGGGGATGTGTGCAGCTCACTTTCCATTGGTCATGGAGTGGGGTGAAGGCACCAAGGAAGAACCTGGATGCTGGCATGAGCCCTCCTTGGGGGCAGGAAGAGCTGCGTTCAAGACAGAGCCCCGACAAGACTTGTCTCCTGTGCTCCTTCTTGTAAACTCCTTGTATTCCAAAGGAATCATCTGTCTACCTCCTGGGTCAGCCTTACCTCAGTGCCCCTTTGCTCTCTCCCCTCCCCGGATGGCTGCATTATCTGAAGAACTTTACCTTTACCATTTCTGTTCAATTTTCCTTTTTGTTCAAGAAGGTGATCAGGAGGTAAACAGATTCCTCCTCCCCTCTTTCAATCTTCCTTGGTCCAAGGACACGAATTCTTTTTCTCCATCTCCTTTTTCCCTTCTTTCCTTTCCCCTCCCCCTCTCCCTGTCCTTCTCGTCCTTTCCCCTCCTACTCCTTATTTTTCTGTGCTGAAGACTAACTTCAAAAGCTGAGGGGAGTAAGGAGAGGCGAATCCAGTCTGTTTCTGCTGGAGTCTTCCCCCAACTACATTCAAGAGATTACTACTGCTATACTCTGGGTGTTTGTAGTCCCCCGGCCCCCAAGTTCATGTCTTGAAATCCTAACCCCCACGGTGATGTATTAGGAGGAGGGGCCTTTGGGAGGTGATTAGGTCATGAGAGTGGAGCCCTCATGAATGAATGGGATTAGTGCTTTTATAAAAGAGGCCCTAGGGAGCTAGCCCACCCCTTCTGCCATGTGAGGACACAGCAAGAAGACAGTTGTCTGAACCAGAGAATGGACCCTCACCACACAGCAAATCACTATTGCCTTGCTCTTGGCAGCCTCCAGAACTGTGAAAAATAAATTTCTATTGTTTATAAGCCACCCAGTTTATCGTATTTTGTTATAGCAGCCCTAACAAAGACAACTACTCTGCTCAAGAACATTCAATAGCTCCCTATTGTTATCAGTTCACATTTCTAACACTAAAGCCCACCTCAATCTGAGCTATCCTTAACTTTATTTCTTTGTGATTTCTCCACATGCCCCTTCCCCACGTAGTCAATTGGCCTTGTTGATGTGCTCACTGAGTAGAGATGGGAGGGAGTGGGGAGGCATTTCCAGGCAAAACTAACAGCTCCTATAAAGCCAACCAGAGGACGGGAGAAGTGGGAGAAGAGGACAGGAAGGAGAACAGGCTGGACTAGTAAGGACTGATGGGATTATAAATGATCTTGAGGGACATACTACAGATTTCGACTGTGTTATTAGTCAACTGGGAGCCACTGAAAGATTTTAGGTAGAGTCAAACTAGGCTTTTAGAATGGTCACCCTGGGATATGTGGAGGAGTTAACAGTAGTGGGGGGTCTAGAAAGGGGGAGATCTCTGCCCACTCGGGTGTCACTGGTAGATAGTGCCTGTAGAACAGCCCATGCTCAGAAGAGACAGCCGTGTACGGAGGCAGGGGCATGGATGAGATGACCTCCAGTAACCCTCGTCTGGTTGGGGAAGAGGGGATTCTCCAATTTCATCTTTGAGTAGGTTTGGGCTTGCTTTCACGAGTCCTCTTCTATCAGTCGAAGCCCTTCTAGGAAGGCTGAGGTGAAGGGTGGCGGGGGAGGGCAGAGTATCATGACTGTCCGGGCCTGGGCCCACTTCCTCCTTCTCAGGCAGGAAAGGCCAACAAAAGTGGACAATGGACGAGAGAGGGTGCGTCCAGCAGAGAAGGAGGGAGGAGGCGGGGGAGCTGGTCCTTGGGGCAGCAGGCCTTGGAAGGTTCCCTTTGATCCCCTTATCTCTGGAGGGTAGGCTTTCTTTTTTGGCCTGCAGGACCTTTTGTTGCAGCATTTCCGGAACCCCTCAAAATAAACACAGTCAAGTCTGCATTCTTACAGCTCCTCTCTGCTGGATCCGCTCCTTTCAAGTCTGCATTCTTACAGCTCCTCTCTGCTGGATCCGCTCCTCGCAGCCGAGAGAGGGACAGGCGATCAACACTGCTCATCTCCATGCAGACAAGGGCCTACCTAGCAATGTGTTAGGACCAGGGCTGTCTGAGAGACAATGATGATAAGCACAAAATGCTTAACCATAGTTATAATTGTCACCAGCAGCAGCTCAACCAGGGGCTTCTAAGTGCTGTTTAGACACAGGGAACAAAGACGTCAAAAGCCCTGCAAACATCCCCCTCCACGGAGGTGGGGAGCTACAATGATCAATAGGCCCACTGAGTTGAGGTACCTGCAATGTGTGTGCGACCAGGAGTCTGGCATGGTAGGACTCAATTTCCCCTTCTCTATCTGATTGGTGCCTATACCCATTGGTATGAAGGGAGCAGGGTGGAGAGGCCAGTTAAGGCTGGGCCGGCTCTCAGCTGCAATGGGGAGTGAGTGATGACAACCATTTGGTAGCAGTTTTGTGCATCCTGGGGGTGGAGGGTGGGAAGGCAAGAATAGGCAGGGAGAGAATTCAGATCCTTCCAGAGAAGAACAGGCATGAGCTTAGGGAGTTACTTGCCCACTGGGCCTGAGTTCATCCAGACAGGGGCAGCAATGGCCACCTCTTACTTGCAGATGGGGGTGTGGGGTGTGGGTAGTGGCTGACCCCACTGATAACTTTTAGTATCACAAATGTCTTTTCCCTCTGCGGAGGGGGAGAATACGGAAGCCTGAAATTTGGGGACACCATCCAATTCTACTTCCACATGGTTTATTATTGTTAACTTCTGGAGGCCACATGGAGAGGGTGGGGGGCTCTCAGCCAAGGCAGCACTTTATAGAGAAATCCAACTCCCCCCACCTTCCTCTCTACAAACGAAAACCTCTGCTCCCCCAGGAGTCTTTCAACCTTCTGACTTCCCCTCTCCCCACCAAAACTGGGTAGGGGAGACGGGCCAAGAGGCCCATCCTCCCTGCAGTTAAGGACAAGTTATGTAACCCAGATTGCGAAATTTAGGAAAGGCCCGGCTCTCTCCACCGCGGCTAACAGCTTAGATGGGGAGCCCCATAGGAATGCCCCCTCCCAAGCCTGGCCCCCACTAACGCAATAAAGTCGTGGGCATGGCGTTGTGGCTTGCTCCTCCTGGGACGCCGGGCGCGGGTAGGGGGAGCACAGGAGTCAAGGAGTCACGGGGGCGCCGCGTGCTGCGGCCACCTGTAGCGGCTCGCGGTGCGGGTGGTCCGGGCTCACCTGCTCCGAGGGCCGGGCCGGGCGGGGGCGGGGGCGGCGCGCAGCTGAACCGAGGTCCGAGCAGCCGCCCGCGCCTCCGGCTTCCGCCAGGTCAGCTGACCGCCCAGTGCGGAACTGCACGCCCGGCCCGCGCGCCCCGCCGCCGCCCCGCGCCCAGTGCCGCGCCCGCCCCGTCCTGGCCGCCATGGCCGGGCTCGTGGTCAGTGGAACTCAAGTAAGTCCGCCCCAGCCGGTCCCGCCCCGCCCTGGGCACAGTGTGCGGGGGAGGGACGGCGTGGCTGCGTCTGCAGGTGGTGAGTGGCAGGTGCCCAGGCTTGCCCTAGTTTGGTAAGGACAGACCCTGTTTGGGGCCTGGCACACCTCTTGGCCGTCTGGGAAGAGGACCCCCAGGTCCCTTGGTCCCCTCCACTCCCCTCTGTCCGGAGCACTTCACTGAGCAGGACCAGCTGGGCAACTTCACTGGGCTTTTGGGGGCCCACAGAAAATGTTTTAAGTTCTTTCGTAATCCGGATTTAAAAAGAACTTTTTGTTAAAACGTTTTAATAGGTAACATTAGTATAGTTGTCTTTATGCCAATGCAGTTTTAAAATATAAATTTATTTATAAATTAAGGAAGGGACCCATGAAGGCAGAAGTGCCTAGGGCCACCAAAAGCACAGTGTATCCCTGCGGGGAGGGTGGTGGTGGGCTCTGCCATGCCCACGGGCTCCTTACCCAAAGCTGGTGGAGGGCCACTGCCTCCACAGTTTTATTTCCACATCTGACTTCTTATTTTTTAGAGAAATAAAACCTATACCTACAAGGTATACAACCTTGTAAAAGATTAAGTGGTTCTGGACTTTGGTATATTCATTACTTTGCACAGACTATACCATGTTTTGGGTGTGACTCTAAGAAAAACAAATGGAAGCACTAAATAGAAAAATACAGTCATTTGTCCTCTTGAACTCATATTGCTCTTACATTGTTCCCTTGCTGGTTCGATAGTAAACTTCATGAAAGTAATCTCTCTTGCCCAGGCTGGAGTACAGTGGGACGGTTATAGCTCACTGTAGCCTCGAACTTCTGGGCTCAAGTGATCCTCCCAGTAGCTGGGACTACAGGCACTTGCCACCACACCTAGCTAATTTTTCTTATTTTTTTTTTTAGAGACGGGTCTTGCTATGTTGACCAGGTTGGTCTCAAACTCCTGGCCCTCCCACCTCGGCCTCCTGAGTCGTTGAGATTACAGGCATTGTGAGCCACTGTGCCGCCTGCACTTGATTTGTTGAACAGGTGTCTGTTGGGAATGGCAACACTCCGATTTCCACCCTGGGTGATAGACATCCAGCTTCACGTGCTTTCAGCCCTATAGTGAAGCCTCAGGTGTTTTTAGTCATTGCTGGAGGGATGAACTCAGCCACACTGGGACCAGGTGTCTTACCTGCTGGAAAAGCCAAGTCTCCATCTTTAACCTCTTCTCTCTGATTAAGCCAACCCTCCTACTTCCTACCTTTTCCTACACACCCTGGAGAAACAGTTCTGAGTTTTTCAAGCTCTCCCCTTGGATTGCTTAAGGCAGGTAATGTCAGGTGCAATTGGATTTTGAGATTACTTTGGGCTAAAGGGAATGATTCCCACTTAGAGGAGGTTCTAGGAGTTTTATAACTCCTATAGATGCAATGAGGGCAAAATGTGCATCCCATCCAACTGGCCACTGCCTGTTTCTTTTCCAGAATCCTGTCATTTCATCAATTACACATACTTATTGAATGCCTGCTATGTGCCAGGCACTGTGCCTCGTGTTGGAAATTAGCCCTTCCTTTGTCTCTCTGTACCCACCATTTCACAGAATTTTGTTGCCTGGAATTCTGGCTCTGTCCTTAGAGTCACAGCCTGTGAGGAGAGAGCTAGAAGAAGGTCCAGAGTTCAGACATGAGTGGGCCAGGCAGGTACTAGCCTTTGGGAGAGGTTAAAAATGATGACTGTTGGGCTGAGTGTGGTGGCTTATGCCTATAATCCCAGCACTTTGGGAGGCTGAGGCGGGAGGATCTCTTGAGCCCAGGAATTTGAGACCAGCCTGGGCAACATAGTGAGATCCCATCTCTTAAAAAAAAAAAAAAGCCAGGCATGGTGGTGCACACCTGTAGTCCCAGCTACTTGGAAGGCTGAGGCAGGAGGATGGCTTGAGCCCAGGTGCTTGAGGTTGTAGTGAGCTATGATCATGCTACTCCACTCCAGCTCTGGGTGACAGAGTGAGACCCTGCCTCTAAAACAAAAAAAAATAAAAAATAAAAAGTACTCACCAGGGAAAAGGGGCTTCTGGGAGTTAACATGACTGCCTAGAGGGAGGGTCTGGATGAGAGGGTCTCTGCCCTGTCTTGGAATATCTGCTCAAGAAGGAGGGTCCCCTCGTCCCCAGACGCAAAGTCTCTGCATTTTCAGATCCAGCATTTTCTGGATGTAGCTTCTTCCACATTCTTGGAGGACTTGGGAGGGGGATGAGAACTTTCATGGGCCTCTTTTTCCTTTTCTCTTCCCTCATTTCCCTAACTTGATTTTTCCTACACTCCCTGTTCTTGGCCTACTGCAAACAGCCCAGAGGCATTTGCTGAAGTGTAGGTGAGACATTTTGGGCCCTTGAGGACTGTTTACAAAGATCAGCTGCCTGGGGAGGATCTAAGAAGGCCGGCTGGGAAAACGCCCATGGGGTGTTAGTGCCTCATTTCCTAAACCGCCTACGCCAGTGGTTTGAGTGCCTGCTCCCTCCCCTCCTACCTTAGGGTATCTGTTAGCACTCTGCCCCAGGCTGTTTCTAATGCCAGCTGTTACAAGAAGTAGCACCTTGCATGTGTGTAGCATGGTACTTTTCAAATTTTGGTACAGCTGCCTTAAAGGGGTTGAGGACTTCCCACAAACCCAGGGTGTTGATATAGTTTTTATTATAGTGTTATTCAAATGTACAAAACATAAAACCAGATATAACTTTCTCATATTTAGAAACCTATAAGTCTTTATTGAAGGGATGGTTTAAGTGCAAAGCAAAAACCCAATAAAATTAATTTAATGAGATGGGTGATGTTTGGCTGAAGCCGGGTCACTGCTTTTAACTCCATTGTGGACTGGCTGCCCTTCAACTGGCCTTTAGGAGCTCTACAGGCCTGTGGTACTGCTGTGCTTGGGGACATTGCAGTCTTCCCATCACTGTTCTCTGTAAAATCTTTTCCTTCGATGTGAGTCTGACTTCATTTGGCTTCTCGTGGCTTGAATGCATTGTTGATGTTCAGCATTAAGTCCTCTTTCTTTTTCTACTAGCTTAGTGGCATCAATATGGTTATAGACACAAATGCAAACTTGGGATTTGGGCACTGAAATCTTGCACTCAAGAATTACAAATCCCTTCCGTAGGGGTATTCATCTGATTCAACAACTATTTAACTGCGTGGCCACAGGTGACAAGGACAGTGCTATGTGCTTTTAATATGTTATCTCATTCCTATAAGTACAACATGGATAATATGTGGCTCCTAGGGCTGTTTATGAGGATTGAATAGATAACAAGCACATGGTGGGCATTTAATAAATGTTAGTTGTTATACTATTTTTAACACCTTTGGAGGCAGTTAGTGTTAGATTAGTTACAGAAGAGGAAACAGAGACTTTGAGAGATGGTGACTCATCCAAGACAATGCAGCTAGTAAGTAGCAGCCCAGGGACTCAAACTTGTACCTAGGGTTGTTTCTGCTCCGACAGAGCTTCTAGTACTACACATTTAAAATCGAGGATCCCCCACCCCTGGCTAGGGGCAGGCATCATAAAACAATCTCCTCTCAGTTTGACTACTGGTAAACCCACCATTCCCAGAATGCCCTGGAAGCCAGGCAGTCTTCTGCAGTTTGGTTGTTTCCTGCAGCTTCTGCTCAGAGGGATTGGGTGTGTATGTGGGTGGGTATCCCTCCCATTCTCCTTTCCCTTTCTGGTGTTCCTCTCATAGAGGTCTTCGACTTGCTATATTTTCATTTGCCTGGTGATGGTGTCCCTTCCTGTTATCATTTCACACAGGGTGGAAGTCATAGGGTACAACTTATGTAAGGTAGGAAAGTTAGAAGTTCAAATCTTTGTCCAGTTCAGTCTAAATCAAGATAATTGACTAAATGCAATGACTTCTAGTTCTGGACATGCCCTTGCTTCTGTGCCTCTAAAGATCTATTAGTCCCTACACCCCTGCTCCCATTTGCTGAAGAAGCAAAGTATTTTTGCTCTGGTTCTTGTCTTGTATCTTACATTAGGTGGTCCTGTGCTCTAAGAAGCTTCCTGACATCCTGAGAAGCAATGTCTTCCACTCAGAAGCACTTCTTAAGTCTCTCTTCTAGTTATGAGTGTTGGTTGCAATGCCTGGCCACGGTTGCTTGCTGCTGTCATGTCTTCTCTAGCTGAGTTGAGCCCCTCAGCCTGGTTGGCTTAACTTACATCTCTAAAAGCTTCCAGTTTACTGCAGTGGTGGATTAAGCATGCAGATTGCTTATCAAATTGGTTCTCATGCTAAATTTTGGAGACTTGATCTTTATCTCTGTAGAATGGGAACAAGTGTTTAGTTTTCCTGGGATGTTGTGCGGTTAAGACCATGTAATAAAACAGGCTGATGAAAGTCTTATCAGACAGGTTGTGAGTATCTGAATGCTTTGTGGTGATAGCTCTTCTTGGTGCTGCTGTGTCCTCTGAAGGGGAATCCTACAGAAGGAAAAGGGGAGCAAATGCCCCTCTCTTTCCCCAGGCTCTAACACTCTTCTTGGGCCTTCTTCAGTGTGGTATCACAGGGTAGTTCTCACCCATACAGCTAGGAAGATTCACTTTTAAGTCAAAACATGATGATAGATGCACCATTGGCATTTGTTGATCAAGAAAACCCACATCCACATGTGGATTTGTAAGCACTGTATGGCCTCCACGTTGGAAGTCCTTATTCATGGTGCTGACTTGGTCCCAGCTCTGTCATTAAGAAGCTGTGCTATGCTGGGCAGGATTCTGGAGTCTTAGTTTCCTTGTATAAAACCTGAAGGGTTTTGGCAAACTGGGTCCTTACTAGATTGAGCCCTTGGCTAGTCTATGAGGAAAGAGCTCATTTTCTACGTCTAAAGTTCAACTTCTCTGCTATATAATATTGCAGAAGTCTTGAATGATGATGATAACGTACAAGATGGTGGTGCAGGCTGGGGTGAACGGGATGGGCTTTCTGGTGAGCACCATGGTCGTGGGGGTCAATGAGAACTTACAACACAGAAGATGCTGCTGTGATTGAGTGGCTGTTCCAAAGGAAATCGAAGTCCCCAGATTGATTGGGGCCCCATATCCCCAGTCTCTCCTTGGTGTATGATTTCCATCTCCACTTGGCAGCAGAATTTAATGTACTGCACAAGGAGCTGTGAAGAGAGGTGAATCCCATGGAGAAAGGGGAGAGATTGCTAGATTGAACTTAAGAGTCTTTTATTTTGAAGCCTGTATCTTCCTGGGTCAAAATTATTTTATTGGAGTCAGTGACTTTTCTGTTCCTTCTGTCCTCTTGGAATGAAGTTATTGAAGGACAGTAAATAGAACGAGAGTGAATACAGGATGTTGTATTGTCAGTTATTTGTTCCCACTGGCTGGAAGTTTGAGTGATGACTTGTGATATTGAGGGTGCTAAGCTTCCGTGTGGCTTGTGTTAGGTAGAACCATGTGGAAGTGCTGTTTTATAGTTTTAAAATGGTTGATATTGGTAACTCATGGTTCAACCTGGTATCTAAGGAGGTGAGATGGTCACTGTATTCTGTTCCCCCTTGGGAAACATAACCCCCATGGGAAGCTCTCCCTCATTCCAAGACATCTTTGTGTGTATGTGTAGAAGAATGTGGATTTGCAGGGAGACTGGATTAAGGCTATAGCTGGGTGACAGGCTTGAATTTCTACCTGGGGATGAGTGTGTTGTCTTTTAGGGAAATATCATGTCTTGTGGCCCACTGGCCAACTCAGACCTACGGGTTTGTTTTATGGGTTTTGGAAATAGTTGTCAATCTGCCTGCAGGGTGCTATTTGTAAAAACGGTTTCAAACATGGAGTGGTTGGGGTAGTGAGAAAGCCCGCTGACCTTCTTACAGTCAGAAGTTCTAGGATCAAATTTCAGTTTGACCTTTTAATATTTGGGCACATTTTAGGTACTTAATAATAAATAGAAGAATGCCCAAGGAGGCAGCTCTGTACACAGAGTGGGGTTGATTGCCAAAGGCTCCCTGGAGGAGGGAAGTTTGGTCACATGTCCTTGCTCTGTTGCCTTTGAATCAGCTTTTTCAGAGCATGGAGGACATTTTATACACAGTGGTAAGGGAAGGGGATTGGTGGTTTGGGGAGGCTTTTTTGTCCAGCCTCTGAAGGGTGAATGGTGGTTAAGTGCATCTGCTGTGTCTTTTATGAGGTAATGTGCATAACAGGGGAAGGGGGTGCAGTGGAGGAGAGGGCAGCTGTTGCAAAGGTCCCCAAGCGGGAAGCTGATTGTTGCAATTATATTAACATGCTCTGACATTGGAGTTTCTTTCGGGCACCTGAACCTGGTCAATTTTAGTCCAATTTCCATTGTGCTGGGATTAGTCTCCATCATGCTAACTGTACCAGGAAAAGGGAGTTACTGGCGGAGTCCCTGAAGCCCCCAAAGCTGATTTGACCAGGAAAACAGTCACAAATGTGGCCTTTTTCTGTGCAAGGAACATGCGTTTAAAGTTGCGGAAGCAATCATCGGATCAATGACACAGGTTTGGGAGCAGCTGGGTGATTTCTGTTTGCCACATTGTTTCTGTTCCATTTAATTTCCAGGTGTCCTACGTAGGCCAGGACTGCAGAGAAATTCCAGAGCACCTTGGCAGAGACTGTGGACATTTCGCAAAGAGGCTTGATCTGAGCTTTAACCTCCTGAGGTATGTAACCTTCGAGAGATGCAGGCCAGGCCTGGGAGGCCCAGCTCCTCTGGGTACTTAAAGGGCGGCAGATAAAAGTCAAACATTCAGTGCGGGGCCCTGAGACACGTGGAATCACACCCCAAAGGTTTGTGCTTCAAGTGATTCCTTGGTTGGCCTTTTTGTGCCACTGAAGAGGCAGTGAGCATTTATTTGAGCGTCATCCATCTCACAGGAGTTCCTGGGAGGGGCCGTCGTATTTTCACTTTGTTCTCTCCCTTTCTCACTGATATTTGTGCAGACAAGTCAGAATACTCTCGGGAAAGGACTGAGATGGAGCCCACAAGAGTGTTTTGGGCCATTTAGGTACGCTTTTTCGGATAAACCCATCTCCCAAAGCATTTGCCGAGTCACAGGTAGGCTGGGTGTATGTGTGTGTTTTCTTTCTGTTGCCTTTTTATGACTTGGAGCTTTAAATATTTGTGCTGATGATTTCCCCCAGATGGTGTTTCAAAGGAATTCAGACACTGTTGATGTGGGGTGGATGGGAGGGAAATTCTCTGACAAATGTTCCAGTCTTGGCAAAAGGCAAGTGTGATCTTGTATATTATTCCAATGGAGGATACAGGCAGTTGTTTCATTTCTTCCTAGAAGGTTATGAATTATGACTGGTTTGGGGGCTTGGAGGAGAGAAGTGGGAGGTACTTGGAAAGCAGGTTATCAGTGGGGTGAGTAGGGTCAGGGTGGTGGCTTTTCCTCCTGACAAGCTGGTTCCACGAAGGGCTTCTTCCTGAGTGCCCTCCTTGAGAGCTGTGCTGTCCTCTGAGTGGGACAAATTGTCATGGGGTAGAAGGAGAGATGAGGAGCCCGAATCCCATTCCAGGGCTCAGGCACTTTCCTGCTTCCGGCTTTTGGAGTCTTTTCATTTCCAACCCCTGAGTCGGGATGCTTGGGAATGAAGAATTGGAGGGAAAATGGGCAAAACTCAGGGCAATAAGGCGCTATGGGGTAGAGGAGAATTTAATTTTAAGCTAAGCCAGCAGAGCTTCTCAGGCTGGTGCTTAGGAGCACATGGCCACACTGAGCTGTGCCATCTCCGGGAAAAGGGTGTCCAGAAGGATGTAGTGCAAAGAGGGGACACTGTCCACGTGCTCTTCCTGACTCCCAAAAAGTTTGTATGCATCTGGGGAGATGTGAAACTGAAAAGTCACAAAGTAATGCACAGGGACGAGAGGAGTCAAATAAATAAACGAGGCTGAGTCCTGCGAGGGAGGGTGTCAGTGGGTAGGGTCATGGGTCTGGGCTGTCAGGTCTGAGGACACAGAGCCACCTTTGTCATGCCCAGGGGCCCCGCCTCCTTTTGGCAGAGGAGGGACAGGACCTTGTGAGGCAAGAAGGGGCTGTGGGCTCTGAGGGGCTGGATCTGTATGGATTTGTCATAGGAAACGACAGGCCCTGGATGCAGGAATATTTAGTGAGAGGGTCTGTAAAGTGGATTCAGAAGAAGTTAAGATTTGTATTTTCCTTTGTGGAGAGGAGGGAGATTCTGTAGTGTTGAGTTTGAGGAGCTTTCACACCTGGCCGTGTTGTGGCCAGTATGTGAGCTCCACACCGGGTTGCAGCTGAGTTTGGGCAGGGCTGAGCGATGGAGGTCTAGGGTTCAGAATGGGTTTAGATGTTTAGGACTTGGTTAAGCCGGAGGGAGTTACAGACCAGAATGGAGAAAAGCACTGCTGACTTGACTCAGGAATGCTGGGCATCGGATCACCTTTGACCTTCTTTATTCACCTAATTGGGGGACGAGCAGAGGGGGCACTGTTTCTCTTGGGTGTTAGAGGAAGATTTGAGCGTACTCAGGCACTGGTCTCTATCTCTGCCTTCTTTGAGCAGAATCAACATTGAGGACGTTTTAGATGTTTAGTTAATTCCTCTTAAAAAATAAACAGGGGAGGGGGGAAATAGGAAGAAGGGAAGAGATAGGAGATCATAAATTTACTACCTTCCAAATAAATGGGTATGTAACAGATGATCCAAGCCCACTAGGCTTCAGGGGTCATGATATCCAAATGAAATATTTTGAGTCCACATCCTGTGTTCTGTAGAAAGTTTCTCCCTAGGCCCCTGTTACCATTTCCATGGGATTGCGGGGAGTGTATGTCCTAGTCAGTCTGTGCCAGATTCACTCCTGCTCTGACCATCTCTGAGCTCTGTTGCTGTTTTTCTCCCTCTTGGCAGCCTGCCTGGCCCCACTTGGGACACTCCCTTCATTTCTCCAAAGCCCAATACAATATTATTATGTGTTATAGATTTGTATTGCTGCTTGAAGGTATAGAGTGTGTTGGGGGTGGTAATTGTGGCACACAGCTGGAGACAAGTTTGGGGTAGCACTGCTTCTGGAAAGTTTTTGGATACTCCCTGCCACGGAGAATTTCTCTCTGGTGGTGCATCCTTTAGGGTCAGGCCTGCATGTGACCTGGCACCTCTTTCTCCTGGCCCGTTTCTCTCTTTCCCATATCACTTACCCTCTTTCCAGAGCTGCCCTCAGAAATATAAAATTCTTTTCCCTTTATTATATACAGAAAAATTAACCCTCTCCCCTCCTTTTTAGAACATCTCTACAGGTTTCCTTTTCACCTCTAAAGAGCCATATCAGGGTATTGCTTTAAACAGAACAATACCCCCTAATAAAAATTTTTCTGCTGCCCAAGGTTGCAAGATAAGTGACAGTCTGTGTTTTAGGCCACAATTTGTTTTTAGACAAGGGATTATGTTTGGTCCTTTTTTGAATAGCTAATACATGAACATGGCACAACCTTTAGAAGGAACAAACACAAACAGTGCAAAGAAAGTCTCCTTTACACCTGTTCTTTAGCCACTCAGTTCCCTTCTGCGTTAACTACTATTACTCAGTTTTTGTGTAGTCTTCCAGAGATATTCCATGCATGTGCTAACGTGAATTTCTTATTTTCCAGCTTTACTAAGGTGTAATTAGCAATTAAAAATGTATGCAGTGTGATGTTTTGATATATGTATACATTGTGAGATGATTACCACACTCAAGCTAATTAACATATCGATCAGCTCACATAGTTACCCTATTTTTTGTGGTGAGAACATTAAAGATCTGTCTTAGCATATTTCAATTATATAGTACGGTACTATTAACTATAGCCACCATGCTGTACATTACATGTACATTTAAGTCTTCTGAGTTGATTTTTGTATATGGTGTGAGATGGGGTCCAGTTTTATTTTTCTGCTTATGGATATCCAGTTTTCCCAACATAATTTATTGAAGAGACTGTCCTTTCCCCTTTGTATGCTCTTGGCACCTTTGTTGATCAATTGACTGTAAATACATGGATTTATTTCTGGGCTCTCTTTTCCATCCCTTTGGTCTATATGTCTGTTTTTATGCCAGTACCTTACAGTTTTGGTTTTAATAACTATAGCTTTGTAGTATATTTTGAAACCAGGTAGAGTGATGCCTCCAGCTTTGTTCTTTTTGCTTTGGCTATTTGGGGTCTTCTGTGGTCGTATGAATTTTAGGATTTTTTTTCTATTTCTGTTAAAAATGCCATTGGAATTTTGATAGGGATTGCATTGAATCTTGATTGCTTTAGGTAGTATGGGATGTCTTTCTATTTATTTGTATATCCTTTAATTTCTTTCATCAATGTTTTATAGTTTTCACTGTACACGTCTTTCACCTCCTTGCTTAAATTTATTCCTAAGTATTTTATTTTTTGATGCTATTGTTAATGGGATTGTTTTCTTCATTTCTTTTTTGGGTAGTTCTTTGAACATATATGGATGCAAGTGTTTTTCGTATGTTTATTTTATATCCTGCAACTTTACTGAATTTCTTTATTCTAACAGTTTTTTGATGGAGTCTTTATGGTTTTCGATGTGTCAGATCATGTCATCTGCAAACAAAGACAATTATACTTCTTCCTTTCCAATTTGGATGTTTTTTATTTCTTTTTCTTGCTTAACTGCTCTGGTTAGCATTTCTAGCACTGTATTGAATAGAAGTTGCAAGAGTGAGCTCCCTTGTCTTGATCTTAGAGGAAAAGCTTTCAGCTTCTTATTGTTGAGTGTGATGATAGCTGGGGGCTTGTCATAGGTGGCCTTCATTATTTTGAGGTAAATTCCTCTGTACCTAAATTTTTGAGAGTTTTTAACCATGAAAGGATGTTGATTTTGTCAAATTCTTTTTCTGTATCTATTGAGATGATCATATAGTTTTTATTCTTCATTCTGTTAATGTGATATATCACATTTATTTGCATATGTTGAACTGTTTTTGCATCCCAGAGATAAATCCCACTGGATCATGATCCTTTTAATATGCTGTTGAATTTGGTTTGCTAGTATGGTTAAAGATTTTTGCATCTATGTTCATCAAAGATATTTGCCTGAAATTTTCTTTTCTTTTAGTATCCTTGTCTAGCTTTGGTATCAGGGTAATGCTGGCCTTGTTAAATGAATGTAGAAGCATTCCTTCCTCTTCAATTTTTGGAAGAGCTTGAGAAAGATCAATGTTAATTCTTTAAGTGTTTGATAGAATTCACTAGTGAAGCCATGAGGTCCTGGGCTTTTCTTTGTTGGGAATTTTTACTTATTTAATCTCCCTACTTGTCACTGATCTGTTCATGTTGAATTTCTTATGTGGCCAGGGTTGTATTTACTTCTTGCCAAGATGTTAGTTAAAAGGGAGTCACTAGACTTCAACCACTCATGTTAGGAACATCCTTCTTTGTTGTCTTATCACTCATTTTTAGCCATACATCATCATCACTGTTACTCTCATTCATAAAAGAGATAGTTCTGCTGATTGTCCTATGGCCACCTGTCCATGCTGGAGGGAAAGGTGGTTATAGATTTATAAGTTCTGAACTTTTGTTTGAAGTTACTGTATGTATTTTTTTTTTCTTCCCGTTACACTTTAGGATCTTCTCTGTTGCATTAACTATGGTGAATCCACCTCTGCCTCAGCTGGATTGTCCAACAGTAAACAAGTTACCTCTCCATGCAGAAGGTTATGGATTTCAGACTGTTATTTTTATGACTCTTCATTCAAGTTACTGGAGCTAGTGTGTACCTTCTCAGGTTAGAAGTTGGAAAGGGAAGCAAGAAAACAGGCCCAAATAAAATTTCTGGCTCTCTTAAAAGGATCAAACATTCCTCTCTTCACCCTTTCAGCCCAGATCTGATTCTTTCTGTAGTGATTGGATGGGAACCAGGTCAGTGATAGTGACTGTGAACTGGAATGAGCTCTCTGGACTCAATTCCCAGGGTCAGGGTTTTGCCATCCACCCTAGAATGAGGATAGAGGGCTTAGGGAGTTAATCAGGAAACAGCCAGGAGGAGTGCCATTTTGCTCCTTGAACTTGACTATGTTAATGATCATGCGTCTAGTGTCTACATCTGCATGAAATTGTACTTACGATCTTTATTTTTGAAGATAATTTTTCTTATAATAAGAGAAAATCAATATAGAAATATTGGAAAACTTAGAAAGGTATGAAGGAAACTGTCTTCCTCTCAAATCACTGATAATCTTAACAACCAGAAAGCACCATTGTTAACATTGTATTGTCTTCCTACTCTTTTATAATGCCAAGTACTTTTTTTAAATGATGCTGTTGTTCACATTGTTTTGGAAGCATTTTCCCATATGAGTAAATACTAGATCACAATTTTTAATGGTTTCTCAAGTAATTTCTTAGTGTTGGACATTTAGGTTATTTCTAGATTTTTACTGTTATGAGTAATTCTATTATAAATATCCTTATAATACTCATTGATGAGTATGTCTCCGATTAGCTGCTTTGACAAGTTCCTGGAGACAAAATTGTGAGGGGGGGCTTTGGTACAAATATCAGATTGCCCTCTGGAAAGACTATACCAGTTTATTCTACCAAAAGTATTTCATTGTCTCTAATTCTTCCTTGAGCTTGTTCATATTTTACCTTTACTTTGCAGACTAGTAAAGAGAATCTTATGCTTTAGCCAGTGTTAGTTCCTTAATCTGCTCAAGGCAAAGAGCGCTTTTTAATGAGCTGTTCCAGCTTCAGTTTTCCCTGTCCCCGGATTGGGTCGGGGCAGAGTTCTCCGTGGTGGTCCCATTCCTCTCCCCCAAGGCCCTGAGTGGTTTGAGTGAGTTGCCTGCTCAGCTTGTTGAACACAGCGGGCAGAGCAGAGCTCCCCTGGCAAACAGTGATAAATATGCCCATGTCAATCTGGCAATAAAAGCAAAAGGGTTTAATTGATCTATGGCAACAGGAAGCTTATGTTTTAAAAATTAAGTTATTTGCAGTCGCATCTTATTTAGCATCACTCTGATAAATGCACTGGATGGAGAATTGCTCAGAAGAAAATTTCTTAGGTGGGAGCTTGCTCGTTGCTTCCTTGGGTTTGGCCAGGATGAGGACGAAGGACCGGGGAGCTCGTGCAGCTTCAGTAAAGAAACGGTGGCTCTGCCCTCTCTCCCCAGCTGCAGATGGTGAGGCAGACACCCAGCACACTGTCAGAGCTGCTTCAAGGACAGACGTGCCACACTTTCTGTGTCTCCGTGACGAACTGCTGGAGGGAACTGGGCTGCTAACTTGCTGCTCAATTTGGGAAGATGGGCAGTGTAATGAAAAGAACCAAGGCTTGGGGGTTGGACCACCCTAGCTTGAAGTCCTGCTTCTGTTGCTCATCTATTGATTAACTGGCCTTGGGCTAATTGAAGAAATGTCGAGTGCTGTGCATAATGTAACTACTATTAATAAATTACCTGGTGCATGATAGGTCTTCAGTAAGCATAGTTATTATTAGTGCTTAGAACATGTGCTAATGAAGCTAAGAGCCCAGACCCGACCCTCCATAGGGGTCATTTCACTCTCTGGTAGTCATTGAGGCTTTTCACAGATAGTCAGAATTTCTTCTCTTTCAGTACATGGTATGTTTGCATTTCTCTGCACCTTTTGGGATGACCACTGGGCAGAAACTTTAAGAGCCAGTGCACTATTTGCCACTTTGGGTTCTACTACTGTCTTTGTCAGTCTTGGATTCTGACCACAAATGAGCAGAACCCTATACTGATCTATTTTGGACATAAATTTTGAATGAGTATAAATGTGTTATAAGATTTTGGAGTTACTTGTTAATGCAGTATAACCTAGCCTATCCTAACTGATATAAATGACTTAGTTTTCCAACTGTCCCTGATATTCCACAGGCTAAACCCACTCATCTAATAAATATTTTTCGTCCCTGCCAGTTAGGAGCATATATTTGGTCATATTCCAGTGGGTCTGGGTGACAGAAAATTTCTCATGCAGGCTCTTGGGAGAACAGCACAAAGGACATGTTCTGTTGGCAGTGGGTCTTCATTAAACAGTGTCTTTTAAGTCAAGGGCCTTGTTCATACTTGCTTCAACCCCCAGACATAGTGATCTTATTTGGGGAGCATGCTGATATTGGGGTGAGGGAGACCAGAGAGCTCGTGTCAGTAAGCCTTGAGAGGAAGAGGAAATGGTAGAACAGACAGGCTTTAGAAAGATAAACTGTCAGTGAGTTCTCAGTATGGTTCTAGGGCATTGATAAATCCTGAATGCTTCCAAGGAGGCAAGGTTCTAGGTGTGTTGGAATCAGTGTTCTCACTAAGCTGGGCAATGCTGCAAACAAACAAAAAAATATCTCTTTTATTCCAAGAATATCATTGGCCATTCCAGTGTTTCCAGCTACCAGCAGAACACACAATCAGAAGGTGAAGTGGGAGATGGCAGGAAATATATAGTGTCTCAGTAGCAAGACTGATTCCCTTTCCTTAAAATGCTTTCTGGAGTGCCCTCCATGACCGTGGAAGCACCAGAACAGTCTGACTGAGGGAGGTGGGTAAGACTGGGCCAGGGAGTGGCAGGCCATTGGAGAGAGTTGCTAAGGGGCCACAGGGCTTTCTTGAGGTTTACCTTCTTGTGGACTATGATGATCCTGTAGCTTGCAGTGTAATTTAGAAAGTGTTTTCATAAACATTGTCTCCATATTTCCTGCAGCCTTTGCCTCCAGGATAAGAAATTCCTAGACTTTTTAATCATGCCTTTTGTTCCCCATCTTACCCATTTTACTCCCCTAGAATCTTGGGGTTTATTTTTCTACCTTTGTGAAGTCTCTCTCCCTCAGATGTTGGAACTTGGGCCCCACTGCTCCATCCTCTCCCTCTGCCCTGTTTCGAGGACGTCATTGTGCATCTGGGTGATGTTGCCCTTCTGAGTTGTCAGGGTGGCTGTTGGAAGCAGTGGTGATTTGGGGTGGGGTGGGGAGGGAAACTGGAATGCTTAACCCTTTATTTTCCACTTGCTGGACCTCCAAGTTCTCAACTGTGAAATTCTGCCACCTTAGGGGGCAAGTTGTTGTCACAATGATGGGGGTGGGGGCTTTACTGGCATTTGCTGGATGAGGCCAGGGATGCTAAATGTTTTCAGAGCAGAGGACAGGCTTGGACAAGAAGGATCCTCCCTCCCCCATGCCAGCTGCACCTTGTTGAGGAAGCCCTCTGGAGCGCTGTTGGAGACAGCTTGCAGAATGGTTCTGTTGATGAGCATCATGGTAAAGCACACTTGCCAATAATAGCGAGAGGTAACTGGCTCTACTCTCCAAAGGAGTCCAAGGACAGAGAGTCAAATGACATTAATAGTCATGTTTCTCTTCTTATTAAGAAATAAAGTATTATCGAACACTTAACTACATGTCAATGTTGGGCAGAATACTTGATATGTTATCTCTTTTACTCTTCCCAGCAGCATTTTGAGAATGGAATTATTATTACCCACATTTTACAGATGAAGCAACTGAGGCCCAGAGAAGTGAAGTAATTTGCCCAAGACTACACTGATGATTAAATGGAAGAGCTGGGATGGTCCTGGGGGGTCTAGCCTCAGCTTTAAAGTTATTCTAAACTGCTTTTCATGGTATAAATTGTTGCTTCCTTTGTGGGAGAAGACAGACCCCCCACTTCTAAGCCTGTATTTCCTTGTGGGGGAAGAGTTTCTTTTTTCTTTTTAAATCGCTAAAAACTGTGCAAATCGCTGGAGCAAGGTCCAAGCGGATCCTGCAGCTTCAAGTTCAAGACCCTGGAGGCCTCAAAGTCCCATATGCTGCATTCCCTCCTCCCTCTGTTTCTCTAAAACCTCTCTGATTTGGAAAGTTTTGCGAGGCAGGACCTCAGGAGGAGGCCTGGCCCGGCTTGGAGGAGGGGTGACTCCCAGAGAACTCATCATCTTCTTTCTTCACCCCTTGGGCTGTGAGGTGTGGTTCAGATCCAAGGTCACGTGGGGAGGAATGGCTCAGCAATGGCTGTGGCCAGACTGTTGTCCCAGCCTTGGGACTGGAGGACCTCGAGACAGATAACTGGGTGCTTGAGTTTTGAGTCTGAAGGGGAAAGAAGAGGTGGGGTGTGTGTGCGCGTTTGCACATGGACTCACTCACACGCACACAGCCGCCGTCTGAAAAGCCTCTCTCCTCTCCTTGGGGACTGTAGTGTTGGTAATTTCAGCTGTGCCCTGTTCCTTTATGATGAAAGGGGAACGATTATGCTTTTTGCTGGGTGTCTGTGTTTAATTGCAGGGATATAATAACTACAAATTCTCCCTGGCTGAGACTTTTCTAATAAAAGGTCTTTCCCATCCCAGCTGCTTTGTCTTCCCCTTTGAACCCCCACCCCCATCACTGCCATGGCACAAGGTCACTTAGGGTTTTAAATGAGAGAGACACACACACATGTTCAGGTTTCCTTTAGAGTTTTTTTTTTTTTTTAAAAGCTCCTCCTCTAGACCCATCATTACGGAGATCAGCTGCGTGCCCCCCACCTCTGCACCATCTCCCCTAAGCTCCTCTCTGAGCTAATACAGAACCCAATTTTTCAGTCTCCTAGGTGTCTGCTTTTTCTCTGGTTCTGAAGAAATAAGAGACGGGTAGAACAGGGAAGACCAACAAAAGAGGTTTAAAAGAAAAAAAAAAAATCCCCAAACCATTCTTGAGATAAAGCAAGACTTATTAAAAACAATTGGAGGGGAGGGCAGAAAAGAGGGGATGTTAACCCCCACATGGCCCCCTCCCTCCACCCTCCCCCACCCCATTTTCTGCAGCTGGAGAAGTGTTTTAAGAAAATGCACCATTGTTAAAACTTTTTTTTCCTTGATGGATTTATTTATAAGGTAGAGAAATATTTTCCCCATAATTGGGTAACTCTTAATAGTAGCAATTGCATATTTATCAGTATGAGGGGCTGTTATTAATGTAACTGTCAGGCCCAAACACATTTCTGCATTAAATCCATTTAGTATGTGCATTATTCGGGCTCGAATGTCACTGGGACATCAAAGCCCCGTAGGCATGGAGAGCTCAGTGCCCTGCTGTGGCTGCCGAACAGGCCCTTGATCAATAAATGTAACATGTTAATGCAGAGCAAATAGAATAAAAGATTTCTTTGACAAGACATGAAAAATCACCTTGTGGCAGCTGGCATGTGATGCCGTTTCTGGGGAGACACTAGCAAAGTTGATCTGACAAGTAAAGAGGAGAGATGATGGTTGTAAGGTGCTTTTGTTTCAAACTTCTTTCTTGACCTGTCAGGTTTTGAAGGCGCCTCAATGGCTCTTTTTTGTCATGTGAAAATTGTAGTCTTAGGTAGTTATGAAGCAGTTATCTCTTCTCAAATTGTGAATGCTGCTGTTTAATTGATTCACTTAGCATTTGAAACTGTCACGCATTAATAATTGCGAAATCCTGTAGATACCGCGTGAGTGTGTCATGCTTAAATGTGTAGTTATCAGAAAATTAATATCCTTAATGAACCGGTGCTTTCAAACTAACATTGCATGAAATCTCTTTTGCCCTTTCATTTGCTGAAGCCACATCCGCCAGTTTGCCGAGAATCACCTCTCGACAGTTTGCTCTCTTGATGCCCGACAAATGCCAGCTTTGCTGTGGGTACATCGCGTGCTCAATGACAATAAATATAGTAATTATACTGGAGTTAGTAATTAACATAATTGTAGTCAATTACGACAAATACAGTGCAGAGCTAAATAAATGAGAGGGGAGAAATTAGCAAGCTAATTGATTTATCTTTACTCAGCTTTCTATTACAACTGGCAGGGCTGTTTTTCTTGGGGTGGGGGGAGAGGAGGGAAAAAAAAATCCCCACAAGGATTGTTTACAAATAACTGATTTTGTTTTGAAGTTGCTTTGTCTTTTGACTTATTACACTTCACCCCCCGCCCCACTCTGCTTACAAGGGGAAAAAAGAAAAAGAGAGAATTTAAATGCCAAGGGAACATTTTGTTAATTTAGCTACATCAAGCCGAATGCTGCAGCTAAGGCGAGACAGGATTTAGCTTTCACTACGGCTTGAGGAGTTATAATTTTTTCTTCTCAGATGTTGCTCTGGTAAAAAAAAAAAAAAAAGTATTTTTGGTGGGGGGTGTGTGTGTGTATGTTCTAAGTCTCCATCAGCAAGGTGGTGCTATGCTGCATAGTACGTTTGGGGGTTATGTGTGCATGCTATTTTCTCGGTTTTGTGCTGTTGGCTTGGCGTAAGAAGTGGGCATGTTTTATTCTGTCAGTCCCACTTGGTCTTGTTATGCCTTTTTCCTTCGGTACCCAAGGAAGAGACGGAGGAAAGAAGTGGCCAGTGTTGTTGGAGAGGGCAGGGGAGGCAGGGGTTCCAGCATGGACCCTCGGCCCACTTTCCTTCTTTGCCATACTTCAGGGCTGCCCCGGGTCCTGGGCTGTCACATTCCTGAGACTGCCTGGAAAGTTTTTGTTGGGGTCTCAGTGCCCATTTATTTCGAGCTGGTTTATTCTGCGCTGCCTGGAGCCCTGGTTAATGGTGTTTATCGCGCGTCTCTGTTCTTTGTTCACCCTTTTCAACGTGACTGCTGTTCCTGCTGCTCCGGGAGAAACTGCGTGTTTTGAGACTTGGGGTCGCATCATAGCCCTGTGTTTTTCTCACAAGTTTTAGAAACAGAATTTTTTTTTTTTTTTTTTTTTTTTTTTTACTTCTTGACACAGGGTAAGGGCTAGTGGACAGAGCCTTTTTTTGGATCGGTTGCTTAAAATCTTACCCTCGTCTTACCCAAGATTAAAACTCCATGCTTTCAGGACATGACAGTTTTTTTTTTTTTTAAAGTATCTAGCATCCATTCTCAACCTTATCAAAACCCCAGGTTATTCCTCTGAAAACTCAGCAGTTTAGCAAAGCAAACATTTGTTTAGCTCTTCTTCCTGAAGATTCCACTGGGTGGGTTTCTAGTCTGACTCGAAGGGAGTTAGAGGCAGCAATTTTAATTCTATATAGTGCGTGTAATCACTTCGTGACCTTGTGTGGAATTAAAAGGCTGACCGTATCTTAGAATACCAGGATGTACTCGGACACTGTTTAGTGTGGTCATTCTTTGTGTGCACTTCATTTGGAAATCAATTTCTGATATGAAATATTTATATACAAGGAATCATTTAAATTATTTAAAGTTTACAAGCATAATGGTCTTTCTGGTGAAGTCTCAAATTATTTTAGTAAATGAGAGGAAAAAGCTTTTGTATTTGGAGGGGGAAATGATACTGGAACTTCAGCCTGATTTAGTTTGATAAGGGTCAAAGAGAAATTGGATGATTCTTATGTATAGCTTTGTTTACCCAGAAAAAGATAGAGTCTAGGTATTGTCGTATACCTCCAGAGAGGGCATCCTTCTGTGGATGCCTGTGAGAGGCAGGAAGAGGAGGAGAGACAGGCAGAGAGAGAGAGAAAATTTGTGAAGAAAAATTATTTGGCTATTATCTGTTACCAAAATGTAGCATTTGTAGTAGTTTTGTCCCTGTCTGTATTCTCTACCTAGCTGGTGTCTTTTCTCTTGAATGGCACTAGGATATATAGCAGATCTGAGTGGGGAAAATTTAGGACGATGGCAAGGGAAGCCTTTTTTCATTTTTGTTATTTTAAAATTAAAGTTGCATTAATTGGAGCTCACTTTATTTTGTCCCTATTCTGCTAAAGAAATGAGCATGGGGTACTAATTAGATGTATTCTTTTAAAATAAGATGTTGTTTGTAAAGGTGCCATTTTTTCCAAGACTTTTTTTCTGTTTCACTTTAGACATACACCCATGTAGAGGTTTAAATATGTGAGTTTTGACGTGCTTTGCTGCTCAGAAGTTCTGGTGTTTTTTTTTTTTTTAATATTTGTTCTGCATCAGCTCTGTTGATTGAAGCTATTAAAATGCTTTTGTGGGGTTGGTGGAACAGAAGGTGAGGGGGGAAGGAGTGAGGTAAGAGTTTTTGGCGTCTGTCCACCTTCCGAGGAGCTGGATAGGTGGGCATCGCCCATGTGCATGTCAGTTACAGGGGTGAAAGGGTGTGATCCCTTTCCTCACCCATTGCAGGGGTCATGGCTGACACCTGTGTAACAACAGACAGCTTAGCAAGAGAAAAGCATAACAAATTTATTCAGTCAAAGTTTTATGTGACGTGGAAGCCTTCCTAAATGAAGAGCCCAAACCCCAGGGAAAAGTGTCTATTTTTATGCTCAGGTTCGATGAAGAATGCACAGCCATGTAGAAATGCGATTGGGCAGAAGGGAATGGTTTCATGGTAATAGACTGAGAGGGGCAGGGAAGCCCAGCAAGCCCTCCTTGTCTGGATTCTTCCTGGCCTCTCTGTGTAGCTTTCCTTCCCCCCGGTACAGGGCAGGACAAGGTAGGTCAGAGAATTTCTTTATCGGCAGCTCCTGCACAGAAGGGTGGGAGGGCAGGTTATAGTAATACTTTGAGGTTTTATGGCTTGTTTTAGGGGAGAGAGGGTTTTAGTTTCTATGGATCTCCCTTGGGAAAGAGGAATTCTAGCTTCTGTGTCTCTCTTTGAGAGAGAAAGAGTAGTGAGAGACAGGAGGGCAGGACAGGTCAGAGAGAGTCCGCTTCCGAGGCCTTCCAAATCTCCTTTAGTTCAAAGCACTCCGCATGCCAAAGCGCCATACTTTGGGGTATCATTTTCTTATTCCCTGCACAGTCTTTAAGGGGGTACACTGGAATTGCCTGGTGGGGTGCTAGTTTTATTTCAGTGGCTTATTTTTCAGAATGTATTCCCTGTCCTTTCTAAGGGCTTCCTTAGGATTCGGCCCCTCCTAAGAGCAGCAGATGATCCAGGGCCCTGACGATGGAGCCTGGGAGGGCAGCTGTCTGCACCTTTGCTGACAGTTGGATCAGGGTTCTGTCCTGATTGGCTCTTGTGAATCCTTCCCAGATGCCTGAGCTGGACGCACATCTCAGAGCCCTAACCATCCTTCGCGTTGTAATTGGATGTAGCAAACCAATACCTTGGATTCTGTTCTTTGAGGCAGGGCTTTGGTGAGAAAAAGCAGGCTGACCTCTGGGGTATAGAAACATGGAGCTTGGCAATGGCTCCTGAAGGTCATTTCCTTTAATGCTCTGCCTCTGAAGAGTACTGTTCAGCTCCTGGCATGAAGGCCCTGAAGAATGACGGTGGGATTTAACCATGTACTTTAAGGTTTTTCTTATCTTCTTCCTCTTTAACTGGTGGGTAGAAGTCAGGCCTGGGGCCACTTATGTCTTGGAGGGTGCCAGTAGGGTTGCAGCGGTCTTTCTAGCTGCCATGTACTGCTGGATCCCCCCACGGGTGCCCCTAGGGGATGGTAGTCTGTCTTCAAGGTCTTGTCAATAGATTAATCACTTAAACCTAAGGGAGGGTGGGGACTGCTCAGAATAGCATGCTTTCCCCAAAGCTGCCTGGAGATGTCCTCAAAGTCTGAGAACTTGGACCGTTGTTCTTTGCAGGTCTGCTCCTGTGCATTATAGATGGATAGCTGTTGTGTGCCTTCAGACAATGGGAGGCAGAGTTCCTGCAAAGGCCTCAATATTGGCCAACACCTGGAACTGCCAAATGGGTGTTTCCCCATTCAAAAGCTCACATGCTCAATGTGGAGAAGAGGCTAATACAGGTGAAATACAGGATAGCATAGTCCAGTTAAGTGTCAGGAGTATAATATACAATAGAGTCTCATGCCCAAGGTCTCGGAAAGGAGGACTTCTTCAGAGGAAACTTCATGAAGAGATTGAGACTTGAGCCACACCCCAGAGGGAGGGCAGGATTTGTGCTGCTGTGTCAAGATTTCTGGGCTGAGTAAGTAGCTGGCACGATGATGGGGATGGTGAGACCCTGATCTGGGTGCCCTCGGCGGTTGGTTAGAGTCCAGGAGGAGAGAAACTGGAGAACAGGGTAAGTTTCTCCCCACACACGAAGACACAAACCCCTCGGCTGTGCGGAGTAAGGGTGGTTCTGGGACGAAGAAGTGGACCAGGCCAGAGTCTTCTGGGGAGGCCAGTCAAGTAAGGACTTAAAGGAGGTGGGGGTTCTCCCCCTCAAACCTTCACCCCGGAGTGACAGGCACCGAGGGGGACACAGGCCACCTTCTGCTGGTGGAGGGCAGCCCGTTCTCAGGCTGATCAGGGCCCGTGTGTCGGCGCTGACACGTATACGCAGCAATTACACTGTTAGCGGGGTCACAGTTAATGCAGTTCTTCCACGACTCCTGCTACGAGCACGCCAAGCCTCTTCACACCCAGCAAGGCCCTGTGCTCGTGCAGAAGGGGAGGAGCCAAAATGGCAAACCTCATCTTTCAGAAAATGCATTTATTATCTCTCTTTCATGCCAGTGCTTCTGCGCGGCCAGCACTTAGGGGTGTGTTCTCCCCGGGGAGAATTTGTCCGTTACTGGTTCTGTGAATGCCTTAGGGCCTTTGCAGGAACTCTGTCTCCCGATGAAATGTAAGCTTTTCCAGGGCTGATTGACAGCTTCTCCTTCAGGAGTGCCCAGGGCAGGGTTATGCATGAGGTAGGTGCCCCTTTATAGGAAGACACAATCTAATCTGGGAATTTCTCATTTGCTAAAATGGATTTTTAAAAACATAGTAATTGCTTACTTTAGAAGAGGTAGCGGTACTGGGAACTACCATTCACCCATCAGTCTCCCCCGATTACGTTCTTAAATCTTTATGGTAAGCATGAAATTCTTCCAGTTTAAAGACAGGGAGTGAAAGTTTGCAGAGGTTAAGTGACTTTCCCAGGGGCACGCAGCTGGTCAGCGGGGAGCCTGCACTCTCAGATTTTTATCTGGCCAACTGGTGTAGGTAAGTAACTACGTGGTGGAGAAGAGGAAAATTCTGTCTTCCAGCCCCATGAAAAGGGGACACCTGCCCCCTTCAAGGCTGCTGCTGTTTTGTTTTCTTCCCAAACTTATATTTGACCTCCTCATTTTTCAAGGAGGTGATAAAAACTATAGGCAGTGAGGCTTTACATTAAATGTTAATATTTTAAAAGTCTGTAGAAAATTAGGTTGGGTTAACTTTTATTGTCCTGTTCCTTTATGGACCACTGTTTTTGGTTCTACCTGGGCTATGTCCTGATGCTGCTGCTGTTTATCTGGACAATCCTCAGGAGGCCTAAGTCTCTGTTTTCCCTCAGTTACAAAGAATATTGTCCACTTTCTCACGCCTCAGGATGTCTCTGGTTTGTAGAGGAGAAGGTTTATTTGAATGCGAATGCTCTGTAAATCACTAAGTAACCCTAATACATTATTGTCATTATATGTTTTTTTGAATGAGAGACTGAACTCTTGCTAGTTTGAAGCTCAATGTCATTGTTGGAGACTAAGAAACCAGGGAGCTCTGGCTGGAGGATGATCTGGTGGAAAAGCAAGGAGATCGTGAAGCAGGATGCTTGAGTGTTGAGTGTTAGTCTTTGTCCCATCAGGAATTATCTGTGAGAATAGTGGGCAGGCCATTGAATCTGTTGTCATTTTCTAAATGGGGGATAAGGGCACTCACCTACCAGCGTGATGAAGACCAGTTGAAATACTAAATGTAAAAGAGTTTTGTTCCTGTAGAAGATGAACCAAAAAAGCAGATATCCCAAAAGCAGTTTATTTCATTTTTGATTCTTTTGTTTGTTTTTGAGCAGAATTATCTTTAGGATTATTTTGCTTGGGGTCCTGTGGCATTTGTTGTTTATAGATTTGGTTTTGTGAAGTTAGGGCTCTCAAGAGGTCTGCCTCCTGCCTGGCTGTAGATTGCAAGGTTATGGCCTTGGGTCTGAATGGCCGGGTTTCCCTTGGGCAAGGACAACTGAGACTGTATAACATTTTCCAATTCAGTTATGTTTTCAAAGGGAGGGGGGAGCAAGCAGAGTCTTCCGTAGCAAAAAAATAAGCATGATTATTATTAGTGTTGTTAGAATATTAAATAGGGTATGTAATTACGGCAAGATTTTAAGAAAGCCAAATGCCACAGTGAAATTCCATATCTTATTTAATGATTTTGAGTCACTTTTATGTCTAGTTGTACCTCTGAACTCAGGCTTGAGAAGAATTTTATCACCTGACCCTCGCTAGCAGTTTCAACATTCCCATCCCCCTTCTCCAACTTGCTCCTCACAGATTGTAACTGAAGGGCAAGATTTCTCATTCAGTAGAAGGAGGGACTGAACTACTCTCTCTTCCTGTCTTGGGTCTGAGGAACAGTTACCTTCGTGGCTCATGTACAAATCAAAAGGGAGGTCATAGACCTAAAGTGTGTTTCCTTACAAGGAGCATGGTGATTGTTTCTGCAACCCTGGGCTTCTCCCATCTGATTTTTTGGTCTTTATTAAAAAGTTTGCATTTTATGTAATTTTTGATCTACTTTGAAGTGAATGGTTCAGTTGTAACTAACAGGGTTGGCTTTAGCATTTTTTTTTTTTGTAAGGGCTTGTTAGAACCTCTTTCCAGAAGATAGTTGTAAAAATCACATTTGGGCAGAGCACAACAATATGGAATGGGGAGATCTGAAACTGATTTAATATTAAAAAATTAAATGTAGTTTTAGGATATAAACTCATTAGGTTACAGAGAAGGTGAGGAAATAAATGTGGGCCAGGTAATCTGGACAGATTATCTAGGTAATCTAATAAAATATGCTCTAGATCTTATTGATTTAGTAGAGAAATTTCTTTTATTAGCTCCATGAAAGCATTTAGTCTGATGCTTCTGTGGACTGTTTGTGCTGTATTGTGCCTTTCACTATTTAGCTATTTCTTCCTCTTACGTATACCAAGACGTAGTATTAATAATAGGTTGGCTAATAGATATTTGGTGCTTACCAGGCTATCGCATTAAATCCATCCAACTTTATGAGGTTTTCATACCCTTTTTACAGATGAAGTAAGTGAGACTTACACTGCTCAAGTCACTTGCCTGCTGTCACATAGTAAGTGTGAAAGCTGGACCTCAACTGTGTTCCTTTATCATAGGCCTAACTCTTCCCAGGGTCCCCAGGTCCCCATGAAGCTGTGCTTCATGGAACCACATGCTCTTGGAAGGAATCTTCGGTTGGTTTAAGCGAGTGGTTGTCAAAGTTATTTTTCTAGCAGCAGAATCCTTGTCAAACAAGATTTTGTATAAAAGCCCATAATGTATAAAAATGTTTTAATATGTTAATATATATTTTTAGGTGAGTCAGCAAAAGCAGCATGGCTGTTTAGATGAACACTGGGTGTCTCAGTCTGTTTTGTGCTGCTATAACAGAATATCTGAGACTGGGTGATTTATAAATGAACAGTAATTTATTGGCTTATGGTTTTAGAGGTTTGGGAAGTTTAAGACTGGGGGCTGCATCTGGTGAGGGCCTTCTTGCTGCATCATCCCATGGTGGCAGGTGGAAAGGCAAGGAATCTCGAGAGAGTAAGAGATTGAACTTGCAGCCTGAAGCCCTTTTATGACTGGCATTAATCCATTCATGATAGCGGAGCCCTCATGCCCTAAAACTCCTCCCATTAGGCTCTACCTTCCAACACTGTTGCACTGGGGATTAGCTTTCCAGCACATGAACTTTGGGAGACATATTCAAACCATAGCACTGGGTTTGATTATTGAGGTTAGAGACAAAGTGCAGTTTTATACTGGTCCCAGTGTTGAGATTATTCTTGTACTTGGATTTGAGTTTGCAATATTAAATGCTGATGCACTCAGTTAAGTCATTGCAAGTGCTGATGGGTTTTTGTGCCCCCTTAAAGTTCATCTTGCAGTATCAGATTATTCTTTACCTAAAAACTTGTGAGAAAAAAACTTTTATTTTGAAATCTGCACAAAATGAGTTAATTTCACAGCATAAGATAATATGCCAGTATCCTCCAGTGTGTTAAAATCTGGTATATAACATATTTGAGAGTATATGCTGCTTCTGAATTTTTTAAAAAATGGTTAAAATAACTTAAAAGTTAAATTCAAATTAATCATTTGGAAAAACTCTGAAGGCCCTTGTGGTACCCTAGTGTTCCATGGAAAACAGTTTGAGAAACACTGGTCTAATACTTTCTTTTAACAAAGGAAATTGAGGCCCAGAAGCACAAATGGTAGCTTATACCAGGGAATAGGAAGTTAGGCCAAAGAAAGTTTTAAAATTAGTTTTTTAAGCTGCTTTTATTTTTTTCTGATTATAAAAGTAATACATATTCATTTTATTAAAAATTTAAAAATACAGAAGGAAATGAAAAATAATCCATAATCCTGCCAATGAACAACAAACCACTCTTAACATTTGAGTGAGTATGTATAAATTTTTACAAAATTGGAATCATGCTGTATATAAGTTCTTGTATTTTATTTTATTTTTTTTATTTTTTATTTTATTTTTTTGAGACAGAGTCTCACTCCGTTGCCCGGGCTAGAGTGAGTGCCATGGCGTCAGCCTAGCTCACAGCAACCTCAAACTCCTGGGCTCAAGCGATCCTTCTGCCTCATCCTCCT
>CM052446.1:12774500-12818935 GCA_028533085.1 Varecia variegata | reverse complement strand
GACTACAGGCATGCGCCACCATGCCCGGCTAATTTTTTCTATATATATTTTTAGCTGTCCATATAATTTCTTTCTATTTTTAGTAGAGACGGGGTCTCGCTCTTGCTCAGGCTGGTCTCGAACTCCTGAGCTCAAACAATCCGCCCGCCTCGGCCTCCCAGAGTGCTAGGATTACAGGCGTGAGCCACCACGCCCGGCCTAGTTCTTGTATTTTATTTTTTCTCTTAATGTATTATGTGATTCAGTTTTCTTGGATAATATGGTTTTCCAGTGATTACATAATATCTTTTCACATAGACGTGCCATAATTTGGCCATTTTCTTACTGACATATTTATATGCTGTTTTCTACTTTTTGGTGTTAATAAGACGTTGTAAACATCTTTGCCCACAGAATGTTATTTCACTGTTTCCATTGTTTCATCATAATTTCCCAATGAGTGAAATTAGTGAATTAAAGGTCATTAAAACAAACAAGAAAAACCTTTCCATAAAGCCCCTCTAAGGGAAAAGCAATGTCTGTCCTCACCCATAGCTAGGTTCATGGTTGAGGCCCCTATAACAAAAGACAGAGTAACAAGAGAAAAGCATACAAATTTATTTAATAAAAATTTTATGTGGCACAGGAGCCTTCAGAAATGAAGACCCAAAGAAACAGGTAAAGCTGTGTATTTTTATGCTAGGTTTGATGGAGAAGTGGATAGTTGTGAAGTAGATTGGATAGGAAAGCATGATCTAATGGTAGTAAACTGGTGGGAACTTAGCAAGGCCCATTTGTTCAGATTCTTTGTGTTCTGTATCTTCACAGATAAGGATGTTTCTTTGCTCTGGGTAGAGAGAGGGCACCTCTAGAATGAAGGCCTCCTCCCTTCAGGGGAGAAGGGCAATGGAAGGTGAGAGAGACCTTCCTGCTTCTGCTGTTTTCTCAAATAGCAAGGTGCCACACTCTAGGGTGGTGTGTCCTGTGCCCTGTCACCCCTCTCTGACCATTCCTCCATCTCCCCTAGGGAGAGATTAGGGTTTGGAGCTTCCTCCTTCCTTACAGGGAGATGGAGGGGGAGGGGTCAATGGGATGGATGGAGGCTCAATGGGAGGAGTCATTTTGAGCATCTTGACGTACCTGTCCATGTTTCCTTTTCACAGGCTGAATGCTTATATGTGCTTACACTGGTTTAAATACAGGTAAACTTGCAGATGTGCCATACACCTCTTGGGAAGGGGAAAGCTGTTCTCTGCTTAGGCCTGGCTCACTTCTGAGTCTATAGGTTGTCCCTGGCCACTGCTGGGACAGGGAGCTCCTGAGGCCCCTCTGGGCAGGCCTTGCCCAAAGGAGCGTCAGGCAGAGCCCAGTGAGGTGGCCAGGCTAGTGAAGGAGGTGAAGTGAGGAATCCAAACCACTTTCGGCTTTTCCTTTGCAGATCCAACCTTTTAAGCATACCTACATTTACCTGCAAAGGCAATCGTTTTGCATTTTAATGACAAATCAAGTACGCTAACTTGCATTTGAAACGAAAGTGCCTTAAATGTCTCTGGCTGTCAGAATGAGATGTTAGGAGCTTGATGAAAAGCGAACAAAGAAGACAAAGTATGAAGCCTGGATACAGTGCAAAATGAAATAAAACCTTGTATGGCCTGTCAGGGGTGTCAGTTGATATTCATATCTAAAGCACATTATAGCATTACTTTGCAGCTCATAGCTTACTCATCTGTCTTTTTTAATTCATCACATTCGAGCCCACATCTTTTAAGTCTCGTGTGTCAACAATGGAAGAAATCTGTTAATTGACAAATGAGTGTCACAAATGTGAATTGGTGCCTTTACATCAGCGGCAGGTGTAGTCTCTTTTGTTTTTTGTTGGATCTATTATTGGCATAAGCCAGTGTAAGACATCTGTCTTTGTCGGAATGAGAAATGACAGGCCTTCTTGGCTGTCATTGTCTTAGTGCGTGCTCATTCTGTGAGATACTGTATAAAGATAAAATGTCAGTTAAAAGAATATGAAAAACTATCTGGAGGAAGTCCTTAAATTACTCAGAGAGGGGATCCGGGAATTGGGGCTGGAATTGAAATCTGAGTGTTTCAGTTTGTATCTATCACACCTATTTAAAAATAATATTTCCTGAGTAACAGGATGAGGTTATTAGACATTTAGGAAAATGTTATGTTGTGCCTGTATAATTAGCTTTATAAGGTGTGGAGAACATCTACCTTTGCAAGATATGAATTTATTTATTATAAGGTCATCTCTCAGACAAGCACAGAATTGTCTCAATAAAAACATTCCAGGTAGGAATCTGGGTGTTGATTTGCATGTGTTTTGAGATATTGAAATTGTTTCCTCCAATTTCTTTTTCGGTTATATTCCTATCTGAGACTGATGAGCAGCATAATGAAATAAAAAGCAGCAGTTGTAGAGTGATGAGACAATTAGTGGGGAGAAAACTGTTAGTATCGCTGAGCTCCAGGTGGGTTTAGAGACCCAGGCGTGCTGTGGACACCTGAGGCTCTGTTGTTAAGTTGTCACTGGTGAGAGGGGAGGTAGGGGTCCGATGCTGGAGGAAGGCTCCTGCACCCCTGCTGTCTGCTCCAGCATGAGCTGGAGAGCTTGGGTATTTCAGGTTGATGAGCACAAGTTGGTCTCAGCTGGGCATGTCCTGGCATTAGGATGGGTGGACCCTAAGGGGTGCTTCCCAAACTTGAGTGTGTACAAATCCCCTGGGGATCTTGTTAAACTGAAGTGTCTAATTCAGTAGGTCTGGGCTTGGGCCCGAGACTGCATTTCTAAGCAGGTTACCAGGTGATGCTGACCCCACTGCTTGGCAGCCTGAGTAGGTAGGACTTCAGTTCATTCTTCCCAAGGACCATCTGAGAGGCCCCTGTAAAACGATGTGGGGTTATGACAAAAGAGAAGTCTGGATGCTGGGATGGACTAGATTGTTCTGGATGATTTCTACATCAAGAAATTATTTCTTCTGTAGAAATGTTTCATCCCTTCGGAGGAGGCTCGGATGCATTGCTTTTCCTCCAGCTCTTTGTGCTGGGGGACAGGCCTCTCTCCTAAGTCCAAGATACCTGGCCTCTCTGAAGGGGTTGGCTCTGTGTGTGTTGGTGTACATGTTTGTGTGGTGAGAAGGGCATGTACTGATGTCTGTGTCAGCAGCAGTTGTGTGTTTTTGTGTACACTCGAGTGGCGTGTTTGGGGATAGGCATGTAGCAGGCCTGCGTGTGTGCTAGTGTATGTGTGTGATCTGTGAGCGCACGTGTTAGCTGTATGCTTTTGGGTCAGGCATGTACCAAACCTGGGGGAAAGGATGAGAAAGAAGGAAGATGGGGGGAGGGGAGAGAAGGCAGGGAGTTTGCCAAGAGGAGCACTAGGGCTCCTTAGCTGATACTCATTTGAATAATCAGATCGATGGGATGTATGTGGGGGAAAAAGCTGCGTGAGGATCTGCTGCTGGGGCTAAAGTGGAGTCCTTTGGTGTCATTAGTGTTTGGTAAACATATTTGCCTCCAAGCTTCCTCCTGGCACACTACTGTGGAAGCTGACTGCAGTGTTTATTTTCGGATGGAATAGACCCCCGGCAAAGTTAGACCATACTGCTGGGATCCGGGGAAGTCCTCAAATTATCATCAGAGGATCAAGGAAGGCCTTGTGGAGCCTCAAGGCCAGACTCTCTCCTCCCTTTTCTTTTTTCTTTTAGCTGGAACCATGACTCAGAGAGCAGAGAGACGCCTCTCTTCTTTTCACGTGAACTAATAATGAACTAAGGAGCAATCGAAAGGGGAAACTGGTATTTTTCTGAGGGAACTCAGGAAAGCCGATGGTTCTTTTTCCAGACTTTTCTCTCCTTCCCCGAGGCCCCTTCCTTCTTCCTCGTGGATTCTGTGTACTGCAGACTCTTTCCTGGCTGACCCTTAAATGCTCTGCTCTGGAGGAAATTTTAATTTTGTTTTCTAAATTAAAACAAAGCTTACCTGAAGAGGGTGAGGCACGCCCAAGAGAAAGGAAGAAAATCAACTCATCTGAAAAAGGCACCTAAGTTATACCCCCTTTCACTAGAACCTATCAAATAGAACGTTTTTGTCACGTTGGGAGAGGCCCGTTTTGCTTTCTGTGGAGGTACATTAGTAAGACGGAAGTTGCCAGAGAGTATACGTGTGTGTCCTTGCACATGTCTTCTGTCTGCCTTCTAAAAATGGGCAAGGCATGCACATCTATCTTGTGTTTATCCACACACATGTCTGTGTGTGCAGACATAGGCCAGATCCACACGCAGACATCCTTTTGTATGCATGCTACGGGACTAGGTACACAAGAAGACCATTTTATGTGCCCTCTCTTGGTTTTTCATTGCCAGCTGTCACAGGGAATCTGAAACAGACAAAAATTTATTGGGTAGTATTTAGAAACATGTCGGTGGTAACGACTGGAGCTCTGATTTCAATTAACACCCACTAAATTTAGGCTAATGCAGTGCATTTGTAGACCTGTTGAATATGCTTGGCATCACGTTGCAAAGATCTAAAGTGGCCATGGTTTAAAAAACATTTTATGCTGACCACTGCTTTTGTCTTCCTCCCCCCAAATCTGGCATATGGTGGTGCGCTCCCCTGTGAAATGTAGAGACTTCGAAATTCTCTCTGTTTGGATTTTTATAAAATGACCTTTCAATTGCAGAGAGTACAAAGTTTTAGCATCCAATCTTGCTTAATGAGATACTACTTTGGAGTTCATAATTCATCATTTTTCACACCCTGCTCACCCCCTTTTCTGGCTGTTTGGGTGAAAACAGCTGGGGAAGTGCTGCATTTTATGATTAAGGCACTAAAAGATTAGCTGTAGGCACTGCCCATCCATGGGGCTATAGAATTCAGACTGCTGACAGCAGATCTGTTTTGAATCGGACTCAGATTAAAGTGAGTGAAAATCATTTGGGGGCTGAGGGCTCGAAAGGTCACACATGTAATGAATTGTGGGTGCTTGCCTGGCTTCCCAGGCGAGAACCATAAGCAATTATTAAATGCCATTGTGCGTCAGAAAGGGTTGGTTGGTGGTGACTTTGAAACTTTCCAGAAGTGAGCCTGGGAGATTGCAAAAGGTAGTGTAAGGCCTTCAATGGGAGAGGATTTGGAGGGCTGTTGCTTTATTTGGGAAGAGATCTTTATTCCCCTCCCATCCTCAGCTTGCTCTGGTCTGTAGTGATGGAAACAGCAGTTTCAGGGGTATGGAGTGGGTCTGTGGGGGAAACCTTGATGGTACCTTTTTTCTTTGCCGTGGTAAGTTCCTTCAATTGCTCTCTGCTTTCTCTGAGTGCTGTGGGAGTTGATTTTGCTTCAGCCCTAAGCTGTTCTGCAAGCATTAACATGTCTTTATCGACAGCCTCTTTTTCATCCATTGAAGCCATCTCAAACTACTCTGGCCAGCTGTGCAGCCATCAGGGATTGATAAAATGTCTGAGGCTCCTTCCCTTCTGAAGGTGAGGGGTCTGGATTGCCTTGGCTAAGTGAGGCTGTGCCCGACCCCCTCCCCAGTATTTTCCATCTCAGGTGCTGTGGCCTAGCCCTGTGGACAGATTCCAGAAAGCTCCTTCTTCACAGAAGGAAACGCCCTTTGCTAAGTTAACCCTTCTCATATTTGATATGGATCTCTCTCCCTTCTAAACCATCCCCTGCTCCCTAGATTCTCCTTTTTCAGCTTTTGGGGAACCCTGCAATAAATCTCTCTGAAAAGGAAAGAAAAGGCAAAAACAAAACCCAAAACTTAAATAATTAGGTTTAAATGGTGATTTTTTTTTTTTTTTTAAGCAACTCAATCGATTTATTCAACAGTTACCAAATGCTTGCTGTGCCAGGTGGGGAGCAGGTATTAAAGATGCGAAGACGACTGACACCCTAGTCGAGAAGACGTGGAGAAATAGGTGAAGTGAGGACATCTTGAGGAAGGCACAGGGCACTGAGGTCGTGGGTGAGTGGCAGTCAACCCATCCTGGAGGTGGCAGGGAAGGTGTCCTGGAGTGGTGGCATGTATGAGCGGAGACTGAAAAGTTGGGCAGGCTGAGCCATTTGGGAGGATGAGGGGGACACTCCATCTGATGAGGGGATGAGGGGCTGTCCTCTCTGCCACAGCCCCGGTGTTCGTGGGTTGGACTTGGTGTGGATTTTTCTTTTGCTTTTAGGGTTCTGCAGCTGAAGTGATGACAATAATTTCTTTTTGGTCCAGTGAACTTGAACTGGAAGGAAACTTTTTTCTCCTGTGGTAGAAGGTTTTCACAGAAGGCCTTTGGGGGGGAACGTTGGGCACAGGATGTGGGAGGGGGTGGGGTGGGAAGAGTGATCGCCAAGCCCTGGCAGGGGCGGGGTGGTAGGTAGGGGCCTGTCTGCATTATTGGTCCATGGCACCCGTCCAGCCTGTGGCCTCTCTTGCACAAAGCCTTCGTTCTGATTAATGGCATTCGTGTCTTGGAGGCATGGATTGTATTAGACCTTGTTTAAAAGTGCTCACTATACATTCACTTCCCCTGGAAGTGCACCAAAATAGGACGAGAGGAAAAAGGGAGCGAGAGAAAGAGCCTGCATTTGGAAAGGGTAGAAAGGAAAGCTTTTCTCATAAATGCTTTCTGTGACTTTCTGTAGTCTTCAAGGCTTTATCTCCGCAGAGCTCCTATGGGAGAGCGAGGGGAAAAAGTGAAGACAGACGTCTTGGGAAAGAAAACGGCTTTCCCTGCCAAAACTGGGAGATGGTGCTGCTGGCTCTCTTGGCTTTTTAGAAACTCCAAGAAATCTGCTGACATTTTAAAGGGGGGGGTAAAAAAAAAGAGAGATGATTTATGATGACATCACATGTTGCCCAAGCAGATCCTGTGAGAGGAGAATGGCTTTTATAGAGAGCATGTTGCAATAAAGAAACAGTGAGTCACTGGGGGAGCATTATCAATTGAAATGCCTTTAGTTATTTATCTTAACCAGAACCCCTGCCCCCAGCCCAAGCAAAGGCAGCTTCCGGGGGTCCTGCCGTACAGAGGTTCAGAGCCTGAGCCCAGCTGGAATCCAGAGTGCCTACTTTCTGTCTCCCCATGTACCTTCTCCCCAACCTCTGATGGCTTTTGATGACTGATTGCATCCTGTGTTGTTCTTTGCTTTCTGTCAGATGACGTGGGCGTGCAGGAGTTGCAGTGGCTGCCTGTGTGTGTGTGTGTGTGTGTGTGTGTGTGTGTGTTGGAGGGTGTGCCACCCCCGCGTATCAAGCGGTGGGCAGTAGGGTGAGGGGAGCCAGCAACTTCTTTGCCTGCCTGGATGTTGCAGAACAGTGCTGGACTTTTGCAGAGGGGAGGGAGTTGCTGCCTTGCTCAGAAGAACCTGGAGATGGGTGTGGGGTGAGCAATCCAGCTCAAGGCCTATGGGTGCGTGCAGCCTTCCGGGCCTGGGAACCACGGTAACTGTGCTTCAAACAAGGTTCAGAGCTTTGTGTTGGTCTCCAGGGACTTCTCTCCTCCTGGTTGTCTGGCTGTCGTGTGCTGTGGCTCATCACCTGTACGTCACCAACCCTGGATCAGCAGCAGGAAGGAGTCCAAGAGCGTGTCTTCAGTGGCCCTACACTCCTGACTCTGGGGTGCACTTCTCCCCTTTAATGATACTTTCTCCCCTTTCCCTCAAGATTCTGATACCTTCCCACATTTCCTCTGCCACCATCAACATGGCCTGAGGACCAGGGTAGAAACACTGTCGTATTAAGGTTGAGTTGCCAGAATGAGTTCTAGCTGTCTTGTGTGTATTTGCATTTCAGTGACGATCGAAGCATAAAGCTGAAGGCCAGAAATGTGTTGGAAGGAGTTTCGGCCATTCAGAAGAGGGATTTTGGGGTGTCCTTATGAGAGCTGGGGGGTGGGTTGTGGAGCAGGGAGTGGTTGTGCTGGTGTGGCTGTCTCTGCTCAGAGCTCACCTCTGCGGAGCGGGTCGTCCCTCGTGGGTGTCCTCAGTCTGAGCAGCCCCACTGCTGGTGCACAGGTACAGTGATGCCCCAGAGTATGTGAGGGTAGGGGCTTCCACAGGAGAAGGGCCTGTCACTTCCTGGGTGACGGTTAGGGTGTCTTTTGGCCTCAGCACTAGTGGCCCAGGCCAGCCTTGCCCTGCTTTTCCACAGCCTGGAAGGAGTAATTCCAGTCCTGGGAGGTCTCGGGAGCTTTGGGCCTTCCCTGTTTAACCCAGCCCTGGCCCAGCACGTGTCCATGGTTCAGAGCTGCTGCCGACCACCCGTGTGGGCGGGTCGGTTCCGGAGCTCAGAGGCTTGCTTCTGGGCTCTGTGCCTTGAGCAATGAAGTTGGCTTCCAGAGAGGGGAAATGGCCTGGTCCTGGTCACGTTCTTGGTGTCTTCTAGAGACAGGCCCTTCCTAACTGCCTTTTAAACAACTATACATAGTGGTGCTAATAAACCTCTTGTACTCTTCTGCTTTTATTGAGTTTTGGGATCACAGTAGTAAGCAAAGCACAGTCCCTGCCTTCAAGAAGCTTACCTTCTGTGTTTAAAAAAGCTTACCTTCTTTGGGGGTGGGGGGAACCCATAATTTCATCCAAAGAGCTTTGTCTTGCCCTGCGTATGTTGTAGAGATAGGGGGAGTTGAACTTCAGCTATGAGCCAGGCGTTTAAAACTTTTAGCAACCCCATAAGGTTGTTTTTATTATTTCCCTTTCATCTTCAAGGAGATGGAGGTAAAACCCGCCTAAGGACTCACATCTAAGTTGCAGAGTCAGTGTTAGAACTTGGTTCTTTCTGTTCTGAACCTGTGCTCCCTCTGCCAAACCAATCTCTTGATAATGCTATACACATTGTTTTGAGTTCTGCTGTTTTTCACTTAACATGTCAAAAGCATTTTTCTATGTTTCTATAGTATTAATGATAATCTTTTAAAAAGACTACACGATTTTTCTCCCCATGCTGATGTTCTCTAATGTAAACCAGTCCCTGAAATATTGACTGTTTATTTCTAATTTCTTTGATGTTGGAAATTGAGTGGAGAGTTCTGAAGCCCCCCCTTGTTCCCCAAAAGGGGTGGTTGGCCTGGCACAGATGTAGCCTTGAGGAGGAATCCAGGTCATTTGGGGAACGGGTCTCCCTGTGTCAGGGAAGGTTCCTGGAGGGATAGCTGGGCTTCTTGTCTCTGACCTTCTGGCTCAAGCCAGACTTCTTTGCCGGGCCCTTTAGAGACCCCCATGTCTCCCCCTCCTCCTCAGGGAGACTCAAAACCATCTTCCAGGCTGGTCCCTTCCCTCCCATCAGTTTTCCCACCTTTTCCCCTAGTGTCAAACCCATTCTCTTTACCTGGTATACTTCCTGCATCTTCTCTTCCAAATCTTCTCTTTCGCACTCTGTCAGCCTTTAAACCTCAGCTCAGCATCCATAGCCTCCAGACCCTCTGCCAGTGTTGATTTCTCCTTGCCCCAAATTCCCTGAAACTCTGCCCTTTTCAACTTGACACCATGCTATGTGTTCATGTGAGCTCCTATCTCCCCTGAACTTAGTAAGAGGCAGGAAAGAGGCAGGGGTGGTCTACCATTTATGTACCTGTCATGTTCCAGCCTCTCTCCCACTCTTATCTCATTCAATCCTTATGATGACCCTTCGAGGTAGGATTTATTATCCTCACCTTACAGTGAAGAGGGGTTAAGTTCTTTGCCCAGAGTTACCCAAGCCCCAGCAAGAAGACATGGGTATCATGAAAGTGGCAGAACTCTCAAATGGCAGAGGCCTTTTCTTTAACTTCTTATCCATTCCTCTTCATGATCAGTGTGTAGTGCAAGGCACATAGTAGGCGCTCACTGAATGCTTGTTGAGTCGAATTGTGGGACAGTTTCCTTTCTGGAGGTGAACTTTGCTCCTGTGCACTGCTGAAGCTGGAGGGCAGATCTAGTCAGCCGTGCATGTGGTGTGTGCTTTGCATTTCAAACAGTGCTCTCTGCAGTTTGGCAAGGGTGAGGCATTGACAAGAGGTGGAGAGGAAGGAAAACATCTTGAAGCTGCCCTCTCCCCTGAACTAGAGCAAAGCCCCACATCTGTTCCTTGTCTCTGCCCTTCAGTTTCCCTCTCACTGGGGTCCTCACAGCAGGGGGAGGGTGGGTGTGGCTAATTCTGAGAGTTGAATGATCTGGGTTTTGGAGTTCAGGGCTCTGGGGGCTGTGGCATGAGATGGAGATTGGCATAATCTGCCGTGGTGGGCACCTTTAGCTTTGGGTATCAGGTCAGGTTTACCTAACGTGGAGTTTGATCTGTGCACCAATTCTGGGGTTTTGCACCTCCTCTTCCCCCTTGATGGACCAAACTGTTTTGCCATTGGATTGTTTGGGAAGCTTTGGAAAGATATGGAGGTCTTTCCTCTTGTTGCTACCTAGTTCTTGGCTAGCGATATGAGACTGGTTGTAAATCATAGTGGGGGCCTAATCAGAGGATATGCCAAAGTGGGAGCAAACCTGGGGCTTTTCTGCAGAGGCCAGCATGACACATTGCAATATTGCTGTGCAGTGGGAGAGGGAAGCGCCGGAGAGCTGAAGGGACGTAGAGACGGGTGTTCTACAAAGAGATGATAGTTACTCAAGCGTGTTTGGAGGTGCTGTGTTCCCAAAGTTCGATGCTTTCTGCACATGAGGATTTCTCAGCCTCACATGCCCGTCTTGCATTGGGATCTGCAGGCAGCGGCTTAGCAGCCTGCGCGTGGAGGTGCAGTTGTTGGGACTCCTCCAGAGAGTGCTCACCTGAGAGCGTGGGCTCCAAAGGTGAACTCACTGGGTTCATATCTCAGCTCCATGGCTGTGTGTTACTGTGACTCTGGATTAGCCCCTTAACATCTCTGTGACTCAGTTTCCTCATCTGTGGGGTGCTGGTTGAGAGGATTAAATGAAGGCTGCATAGGTAGTGTCTGGCTTATGGAAGCCGTGTCAGTGGCTGCTGTTATTTGTGCCATCATGATCATGGCCATCATCTCACCAGTGACCAAGGGGACTTTCCCTCGAGCAGTGGCTCTTGTGCTGTGGCCCATCCTGAGCATCAGCATCACCTGGGAGTTTGCTTGAAATGCAAATTCTTGGGCTCTACCCCATTGAGTTTCAGATTCAGGTCAGGTTTACCCAGCATGGGGTTTGGTCTGTGTGCCAATTCTGGGGTTTTGCACCTCCTCTTCCTCCTCGATGGACCAAGCTGGGGTAGGTCTGGGGTGGGGCCCAAGAGCTTACATTTCTCTTTTTCTTTCTTTTCTTTTTCTTTCTTTCTTTTCTTTCTTTTTCTTCTTCTCTTCCCTTCCTCCCTTCCTTCCTTCTTTTCCTTCTTTTCCTTTTTTTCCCTTCCTTCCCTTCCTCCCTCCCTCCCTCTTGCTATGTTGCCCAGGCTGGACTTGAATGGCTGGGCTCAAGTGATCCTCCCACCTCTACCTCCTGAGTAGCTGGGTCTACAGGTTGGCACCACTGCACCTGGCTGAGTTTGCATTTCTAATGATTTCCCAGGTGATGCTGATGTTCTTGGTCTGTGGACCACATTAGAGAACATCCCTTTGCATTTATGTTTCATGTCATATAATTTAGAACCTGTGTTTCCATATGCTGTTCCTCCCAGTGCATTACCATCTCTCCTGATGGTTAGATGATCATTACCCAGAATTCCTTTGAAATCAAGGATTCCAAATCAAGGATTAATGCAAGAAAAGCTAGTGGCAGGGTGACCTGTCAGAAAGTAGGGCAGTGAGCACTTCGTGTTCTTTAAGCCAGCCTTGCTTGGGTATGTGTCTTAGTCTGTTTAGGTTGCTGTAACCAAGTAGGTTTGTGGGTGGTTTGTGAAAAACCGAAATCAATCTATTTTTCATAGTTCTGGAGACTGGGAAGTCCACAACGAAGGTGCTGGCAGAGTTGGTGTATGGTGAGGGCCCACTTGCGCATAAGTGGCTATCTTCTCACTCTCACGAGGCAGAAGCGAGGGCTCACTCTCAGGCCTCTTTTACAAGGGCACTGATCCATTCATGAGGGCTCTGCCCCATGACCTAATTACCTCTCAGATGCTCCGCCTCCTGATACCGTCACTCTGGGGGTGAAGATTCAACACATGAACTTGGGTAGGGGAGATGTAAACATTCAGACCATAGCAGTCCAGGTCAGGCTTGTGACTATGGCAGACCTCGGTCAGGTGACTTTGGCTCAAGGCAGTTTGCTTTAAAACTTCTAGGAGGGTAGTCAGCGTGGGGCGTATCCTGAGGCCCTCATTGTAATACCATTTCACTTTGTATTGTGTCCTGTTTCCTGGGGCCTGGTCCCTCCAATTGGATTGTGAGACGTGTGTGTGTGTGTGTGTGTGTGTGTGTGTGTGTATGTGTGTGTGCGCTCACGTGCGTGAGAGAGAGACACAGTACTTGATTAGTTTGATAATCATGGTCGTCAAGTGTGACCCTTAAGATCCCCACCAGGAAATTGTTCCTGATCATGTGTGCTGCTCTAACCCTTGGCACCTGTCTCTCTAACAGTACGCATCGCACTGCAGGACACATGTTGTTGTATGGTGCTGTCTGCCCCCTGACTCTGTGCTTGTTGAGGGTGGAAACGAGTTCTTATTTAGCTCCAGCCCAGCACCTGGCACATAGGCTTGTTCAAAAATATCTCTTGAGAGACTCTAAATCTCTGGGGACATCAAGGTAAGATTCCCAGGCTGCCGGTGTGGACCTAATGATGGGTGGCCCCGGCCTGGGTGGGCTTATGAAGGTTCTGAAGACCCAGGAGGCTGGAGCTCTTGGGTTTTCTCCCTCTGCTCCTAATTGCTTCCCTTCTGTGTTTCCTGGGGAGACGGTCCTCCCGTGAGGCCTTGGGAAGCCCTGCCTGGGGACTAGCATGGCTGTTGGGTAGTTAGAGCCTGGTTCCGGGGAGCCAATGCCTTGGGGACTGGGAGGGAGGACCCAGGAGCCCGCGTGAGGATGGAACAGTGAAGGAAACGGGCTGCTCTGGGGTGAGCCATTCCTCATCCCTCCTCCAGTTTTCCTAACCAGTGTTAATTTTGGGAACCAGGGACTGCTTCTGAGAGATAATTGGATCACTGAGTCCTGCTCGTTAGTCAAGTAAAGTAATCTTTTTCCTAAAGAAACCGGTGAAGGGCTGATCATTGAAGCCCATTGTTTCAGGTAATTCATGGTTTGGTATCTGGGCTCCTTTGAAGTAAAAAGACTCCAAAATATAAACCTTTCTCCTCATAATAGAATCTGCTTGTGTTATTTAAATCCCAGGCTTTTACATTACAATAGTCGCCCATCAGGCTTGGAGAGAAATGGAACTTTCTCTGACAATATGGTATGTGGCATTCTTGCTGGCCTAAAATTAAACCTCATCAGGAGGTGTCACTGAAGCCTGTGCTGAGTAAATGATGGGGCATGAAATAAAATGATTTATACAACTTGTTTCCCCAATAGACAGTGCTTTTTAATGTTTTTCTCCTTCTGAAAGAAGGCGTGGGCGTTGAAAGTGATTTTTGATTGTTTTTCTTAAGTGGTCCAAGACCACAACGTTCTAAGAGCTGCCCTGCCGCACCCCCCACTTCCCACGTGGTTGACTTTTGCTTGAACTTTCACAATTTGCAAACATTAGAATGTTCTGACAGCTTCACGGGAGATTCTCTAATCTGGCCCATCAGAATGGAAATGGGAGGCCGGGCCTTTCAAAGAGTTACTGGGATCTGAACTTGAAGGGGTTCCATTCAAGTCTTGTTTCCGTTGGGTTTCTGTTTCAAGACCATTGCACTAGGGTTAGGTTGGTTTGTTTCAGTGGCATAGTATCAGGTTAATTTTTAAAACATCGCTGCTTGCAAATGTGGGGCCCCAAATAGGAGTAGATGTGTTTGCATGTGTGTGGACTCATGCTCAGAGGGGGGTAATAGTAGCATCAGCACTTGGGAGGCAGAGAGGCGGGGGTGGACCCTGCCCACTTTCCTACCCCAAATATGTGCAAACTCAGCCCATCTAATTCCTCCCCATATGCGTTCGTGTCTCCCTTATCTCTTTATTAATGATGTCGCCATCCTCCCAACACTCTAGGTTCACAGCTAAGTTCATGTTCTCATACCCTTAAGGATTGCTCTGCCTGTCGCCATCTCTTCTCCCACACCTTGTCGACAGAGCAGGATTGTCTAGAGTCACGTCTGATCCAAGTCACTCCCCTGCTCAAAACTAGCGTCTGTGGAACACAGGCCAACCCGCCTTCAAGTGGCTTCTAGCTCAGGCCCTCTTTGTCTAAGTTCCATCCGTATGAATTGATTCAGTGTGTCTTGTGTTTTTCCAGCTCTTGGTCTTTGTGTATGCCATCCGCTTGTATTAGTCTGCTAGGGCTGTCACAGAGTACTGCAGACTCAGTGGCTTAAGCAATAGAAATTTATTTTCTCGCAGTTTTGCAGGCTCAAAGCTCAAGATCAAGGTATCGGCAGGGTAGGTGTCTCCTGCGGCCTCTCTCCTTGGTTTGCAGACGGCTGTCTTCTCCCTGTGTCTTTGCATGGTCTTCCCTCTGTGTGTGTCCTAATCTCCTCTTATGAGGACACCAGTCCTATTGGATTAGGGCCCACCCCAATAACCTCATCTTAACTTAATTACCTCTTTAAAGACCTCTCCCATTCTGAGCTTCTAGAGGTTAGAACTTCAACAGACGGATTTTTTTAGGGGAAGGGGCCACAATTCAGCTGATAACACCCCTCCCCTAGGAGAGCCCTTACTTCTGCCTCCACAGGTCAAACGCCTGCATGTTCAAGGCCCAGTCTGAATGTCACATTTCCAGGAAATTCTCCCCAGCTCTCACCCAGCTGCCTTTTGTGTTCTGGGAGACTCCCATGGTAGCCAGGTCCCCGGGTGTGGCTGCCTGCATGAAGGCTGGCTGGGTTTCTGCTTCTGCCTCTTGGGGACACGAGGCTTGTATAGCTCCTGGGGCCCTGCTGTCCCTACCACAAGCAGTCCCTTGGTTATTATGCATCCCTCAGAGTATACCATGCATGGTACCTGTGTAATTCATGAGGGAGGACTTGTGTCACCCAGGCCCTGCTGCTCATTTGCAAGAATTATGGGCTTTGATAGAATTCCCTATCGTGCAGGCCTCCTTGTCATATCTGTGGTAATTACTATTCCTCTTCTAATTACTTACCTTATCCACAGGGCCCCTTTCAGCTGCTGCAGAGGAGACCCCTGTCCTCTCCTGCAGAGGCAGCTGGGCCACTGTCACTGTTGCTGTGGCTCTGTGGGCACTGCCTATGCCAAGGCCTCCTTTCCTCCTCCTCTGATTTCTGAGCCATGCTGCATTTAGGGGATGGATTGCCACCCCTTCGATATTTAGACTGTTGTTCTGAGGAGCCACCGGCCGGGGGAGGAGGTCTTTAAGCCTGTGTGCAGCGTCTCACCCGCTCTGAGATGCCTGCGTTCACCTTGGGAGAGGCAGTTCTCTCCCAAGACTACAACTTGCTCCAAGTCAGGTGGAGAAAAATAGCAAAGGGAACATCATATTTAAGAGTCTGAATGTGCTGAGTGGATGCTTTGGAAACCTAACCTCAGGCATAAGGTCCTTGGCTCAGGCTCGGTGACTGATGTGGCATTGTCTGCTGTTAATAACCAAGAGATTGAAGACCCAACGAGGCCATATTTTTGCCTGTCAACAGGGAATCTCCAATCCTTTCACTTCTTTAGTTTCAATATTTGATTTTGCTTGGATTTGCTTTGCCTTGTCCCTGATCATGTTAACTGTATTTAATTGACTGAATTAAGGAAGGTTTCTGTTTCAACTTAAGTACTTAGCATTTCACATTTAAAAGGCTGTTCTTTAATAACTTTGGAAGGAGTTGACTGATTTTAATGAAATCTTATCCATTATAAAAGGCATTCACATACACCTCAGGTTTTATTTAAATATGGTCGGTCCCCTTGAAACAAAATGGCAATGGGTAAAAGTCTCCGAAAGGCCATTCTTCAATAATGTGTGACAGATTTCACTGGAAATTGGTGCATTTTTACAAGGCATGGAGACATCGTCCTGCCTGTGTGAATCTCTGCATGAAAGGAGGGTGTCAGGGTGTAGCCAGTGTTGGCTGAATTGGGTATGGAGCTGTCTGGCTTCAGTGACTCTGACCTCCCCCACCCGCTGCCATGTGTGTCTTCTGTGCACCCTGGGAGCTTGGACATGGTTCATTTTCTCTGGGCCTTCACCCTCAGCCTCTTTCCTGGCTTGTTTTCATCCCTCTCTTTGGTTCCATGCCTTCAGGGACCTCCTTCAAAGCAATGCCATTTCTGGTCACTCCAGCTCCCAGGGCTCTTCCTGCAACAGAAAGTGTCCCCACCTTCACAGAGCTTGCCTTTTAGTTACAGTGAGGGTGGAAAGGTGTGGTCAAGTGAATAATGAGGTGATGCTGCTCTGAGAAGACCTAAGAGGTGCACCCAACTGTGGGAGGAGGGAAGGCCACCAGGAAAGGCATCCTGAAGGACCCCGTCTTTCAGTCATTCCCTTTACAGAGCTGTTACACATTCAGGGTGTAGTCAGGTGCTAACGTCTGGGAAACAGCAGGGGACAAAGCAGGCAGGGTGCCTGCCCTCATGGAGCTTCCATTTTAGTGAGGAGAGTTGGCCGAGTCAGATGGTGTTGGGAGCTGAAGAGTGTTTCAGGCAGAGGGAACAGAACAGACAATGGCCAGGCGTCAAGTAGAATGAATATATTCAAGGCACACAAACAAGGCAGAGGCCAGATGACAAAGGGGTTGTATGCCCTGCTCAGGAGTTGGGACTTTATTTTGAGGGTAAAGGCTTGCCAATCAAGGGTTTTAGGTAGGAGAGTGATGTGGTCATGTTTGTATTTTCAAAAGGTCACTTCAGTTGTTGTGGAGAGAATGAGCTGGGGGTGCAGGTCAGGAGATGAGTTAGGAGGGCGTGGAGGCCAGGTTGGAGCCGTGGTGGTGTGAGTGGAGAGTGGAGGAGTCTGAGGGAGATTTTAGGAGGCAGTTTTGATGGCATTTGTGTAGAATGGATGTGCACGGGTGAGGCTTGGGAGGAATCACAGCTGACTCAGGTTTTTTGTTGTTCCCACCTCGGCCTCCCAGAGTGCTAGGATTACAGGCATGAGCCACCGTGCCCAGCCAAACCCCAAGCAAATTCGTGTGCTTCCCATCCCCATGCTCTGAATACCTCATTATGTTGGTGCCTTCTCTTGTGGGCCTCCAGCCCATACTTCACTCTCCTCCCTAGATCTGTAAAAACCCGCTGCCTCCTGGACATATCCACATGGGTGGCCCAAAGATAGCTCAAAAACTCAATGTGCCCAGCTGCGATTCATCTGCCCCTCATCCCCTCTGCCCTGAAAGCCCTGTTCCTCCCAGCTTCTCCACCTTCACATTCTCTATGCTACAGAGAGAGACCTTGTGGAGAGGCAGATCTGATTATGTTACTTCTATGCTTAGCATCATTTAATAGATTTATACTGATAGGATGAAGGCAGACTCCTCACATGGGACCTAGGGCTCTGCCTCCTTATCTCTCCTCATCTCATACCATGTTCTCTCTCTCTGCCCAGCCACACCAGCCTCCCTTAAATGCCTTGGACTGGTCATGTCTTCTTTGCCCATTGGAACTTTGCTGTTCTCTTTGCTTGGTTGCTGTTCTCTTTGCTTGGAAGTTTCTTACCCTCCTCTCCACCTACTTCATTCCTACTTGTCTTTCAGATTTCAGGCCCAGCTACACTTTGTTAGGGAGGTCTTCCCTGACCTCCCTCACATGGCCAATCTCTCTGTTAGGTGTTCTCATAACATCGCTTGTCTCTCTTGCTTATGGCTGTGGCAGATTACATCATGTTCCTGGTTTTTCCCACTTCCTGTATCTGTCCCACTTGCCATGTGGCTTTGCAGTTCCTCAGAATGTGTTCCCCTGACCCATCGATGTTAGGCACGGCCCTGTCTCTTGCTCAGGCTGGTGAACTGTGGGTGGCAGTGAGGGCGTGCCAGTTCTGAGCTAGACTTCAAGAGGCACTGCATGTTCCGTTTGCCCCTCTTGAGGGTCTGCCAACGCCCATTCTGAGATTGGGCCTCACTGTGGACTCACGTGGAGCAGACCTAAGCCTGCCTTGCAGCCTGCAGTCCACCTAGCCCAGACAAGTGGTAGCCTATCTGCAGGTATGTAGGACTAAATGATTGTTATTTTAAACCACTGAATTTTGGTGTAGCTTGTTAGGCAGAACTATCTTGGCAGTAGATGGCTGATAGAATTAGCCACCACAGTTGCAATTTTATATATATCTATATTGTTATTTATGTCTGTCTTCTCAACTGAATTCTGAGTTCCATGAGGGTCTGTGACTGTGTACTGCTATTTCCCAGCATCCTCTACAATGCCTGACACTTGGTAAATATGCAGCACATATTTGTTAAGTGACCGAATAGAGTCTGTGTTTCAACTCAACTGTGTGGTGTATGTGTATGTCCCTATATTCCATGATAATCTTTGGGGTTTACTGATTCTGTCCAAATTGGCCCATTGCTAAAGGTATACGGATACATTTTGCATTCAATTTTAATACTTCGCTGACTTAAAACAAAAATGACAGGTTTTAGAAATGCGTGTTTTCTGAAATTTTAATGAAATGTTGGTTTGTGCTAAAATGTTACAGAACCATGTGAATTGTGGGGAAAACTCCATTTGTAATCTTGAAGCAAAGATATGTTAATCACATTTTCAGACTAGTTTAATCATTTCTTTATCTAGGTTTCTGTGTATGACATTTATTGGTCCCCATCAGCAAATAGATACATTTACATAGATAATTTCTACATTAGAAACAGAGATCAAGTCTTTAAGATCTGTTGTTGATTTAAGAATTCATTTTGGTTAGGTGCAGTGGCTCATGCCTGTAATCCTAGCACTCCAGGAGGCTGAGGTGGGAGTATTGCTTGAGTTTAGGAGTTTGAGACCAGCCTGAGCAAGAGCAAGATCCCGTCTCTACTAAAAATACAAAAATTTGCCAGTGTCATGGCTAGTCCCAGCTACTTGGGAGGCTGAGGCAGGAGGATCGCTTGAGCACAGGAGTTTGAAGTTGGAGTGAGCTATGATGATGCCACTGCACTCTACCCGGGTTGACAGAATGAGGCTCTGTCCCCCCACCAAAAAAATTCCATTTTGGCTGAATTGGTGAAAATACCTATAGAATTTAATCTGTCTTATGGGGGGGGAAGGCATCTTTTTATAGGGAATGAATGAATATAGGGCTTGGAGTCAGAGGACACACCCTGCTGTTTACTAGGTCTGTGACCATGAAAAGTGATTTAACCTTTATTTTTTGCACCTGTAAAACAGGGTTGATTAGTATCTACTTAACAGGATTGTGAAAAATGCTTTGCAAAAATAAAAAGGCTTGTAAGTCATAGTTAATTGAATAAAACAGAATGAATGAAAATGAAATGGTAAAGAGTAAAACTATTGGTTTTTAAATGTTAATTTTATAAGTCACCTTACTAATGTCTCTTTCCTAAAAGTTATTAGCTAATTCTCTTGGGTTTTGGAGGCATATAATTATATCATCTGAAAAAAAATTATTTCACTCCTTTCTAATTTTTATGCTTGTTACTATTTTTCCTTCTCTAATTGCATTGGCTAGTACTGAGAAGGTTTTTTTTTTTTTCTTTCAAAATATTACATGGGTGCAAATGTTTTTGGTTACATGGATCGCTTTTGCAATGCTTGAGTCAGGGCTATGAGTGTGCCCATCACCAAAATAGTATTCATTGTACCCATTAGGTAGGTTTTTGCCACCACCTCCCCCCAGCTGAGTTTTTTTTTTTTTTAATGATTTGTTTTTTTGGGTAGTATTAATTTATTCCTCTTTTTAAGTAGGAACTTAATGTTGAATTTTAACATCAGTACATTTTTGGCACTTACGGAGATAAGCATACAGTTTTCCCCCATTTTTTAACCTAGTATGATAAACTGTATTAGATTTCTTACTATCAAGGAACTTTAAGTCCTGTTAGAAAACCTCCCTTAGTAGTAATAAAATATCACTACTTAGTTGTGAAGAGAAGGTTTTAAAATTTCTGTGAAGTGTGATATAATAATTTAATGTGTTATCTAGGTTCTATTTGCTAATATTTTGTTTAAGATTTTTGCGCTGGTTTTCATGAGAGTGACTGGAATTTTACTGTGCTGTGTTTGTCAGGATTTGTTCTTTATGTTTGTTATGGACTGAGTTGTGTCCCACCCAAAATCTGTATGTGTACCCCCAATGTAACTGTTTTGCAGATGAGGCCTTTAGGAAGGTAATGAAGGTTAACTGAGGTCATAAGGGTGGGGCCTTCATCCAATAGAACTAGTGTCCTTATAGGAAGAGACACCAGAGAGCTCTCTCCCTCTCAGAGAAGTGTCTCACTGTGAGACACAGTGAGAAAGTGGCATCCACAAGCCAGGAAGAGAGGCCTTACCAGAAACCAACCATAGTGGCACTTTAATCTTGGACTTCTAGTCTCCAGAATTGTGGGAAAATAAATTTCTCTTGTGTAAGCAACCTAGTCTGTACTATTGTGTTATGACAGCTAATACAATGTTATACTTATTTGTAAAAATATTTAGAATATTGCTCTGTGTTCTGGAACAAATAGTTCAGATAGCATTAGTTATTTATTTCTTGAAGAAATAGGTAAAATTTATCTGTAAAATACTTGGGGCCTGGTGTTTGTTAGTTATCTCTGTTAACTTTATCAATATCTGCTGTAGTACTTGGTCTGTTTAGATTTTCAGTATTTTCTGGACTTAGTTTTGGTGATTTATTTTGTTCTAGAAAACATCCAGTTTATTCAGGTTTTCAAATGTGTTGGAATAAGGTTGAGCAAAGTTATCTTTTCTATGTCTTCATTTATTCTGTATCTGGGGTTATATATACATTCACATTCTTATTTTGGCAATTCTTTCAGTTTCTGCCCCTTGATTATTGGTTTAGTAGTTGGTCATTATTTTAATAACTCTTGGATATTTTTAGTACTATTATTTTTCTCATGTCTTATTACGATTTTTATTTCTACCAGTTCTTGGCTTTCCTTGGTTATTTTATTCTTTTTGTTTTGATTTTTGAGCTGCATACCTAATTTAAACATTTTGATTCTTTCTTGCTTAGAACTGTGCATATTTAAAGCTGCGTGTTTTATTCTGAGCACTGCTGTAATTGTGTCCCATAGGTTCTAATACAAAATGTTTGCATTTTGATTTCAATTTTTTCTTGGCATAAAAGTTGTTGAAAAGAGAGTTTTGAAATTTCTGTGACCTGTGATCAGAGAATATGATCTGTGCTGTTTCTACTTCTTGGAATTTTAGTTCTTTTTAAAATGATCGGTATATGGTCAAGTTTTATAAATAGTCACTTTAAAAGTTGTATCTCTGTTTTCAAGCTATCACATTAAAATCTATCAGATCTCCTGATGAATTGGTATTAGGCTTTTTGTATTCCTTGTTTTTGATCCACTTCCCTTAACATGGCCTGAAGCTTACAGAGCCACTATTATTCATTATTATACTAAGAATTCCAGGCACTATTTAGGAGATGTAGTTTCTACCTTGAATTTGTTAAGGAGACAATTTGATCTGTCCCACAATACACTAGTAGTGCGTAGGAGTTGACAGAGTAGACAGAGAGCATTTTGAGCTTGGATAGGGAAGGAAGGCTTTATACGGGAAATGCATCTTGAAGAAAAGGTAGGAGTTAGGAGGGGGAGAGTCTAATGGGGCATTCTGGCCTGGGGGGCAACATGAGCACAGTTGGGTCTAGGGTGAGTTTGGCACTAGGGGAGAAGGTGTGCACCCTCCTCCCAAGCTCTTGCTCTCTCTGGCGGCCGTAGCAGTTGAGTCAGGGAGTGAGAGTCCATTCAGCTGATTCTGCATAAGCATCTTGGTTGGGGCCATCCCAGCTGTATCATCAGACCACCTTTCGGCAGTGGAGGAGATAGCACAGGATGATTTGCTCTTTGGGCCACCCTGCTGGTGTGCTCTCAGCTTTGCACTTCTTACCGAAGAGCAGAAATTGGCCCGTACCTCAGTTTGATAGCATTAGCTCAGTATTCGAGCATTAATCAGAGAGATGGAGGCATTTCAACCGAAGAATTACAGTGTCTGATATGTACTTGCTATATGGAGTTGTTTTGTCAGATGACCCCGGTAAATTACCAAATATTTAACACTGATGATAAATCAAATGATGTGTGGTCTGTAGGAAGCGAAGGTATTTAAATAATTAAGCAGTTCTTTCTTGAGCCTCTTTATATGATGATTTTCTAGACTTCAAATCAGTTTTCCTCATCCAGCCTCCATATAATATATAGTTATTTCAAATCAGCTTTACTTACTGAGCTTTTTCTAGTAATGGAGCTTTGTCAGCAAAAACCGTGCATACCGGCAAATGGTGAATGATGGGCTTGTGTCAGAAAGGAGCTTGAGAGGTGCTTTCTGTTGTTAGATGGATGGGTCTGGTGCCAGAGCTTGAAGCTCTCTGAGTGTAATAGTTTCAGAGAAAAGGTATGTCTGAAACAGGGGTGAGTGCTCCATCACTCAAAAGCTGGTATTTCACACACCCAAGCCAAATGCTGCATGTGCAGCGTTGAAATCATGGTTTCATGTTGGGGATGTGTGGGAGACGTGTGGGGTTATTTAATGTGGTCTTGGTCGTGGTTTCTTCTTCCCATCTCTCACGCCCATTCTCTTATAGCTGGAACCCAGTGTTTGGGGCAGAATGGTAGGAAGTGCAGTAGCTAGTGAAGTTATAACAGGTAGGCTTATGCAGCTATAACCACGGCTCTCCATGAGCCAGGGTTAGCCCATAGGAGCGCTCTCAGTGCCCAAGTGCTAAGTGTCTGTGAGTGGTCTAAGCTCTGCTGGGTGGGGAAAGCTCTTGGAGAAGCAGATTTGTTAGCTGGGCAGTCATTGCTCAATGTAGGCACTGACGACAGAGCGTCCTGAGTGGACTGATAGAGACAGGGCGTGGGGCACTCTGAGAGGTTAAGCCGCTTCTGCTGTTTTTGAAATTCTGGTTTGAACTGCATAATTGTGTTGAGTTTGGCATGAACTAATTTCTCTATTGGCAGCACTTGGTGGATCAGCTCATGGGTCAGTTGGTCTGGTGCCACTCTGGACCTTGAGTGTCCCAAAGGCTATTGAGGGAGAAACCTGACTTACCGTGTAAAATGGGGTACCTGGATTTGGGAGGCTGAGGATGCTAAACTGTGTATGCTCTGCCTCTGTTTTATTGCTGAATTGTGTGTCTCCATGGAGGTTCTTAGAGGCTATTCAACAAAGCCTGTGCTGTCAGCTAAAAGGCTTTTAGGACTTCGTAATCATGGCTCAATATCTTTTTCTTTTTCTTAAAAAAAAAAGAACTTTTCCTTTCCTTTCCCACCTTTTTGAAATCGTTAGCCTTCATGTGAACTGAAAGGGACTTCAAAACATTGGAAGAAAATAGTCTGAAAGCTCAGAGTGTGCTTGGCTCCTGGTAGGTATGAAGACTTGATAAAGAGGCATCTTTTGCACTGACAGGTGTTTGTGTGCCAGTGTGGTGAAGGCTTTTGATGGCAAAGCCACTTAGTTTTCTATAGCTTACCCTTCCCTTTGTGCAGAGGAGTTAGGAAAACTCTAATAAAGAAACTAAATAATAGAGATAAAAAGTTAGCATTGTTGTTTTCTTCTTTATTTCCTCTCTCCTGCCCACTGGATTTCGAGACTCACTTGCCAGGCATTAAGTAAGCAAGTGGCAGGAGTGAGGTGGCGAGTGCCCTGCCCCCATCCCCTGTGGCCCTGGAATACGCTGTCCAGAGTCAGCAGCAACATCCTTCTTGAAGCCAAAGGAAAATTTGCATGGGCTGCAGGACTGTGGATGGAGGGTGTGGGTAGAAAGGTGGGGTGCCCAGTGGAGATGCTAAAATGCCTCCTCCTTGTTTCCTGGAAGCATGGTTGCGGATGTTCCCCTTCATAGATAGGCCTGGAGTCCCCTTAACCCTCAACATACAGTTTTCTTTTTGCTTGTGGGAACCAACTGAAATTGGCAAACTATGATTGTCGTCACGAGTTATCTCAGTCCTCACATGAGTTCTTACATGAGTTCCTCTAAGATCTCATGCACCTTTCCCAGAAAGATAAATGGCATGGGTTACAACCACAGGAACATGTAATGCTTACTTGTTATTTAAGGAGCAGGAGGGACCTGCTTGTTGAACTGCCTCAACCATGGGGTAGAGACTTAGGACTTCTCACTTCGCAGCAGTCACCCCGTTGGACTTTTAGTGCGAGGACGAAAAGAAGAATTTCGCTAGTAGAGGACTGAAATAAAATTGAATGTTGCTGTGAATACTGTTCCAAGGAAAAATGAAGGGGTAGTTGAGAAACTCTTGAACTGGTCTCTGTGACATGATGTCCAGAAGTGTCCATCTTATTATTTCATATGAAAGAATAAAATTGGGCCAAGCCCAGATTTTGCTAATATAATAACCCTCCACAAGTTGCCCTTGCAGCTATATGTGAAAGTTACTCGTTTGGATTCCAAGTTGTTTATATGGGGTTCTCAGTGCATTAAGACTTGTGTGAGAGGAAGCTAGGCTCTGTGTGCCGCCCACGCTTTTTTTTTTTTTTTTTTTTTTGAGACAGAGTCTCGCTCTGTTGTCCTGGCAAGAGTGCCATGGCGTCAGCCTAGCTCACAGCAACCTCAAACTCCTGGGCTCAAGCAATTCTTCTGCCTCAGCCACCCGAGTAGCTGGGACTTACAGGCATGCGCCACCATGCCCGGCTAATTATTTCTATATATTTTTAGTTGTCCAGATAATTTCTTTCTATTTTTAGTAGAGACAGGGTGTCACTCTTGCTCAGGCTGGTCTCGAACTCCTGACCTCAAGCAATCCTCCCACCTCGGCCTCCCAGAGTGCTAGGATTACAGGTGTGAGCCACCATGCCTGGCCCCGCCCACGCTTTTTAATGACTGACAGGTAGAGTTGTATCATGTCAGTTTGAAGGGGGCTCTGAGCTCATTGGCTCTCACCTTCTTACATTTCAGAGGAGGAAAGTCAGTCTCCTAGACGCTACTCCTTGGCTCCACTCACCAAAACTTGTTATTACCAAGAAGGGTTAGATGGTTTGGTTTGTGTTTGAGAGGGCTGCAGTGCTAGAGCTCTTGCATTGAAAATGGTCCTTGTGGGGAAAACAAGGAGTATTGGACTAAAGAGAAATGCTACAAGCTTGTCTGATGATGACAGTATAGTAATACTCCACAGATAAACATAATAGATGATAAGAGTAATGGCAACATTTATTAGTTTTTTTCTGTGTACCAGGTACTGGTGCTAAATAGTTAATATGTGTTCTCATTTAACTTCTACAACAACCTAATGGGATATTAATAGAAGTAGTAATGCTGGTGGTAGTAGTAAGTAATAATAATTACAGCAATTACTGTACCTGCTTTATGCGGATTATCTCATTTGTGACTTAGAATAATCCTATGAGCAAGACACTATTTATTATCTTTCCCACTTTCTAGATGAAGAAACAGAGGCTCAGAGCTGTTATATAACTTGCCCAGCGAGCTGGAATGTGAGTCTGGAGTCTGATTTCAAAGACTGCTCCTGTCAACCTTTCTGATCACGTATAATTAGCTAGACAGAGGCATTCCCTAATGGGCACTTAATAAATGTTAGACCGTGATGATGAAGTGAGAAGTATTTTGGCCAAGATGATGTATGTGCATGTATGACATGCACATATCCACACACAGTCAACTGCTGATTTTCTACTTTGGGGATTCTAGAATGTCATCTTTTTTACCTAGCATATTTCCATCCTTGCCAATCTGTTGAGGTGCAGGAATAGAGACTCATTTAATATAATTCTAAGCATAATATCTTTAGGACGATTATAATAATCACACAGTTATAGAGTATTAGAGTTGAAGGAGCACATGGAGACATGAACGTCGACCATTTCATTTTGGAGAGGAGACTCAGGCCCTCCGCAGAGGTATCAGTTGGCCCAAGGCCTCTGTTTGATTGGCGTGGGGATCGGAATTAGATTTTGGGACATCTGCCTCCTGAACCAATGCTCTCCCCTTGGTGTGACCCTACCTTTCAATGGAATAGACTCTGAAGTCAAAAATAAATTGTATTTTAATTGTCTATTTTGAAGTATGGGCATTGCTAATATTCCTTGGCTGGTGTGGCTAATGCATAGTTGAATGTGATGGCATTTTTAGATTCTTGTGGGTTTAGGTCACATTGGCTATGGAAGCATCCTTGTCCATTTCATTCCTTGCATCAGGAGTACAAGAACACTTTTTCCTCTAACACAGAGAATATTTTCGTTGGCCTAGTGGACCAAGATAGTTAACGAATTAAATTGATCTCCACTCCCACCTACCCTATATCATCAGGAGGGAAGGAGACGCAGCGTTATTAATGGAAATGCATTTTCTTTGAAGTTTGAATTTATTTTTAAAAAGAATATTCTTTCCTGACTTGGAAGAATTATTATTTGGTCCCAGGCATTTTATTGTGTAGCTTCGTGTCATTATTGCATTGAGTGTGTTGCTATAGCTCCCACCAACTGTTTTAAGATGTTTTGAGACTGTGCTTTATATTATGAGGAAAGTATTTGTCTCTTGGACTCTCAGAATTGAATTTGCCTGAATTAATTATGATTTCCACTCCATCCCCTTGGGCAGTATTGGGGGGGAGAGGTAATCCTTTCTGATGTCGTATAGAAAATCAATTCTGGCCTGCGGCAGTGGCTAGTTGCTTGAGTGGGGGAACTTGTCACCCTCTGTATGGTCTTTATTTCCCATTTTTCTTGGCCCTTTGTTATGTATTCCTTTCTCCTGGGCTGGTTTAAGAAGCCGCCAGAGCCAGGGAGCAGTGCTTGGAGTGATGGACAAGGATACTCTCCCATAAAGAAAATCACAAGGGCCCCAAGTTGGGTAATAAAAGGCCTTGTCAGTGGCTTTTTTTGTGTGTAGTCAGCATTGTTTATAGAGTGTTTTCCACGGAGAAACAGACACTCTCTCTTTGGCCTAGGGGGTAAGAGGAGTTGAATGGCACTTGGCCAGATGCAGAGATTTGACTGGTTTGGGAGTGTGCTGTCTTCTCCTCTGTTGTCTCCCTTCTGTTCCCTAGAATACATTTCTCCTTCATGATTTCAAGGTTCCCTGCACCTTATAAAACCCCATACGCAAACTTGAGACAGAAACAGTTGATAAAATATTTGTACCAAATATAACAAGCATAGGGTTGATAGCTACCACAAAAAATAACCACCAGCACCTTATTGTGATCCATGAAAAAGGGTACTATCAAGTTGTAAATGCCGCGGGAACATGTCCTCTGGATAAAGCTGAGCAGAGTAGCAGGACACAGAACTGAGCAGATGTAGATGTTAATCTGCACACACTCAAAGAAAGGACTGAAACTTCCCCCTTTTCTTACATCTGTCAGGAGAGCCTACAAGTAATTTCTCCCTTGGCATGTGACCGTGGTGCCTTGGCTTTGCCATTCCAGCCAACTGACCCTTTTGCTGAAAGTTTAATAGGGGATAAATTCACATGTGAATTCATAATCCCCTTATCTGTGCTAAGAGCATTCTGTAACGAGCCTGCCACAAAGAATCTTACATCTGGCGGTTTTGCTCTGACCCCACCTCTTGGCCTCCTTCCTAACCTCCCTACACCTCCAGGTTTGACGCTTTAGGCATCTGCCCCTTGTGGAGTCACTGCCTGCCTGCAGTATGTTAAGTGACGTTTTGAGTAAGTAGATTCGAGTTTCCTGCCAGTCGTCACATGGAGCATTTAAGGAAGTATGGCATGTGTGAGTGGGGAATATATTTGGGCTTATGAGGAGAGAAAACAAGGACTTGTTCTCCTCTAGTATTTATTAATTTTGAGTCTTATTCTCTTTTATGTAGTGTGACTTTGACTATAAATCTACAAGCAAAGTCACAGTCAAGCCACAGTTTAGGTTTTGAAGATTTATGGTTAAAATTTGCTTTTCCCCTAATGCTTTTATTACTTTCTCTTCTCTTCCCTGCCCATGGTGTGGGTTACAGTTAATGTTATCTACATATGTCTATAAATACTGAAAATATTTTTGATACAATGTGCATTTAATCAACTTTTTGTTACTGTTATGCCGTTTGTGTGGAGGAAAATTGTTTCTGTCTTAATGTTCTATTGAAGTGCCTTTGGAGTGATGATATCATAATCACTTTAATACATTTAAAAGCTTCAAGGCTTAGCATTTATTGAACAAAGCTCATTGAAGGAATATAACGGATGTCTTGAGGCTTTCCGCTGCTGTAAAAAGGACAGTATTGTTCATGGCCTCGGTAAAAGAAAATCTGAATTTTTATTTTACTTTGCACCGCGTTGCAATTATATTTCAAAAGCTCTTCAAGCGCAACTAACAAAGGGGCTGTTTTTATGAATTGTTATAATTGCAGATCTCAGGGCTGACTGCTGTGAGTTTAACATTAATAATGGACAGCAATTTAAAACTTTATCACCAAAATTCAAGTGCTGAGATCCTAAAAGATGGCTTTCCCTTTTCTCACTTGGATGTCCTTGGAGAACAAGTTTTTCCGAGTTGGGAAGACAGTGGAACTCTCACAAATCTTGGACCTTCTGGGTCTCCATGCAGGGGCCTGGAGAGCGAAGAGAGAACCATGGAGGGTTGAGGTTGGGGTGTGTGTGTGGGGAAGTCCATGAAGTCAGAACTGGAAGATGGCAAGTGGGAAGCCAAGGGAGCCCCCGACAATCCTTGTGGGTTGAAGTGTCTCCTCTCAGTCCCTGGACTGACACAGAAGCTGGGCTGGCATGTTCTAAAGACCCCTCTCTGAGCAGCACAGTGGTCAACCAGTGATTGCTGGAGATGTAGTGGAAAATACCCAGTCATTCTCACGGTTGAGGTGGTTAAGTCATGTCTTTGAAATCTGGAACCTTGGCCTCATCATCTCTGATGTTGGGTAACTGCTTACTGCTGACCTTGGAATGAGATGTGCAGTGAAACATCTCCATCCGTGAGTGCAGGCCTGGTCTTGGAAGTGATTTCAAGGAAGCTTTCTTTATCCCACTCAGTCATAACTGCGGGGAGAAGAGTGCCTGGAAAGTCCAGTCACAATTTCCTATGTCTTACTCCCTGTGGTCTCATTAGACAGCTCCTGGTCTTGACATTCCCTGACTAGCTTGAAATTTACTTGTTTAAAGCATGAAACTCCCTCTCTGAATTTTCCTTATGGGAAGGTAGGTATTTTAGAGTTCACTTGCTATGAGGTGGGGCAGCTGAGGTCTAATTCATGGTGAATCCACATCTATCTCCATTTGTTTTAATACAAGGCACAATGCCCTCAACAGGTGAATTTGCTTAAAATGATGGCTGTGATTTAGTAGCCTGAAAATAGTGGTCTTTTACTTCTTGTCTTTCCAAATGGAGAGAGGTGGTGGGTGCTTTTTTTGGTAACCAATCCTTTCCAAGTGGGGCAGCAGGGGCTAGTTAGAGACCAGAGCTGTGATTAGGGTGTGGCAGTTTTCCTAGCTGTTGTTAAAAACAACTTCTTAAAGAGATACTATTTATCTATTCACCTGCCCACTTCTCTGTCAGTTAAACTTAGGTTCAGTTGCATAGGATAGAAGACTGCAGTTAGCAGCAGCTTAAACAAGATCCATGTTTCTTTCTTTCTCATGTAAAATAAGTCTAGAGGCTGGTAGTCTACGACTGATATAGTGACTTCATGGTATCACCAGGGACCCAGGTTCCTTCCAGCTTTCCACTCTGCTATCTCCAGGATGTGGCATCTTGGACTAAACCTTGTGGTCCAGAATGGCAGCTGGAAGACCAGCCATCAAGTCCACATTCCAGGCTGGCAGCAGGAGAAAAAGCAAACAAGGACATTTTCTTTCCTTCCCCCATCTCCATTCCCTTTTCTTTTCAATAGAGACGGAGTCTTGCTCTGTTGTCCAGGTTGGAACTCCTGGGCTCAGTGGATCCTCCTGTTTCAGCCTCCCAAGTAGCTAGGACTACAGGTGTGTGCCACTGTGTTTAATTAATTTTTAAATTTTTTGTAGAGACAGGGTTCTTACTATGTTGCTCAGACTGGTTTTGAACTCCTGGCCTCAAGCAATCCTCCTGCCTCAGTCTCCCAAAGTGCTGGGATTACAGGCATGAGCCACCACACCTGGCCAGCTCTTCTTTTTTAAGGAATCTTTTTAGAAATTCTATGTAGCAGTCTAGATGTAAGGCCACACCTAGCTGCAAGGGAGGCAGAGAATTGCAGTCTTTTGCCAGGGTGGCAACATGCCCTGCTAAAATTTAAGGTTTTGTTCTCGAGGGGAGAGGGGAGACTGGATGTTGGGATAGGCCCTCTGTAGACTGCCAGGCAGGGTACCAATTCACTGATGAAGGAATCTGTTGTATTCTCTCTCTTTCTCTCTCACAGGTATGTGTTCTCTCCCTCCCACCCTCCCATTTTCCAAGCTATCATTGAAATGCCCCTCCCTAGTTCCATACATTACTCAGACTGGACTTTTATTATGTTTTTTCCTTTCAAGGTTTCCCTTAATGTCTGTTTTAACCTGTTTTTGTCGATATTAAGATGTTGGGGATGGAGGAGACATTTTTTTGAGTGTGAAGTCTTCATTTCTCTCCTTCTCATAACATTTTCATGCAGCTAAAACATCAAGGCCTGTCTTGCAGAGGAAACAGTGACCAAAGAGCTGCCAGAGTGGTTCTTGGAAGCTTCTGAGCTGTCTTTTTGCCCTTTGAGGGATCATGACTGTCATTCATCTCCGGAAACCCCTTCTGCCCCGCTTGCCTGCAGGCAACTGGGCCAAAGGACAGCTCCCTTGAGATCCAGCATCCTGCGGCTTGTGGGATGAACGCTCTTTACCTCACAGAAGTCCCTGGAATCCAGAAGTCAAGGCCAGTGTCATGCATCCACCCTCCTGTGAACAGACTAACTTTAAAGAATTCTCAGATGGAAGATGAAGGTACTGCCTCGGGGTAGCTGCTCTTTATAGTCTCAGCTGTTGCAAACCCGGGTGATGATGCTTGTGGTGGTCCCCAAGCTCCAGGGGTGTCAGGCCCCTTCCACTGAGCACAGCGGTGCTTTGAGGCAGGATGATGCTGCAGATGACATTGCTCTGTCCCTTCTTACATGCCAGCCCATCCTCTCTCTGTTCTTTGGCAGCAGTGGAGTTTTCCAAATCAGGAATTGGGACATGTACTCTGAGGGAAGAGTTGTGCCACCTCTGAAGACAAAGGGTAGTCTGGGCCGATACATTTTGCATTCTGGAATTTTTGTACTTCTGGGTGATTTTGAGCACTTTTAGGGTTTGTGGGACAGAATATTTGAAATCCAGGAGTTCGAACAAAGATCTAGGAACTATCATTGTGGTACCTGGAGTCTTGCTTAAAGAGGCTTTGGAGAGACTGGACTTTGGAGCCCTAGAGACCTGGGTTCAAATCCTCTTGGTATATGACTTTTGGGGGCTAATTTATTTGAGGCTTAGTGTTTTTGCTTTGTTTTTTTCCAAATCTATAAAACAGGGCTAGAGAGCTGTAACTCCATGGAGAATGAAATTAAATGAGAACATACGTAAAGTGCCTGGCACATAGTAGGTCCTCAGCAAAAGTTAATTTTTCTTGTGTGCAATTCATTATGCTAAGTGCTTAGTAAATATTTCATTTATTAATTTTATGATCAAAAGCTTTTTTAATAAACTTGATCAATTGTCTGTGTCCTAATTTTTCTTTTACATTTAATAATCCTCATTGTACATGGCTGAAGATATAGTTCAGGAACACAGGCTCTCAAATGACTATTTTTCAAGAAGCCTCCTTTTCCCTTTACATGAGATAGGTATACCATGAAAATGCACTTGGACAACTGGAAACACAGGTGAATTCTAAATTAGAAGCATTACCTGACCTAGCATACTTTTGGAAGTTCAGTTGAAGAGGACTTCAAGCTGTGCTTTGAGCCTTCCTGGGCCACGAACCCCTATGAGAATCCAATGAGAGATATAGATCCTCTTCTTGGAAAATGCACATATGCCTGTGCGTAGAGTTTTCCATGTAATTTCAGGTGATCTGTGTCAGTCTCCCATTGTATACGTATACTGTGGTTTATCCATTCTCCTGTTGTGCTGTTTCCAGATTTTAGCTATTAAGCTGCTGTGAACATTTGTATGCAGGCCTTTGTGTATATATATATTTTCACTGCTCTTGAGCAAATACTTGGGAATGGAATTTCTGGGTCCTAGGATAGGTGTATGTTCAGTTTTATAACAATTTGCCAAAGTTTTTCCAAAAGCGACTGTTCTGTTTTTCACTTCTGCCAGCAAAGTATGAAAGTTCTACTTGTTCCATATCCTCACCAACATTTGATGTTGCCAGTCTTTTCAATTACAGCCATTCTGGTGGGTGAGTAATGGTGTTTCATTGTGGTTTTAATTTGCCTATGGCTTGGGGCTCCAATATGGCCTTTTCCTGGGTCCTTAAGTCCTCCTTGATCTCAGAGGCATTATCTCTGTTCTTAGGGAGTATGTGGGAATAGCTAGTCAAAATCTCACAGGGCTATAAAAGTTCCTGCAGGGTTCCCCCCGCCCTTTATGTTCTGTATGGCACCAAAATACTTGAGAGTGTTGTTCTGCATCTATGCAGATGCCCACAGTCCCTTCATCATGTGGCTGCAGAAGGGTGCTGGGGGCTGGCAGCTGACAAGGCGAGGTGTCCACCCTCCCAGGTGGAGCTGTGTGTGTGTGTTCGTGCGTGTTTGCACGTGCGTGTGTTGGTGTGCATGCATCGAGCTCCTTGACATTTAAGGAGTTTGGTGAGTCAGCAGCTGGAGCCGTGCACCCTGCCCGGTGTCACAACATTATCAGAGACTTGGAGAAACTGGATGGAGTTCAGAGAGGAGCAGCTAGTACGATTAAAGGGCTTGGAGGGATTAAGGGATTGATTTATGAGGAAAGATGAAAAGAACTTAATGTGTGCTGCTTGACTAAGTGGGTACATGATAATAGCCTGCAAATATCTGAAGGGTGTAAACACCGGAGAGGGAGAGGAATTAGCGCAGGGTGAGGAAACTGATCCAGGAATAATGGGGGGAAATTAAAGGGAGAGGGGGCGCATGGCGGGGGCAAATTGGCAAAGCATTAGCAGGGGTGTGGCCTTCCCTCTCCCTCTCAGAAGCCTGAAGGGGGAGTGAGCTGGTTTGGGGAAGATGAACCGGAGGAGGTGCTGTGGGCTCTCCTTCTAAAGCAGGTGGGTAGGGGGAAAATGTTTGAGTGCCTGCTGCATGCAGAACCACGTGAGGAGGTGCTGCTCTGGACGCACAGGCCGGGAACCCGGAGGCCAGGAGGCAGGGATCTAGACATTTCCTGGAATCTCTCCTCCACCTGGTAGTTTTTCCGGATTGGTGAAACAAGCGCTGACACTTTTGTTTTGCATTCCAGCTTGCTTGAGATGTGAAGTTGCTACCTATGTCTTCCAGCTTCCATGGTTCCTGTCCTCCCTTCTTAAAACACAGCTATCCTTGACTAGTCCATGGTGCTCATCTCTCACTGCCTGCATGTCTTTTCCAGGGTGTGGGTCTGAGGGTGGGAAGCAACATGTGGGCTGTCGAAGAAGGTGGGAAATGAAGCCAGGCTGCCCAGTGCTACCCCTGGCTCCATATTCCCCAGCAGGCAGAATGGAGGTGATAATAGCCCTTTGCTTCACAGAACTGTTCACAGAGTTTACATGAAATAGTATGTGTGCAGTGCTTAGCATAGTACCTGGCAAAAAGTAAATGCTCAGTATCTGCTGGCTGCTGCTGTTATTACTGTAATTAAAGCTACAGTCATGACTGTCATCCTCCTGGTTCTGAGACTCGGGCCCAGAGTCTGAGCAGTGGCTTGAGTGTGGAGACAGCTGCCTCTAACACAGCAGGTAGGGAGGTGCTCATGAGGGCTTTGGGGTGGTGAGAGGAGAAGATAGTAACACTCCTTTCTCCTCTGAGGCACCAGGGTTTTCAGTGACGGTTAGGCAGAGCCCAGGTCCTGGAGACTAGAGCCCCAGGCTTGACTGGAAGAAGAAACCCGGTTCCTCCCCCATCCCAGCCACCAGCCTGGTTCAGTGAAAAGATAATTGAGCTGAGATCGGGAAACCTGGGTTAACTTCTGCTTTCCAACTTCCAGCTTCCTCAATGGTTAAGAAAGGGGTGAGGGGTTGGGGAGAGGGGATTATATTAGTGTTTCCTGCTAAGCAGTAGAACCCTTTAGTTAAACGATGTATTATATGGAACCCAAGTATGTAAAACAGCCCCAAAATGAGCTGCTTCTGAGTGGGGTTGGGGGCTGGAGAATGTCCTGATCGCCCCTCCTTTGCCCCCATGGGAGTCTCCCAGTGACTCTCACGCTTCCATGGAACACTGTTAACGCTCTCTCTCTCCCCCCCCTTCTCTCTCTCTCCCCCTCTCCCCCCAACCCCTGAGCCCTTCAAGATCGTAACTGTTATTCTGATGACAGCTAAAATAAATTGTGGGCCCACCTTTGCTAAATGCTTTGTATCTGTTAGCTAATTATACTCAGAATATTAGCACAAGGTGTAGGGTATTATTATCCCTGTTCTATGGATGAAGAAACTGAGGTTGGGAGGTCAAACAAGGGTCTCACAGCTGAAAAGTGACAGATAATCTCTAAGAGTTCTTCCAGCTCTGAAACAGTCAAATTCAGTTTCTCCAACAGGTATTCAGGTGGTATAATAGATAGTAAATACTTAGCAACGTGAATTGATCTCTGCATTTGAATCTGTTTCCCCAGCTCGAGAGTGAGACTGTGCTACCTGCTACCAGTCTCCTGGACAGGTTCCTTGATCTCCTCTTTGTATGTTGTTTCAAGATACAGACTTTCTGTTGCAGCCGTCAGTCATTCATGACAGCTGTCTAGGAATGCGAGTCTAGGCTCCAGCCCACCTAAAGTGTGCCTTTTGGGGTACTTCTGAGGTTCAGGGTGCTAGGGTACTTTGTTGTTTTTTTTAATAATGCCTTTTCCTTTTCTACCTATCACCCCAGCAGGAGTCAGTTTATTCTTTCTTAAACATAGGATAGTCATCCTGAGTAAACTGTTCAATTCTTTCTTTGAAACAAGTACTTTTTTGTGGGGAAGGGACAGGGTCTCACTCTGTCCCCCAGACTAGAGTGCAGTGGCGTCATCATAGCTCACTGCAACCTCAAACTCCTGGGCTCAAGTGATCCTCCTGCCTCAGCCTCCTGAGTAGCTAAGACTGCAGGTGTGCACCACCATGCCTGGCTAATTTTTCTATTTTTAATTTTTTTGTATTGTCTCAATATATTGCCCAGGCCAGTCTTAAACTCCTGGCCTCAAGTTATCCTCCTGCCTTGGCCTCCCAAAGTGCTTAGATTATAGGCGTGAGCTGCAGTGCCTGGCTGAACCAAGTATATTTAATTGATGGTCTCAGGCAAGAGACTGGATAACAACTTGTTATATCAATAGGCATTCATATTTATCCTCTTGCAAAATGTTTCCCCAGTTGCTCCCACACTTGACTGTTGTGTGTGCGTTTAAATCTCTTTTTTTCTTTTTACTGGTAACTGACCTACTAAGTCTGTAAAAGTAGTGGGTTCCATGTGTGTGTCCTGTCTACTGCAAGAGAGACCAGAGGAACATGAAAGGGAGTTGGAATGGGGGCCTGTTGGTGGACATGGAAGGGGGTCAGCTTGTGGATGTTTGCTGGTGGGTTTTCCACGGTGAAACTTTTATCCCAGTCTTGACTGAATGACCCCACTGAGAAAATACAAACCAAATATTAACACTGGCCACAGCCCAGCATGATGAAGAGGATGAATCTATTCAAGACAGCCTTCCAATCTTAGTGGCTTAACATGTTCCAAGTCTATTTATTGCTCTCTTACGTGGAAAGCAGAGTGTGTGTGGGAAGTGGAGTGAGGTGGGGAGGAGAGCTGTGTTTTCTGCCATCATTCAGGGGCCCAGGCTCCTTTCCTCCTGTGGCTCTTCTCTCCCCTCTCTCCTTGGAGCTGTCTCAGTTCTTTTAGTGGATGGGGAAAGAGAGCATGGAGAAGGCACACCATGCTTAACTGTATTAACCCGAAAGTCATAGGCCCAATTTCCTTCACATTTCGTTGGTAAGAGCTACCAACACATAGGCCCCGTGTTCCTGAAAGGAGGCTGGGAGATTAAGTCCAGCCGTGTGCCCGGGAAGCCAAGGAGAGAAACACAGGGGTGAGCTCTTGTGATTTTTGCAACACTTGTTGGTGATCCATTTCGCCATTCCCCTGCTGCTGGGCACAGTTTGTGAGGGGATTATTGTTGTCCCATCCAGTCCAGAGAACAAGTTATTAATATATACCTCTATGCTTTTTAGATTTTTTTTTTTTTTTTGAAATTGATCTTGGACTTGAATTCATTGGACCATTGCTGTGAGCTTCTGTGTCTCTGTTTACTTTTCTACAGAGTGGGAGGAACAGCCCTAGCCAAGCCGTAGTGTTTCTTTGGGAAGAATCTGGTACAGTGAACTTCCTTGGGAATGAATGACTCATGTCAATTTCAAGCCCCAGCTGACCGTGGTTGACCCTTGAACTCAGACAGGTGCAAGCATGGGCCTCAGTTTACTTCTGCTATTTCTTCTAAGGGGTTCAGAGGTCTCCCCAGGCTCTCCTGAGTGTACTTCTCCTCTTCTTGTCCTGACTGGTACGTGTTCTTCCCTCCCCAGTCTTGTAGTCCGCAGGAAGAGGGACCATCTTTTTCCTGTGCAGCCTCCATACCCGACAGCCCGTAGCAGCATTCATTTGTGTCTCTTGCTTCCCGTCTCTCATGAACCTGAAAGACCCAAACACTGAAGTGTCTGCGGCAGGGTGAGATGGCACACAAGCACATAAAGGCTTTTTTATGGTCACTGTGTAAACGTACAAATGCCAGGGAGGGGCTGCATTCTGTAGGGAGTACAGGTGAGGCTGCCCACTGTTAGTTAATAGCTCATTTTCTTTATTACAGGTACCTCAATTGGGCTTGCCTTATTTTAAAAACAAGTTTGCATTTAAACGTGAAGACAGCTGGCCTTGAGAGAAGTTTCACTGGCTTCTTGTAGAACTCTATTGTGTAGTTTGGGGGTTGCAACTTCTCAGGCTGGAGACTGTTGCTGCTGTTTGTGTTGTGGGTGCACATGGCAGAGGTGGTGGTGATGGTGGTAGATATTTAAAGGAAAAAATATGTCATTTGGGATGCAAATAACATTAGGCCTGTGGACTCAGACATTTGGGGGAACTTGGCCACACCCCCTGCTATTCAGTTGTTCTGCTTTGTAATTGGTCAGGAGTCTGGTTTGCCCTATTTCCCATTCGGTTCATGAAATATTAGTGTTGTAAACCATTACTATTGGTTTATAGAAGCTGTAATCCCTTTGTCACCCTCTGTTACCTTGGTTTAGAATCAGTTTGTTAGAGCATTAACGACCTTCTGGTTTGCATCAAGGTGGCTGTCGAATGGGTCATTAAGTACCAGTGATACACAATTCTTCTGGAATTTTTGTGGGTTCTTTTTTTGCCGATACTATGGTAGTTATACTGGGAATAAAGTACACAAGGAACCACATTCACACAGTAGGTTATCTTTATAGGGGAAGAACCTGAGGGATGAAGAGCAGACAGGTTATTGACTCCATATTCAGTTATGAGAGCCCTGGCTTCATTTGGAAGGGTCAACAATCAAGAAGCATAAAGGAATCTGATTAGCGAGATACCAGATAGATAAAGGGGTATTAGCAAAGTAAAAGCCATTGAAGATTCCAGGCCATGCATTAATTCATTTGTCTGTTAGCTCATTTATTTATTAATCTCATATTTGTCGAGTGCCTGTATGTGCTGTGTCATGCTAGGTGCTAGAGATTCATAACTGAGAGACAACTGGGATGTCCCTACCCTCACTGAGCTTGCAGTCACTGGTGGTGGGGGGAACAGGCATGAATCAGTTAAGTGCAATAGTCACTCCATATTTGATTAGATTAATAGAAAATAAGGGATATCAGACACTTGGCCAATTAGAAATATAGTAAGACAGCCTTGAAGGATAAATGTGTGTATTAGTGTCTGCAGTAATAGGGGTGTTGTTTTCCCTAAGCAAGTGGTGTTGGGTTAAGACCTGAAGGATAAGTAAGACTTACCTAAATAAGGAGGGGAGGAAAAAGAATTATAAGCAGTGGGGACAGCCTGTGCAAAGGCCCTGTGGTGGGTGAAGGCATGGTAGGTATTAGGGACCAGTAGAGGTTTGTTGTGGAGTGTGGCATACGAGGCAGGTAGGGATCAGACTGTGCTGAGCCTTTTACGATGCGTTAAAGATTTTTATTCTACCACCTCAGTGTACTTGCTGTACCCCATCCCCCCCGTGTCCTTCCTTCCTGCCTGGAATGCCCCTCTCCCCTGACCCATGCTGCAAGGACCAGCTGATTCTTAACCCTCTCCCTGGTCCCCCTGCCCCATTCCAGCTGCTCTTTCAGTTGAACTTTTAATACTCAGTGCTCCTGTCTCTACATGGGGTGATACAGCAGTTCTCACACTGATGACTTGTCTTTTCTGTTTAATGCTCATGCCAAATTATTTAATTTTTCAAATCACTATTGCATGGCTCAGTTCAGTTCAACATGTGCTTATTAAGAGTTTACTGTGGGCCAGATTCACTTCTCCTCTCCCCTACCTCTTGTGGTAGGACCTAAAACACAAACACAGAATCTTTAAGGCTTATTATTTTCCTAGTGAGAAAAACCCCAGTGAACTTAGTGTTTTGGGTGACTCTTGGGGGTCATTTGGAGCTGTTTTTAGGGTAGAAGGCATTGAAACTTAAGTAGAATAGGCTAAAATAAACCTCAGTTTCGTCATTTCTTAGTGGTACTCCCACTAATTCTGTCCTGCCATACCTTTCTGATTACTGCCAAGCTGAGGTGACCCCAAATACGGGCACTCAGTACAGCATGGACTTGCTATTATGAAGGTGTGTTGGGGAGTAGGAGAGTGTTCTAAGAGGATTTAGGGAAAAGAGAAGAAGTCTGTTCAACTTCATGCTATTCCATTGTCTTGATTTCTTTTAAGTCACTGGGTAGAAGAATGGTCCAAATTGGCAGCAAATCTGGGATTTCTAAACCAACCAACAGTCCTGCCTTTTCACCCTTTTCTTGTGCTATTATCTGGTTTAAAAAATTATTCATTCATATATTTTTTTTCATTCATTTCTGGTGTCTGTTTCTTGGTGTTTTACAGAAGATCATTGAGATGTGGTCCCTGCCCTGCAGGAGCTCATGGGTTGGTAGAGAGAGCAAACCATGAAACTTTCCATCTGTTTGGTGATAAGCCAATCGTGTTCCCCAGCTGGGTTGGTTGTGGGCTCTGTGGAGACATGGACCATGCTTTAAAAGTCCCATGTGTCCCCCATAGAGTTCAACACCATGTTGGTCCCTTGGCTGGTGCCCAGTGAACTGGGTGATTGATTTCACTGAGTGGTTGCTACATCTCTCCCCAGGGAGCTCTTGGTGCCTTGATGTCTTGGAGTGTGAAAGCAGAGATTTTGTTTCTTGGAGGGGGGTTGGTGGGAGGGGGTTGTTGTGGGAGGTTCCCTCCTCACTGATAGTGAAAATGCTTTAGAAATCTGAGCCAGAGGTGATGGCAGAGGAAGTTTCTGGTGTGAGGAGCTTGGATGCTGGCCGCCCTTCCCCCGGTCAGTTCTCTCCTGGCTCTTGCGTAGAGTTGTGATGTCCTTGGGTGTGTGCATGCTCAAGGATGTGGGTGGGTCTTGCCTGGTTTCCCAAACCCAGATGCTCATTCAGGTGTAAAGTTCAGTGTTTGCTCAGCGGTGTCCAGGCCTTGTGTTCTGGCATCATATGTATTTCTTTCCTAGTGACATCTGTTGTACAGGGAACTACTCTCCCTGGGTAATGATGTATTGTCATCTCCTCTCCCAACCCCTCCCCGCTCCAAATACATAACCAACGAAACAGGATGGCGCTGCTTGGAGACAGACGGCTGGTGGGAATCATCACACAGTGGTAGCACAGCCCGTTGGGGGACACCCTGGAGTATCGCAGGGTCACTCCGGCAAGGGCAGGAGCTCCACTCAAGCCACTCCTTCATGCCCCCATCTGCTTTTGTCTTATCATTTTCCAGCTCCTTTTCTGAATAATGAATTAACTGAGTTTCTGTGGTACCAGAAAGCCCGCCTAGGGGCAAGGAAGAAGAGAAGGCGGCTCTGGTGTGGTGTCCCAGTGAGATTTTTCACCTATGGGGTCATGTTGGAGTCACCCAGAGGGGCAGGCATGGGACCCCACTTGGGTAAATAAGCAAGGGAGTGAAAGGTTGAAAAATGTGGTATGAATTTCTTACTTGTTTTGTTTCAGGGCCAGTTCCTACGCCGTCAATTCTCTCTGCACCCCACCCCACCCTTCTTAATGACTTATTTGTACTGGAAAGCAAACTATTAATCACAAACAGAATAGCTCTGTAACTTCCAAACAAACACAGAACAGTTCTAGGGACTGTGAAAAAGCCAAACCCTTGGCAGAGATTTGAAAACGTGTTTCTTTTATATATATTTTAGAAATGCCACCATTTTTCCTTAGGCGCAGAAGGTTCCCTTTAATTAGCGGTGAATTTCCCATTTCCCCTCTCTTCCTGAGGCATCTATAAAGGCCTGGCCTAGTAAAAGGCAGGTACACAGCTCTCAATTGAGCCCTATTGATGTGCTAGTATAGTTTTAATTGTGTTGAGATTTCCTTGCCAAAGTGACACATGCAGAAGCATTTTAAAAACGTATGGGGTTCGTAACTCTTTCGCTGTCTAGAGCTCTTGAATTATGAATGTCTCTTCCGCTGCCTGTTCAGTTCTTCTGAACCTGTAAAATTACTTTAATAACCTGTGCGGGGGTAATGTTAATATGTTTGCTCAGTAGTGTGAATTTATTAGCATTCCTACCCCACTTCAGGGAGCTGGCGTGGCCCTTTTGATGCAAGCCCTTGGTTGCAAGAAGAGGCAAATTATGGTGGTGTTTTTCTTTTTTCCTCCTTCTCCCTTCCACCATTAGCAATCATTGTATTGCACAGAGTACGTGATAAATCAACCGCAGGAGAGTCAGATTTGCCATAACATGACATTACCTATCAGCTCGTCAGGTCTGAGTTGACTCGCAGCCTTTTGGGCTGTATATTTCTTCAAAGTCTAGCGCCAGTTTCTTAGTCAGCTCTAACTAATTTCAGAGTGGAAGGGAAACTTGACTGGAGTGCTGTTTGGGATCTGCTTTTTAATCCTGGTCTGTTTAATGTTTGCTCCTGACAGTCTAGGCCAGACATCATTTTAATGGTATGTGTGGTGATAAAGCCAATAAACTGTCAAGATGATTGATAATCTAAGCATTATAGCAATATGACTTTCCTGTTCTCCTCTGTGCTTTAGATGATGGTTTCCAAATTGAATTCCTACAGTGTGTGCTGTATGTGTGCGCCTGTTGGAGGCTCCCCTAACAGCGTTTGAAGGAGGTAGCTGGGCTTAATGTAGGATTTTTAGCCCTCAATTACCCACACAAATATATTTGCATACGTGTTGGTACCCTCTAATTTGGGAAACGTCAAGAATTTATGACTCTGCCCTTGTAACAGTCCCCCAGCAATTTATGGGCACTGGTGGAACTTTTTATTATGTCTTTATGATGTTTTTTCACCTGGCATGCATCTTAGATTCCATGTGGTTGATTCTGTTATCTGTGGTTGAAAGACGTTACAGATAACAAAGTGCACTGCATTAAAGGCAGGCTTCTGGTTTCCTTTCCTTTTCTCTTTTGTTTCTTTTTTTTTTCTTTTAATTTAGCAGACTTTTTAAGCATCTGGTCCTCATCTCATTAATCAGACTCAACCAGGTGTTTTAGGGTGGTGACAGTGGGAGTGCTTGGCCGCTCTTTCTTGGCCCTCATGGGCCACCGTTGCTAGCTGACCGTCCCCCCCCCCCCAGCGCAATGTTGCCTGGGAACAGAAACCCACGTGGCCAGAGAGAGCCTTTTTTGTGTGCATGCGTGTGTGTGTGTGTGTGTGTGTGTGTGTGTGTGTGTGTGTATGAGAGAGTGTTTTAAACACACTTAAGCAATTTACCAGGCGGAAAGAAAACTAAGTGAATATTAAACTTAAAACTCTTATCGTGAGTTAAAATTCTCTTCTGCTTTCTGCTTACACAGATGCATGGTTTTGTATAATGTGGTGTGCGCATACAATTTGACATTCTGCTTTCCAGATTGTGTCTAGAAAGAACTCTAGACAGTAAGACTGGCTCTCTGAGGGTTACCGAGTGTTAATGCCAGAGCAGTGTCTCTGATGTCTGTTGACACTGTGGTTTGCTGTGTGTTTCTTCCAGCCCTCGTCTTACAGATAAGACTGAGCCCCAGAGAGGTGGCGCGTCTTGATTGGTGGCAGAACTGGGACTCATGTCTGTGTGTCTATTTGAGGTCAACCATCATTTCCACTTCATCATTTTCCTTCTCTTTATTTAATGCTCATTTTTCTTTGGGTCAGGAGACACTGGGCAAGTCGCTTCAGTTTTCTGGCATCAGTTTCTGTGTCTGCAAAATAAGGGGGTTGAACCTGCCAGCCCCTCACTCTTAACCCCTCCACTTTATACCCTGCACACGGGTGAGTGCACAGCCCCCCGCCTGAGCCCTTCTGGTGCCCTCCGGGGCTTACTGTGTGGCTGAGGAAGTTGGCTGCTGCCTGAGTCTGTTTTTTCCTCTGTGGCATGGAGACAGGGTTGTCCTGAGTTCAAATAAGGGAACAGAAGCAAAAATGCCAGGCAGAGTACTCAGCACAGAAGAGGCACTCAGTAAATGTTTGTGTGACAGGATATTTAATTTGAGATCATCACTGAACTTTTTTTCTTTTTCCTTCATTCTTTTCAATCTGCATTTCTTTGGGTCCCTTGTGCTTCCTCCCTTTCCGTCAGCTTGGGTATTTGATGTTTACTTTCTTCAACAAGTGATGACACAGCAGCAAACAGAGGAGTCTGATTGTGGCTTTCGAATTTTGAAAGTTTAAGCCCAAATATAAGGGAAAAAAAAAAGATCTGGAAGAATGCATGGTGATAGAAAAACTGACTGGCTCTGAATACTAAGTAAAGATTTCCTGGGCTCAGGGGAGGAAGGAGTCAGAGATGAAGAAAAGCTTAGGTGCTAGTGGGTTCCTGGGAGGGGGCCCTGTGTCTCACACACGGCAGTTTTGGACTAAAACGTGTTCCTGACGTGTTCAGTGTTATGGTTACTTAAGAGCACTGGGAGGGGGTGGAGTGATCCAAGTTGTGTAAACATGAGGATCTGAGACTACTTGGAGGAAGAAGTAGAATTTGAGCTGAATTCTGAAGGGTGATTGAGACTTGAATGGGTGGACTCTCTCAGCTCCAGGCTGAACCCCCTGTGCCCATGCAGTGGTCCTCCCAAGTGCTAAACCTGGGTTTGTTCTCTTGGCCAACAGTGTGTGGTGGCAGGTGGCAGTTCTTGGGGATAAGGCTGGGAGAGATGGGGACACCAGCCATAGAGGACCAGAGCAAGCCCACAAGCCCAGGGAGGTAGGACAGGCCTGGTGTTTGAGGCCTGAGAGTGGGTCACCCTCTTCTGAAATAGCCACATATCCCTAAAAGGCCAGGCCACTGGTCTGAGCTTTTGTACCTGCTCATTCCCTGGCCAGATGCCTGGAGGAAAAACAAGGTAGTTGGCACAGTAACGGAGCCCCCTTCTTCCCTGCTCACCCCTGCATCCACACTGGCACCAACTTTGTTGGCTTCAGGAGGAGCCTCCCCTTTTATGGATTAAAAATAAAATATAGGAGGAATGGGGAAACTGAGATTCTGGTAGCAACTCTACCCTTCAACATATTGTGGGACTGTGAGCCACTGTTCCCTCAGTGATTAATTGAGAGGCTGGACAAGACAGTCTCTCAGATGCCTTCCTGCTGTTACCTGCAGTGCACCTGTGACATTTGGGAGGTAGGACCCCATGTGTCTATTTGCAAATTGGGCCAGCTTGGCATTTTGATCCTGTTTTCCCCCTCCCAAGACAACAGATGTTACTGGCTCATGTAATGGTTCTCACTATCTCCCACGTTTTGCAAAAATAAACTACATTTTGAACCGCTTGAACCCCAGGAATCAAAGGGAGAAAGTTTCCTTTAAGCCAGATGGCTCAAGATGCTTGGATTGTCACCCTCTTCTTCTGTTCCCTTACTAGTAGGCACTTTCCCTTTCAAACCTACTAGAACGTGAGCTCCCTGCAGGAGACAATTGGGTCTTCTGGTTTCTGGGCAAAGAAAGAACTGGAACTTCATGTGAATTCCTGGCCTCTTCCTCTTCTGTTTCCCTCTGCAAGTGGCTCAACCTTTTCATCTCCTT
>CM052446.1:12738267-12774400 GCA_028533085.1 Varecia variegata | reverse complement strand
TTGTCTACACTTGCATCTGTTTGGCGAAGCCCATCAATGCTGTTAGTCTCTGAGAAGTGGGCAGAGCCACAGTTGAATGGCTCCTCAGAGCTGTGACTTCTACTTTCCATCTATCTGATTGACTGTGGCATAAAAGTCCATGTCATGTGACTCCCTCCTGATAGGTGGGATGGAAAGTTATTAGTACTGGTGATCAAGCAGAGTTGGGAAACGCCTGTATATTCACGGCTAGTAGTTTTCTGTCTTTGATTCCATTTGAGCTGTATTTTTTTTTCCTTTTCCTGCTGACAGAGTATGGCTCTGTGTAGCATATTACTTTGACCATTTTGCTCCAGGAAAAGCATTAGTAATTTATAAATAAAATACACATAAAAATAAGAGAAATCAAATATAGGTTTATTGACAACAAAGGCACTATTAATGTTGCAACGGGCTGGTTTGAAGTCGAGTTAGTTTTCGTTGCTGATTTATGTGCTGTTTGTTTTAGGAGGGCTGTGAGTGAGTCGTGATGGTTCTTGGGAACGGGCAGCTGGGAAGGAGCAGAACTGGTTTGGGTCTGAGTTCCCAGAGGAACCAAATGGGAGGAGGAGGAGGAGGAGGAGCAGCCGTAGGGTTGATTTGCGCCTCTCTGTATGCTTGACGGTTGTGTATTTAAGCAAGAGCGTGTTGCCAGGAAATTGAGAAAGTAAGTGTGTGTGTGTGCTTTATGTCAAGCATAGCTCATTTAAAGTGTACCTGTGTGGACATGAGGGTTTGCAGAAAACTGTTATTTATTTCTCTTGAATTTACCCTACTTGTTAAACAAAATTTGACAGATGGTTTGCAGCAAGAGTAATGAGGCCATTACATAGCCAAGTTTTATCTTTACCATATCAGTTGTTATGTGGAAAAGGGTTTTCTTTTTTTCTCGGTTTGGAGAAGTTTAATTCCCTTCCCACAGAGAGAATCAGATTCATTTAACTGGAAAATTAACAGAATTGAAAGTTCATTTTCAGAGCCTTACCACTTGGGGTAGTAACTTGTTACAACCTTTCACCAGGGCCCGTCTGGCTTGAAGTTGCCGTGAAATGTTTTGTGGCAGTTATGAAACAATTTGTGATTGTTAAGATTTTTTTTCCCCTCATTCCAATGTAACAAACTTCAGGGTTGATTTTTGCTTCTCATTCCAGGTTCCCTTGTGTGTGCAGACGCTGTCTTTGTCTCTCTCTCTGTGGCTGTCTCTTGTGTGCATGTTGACTTTCTTTCTTATTAGTCCAGACACCACGTTTTTGTCAAGGAGACACAAGTATCATTCCTGTGGAGAACATTCGGCTTCTCAGAGCACCTTTCTACGTGCTGGGGACTGGCTGGTAAACTGCAGGAGCGCTGGGTGTTTAGATGGCTGTGCTGTTTGCTACTGCTGCCGTCACATTACTGCAAACGCGGTGGCTGAAAACAGCGCACATTTATTGTCTTACGGTTCTGGAGATCAGAAGTCTGAAGTGGGTCTCACTGGGCTAAAATCAAGGTGCTGTTGGCAGGGCTGCGTTCCTTCTGGAGGCTGTAGGGGAAACCTGTGTCCTTGCCTTTCCAGCTTCTAGACGCTGCGTGCATTCCTTGGCTCTTGGCTGTGTTACTCTGACTTCTGTTTCTATTTTCACATCTCCTTCTCTGACCCTTCTGCCTCCCTCTTAAAAAGGATCCTTGTGATTACATTGGACCCACCTGGATAATCCTAGCATAATCTCCCCATCTCAAGATATTTAATTTAATTACATCAGCACAGGCCCATTTGCCATAGAAGGTTATGTAGCCACAGGTTCTAGGGATCAAGACATGGGCCCTTCACAGGAAAAGGCATTATTTTGTCTACAATAGTAGGCAAGAACCTTCCTGACCTTCTGGAATCACCTTAACTGTTGTGATAATCAGAGGGTGATTATTTATTCCTGTTTTGGGAATATTTCTTTGTTTTCCAGAATATAACTATACAATTTAGCTTTACTCCTGTCTGTGGTTCAGTTGATTCAAAGGCATTTTCCCTTGTTTTTTTTTTTTTCTTTCTTCTTGGTTCCCAAGAGAAGATTTTACCACTTTTCTTACTATATTATTTTTTTTCCCAAATTCTTTTTTTTTTAAACTTAACAACCAAACCCCAAAATATCAGTCCCCAAATATCATGTGTTCCCACGTCTCCGGTACGGGAAAGACTGAAGTCCTCATTCAGGGAGGTTGGAGCATAGGTCCCCTCTAGTGTCTGTTCAGGATGTGTGGGGTCAGAGCGGCTGGGTCTGAAAGGGGTCCTGGTGGGGGTGACTGGGCCTCTCTGATGACACCTCTTCTGGGTAACAGAAGAAAGCATAGGAAGTCCATCAACTGGTGAATGAATAAACAAAATGTGGTATATCCATACAATGGAATATTATTCAGCCATAAAAAAGCACGAAGTGCTGATACATGCTACCATGTGGATGAACCTTTAACATATGCTAAGTGCAAGAAGCCAGACACAAAAGGTCACATATTTTATCATTTGGCTTTTATGAAATATCCAGAATAGGTAAATCCATAGAGATAGGAAGCAGATTAGTGGTTGCCAGGGGCTTGGGAATGGGTGATAAAAATATTTTGGAGCTAGATAGCTGTACAACATTGTGAGTGTGCTAAATGCCACTGAATTGTTCACTTTAGTTTTATGTTATATAGATTTTACCTCAATTAAAAACAAAGGAAGGCTAGAAATATCACTGGCAGAGTACTGGAGCAGGGATGAAGATCAGATTCAGATACATCCTTGGAATAAAAGAGAAGAAGTTCTCTTTTAAAGCAGAGACCTTGGCTCTTTGTTATACATGTTGCATTATTAACTGTTTTACTTGGTAGTGGTGATAGAGGCAGCATGGTAGTAGTCAAAAGTGATTGCTAATGAGTGTGTAGCACCTACTCTGAGGCAGGCAGTGTTCTATACATGTAGCATGTATTGCTTAGTTCTCATAACTGCTCTGTGAAGTAGGTACTGTGATTATTCTCAGTTAGCAGATGGGGGACATTGAGGCAGACACTCATAACTCAGTTGAGGTCACACCGCTAGTAAGTTGTATTCTGGAGTCTGAGGCCGCTGCCTCCTCCCAAACACAGACTGCTGGGCTGGGAGGGACTTAGAGATCATCTGGTGTAGGGGTTGCAGATTCAGAAGTCTCTGGGCAGAGGACATGAAAGAGTGAAGCAGCTTCGTGTAAGATAATTAGGAACGGTGGCGGTAGTATAGAGGGGTTTTAAATAATGATATAAAAATGCTCCGTAGGCCAATTCAAGACATCTGGGGAAGGGGTACAGCCTCCTGGCCACCAGATTGCAAAATCTAATTTAGCTCCACCTCCTTGTTTTAAAGAGAAGGAAACTGAAGCAAAAAGAGGTGAGGCAAGTGGTGGTGGTCACCCAGCTGTGAGTGGCAGAGGAGACCTGGGTAGCAGGAGCCTGAGTCCCAGGCCCTCCTTCCTTGTCCTACACTGTGGGATTGTTAGCCCCATGGCTGGGGCCTGGGGCCATACCATTTATTGCCTTGGGGCTGAACATAGAGGATTCATTTACTAAACACTGAGTTGAAATAATTAAAATAATGGAAGGGGAGGCATGTGGGGAGAGGCTGAACCTCTGGGGCAAGCAGGACACAGCTGAGGCAGCTGAGCCAGCGACCTCAGGCCCTGGAAGTGCTGTTGGGAGTGGAGGTGGAAGCCCTCCCCTTTGGCCTCCCCACAACCGAAGCTGGCCCTGAGCTGGGCGTGGGGTTTGGGTGCATGCGGATGGTGGAGAGGGCGCTGAGCAGCAGTCGGAAGATTGTGTTTGGTCCCACTTTGCTACCTCCTGGTGGTGCAGCCTTGGGCAATCGTTTCCCCTCTTTGAACTTCAGTTTCCTCGCTTGTAAATTGGAGCTTATACCATGTGCCCTCTTTCCTCAAGAGCAAATGGGGTAATGTGGGTAAAACAGCTTCATAAACTGTAAAGTGATGTCCACATATAAGTTGTGGCCACTACTACTGGCTCTCCTCGGGTGGGGAGCCTGTGAGAACAGGCGTGTGAGCTTGTGTGCACACGTGTCCTCCTGGAAAAGGACACATTGAGGATGTCCTTGTTTCAAGTCTCCCCGTAATTACATGGTGGCTTATGTGGGGGTTGGTGCTAAGCTTGCTGAGCAACCAGTAATTACCGAAGGAGAAAAAGCTTGTACAGCGGGTGCCCAGTTCCGCTGCCCAGTGGTCTCCATGTGGACTGCTCTAATGTTGTTTTTAATTTCATCCCAAACGGGAGCAAGAGGATTCAATTGCACGCACTTGAAACACGCATAGCCAGGAGCTGTGTGCGGACTGTGTATGGGACCCCCCCTCCAATCTCTACCTGTGGTGGGTAACAAATGAAGTGACCATATAATTCATTGGTCACTGACAATTGGTCAATGACATATAATTCATTGTCCAAATCAGGACACTGTTGAAAATGAAAGAGGGAGCTATAATAATTATGCTGGAAAAGCAGGCATAACCCAGGCCTGTCCCAGACTGGGATGAGTGGCTGTTCTAGCAGTAACTGCAGGAGTCTAAATTCAGCTTAAGTCCAGGGCAGATCCTGTGAGGGGCAGAGTGAGCCTCTAGTGTCCTCCAGCTGCACCCTCCCTCTCCCTCTTCCCGGCACCCTTTCTTCTGTCTGCGGCTTCCTGAGGCACCAGTCCCCTTAGTGTCTGATAGAATGTCAGCCGTCCCCGCAGCTGATAATTTTTATAGACGTATCTGAAAACATGGAGTTGGAAGACTCAGAGTGTCAGCAATGACCTTGCTTTGAATAGGCCTCTTTCCCTCTGTGAGCCTTGGTTTTCTCCTCTGCAGTATCAGGATAACATCCTAGCTTTATGGAGTTGCTGTGAAGATCAAATGAATTTATGTAAAGGTGATTCATGACTAATGAAGGGTTAATACACACGTAAATTATTGTTAATAAGATTATAGAGGAATCTTAGACAAAGCAACTCAAAGAATGAATTTATAATGGGAGAATTTCTAGCCTCAGGGGAAGAGATATTTTGGTAGAGATTGATCTTTTTGGGGGCACTCAACTCACATCATGTAGGCATTTATCCATGTAAATAATTGACTTTGGGGTGCAGTGGATTGTGGAGACAGACATACCCAAGTTTGAGTCTCTTCTCTGCCTAGTCATATGACCTTGGGCAAGTTTTAACTTTTCTGAGTCTTTTGGTTGTCTGTGTAATGGGGATCATTAAAGTGTTAATTCAGGACTCTGGTGACAATTGTGTGAGGGAGCATTTACAAAGCACCAGTTACAGTGCCTGGTGTACACAGGTTGTCAAAACATTAGGCATTCCTTTCTCCTTTGTTCCTTTCCCAGGCTCACTGGGGTAGGACATGGGAAGTTGGTGTAGATTACCCTAATGGAGCTCTATAGATGGCTTCTCCAGTACAACTGTGGCCTCTGTCCTCATCAGATGAGATGAGGATTCAGAACAGAGAACTTGGAATTGGAAGAAAGAAGATGCATAAATAAAAAATGAGGCAGAAATTTTATGGTTTTTTTTTTGGTCTTATTTTCTCAGTCTTCCTTTTCTTAATTTTGTCTTATCCATCCTTTCATCCATCTATCTGGCATTTATTAAGTGCTTCAGATATACTAGTTGATGTGGGAGAGATATACCATACAAAGACACCCAAGGAGCTTACAGCCTCACTGATTGAAAGGGAACTAGAGTTTGAAGGGGCTGTTAAGTGTAAGATGATTGAGCCCAGCAGTTGTGGGGCCTAGTAGGGGTATATATTAATTAGGACCCTTTTAGGTACAAGTGACCAAAACCCAACATAAATTTGCAAGTAAGATCCATAGAGAGAATTGATTGGCTCGTGTAGCTGGGGAGCCCAGAGCTGGATACAGGGGCTTGGGTGATGATTTTACCCTTATTCCCAGCCCTTTGACAAATCTCCATTCATGGCTGTGTAGCATCACCACTCTGGTTCTCTGAAGTCCCCGTTTGAGAAGGAGAGAGCATTTTGGGTCTTGAGAGGCCATTTGGTTACCAGTCAGCGGGCATTATGTGCTCTCACCTCCAGGGCCGACTCAGAATGATGGGGGGAGGCAGGTGTGGTTCATAAGTGCCTTTTGTGTGGAAGTGTGGGCAGGGATGTGAGCCCAGGTCTGTCGTGCTGAGGGTAATGAAATACTGCAGCAGATTGGAATATGCAGTTTATAAGGATCTGGGCCATTTGTTGTCTTCTAGAGCTGATAGTGGAAATGTCTAGGATTAAATCCAGTGTGTAGGATTCTGAATGGGTTGGTTAATGCAACCAGTTTCACCTGACGTTGTAAGACTGGGATTGAGATAATTCTGTCTGGAAGGTGTGTGTGTGTGTGTGTGTGTGTGTGTGTGTGTGTTTACACACACACACACACACACACGCACACTCATGTATATATTTTTTTGACAAGAAAGCAAATAGGCTCTTTGTAATCTGACCTCAGAGCACTTTTTTCTGTAATATAATGTGTTACCAACTGGCCCAGATGGTCTCCTGACCATACCCTAAATATATTTGTGTTTTCCTGTATTTTCTTATACTTGACCCAACTTGCTAGATTAATCTTCTCTTTTAGGGTATTTCTTACCCAGCTCTGATTCAGTGTTTATTGCAAAGCCTTTCGTAATATCCACAGCTATAGTCCTTTCCTTTGATTTTCATGGCACATACTGTCTGAACCATTCTGACCACAATTATTTATTACATAGTGTGGTTTTCTTTTCTTTCTTTCTTTCTTTTTTTTTTTTTTTGAGACAGGGTCTCACTGCTGTGTCACCCTGGGTACAGCATAGTGGCGTCATTGTAGCTCACAGCAACCTCAAACTCCCGGGCTCAAGCCATCCTCCTCCCTCAGCTTCCTGAGTAGCTGGGACTACAGGCCCACACTGCAATGCCAGGCTAATTTTTCTATTGTTAGTAGAGACGGGGTCTCCCTCTTGCTCAGGGTAGTCTTGAACTCCTGAGATCAAGCAGTCCTCCTGCCTTGGCCTCTCAGAGTGCTAGGATTGCAGGCACGAGCCACCACACCTGGCCAGTTTTCTTTTATTACATTTAAAAAATTCCAAATTGATTGTAAACACTTTGAAGATAGGATAGGATTCTGCCTTACAATACTTTGTATTTTCCATCACCCCTGGTAAATATTTTGTCCATTTTTATTTTAAACAATGTATATCTAAATGGGTGAGAATGGCAGATGAAACCTAATAAAACAGAGTAAAAAGATTAAAAACGGCATAAACACACAGGATGGCGATTATAAGAATGGAGGCAACAGCAACATACATTTTTTTAAATTGTGGTGAAAATATACATAACATAAAATTTACCATTTTAAAGTATACAATTCAGTGGCATTTAGTATATTTACAACATGGTGCAACCACCACCTCTATCTAGTTTCAGAACATTTTCAGGACCCCGAAAGGAGACCCTATACCCGTTCATTAAGGATCAGTCCTCATCCTCCCTCCCTTCAGACCCTGGCAATCACTAATTGGCTTTCTGTCTCCACAAATTTTGCCTATTCTGGATATTTCACGCAAATGCAATCGTATAGTATGTGGTCTTTTGTGATGTCTGGCTTCTTTCACTGAGAATAATTTTTTTTTTAAAGAGATACGGTCCCACTCTGTTGCCCAGGCTGGAGGATCATAACATACTGCAGCTGCTAACTCCTGGGCTCAAGCGATCTTCCTGCCTCAGCCTCCAAGTAGCTAGGATTGCAGGTGTGCACCACTATGCCTGGCTAATTTTTAAAATTTTTTTTTATAGAGACAGGGTGTCACTATGTTTCCCAGGCTGGTCTTGAACTCCTGGCCTCAAGTGACCCTCCCACCTTAACTTCCCAGAGTGTTGGAATTAGAGGCGCGAGCCACTGCACCTGACTGAGAATGTTTTTAAAGTCCACTCATGTTGTAGTATATGCTAATACTTCATTTCTTTTTGTGACTGAATAATATTCCATTGTAAGGATATACTACATTTTGTTTATCCATTTAGCAAGTAATGGATATCTGGGTTGTTTTCAGATTTTGGCTATTATGAATAATTCTACTGTGAACATTCTTGTGCAACTTTTTGTTTGAACACCTGTTTTCAATTTTTTGGATGTATACCTAGGAGTGGAATTGATAGGTCATATGGTATTTCTATGTTTAATTTATTCAGGAACCACCAAACTATTTCCACAACAGCTGCTCCATTTTATATTCCCACCAGCAATGTACGAAGGTTCTAATTTCTCTACATCTTCGTTAACCCTTGTTATTTTCCATTAAAGAATTTATTATAGCCAACCTAGTGAGTGTGAGGTGGTATCTCATTGTAGTTTGATTTGCATTTCCCTAATGACCAGTGATGTTGAACATCTTTTCATGTGAGCAATAGATTTTTGCAAGCTGGAAAGTAGATGAGAAAAATTGAACCCTACCCAAGTTAGCAGAAGGGAAAGCTGAGAACCAATCTGATTTACTGCACAGTCCCCCCAAGCCTAAGAGTTGGTGGCACAGTTACCTCTGGAAGTTGTAAGACCTCATATGCCTTCTCTCATTCCATATAGCCTGGTGACTACTGCTCTTATCACACTCTGGAAAAAACTGGAGGTTTCTTTTGTGGAGTGAGTAAACCAGAGGATATCTGTACTTGGGAATCCCAGGCACTGTTAAGGATGGGGGTTCATTACTGGCAACAGGTAACTGAACCTATTAATTGAGCATGCAAATTAATTGAGCACATACATAGTGGGTTTTGAGACATTCCTCACTGTACCCAGCATTCTTCACCTACTTGGTTTCTGGGACTGTGGTAGCCAAGCCTTTATCTCTGAAGCAGAGGTAGAGAAAACACTGACCAGTCCAAGAAGAGAATGGAAAGTACTTCCACTGGAAGTTCCTCAACTAAGTGGCCTGGCCAAATCACCCTATGGTGATGCTCCAGATGACAAGCCGTTATCATTTGCAGAGATTCCAGCCAGTTTTTAGTTCTCCATTCTTACATATGGGCAGAAATCTAAGGATTGTCTGATATTTGTGAGATACCTTTCATATGAATGATACAGATCAGAACAGACAAGACAGAAACTTGAAGGAATCAGGGACTATGCTAGGAGAGAAGAATGCAAAAGAAAAAGCCTATTAATAATGTCCTTAGAGAAGAGGAGATGACATAGTCCTGAAATAAGAATAGAGTATCATAAAAATTATATGCAAAGAATAAGAACTCTTAGAAATTGAAAAAATGAAGCAGAAATGAAAAATGTATGTAAGGTGATTTTCCTAGAAAGTAGAGTAAGGGAATGCAAAGAGATGAAAATGGGAGAAGGGGGAAGAACATTAAAGGACCAGTTTCAGAGGTCCAACATCCACATAATTGGAGCTCCAAAGAAAATGAAGAAATAATAACTGGGAATAATTTCAAGAAAATTTCCAGAACTGAAAGGCAAAAGTTTCCAGGTTGAAAGATCCCACGAAATGCCCACCATAAAAATAGACTCACACCACCACACATGGCTGTGACATCTCAGAATACTATGAACTGGGAAAACATGTCAGACATGAAGAAATGGGGCTCGGAAAAACTTCAGACTTCCAAACAGCAACACTGGAAGCTAGCGTATGATGGAACAATTCCTTCAAAATTCTGAAGGGAAATGTTATTTAACCAAGAAATCTGTCATCAGCCAAACCAAAAAAAAAAAAAAAAAAAAAAAAATTGAAGGGAGGAGGAAGATATTTTCAGGTATGAAATGTCTCAAAAATTTTGACCATCTTAGGAAGCTATTGGAAGAGGTGTTCCATCAAAACAGGAGAAGAAAGCAGATGGTGTTGCTGGGGAGGGAGAAAGGGCATCTCCAGGGCAATGATGGGCCTGGAGGGCCACCTGCCTGGAGTGGACAGCAGAGGCTTCCCTGGGATGACAGATACGCTATGGTACCTGATCTTGAGAGGAGACTTAAAATATCGGCTAAGAGTTTGGTATTGAATTATTGGTAGAGAGTTGTTAATTCCTAGGAAAATAAAAAATGTGCAGGAAGGAAAATCATTTTTTTTTACATCTTAAACAATTATAGCATGAGGAGTATAATATAATTATGAACACAAAATATGGTCTAACTGAAATGACGTATAACTATATTGGATAAAGGGGGGCAGCAGGGGTAGGAAAGGTCTATGTTTGTAGCGTAGGAAGAGTGAACCATAGTAGGACATCAGTAGATAATACCTAAAAGTGAAAAAAAAATACTTATTTTTAAGTTAAAGAGATGGAGGAAAATACCAAAAGTGTAAGCCCAAAAAGAGATTGTGCAAGGAGAGATGAGGAGAAAGAAAGAGAGGACTGGAGATTTATTTTTGTAACAAACCATGGGGAATTTTTTGGTTCTTAAAAAAAAGTATTATATTTTAGGTAGTATATATTTATATTGTGTTACATATTTAAATATTCTTTAAAACTGTGGTTCCCGACCCCCAGACTGCAGACGGGTCCCAGTCTGTGGCCGCACAGCAGGAGGTGAGTGGCGGGCAAACCAGCGAGGGGGCCGGGCGAAGCTTCATCTGTATTTACAGCCGCTCCCCATTGTTCCTCGCATCACTGCCTGAGCTCCGCCTCCCATCAGATCAGTCACTCTCTCCCATCACCCCCAGATGGGACCGTGTAGTTGCAGAAAAACAAGCTCAGGGCTCTCACTGATTCTGCATTATATTTTGTTATCTGTTACAAAGTAATAATCATAGAAATAAAATGCACAATAAATGTAGTGTACTTGAATCACCCCCAAACCATCCCCACTCCATGGAAAAATTGTCTTCCATGAAACCGGTCCCTGGTGCTAAAAGGGTTGGGGATTGCTGCTTTAAAATATATATAAAACTTTGCAAAAAATAAAAAAGCTAAAAAAGAGGTAAAAACCTTGAGAGAAACATGGCAGTGGGATTATGGGTATTTACTCTTGCCTCTTTAGACATTTTATATTTCTCCAATTTTCTACAGTGATCATATACTTTTATAATTTGAAAAAGAATATTAGAAACGTATTGATTGTTGAGAATGATGGATGGGAATTCTCGGTAAGTCTCCATGGAGCAATGCCCATAGTGACTCTCTCCCAAGGAAGGAGTTCTTAATTGCATCACAGAATTGCAGAAATTCAAAGACAGCAATGTGCAGAGCACCTTGGGTCAATTGACAAGTGACAGGATGCCTGTGAATTCTTCCCAGAACAGAAGGACCTGCGTTTTGCCCCTTCTCGCCACTGACCTCAGTGTTGACTCATTCCTGACGTTTCCTGGCTGTGAAAGGCACCGCCCCATTCCTCACCCTGGGTTGCTGTGCCAAGCTGTGTGTATTTAGCTGCTTTAGGATCTTGCCTCATAAATCAGCTGCCTCGCTCCTTCACTGTGGGAACAGTGTTTCTCTGCATTGCCTCCCGCTAGACCCTTGGTCTCAGGTAGTGGCTCTTGAGACTGGGAAATGACATGGGGCAACTTGGATCAGAGAGCCAGGGTTCCTCTCCCCCATGTTCTGGAGTGGTCTTAGTGGAAACAGAACCTACAGATGGGCTTTGGGATTGATCACGGAGGACGGAATCTCAGGAAGTCCCAGATAAACCACTCTTCTGGCACTCAGGCCCCCTGCCCCTTGTTTTGAACTCCAGTGTTTCAGTTCCATCATTGTGGGCTTTCTGGTAACTAATAATTCAATATTAACCTCAATGTGAACATCTATAATTTATCGAATGAGTACTGTACTAGGCCATGTTATATCATCTTTAATTGTTACGACAACCCTAGAGGTGAACCGTTGTCTCTGTTTCACATCTGAGAAGACTGCGGCTCAGCAAGGTCCACTCTTCCACTGGGCACATCTGTCGAGTGCCTGTGTGTGCCAGGCACTGTGCTGGTTTCTGGGAGGACAGTGGAGGACAGGGCACCCACCAGCCCTGTCCTCAGTGGAGCTAGCCAGCAGGGTAAACAGACAAGTCCACAGGAAGGTATAATACAGTGTGACAAGGGGTGGCATGGGGGCAGTGGTATAGGGGCAGTTAATATAGTGGGGGGGGGGCAGGGAAAAAACCTGCTGGAGTTTAGTCCTGGAGGACAAAGTGTCACCCCCAAAAGGGGGAAGGACAGCTGGACAGTGGGAACAGTTTCCCCTCTCTTGTCATAGACTCATGGTGAGTGTGGCCTCACAAAGGGTCAGGAAATCGTGAACAAAACTGAGGGTCTTGATAGCCCCCCGGACTCCCATCCTTGTTGGCTTTGCAGTGGGAGTTGAGCAACTGGGCCAAGTACAAATGGCGATGACCAGTTGGTTTTGTAGGAAGCCTCGTTCTAAGCACTGCAGGGATTTGGAGATGAGGCGGTATGTGAACTCGGTTCTCTCTGGCTCTAAAGCAGCACTCCACACTGTATTTCGTTGCCTTGTTCTGACAGGTAGTCTTTTAATCACCTGGCACATGACCAGCTTTAACGTAGGTACAAGAAATGGAACATGCGTTCCCTGCTCTCAAGGAACTTACAGTCCAGCGAGGCCGAAAGGAATTGGTCTTGTAAGATAATCAGTGAACAGTGCAAGGCAGGGTTTAAAAATTTTTTAAAGACAATGAATGTCTCCTTTCATGACCTTTTGCACTGTCATGTGTCTTGTCACTATCTCCATTATCTTCTTTAACATCTCATATCTGACCTCCTGCTAGAAGTTTGACTTTTGAGCCAGATCCCGAAGGTCCTGGGGAAAGGTGACAAAGCCATTCCTGGTTGCCTGATTCCACAATGTTAATTAATAGTTCCAGAGGTTCAGTTTCCAGTTTTAAAAAAATGCTTAATACTGGAATTTTTGATCTAGGCTTGCTGTCTTTGAGCTTTTTGGGCTCTGAGTCCTCAGATGCAATTTCAAGCCTGGGTGTTGACATATTGCGGACATAGGAAAGGGTTTGGGGAAGGTGCCCTTTCTGCCGGTGAGAGGCACTTTAGGTGACGATTCAAGAAACATCCTCAAAAGAAAAAAGAAACATCCTCAGGTATGGATGCTAGGAAAAGTACTGGTAGTGACATTGGAAAATCTTTCTAGTTAAGTTTGTACTCTTACTTATTTCAAAAATTTTTTATGAGAGGCGTGCCTCAATAATTCTTAGTATGGTTGACAGGCAACCTGCATCAATCAGATTCACTTTGTTAGAAATGCACATTCCCAGACCCTACCCCAACCCAGGTCTTACCCCAACCCAATAGCTCAGAGTCTCTAGCCTGGGACTCGGAAATCTGTATTGTTAACAAACTCAGTGGTTGATCCTGATGTGTACTCAAGTTTGAAAATTTCCGGTTTGTTTTGCATGAAGCCGGTTCTAGGCACTGCAGGCATTTAAAGAAGGGAAATTGTCCTTGCCCCCAAGGGGCTCATGCTCTTACGAGAGTGACGCACCTCAGATAGCTAACTTTAATACAAATCAGACACAGCCATGTTTGTTGAGTGTGCCTTATTGCTCCGAGAAAGAATGTATTTTATAGCAAGTTGAAAAGAAATTCACTTGGTTGGGAAGTTTTGAAAAGCGTTTCCTAGTCAGTGAGATTTTATGGAAAGAGAAGTCACCTGCAGAACTGTAGAATATTCTACATTCTTTCAACTGCAGGGGGAGAGGGGTAACAAAGAACACAGTGGGAGTTTGCCTACACAGAATTTAGCTCCAGCAAAGGCTGAGATGTTCACGTACCACTCTTCATTTACCCTCAAAATGGACTCCTCTTTTTATAATGACAACATTTTAATGAGGAAAACCTATGCACAAATGAAATAGACAGTAATTAGAGGTTGTCTATTTGGGTTTACTTCAGGGAGAGGCCAGTAATAGCATCTGGAAGGGTTTTGTGCAGCAGACAAAGCATCGATATCCTGGGTGGAAAATCTTGAGTTATTTATAACTGAGTTTTCCTGGGTCTGAGTAAGAGACACTTCTGGGTACACTTAAATTTATTGTTTCTCCCACTGACTTGGTTAAAGGTAGTGTAAATAATAAGTTATGTCCTTGCACATCTATGTTTTCTTGTCTGTTCTGTGGGAGGACATCACTTTCGGGAAAATCTTAGCGTGAGCAACTTTGAAAGCTTGTTCTCTGGTGTGCTGTGTTAGTAGGGCGATTGTTGCAGTCGGCTGCTGAGCGAGCCCCTCCCTGCTCCTTGCTGTCCCTGGGAGAGTTGGGCCCACTCAGAGAGTGAGGGTGGAGATGGAGAGTCAACAGCATTCCACAGGGTAGAGAAAGTAACAGTTCATTGTACCTCCTTGGAAGAGGTGACATTTGGAGTGGACCAAAAGAATCACCATGAAAGCAAAAGACAAATACTATTATAATAAAATGTACATGCAGTATGTGCAACTTATCAGGATGCTATATTGCAAGTGACAGAAAAGAGAAGTCAAACTGGCTTTTCCACAATAAAGGAAATTTATTGCCTACGTATTTGGACAGGGTCCAGTGGCTCAGATGATGTCCTGAGGAACCCAGTTTCAGTCTGTCCTCTCTTGGCCATTCCTAGGATCAACAGGCTGTCTTCATGACCTAATTGTCACCATCACAGGCCTGCTGCACAGTACCTTAATTTAGGTCTTTCGCAGAGAACATGGTAGGTGAGGATGAACTTTTGAAGTGGTTCTGCTGCCCAGGTATGAGGTGCTCATAATGCAAACCTGTGTCTACTTGATTCAGTCCAGCAAATAACTTTGAACTTCCACTGGGTGCAGAGTGCTGGGCAAGGCAGTTAGCTGCCCATGACATTTGGTAGGCAGTGGTCTTCCTGAGACCTGTTATCATGTGGTATCCTTAAAAGTTAAGAAAAAGCAGTGAAAAAAGTCGTACCACTGGATTGGTGGCATTTAAGACTGTTTCTCGCCATCCTGACTCTTGAAACTTTTATTTGCTTTCTCTGCAATGTTGTGGGTGTATATTTTTGGCAGGAGGGATTCTAGGTTCATGAGTCAACCTCAGGAGTAAGAATGGAAGATGACGGTAGTTTCTGACCTTTAGCTTTTAAATCAAGGACTGCTTTCCAAAATGTGTGTTAGTTCTTGGCAGGCGGGCTGACTTTGAGCATCGTGTCAGGCCATGTACGTAGCCCCGGAATAGCATCTGAATTACGATGTTTCTGTCTTCTTTTCCCCAACTTGCAACAGCTGATGGACAGAAAATGCTCATAAAACCTTGACTCAAACCACAGAATGGCTGAATAATTCAGGCTCTACTTTTTTGAAGAAAATTTTGAATCCCAAAATAGGACTCTTAAGGAAATGGATATGATTTTTTCCCCTCCCCTTTTAAGCTTAATTAGGATTTGCACTTAGATAACAAGGGGTTGGACTTAGGAGAAAGTTTTGTTAGTATGAGCTTAAACTATATGTCAGAATTTTTCTCTCCCCGTAACCTTCCTTAGAAAACAGAAACAAAACTCAGAAACCCAAACAAATAAAAAATATTTATTAAGTAATGTCTCTTGTCAACCATGAAGAGACTTGTGACTTGTGTCTGTCCATGGGAGGAAAACATTTTGTGAATGTGTCTTAGAATCTTTCACTATTTTTGGCAAAAGGCTGTTCTTTTTATCTTTTAAATTAGAAATTCGTTGTCATGAAATTTGTTGTTGCTTTCTTTGGTCTGTTCTTCAGTGGCTTTTCCATATCAGGGTTGTATGATACCGTGATTGGAACATTCTCACAAAGATCTCAGCTGAGTTGTCCTTCTCAGAATTGACACCTGACCAACAACCTGACATAAGTAAGTCTTCTCTGTTCTCTAATTTCTTCCCCAGAAGTCCAGGTTAGGTCCTTGTCTTTCCTTTAGTTTTTTTCATTCTTTTTCACTGTAGTTATCTTTTCACAAAGTACACTGTCAGTGGTAGCTTAGAGATTTGTTATTCAAGTCATGGATCTCTCTGTGAAAAGCAAAAACTTAAATTGAGGTACCATCTTCCTCTTGCATTTTCCCATCTCAGTTTCTTTTCTGTTCCTAGTGCATTTTGGGGGAGAAGATGAGCTAACTAATGCAAATAACCCAGACCAAAGAACCCTTAGGTTCATTTTTGAGGAACTTGAAATGATCCTTGAAGAGAACTTTATCATTAAAGGGTTTTCAGAATAAAACTCCAGAAAAAATTGGGTGTGACTAAAGAAAAATTAGGTAAGGGCCTTGTAAGCATTTCAGAGCAAGGTGAAGTGGACTCATCTTTACGATTGGACCTGACCTCCTGCAGGTCCCTGGTGCTCTTGCCCTTGGAGGGACTAAAGTTGCTTACGCTTCTGGGAGGAGGCAGCGTGGTACAGTGGGAAGTGTACTGGGTCAGGAGGCAGGGATTAGAGTTGTTCTCATCCATTGCTGTCACTAAATTGGCTGTATGGCTTTGAGCAAGGCTCTGGATTATTCCACGCATCCTGTGAAATGAGAGGTTGGATTGGGTCATGATGGAGGGTAAAGCCACCTCCTTCCTGTGTAGCTTGACTGCTTGTCACTGTGCCTCGGCCGTGCTGTCCTCACTCTGTCCCTCCCTGTCCCTTGGCATTGCTCACGCCAGCCTTGCCATCTGAGCCGCCTACCCTGCTTGCTCTGCACTGCCTTGGTCTTGTCTACCCAAACCGCAACCATCCTTGCAGGGCTGGTTCCAGTTACTTGGGGCCTTCCCTAGCTACTCAGGTCCTTCATGAGCTGCTCCTTCTCAGAACTTTCATTGTGCTTGTTTGTGGTCCATTCCATGCTGCTCAACCCAACTATCTGTTGGACCCACTTGCTGTGCTTTTATTGCAGCAGTTTGGATATGGAAGGCACTGTGTGTTAAGTCTTGCTTGACTTCTAACTCCAAGAACCTTGAGGATAAAAACTGTCCTCCTTTTGTCCCCCACAGCACCCAGCATAAGCTGGACAGATAATAGATGCCCCAGCGATTGTTGGTGATTAAGCCTAGAATTGCTAGGGAGCCTGAAAGCTGTGGTATTTCAGCTACTCACTTGCCTTACATCAGGGTCACGAATGAAAATTTAAGCCCAAACTAGCCACGGGGCTATTTTACACCTGGACTCTAAGTGCCGAGCTTTCTTTTTCTTCCGTGTTCCTTTTTTTGTGGGGGAAGAATTTTTCCCATTTAGCTCAAAGTCTTGTTGGTCCATCATTCATTTTAACATGCAGCCACCTAAAGGAAACAGCCTGTCGTGAACCAGAGGCGTTCCGCTTGCTGCTGCCTCTGGCTCAGCTCCTAGAAATCATTGAGAGGGTGACAGTGTGGCTGAGATGGCTCTCGGGGTCAGGGGCTTCTGGGTTTGAGCTCTGCTCCTACTCTTGCTCGCTGTGTGACATCAGACAAGTTACGGAGTCTCTCTAAGCCTTAATTTTCTCTCGCACAGCATGGTGACGTACCTGCCTCCCTGGTTGTCAGGATTAAACGAGACCCTGCCTGTACAGCTCTTAGCACAGGGCCTGGCATAATTTATCCTCATTATCCTTGCTATCAAAGCCTGTATTGACTACCAAATGTATGAAGCCTGAGCCAGGCCCTTAAGGACATAAACTCAGATCTGGACAAATGTGTATGGGATTTGCAGGTGTGATCAAAAGCATTGAAGTGCTCTTGTGTTGCTCAGGGGGCATTGGCATTCATGACCGGTTGGGGTGAGTGCGTCTTGGGTCTAGGGAGTGCTAGAATCCTCAGCCTGGCACACAGACTTTTAATCACCCCTGTCTGTTTTTTCTTCTTTTATAGAGGTGTCCCTTGCTTCTCTAACGTGCCCTCTGGCCTGCCTCTGTGCTTCCGCTGCCCATTCTGTTTATCCCTCCACGGGATGCCCTTTCCACCCCTCCTCACGTCCCAGCCTCTAACAGTCCTAACTGTGCATATGCCCTGATGGTCCACATGCAGCTCATGTAAACCTTCCGAAGGTAAACTCTTCCCTCCACCCTCTTTAACTCAAAGTCCAGGACTCATCACACCTGTTTGAGGTGTAGGTCTGTGTTCCTGCTCTCCCACAGTGTAAGGCGGAGGAATATTAGAACTGGAGGGACTTTAGAGATCTAAGGACGTGATTACAAATGAAACTTTAAGCATTGTTAGCCCATCACAGCTGTGTCACAAAGGGGGCCAGGGCCCTGTCTACTCAGTCATCATTTCCCCTCCTTGAAGACCCTGGAGGCTTTGTGCTGCCCACAGAGCTTTGCAGAACACACTTTGAAAACCATCAGTCTAGCCAGACTCTCGCATTTTATAGGAGAAGAAAGTAGGGTTCAGAGACTCAGAGAGGGGCAGCGGTTTGGCTGAGGCCCCGCAGCAGTACTTGAAGCTGTGTCTGGTCTCCCCTTGGGCCCCACATCGTTTCACGTGGCAGGTGCTCAGGCATGTTGAGTGAGTGAATGTGAGGGATAATTCGGAAGGGTTGAATGATTTCCTAGTGGATCTTACCTGTGCGATTGGAAAGATGTAAGCAGCAATGTTGTTCCCTGTGTAATTCTCAACCCCAGACCATTCTACCAGGGGTAGAATGAAGAATGGCAAAAATTGGTCACTGAATGTGAAGTTAAAATGCCTCAGATGGGCATGGAGTAGTTTTTCTTGGCCTTGACCTACAATTTCTTAGCTTTCTCCTCTAGGCTTTAGCTAACTTGGGTCAGAAGAAAGGGTCTGTATGATTTCAACAAGCAAGTATTAGGAAAAGGTTGGTAGAGGGACTTTGTTACCTAAGCTGGGATGTGATCTTCATACCCTCAAGGTGAAAGGCTAATACCTTAATTTGTGTGTTTTATAAACATCTCCAGGAGATGACCTTCTTCTAGCCTCATGATGTTCACATTCTACTGAAGGCTAAAATTTCTGGCTTGGAATGAAGTGGTACATGCTGCACGATCAAGTTTACAAGCAGCAGGGTGCCATCCCTGCATTAGTGATGCTTGCATGCAGTTGAGTGAAAGCTTTTTAGGGGATTTCCTGGCAAAATGGAATTTTTTATTTTAATAGAAAACACATTTTATGGTTTAAAAACAAAAAACTAAAAAAACCTCTCTCCAGTAGGACTTGTGGCCAACAACGTAAGGTGTTTGCCCTTGTAGCTTTTCCCTTCCTAAAAGCTTTCCTTTAAGGGTCATCTTTATTTTTCTGGTGTCAGTCAAATTATTTTTCAGCAGGGCATGAAAACTGAAGATGGAGACGCTCCATGGCTGTGTGTTAGAACCACACTGAAAGTTTTTTGTTTTATGTAAATAGAGATTGATGGAACATTTTACACAGAGTACGGGCTTTTGACAAAAAGTATTGATGGTTGCTTTCAGTAAGTGTTACTTGAGATGACAGAACATTGCATTTTAAGATGAATTACACGAGAAACTCCCTCTTTGGGAATGTCATACATTTTATTTCATCTGTTGTTTTATGAGAGAATGACTGAAGTCATGAATACCTTAGACTGAACTGTTTCCTTTGCACATTATAAGCCCCGGTTTGGTACACTTCTATTTTAAATATAAAGTTATGGGTGAAATATTTATACTGGCAAATAATATTGATAAAAATGCTTAAATGTTCAGAAGCAGAACATAACTTCTCACATGGTTTCCTCTTGTGTGGTGGTGATTTGTGGGAAGCCTTGGGAACCTGGTTAGAGTTAAATATGTATTTTTCAGAAAGATCTCAGAGATTTGGCTCATATAAATGGCTATTTTTTTGATGTGTTGGTGATTTTTCCCACCTCTGGCCATATTTAGGTTTCAAAAAATGCTGCATGTGCATCCACTCCTATATTATTTTTTATTCTTCATGCAAGGGCTTAGAAGTTAGGGTCTGTAGTGACTTTGGTTTTGGGCCTTAATTGTCTTTATAGCATTAATTCAGAGATATTAGCAATGGCACCTGGGGGCTTCATGAGCACTTACTCTCTGGTTCAGGATCTGGGGGTATGGTCCCGATCTTCATGTTGCTTACAACCTAGTGAAGAAGAGAGACAATAAACAGGTAATAAAATTTCAGGTAGTGATGTATGCTATGATAAAAATAAAGCTGGGTATAAGGGGTTAGGTGTTTCAGAAGTGGATGTGGGGGCCATTTCAGGTAGACACATCAGGGGAGGCTGCTCTAGGAAATGACATTTTAGCAAAGAGTTGAAAGTGAGAAAGTTTGAGCTATGCAAAGGCGTGGGAACCTGGCAGAGGGAACAGCAAGTGCAAAGGCCCAGGGGCCAGAACAAGCCTGGCATGTTTGAGGAACAGCAAGGCCAGTGCAACAGCAATGGTGGGGAGTGGTCCAAGTTTGGAGATTGGCATAATAGGTTTACAGGAAGACGAGGCGCGAGAGCAATGTGGTTCTGCATATTTGTTCTATATGTGTTGCCATAGGATTCTTGTGTTATGACCATGCTGTCTTCTTCTTCTACCTAGCACCTGGCCAGACGGGCTTTCCCATTTCCATTTTGCTGGCTTTCGTAGAAACATCTTACTTCTCGTTGGCACTCCTGCTCCACCATTTGCTGGATGCTGATATAGATAAAGTCCCAATCACCAGGGGAATTTGAAACTTTCACTCCCCCAGAATGCATTCCTCAGTTAAATGTGTTCTCTTATACTGTGAATATTACTTTTTTGCAATGCTTAACCCACACTATTTTAATTAGTTGTATATGTGATTGTCTTTCCAGCTGTAAGGAGCCGTTACTCATGTTTGGCCCCCTAGTGCTTAGAATAGTGCCTGGCACCCAGCTCAGTACATTTGTTGGCTAAAAAAGTGAAATAATTCCCTGCATATTACCTGGCTACTTGTTATGAGAACTAGAAATTATGGTGAATACAAAGTCAATAAACTCCTTGCTTTTATAGAAGGAGCTTAAAACCAGCTTAGGGAAATAAGACTTAAAAAAAAAAGAAGGGAAAAACCAGTTTTGGAGCTGCTTTAGGGCACTTATAGGAAGAGTTTAAACAGTTGGTGGTTTAAATAGTTGTTGTAGGAGTGAGAGCTCTTTCGGACACTGAATGGCCCAGGAGACTACAGCATTCAAACCCTGGTGGGATGGAATTCCCAGAGGCCAACTGGGTCTTTCCATCTGAGCCTTTGTCCCAGGGCCTTACAAGATACTTTGTCCTCCATAAATTTGGAACCGATTTGGAACTAGCTAGCTGTTTTTCTCCCTGCTGAATTAATGTGCTGTTCAGCCTAAGCTCAAATATGAAATATATTAAAAGCAAACTAAAAACAGGTCACTGTTTTGCCTCTAATGCTATGGGAATATTTGTTTTTAAATCATCTTTTAGTACTCCACAAATCTTCCCCACAAAGTTTTTTTCTTTTTTTCTTTTTTTTTAAAGCAGAGACTATTTTTCCCAGTGCAAAAGCCCATTTCTTAAGTCCTGATTTATTCAGAAATTTACATGGAGAAAATGGCCCCAGATCCCACACAAGTGAAACTTTATTTTTTAATCTGGGGCACAGTAGGGAGCCCTGAGAAATGCATTTTCCTCCAGGATTGTAGGAGGAATACATAGTGTTTGTTTAAAGCATCAGGTATTGAGAAATGTAATGGCAGGGTGAAAAGTTTGACCTCAGCTGCCAGATCCGATCTGCTAGGGGGTAATTGAGTTGCCATGTTTTTTTCCTCTTCAGTTTAAATCAAGTTTTGCTATAGCCCATTTAAGTGTCAAATTGGTAGCAAAACTTGACAACTTCAGGGTGCAGACTTGCTTTTGATCAGAATTTACATGCAAATCATTTTTGCCTTGAACTGTCAGCTCCTGTTTCTGATACTCTGAGGGGGGACATGTCTCTCCCCACCTCTTTTCCCCAAGCCAAAGGGGATGTTGGCTAATGTTATTAATCAGTGTGTGGAAGAAAAATTATCTTGATAAATATGGTGGTTAAACTATATTTTCCCTTTTGTGTGTCAGCTGTTGCAGCTGGGCATTTAATCTGCTTTTACCTAGAAGGAAATCAAACAATTATCCAGCGCTTGATGTCAAAAAGAAACTAGTGAATGAGGGTGGAGGGTCACCAGTGTATTGGGGAATGGACTTAAGCCACCAAAACCTGACAAAGGGTGCTGACAGTCTGCATTTTCTTGGGCATTAAACAAAGTCTTTGGTAACTTTAAAGAATCTTTCCTTGCATGACTAAACTCATTGAGAGGGTTAGAGCGAAAGCTGCCTCAGAAGTCTTAAGCCTGAAACTTTTTTTTTTTGGTTCTGCCTTAAACCCTTGGGACGCTTAAAAGCACGTGAGCATGTGTAGCTCCATCATTCAACCAGACAAAGGAGTGTTTGCACTTTCGCAGAGTTAATAATGACAGTAGCAAGTCTTTCTTGTTTCCAGCCATCCTGTCTTAGCATTCCTACTCATCTACCTTCCTGAAGAATTTAATTGTGATTTACTCTCTGTCTTTCATTTCTCATAGACAGCCCCACTCTGAAAAGCAAGAAAATAGAAGGACTCAATGAAAAAAAAAAAAAAAGGAGATAAAGAAGTTTCTAGAACTCACTGTAGATTAAGAAAGCTGATTGTGAATATTTATAATTATCCATTGTGGAGCCAAAACGTTGAGTGAAATGATGTGAGATTTTTGTTTCCAGCCAGCCTGAAATTCCTTCCCATCACTACACCCCCAACGGGGTGAGAACATCAAACATGTCGTCTTGCCAAGATGACAGCCAGCGTCGTGTCAGATGGGAGACACATGCGAGCCTGACTTACGAAGTCAAAGAAATTTCAAGACTGGATTCGCTTGATCCGACGTGGCCCCGTTGCAGGCCCTTAGGAAATCTCCTCTACGGGGCCCCTTCCCGCCCCCTGTCCGGTGCTGCCTGCCTGTGTGCTGTGAAATTTTAATTGAATTGTTAATGACACCGAGGAGTGACACAACACATGAGAAACTTCCAAGAATCAGTCAGGAGGAGCCCTTTTTCTTACTGTTACAAAACAGAAGACACTGGGAAATTGACAAGTCCAAGCGGAGAGGCCAGGGTAGTAATTGATAGCAGGCTGCCTAGAGCCAAGGTCCTTCCCTGGTAATTGCAAGCAGAGGCTGCCTCTCTGATCTCACCAGTGGTGCTGGCCATGCCAGAGCGCCCGGCTTTGACGGATTGCTTTCCCGCAGTAATGACTTAGGCATGTTCCCTCTCTCGCATGAGGCCATGTGTCCCTCCCACTGGAGAAAATGAGCTGAACATTTTGCTGCTTCTTTAACAGGGCACTGTTAAAATAACTCTATTCTATTATATAAGCCCTGTAGTGCCAGTGGCTAAATTTATATGGTTATAAACAAGAGATATTACTTTGGAATACCACAATACTGTGTTTTGCTATTTCTTTAGGGTTTCAAATGGTCTTTTCAAAATAATGGATTTTACTTCAAGAAAAAAAAAATTGGAATGGGAAGGAGGAAGAGAGAGGAAAGATCCCATTTCGGAACTAAACCCTCATCCTATTTTTAAATTCCTCTGTGTACCTTCCCTAATTCGCTAGCCCAGTATTTATTTGTATTTGTGTTTGTTTTGCTGGCTGGATTGGACTCTCTATGGGGGCCTCAGAAATATTATTTACTCCAGGATTCTGAAATAAGACAGATATTTTATTCCATGTTTTTTAAACTCTCCAAAGGTTTCTTTTTATTTTTTTTTTCCTTTCCTATTTCTGGACATTGATATATTTCAGAACTTTTATGTGGCTTTTCCTCCCTCCCTACATTTACTCCCCCTTCCCCCCCTCCCCCTTCCTGGAATGTAATTTTGTCCATGAAATATGACGGTAAGCTGAAATGTCCCTGATGATCTATAGCGCTTCTGGATTTTCACTCTCGTCAGTGACAGAAACTTACTAATTCTGATATAAGGGTCCCTGAATGTGTTTCCCCAGTGTGGCTTGTGCGTTCTGGCTTATTGAAAGTTTGGGCCCCTCACCCCACCTGTGTCCAAGCACAGTTTCACACCAAGAACTAACTTCAAAAGAGTGCCGGGAAGATCCCTAAAAACTCAGCTACAGATCACTTAAGAAATGAAAAGAAGCTTTGTGCGCACGTGTGTGCACATGTGTGCATCTCCACACTCACATGATAGATGAGTTTTGATAGAGAACCTAAGGAGGAGGACACAGATTAATATTAATGGGAACTGCTGGGAGAAAGGGTAGAGAAAAGATTTGGCTGTTGACCTTATGTTTAGTTTCTAACTCCCAAATTTTACTGTTAATGGATCGGGCGTATTTAGAATCTGTATTCTCACAAAGTGGAGGTTTAAATGATGGTAGGTTCTTGGCTACCTCACAAAATTCATTTCTACAAAATGAGAAGCGCTATTTTAGATAAAATGGACTTTTGTGGGCCAGCCTGAGAATGTAATCATTACAGCATAGGTTCTACTGGCAAATACTTTTAGAATCCTAACTTGAACATAGGGTGCTAGGAAGACAGGTTTTCTTGTCTTCTTCCTCACTGTCTATAACTTAGAAAGGGAGGAACTCCCTCTTGAGTGAGCCCAGCAGTAAAATGGTTGGCCCTAAACTGACCTTAGATATTGGGGCAAGAATGTAAACTTCCTACTGCCCTGCTATAGTGTTATTATTTTGTGTGTTTAAAAAGAAAACTATTATTTTTGTTTTTTTTTCTGCATTGTTTTAAATCTCTATAATAAGTAATGTTTCATTTGAATGAGAAACAATGGTGGGTTTTTTTCTTTTTTTCAGCGTTATTGAGGTATAATCGACAAAAATTGTATATATTTAAGGGATACAACTTGATGTTTTGATTGTACTAGTGTTATTCTTATGGAGGGTATGCTCATAAGTCAAATGTTTTAAAGCAAGGCTTTACTGTTAGCATCTCACGTAATTATTTGACTACATTATTGTTCTTTCTACTCATGTAGGTGTTAGTCCAAAGCTTTTATCCTTTTGTCTGTCCTGTGTTTTCAGTGTTTTTTGTTTTAGAGAAGGTGGTTGTCAGTGGGGGGAGGCAGTTCTCCCCACGCTTCAGGGACATTTGATTTGTCATAACTGGGGATGGGGTTGAGTAGGGTGATTGCTACTGGCACCTAGTGGGTGGAGGCCAGGAATGCTGCTAAACATCCTTCAATGCACAGGACAGCTCCCACAACAATTACCGGGTCCAAAGTGTCAATATTGTTTGGCATGATGACATATAGAAATAAGTTCTCAATAGAAGTCCAGGAACTGAGTTAGAACCATAATCTGTCAATCACCAAGTGTTATTGAGAGCTTGGAGCTGCTGTGGCTGGGGACGGCGGTGCATCCCAGAAATAAAAGGATTTGAGAAGTGTACACCTTCCTGGTTGTGAACACAGGCTTTCGACACACGCTTGGATTCAGATATGGTTATACTGCCTGACTTTGGGCTTCTTGCTTAACCTCTCTAAGCCTCAGTTTCCTTGTCTGCTAAATGGGACAAGTGACAGTACTGATATCATAGGACAGTATGGACATCATAGGTGTCTGGCTTACACTAGATCTTAGTTAATAAATGATAACTGTGTATAAACAGGTTGCTGTCCTAAAGGTGGTGTTGTAATGAATCTTGGAGATGATCTCACTTGAGCCTACCATTTTACAGATGGGAAAACTGAGACCCAGAGAGGGGAGATGATTTATCCAAAATGATGACAGCTAGTAAGAGACAAAGTTGGGACTAGAACCCAGGTCTCCTGACCCCAGGGTCTGTAGTCTTTACAGTATTAAGCTTCCTTTCATGGTCTAGAACTTAAGTCTGGTTGAGAAGGAAAGACCAGCATATCTGAAATAATTAGAGAAATATTCGGTGACAAAAATTCCAGTCTGAGAGCTCTGGATTCTGAAAGGTCATAGGAAAAGGTAAGTAGGATTATAGTTTATAACTACTGTGAAACTCATGGGAATTCTGTTATGATGGTTATCCAAAATCTTGTGCTGGGGACTAAAGGGAGCGAGTAGAGTCCTTGTAGGGAAGGTCTGGGGCTTCAGTTCTTTAAGTATTAAGAAGCCTTATTTCATGGTGGAAGTGGGATCTTTCATGAAGTTCCTTTAAAGACATTAGACAAATAGGAAAAACGAGGGGATATTTATTGAGTGTTGACCAGTGTTGGGCATGGCCCCAGGTGATTGCACACATGTTTTCTGGTTTCAGTGATCTAACTGAGCACTAGTACGACTGGCATTCTCCATTTACAAGGTGGTGGATGAGAACAGTGGGGGATATAACCATAGAATGTCATACCTTGCTGCCTGAAAAGATCATGTTTTTGAAGAATATTTAATGTCAGGGGAAAATGTCCATGAACTATTCATAAGTTAAAAAGTGTACTTTTGAAACAGTATACACTATTGATCCCAATTGTGCTTTGAAATGAACATGTGTATGCATAGAAAAAGAAACAGAAGACTTTGCATCAGAATGTTAACTGATTATTTCTAGTGTTGGGATCAAGGATGATTTTAGTTTTCCTATTTATGTATATTTTTACTAGTTTATCTTTTATACATAATTATAATAAAAGTTTTTAAATCAATGATAGAATTGATAGGATCAACAAGTATTTGTTAATAAGTTGCTTGTGCCTTGGAGCTATAGACAAGGCAAAAGGAGTGTAATGATGGAGGTTCTGTCCTCAAGGAAATTTTATTGTAGTTCTGGAGAGAAGACCTACACAGATGGAAAGTTTATTAATAGCAATGATCATTACTGATAACTATTAATTATTATACCATTATGAGGCTGGATTAGATTATGATAGAGAATCTCTAAATTTTTAATAAAGTTTATGACCATCTATGTGATTTATATGTATTATTTCACTGAATTCTTCCAGCAGACACATGGGGTACTTCAATAAGTATTCCCATTTTATAGATGGAGAAACTTAGGTTTAGAGAATTTGGGAAGTGATGGAGTTAAGATTGACTCCAGATTTCATGTCTTTAACCACCAGTTAATGTGACCTCCCAGAGAACCCTGCTTAGCTGGTAAATTACCTAGTGCTTGTTGCCAGTGAGGACTATAAGAACTATCAGTTGAAGGGGAATAGATCATGTCAGCCTGGACGAGAGAAGAGAGACAAAGAATCAGGAGTCTCATTCCAGCTTTGCCATGGTGGGAAATAAGGTCTGCAACACACCTTCAGCCAGGATTCCACTTACTTATCAGTGAACGCAGCCTGATGTTTCAGGATGATTCCGTGCAGCATTGCTGAGTATCTCTGGACCAAAACACATGGACCACTTTTCGGGATATGTCAGGTGCAGACAGAAAGGAAGAGATCCTGGAGAAATGTCTTGGAAAGTTGGTTTTCTTTGCTTATCTCTAACTAAATGCTCTGGTTGCCGTTGTGAAGACTTTTAGCACTGACTTGGGTGAATGCGGCTCTGATAGACAGCACCTCTCCCTGGCCCGCTGAATCATCTTTCAGTTCACAGCCTGCACTTGGGCCTGTGGTGCCCACACAATGGCTAAAACCACAGTGGCCACAGTGAGTGCTGTGGAATGTGTGTGTGTTTCGTCTTTATCAGGAATGTCACATGGCATTTCCTGATTGCACCAGCAGCTGACTGCCCCCTCTGAGTTTCCAGACTAAATACCAGTGCTTAAGCCACATGTGTTTATAGTATATAATAAATCTCCATTTGTTATAATGGTTTAAATTTAAAAGAAAAAGAAAAGTGAGCTGTTATGTAAAAAAAGAATTATTTTTTTGGCTGTTATAAATTAACTTTCTTGGAGTTTCAAGTCAAGCTCAATTTATTTAAGGGGGATAAAAAAGATAGAAACCTGGTCTGTGATCCCAATTGTGATTTATCCCCACCTTGAGTGGGTCCTCACTTAGACCTTTTCTTGAACCGCAGCTGGCTTGGTTTATGTGGGACCTGCTGGGAGCTGAGGTTGTAATGAAAAAGTTACTCTTTCAAATTACTTACAAGAAGTGGGCTTATTTTATCAAGTGCTCTCCTAATTTGATTGTAAGTCTTTTCATATTTTTTTCCTGCATTAATCATGCTGTATCTTCGTGGAAAGTATAAACACAGTGGTGAAAGACAGCATTTAAAAGAAAAAAAAACCAACAACAGTCCGAGGACAAATGTTTCTCTAGAGGTGGCCTGTTGGGAGCCCTTAACAGGCAATTAAGAAAGTTATTTTGGATTTGGTGGCAGGGTTGTGAACTTTTCCAAAGATTCCTCTTTAGAGCAGGATGGCATTTAATATTTTTTGCAGATTAACCTTTAGCAATGAAAAGAGTATTCAGAGTTGATTTCCCTTGGCAGGAACCAGCAAGGCAAGGTGCTGGCAACACTAGTTAGCTGGCATCTTCCTTCCATGCAGGAAGGCCTGCTCTGTGCCCTGGATTTGCCCAAGGAAGAGTTCTGGGAGCTCCTTCTCCATTCAGCAGTGAGGAACTCTTGGTGGACTTAGGAGTCTAGGACCCAGCCTCGGCCTTCTTCCCTGCTAATTAGATTCCTTCTGACCTACACAGCCTGCAGTATCTTAAACAGTGAGGGGCAGTTCCTAGTCTCAGCAAAGGCTCTCAGGTGGCCTTCTGCTTCCCAGAACTGCCTTTTGAATTCTCTGTATTCTTAAGGAGGAGAACTCAGAACCAGATGCTGGGTAGTCCATTACAAAAATGAAAATGAATTTTCATGTACCTTCTTGTAACTGAAATCTGTAATATCTCTTATCTTTTTGATCTCTGCCCCATGAAAGAGAGCTAAGTATGCATAGGAAATATGTATACTGGGCTGTGCGGGCCTATCTGTAATGAAGTCAGAAGCTCAGTGAAGTTCCATTTGGGGCCACAGGATGAGGTAGCTCCTCAAAAACTTTCTTGCAGGAAGGTAAGTCAAGGCCTGTACTGATCTGACCAGATTAAGTGTTATTTATTGTTATTATAAGTTTATTTTATTACTACTATTTCCTGTCTTGGATAACAGTACAGTTGGCCTTTGGTATCCGTGGATTCCACATCCATCAATTCAACTGCAGGTCAAATATTCAATCTGGAATGTTGGAATATTCGAATATTCATTCCTGGATGTGGAACCTGCAGATATGGGGGCCCAGCTGTAAGGGACTTGAGCATTCTTGGATTTTGGTATCTTGGGTCCTGGAACCAACTCCCCGTGGATACTGAGGGATGACTGTATGTAAATTTAGGCCGCACCCGGCCTAAACTGGGAGCCACCGCACCCAGTTTAGGCCGGGTGCGGTGGCTCACGCCTGTAATCCTAGCACTCTGGGAGGCCGAGGCGGGCGGATCGTTTGAACTCAGGAGTTCGAGACCAGCCTGAGCAAGAGCGAGACCCCGTCTCTACTAAAAAATAGAAAGAAATTATATGGACAGCTAAAAAAAAATATATAGAAAAAATTAGCTGGGCATGGTGGCGCATGCCTGTAGTTCCACCTACTTGGGAGGCTGAGGCAGGAGGATCGCTTAAGCCCAGGAGTTTGAGGTTGCTGTGAGCTAGGCTGATGCCACGGCACTCACTCTAGCCGGGGTAACAGAGTGAGACTCTGTCTCAAAAAAAAAAAAAGTCAGTTCAGTGAGATATAATTTACACACAATTCCCTTTCTAAGTGAGTAGTTAGATGATTTTTGACAAATGCATGCAATCATGTAACCATCACCACCACAATTAGAACATTTCTATCACCCTAAAAACTTCCCTTGTGCCCCTTTTCAGTCAGTCTCCCCCCCCTATCCGCAGCCCATGGCATGCGCTGATCTAATTTTTGTCTCTATGGCTTTGCCTTTCTGCACAATGTCATAAAAATGGAATCATATGGTATGTAGCCTTTTGTGTACCTGGTTTCTTTCACTTAGCATAATGCTGTTGAGATTCATCCATATTGTTCCATGTATCACTAGTTCATTCCTTTTCATCGCTGAATAGTATTTTATTGTGTGAATGTACAGTGGTTGACACATTCACCATTTGATGGATGTTTGGATTGTTTAAACGTTTTACTATTATGAATAAAGTAGCTATAAAAATTTGCTCAGGAAATAGTTTATCTTAGTGAATGCTCCATGGGCCCTTGAAAAGAGTGTGGATTCTGCTATTGTTGGTTGGAATTGTCTATAAATGTCAATTAAGTCAAGTTGGTTGATAGTGTTAAGTCTTCTGTATCCTTACTGCTATTTTTGGCCTATTTTTATATAAATTACTGAGAGAGGATTATTGAGGTCTCCTGGTCTTCCTGGTTTTTGTCTATTTCTTTTTTCAGTTGATCAGATTTTTCTTTCTTTTTTTTTAACTTTTTAAAATTTTTTTTTTTTAGGGATGGAGTCTCACTGTGTTACACAGGCTGTACTTGAACTCCTGGGTTCAAGCAGTCCTCTCACCTCAGCCTCCTGAGTAGCTTGTATTGCAGGCACATGCCACTGCACCCAACTGGACTTTTCTTTATGTATTTTAGAGCCCTGTTGTTAGATCCACACACATTTATTATATCTTGTTGATGAATTGATTCTTTGTTCCTGAGCATATTTCTTGTTCTGAAGCCTACTTTGTGTTATTTTATTTTAGAACTCCAGATTTTTTTGTTTGTGTGGTATATGCTTCTATCTTTTCACTTTTAGCATATCCCTGTGTTTATATTTGTAACAAATTTCTTTTAGAGAGTATATAGTTGGGTCTCTGCCTTCATATCTAGTCTGCTTTTAATTGGATTTCTGCTTTTTAATTGGAATGCTTTGGCCATTTACATTTAATATAATTGTTGACATAGTTGGTTTTGAATCTGCTATTTTGCAAGTTGTTTTCTACTTGTCCTATCCTCTGTTCCTGTTTCTTTCCTTTCCTGCTGCCCTTTGAATTATTATATTTATGATTCCATTTTATCTCCACCATCAGCTTATAAGTTTACTCCTTTTAAAAATGTTCTAGTGATTGCTTTGGGGTTCACAGTATGTATCTTTAACACAGTTTACCTTCAAATAATATATCACTTTATGGATACATTCGAGAGTCCTACCATAGTATGCTTCTATTTCCTCCCTCCCATCCTTTGTTTTATTGTCTTACATTTTACTTCCACATATTATAAATCCCAATGATTGTTGTTACTCTTTTTTCTTTAAAGAGCAGTTACCTTTTTTTGGGAACCAGAGAAAATGTTTTTCTAATTGTTTTTTTTAATAGGAAAATTAAAATTATTGTGTTTAAATTTGTTCTCATTTAATCTATTTTAAAAGTAAATATACTTGGCAGAGCCAGTTTTCTTTAAAGGAGATTAAAATTAAGAAAACAAAGACTGTCATATTACTCCATATTTTTAGCATTCTAGAGCTTTTTATGTCTTTGTGTAGATACGAATTTCCTTCTGGCACCAGATTCCTGCCTGAGGGATTTCTTTAACATCTTTATAGTACAGATGTGCTGGAAAAGAATTGTTTCAGTTTTTGTGTGTCTGGAAAATTTTTCCTCTTACCTTCATTTTTAGAAGATATTTTCACTATATAAAATTTCATGTAGGAAGTTTTTTCTTTCAATATTTTAATGATGTTATTCTATTTTCTTCTGCCTTAAATTCTTTCTGTTGAGAAGTCTGCTGTCATTCTTAGCTTTGTTCTTTTGTGTATGTTTTTTTTTCCTCTGGCTGCCTTCAAAATTTTCACTTTATCTTTGGTTTTTAGTAGTTTTACAATGATGTGCCTAACTACCGCCCTTGCCTTCCCCCATGTTCCACTTGGGATTTTCTGAGGTTCTTTGACCTGTGATTTGATTTTTCAAAGAATTAATTTTGGAGAATTCTTGGCTATTTTCTCTTCAAATATTTTTTTTCTGTTCCCTTTCTCTCTTTTCTATTTCTGAGATTCCAAATATATGTTATACTGTTTGATATCATCCCATAGCTCTTATATGTTCTGTTTTGTTTTTTCACTTTTTTCCTTATTTGTTTGGATCATTTCTAGTCATCTATCTTCCATTTCATAAATCCTCTTCTCTGCTGTGTCCAGTTTGCTGATAAGCTTAAAGAAGGAATTCTATCTTTTTGTTAACATCTTTTTATTTCTAGCTTTTCCATTTGACTCTTTTTTAAAAAAAACAATAGTCTCCATTTCTGTTCTGAAATTATCCATTCATTCATGTTGTCCACCTCTTTTTCTCTAGATTAAAAATCATATTAGTAATAGTTATTTAAGTCCCTATCTGATAATTCTAACATCTGCATCACTTTGGTTCTGGTAATGTTGCCTACTTTATCTTTTGACCAAGAGTCTTTTTTTTGTTTTCCTTTTTTTTCTGCCTTATAATTTTTTTTTTTTGACAGCTTGCTGTACTTTAATGTGTAATACTCAAGGTACAAGACAATTGCATCTAACATTGTTATAAATAAAAGAAATCAGATTAGTCATCGAGGGCTCCAGAGTGAACAGCATCTTCATAACCTCCATGTTTATCATCTTTGCTTTCTGGATGTAACTTAATAAGATCATCAATTCGCAGAATGGTAATTGCAGCTTCTGTAGCAAATTTCAAACTCTTAACTTTGACTATGGTTGGTTCAAACACACCAGCTTGTTTGAAGAGAGTTTTGGAGTCAAAATCCGTGGTTCCAGGCGGGGGTGCTGTGGAAGCCGCCCTTTCCATATACCTTGAAAACTATGCGACCAGCATGGGGTCTCGGGAACAGCTTGCTATTGCTGAGTTTGCAAGATCTCTTCTTGTTATTCCTAATACACTGGCAGTTAATGCTGCCCAGGACTCCACAGATCTGGTTGCAAAACTAAGAGCTTTTCATAATGAGGCTCAAGTTAATCCAGAACGTAAAAATCTAAAATGGATTGGTCTCGATTTGATCAATGGTAAACCTCGAGACAACAAACATGCCTTATAATTTTTGATTCAATGTCAGACAACGTGTGTAAAAGAACAGTAGAGACTGAGTTAAATAGTATTTATACCTGGAAACGGAGACATTCCGGTTGTGATGTTAATGTGTGGGTAGTTGAGTTGTTATAGTCAGTAATTGAGCTGCATCTCAGTTTCCTTGTGTAATAGACTTCAGATTCCTCCACTGGTGGCCTGCTGCTACCTGTGCTTAGTGTTGAGCCTGGAGATACAGAGGATTTTCCTCCTGTTTCCACTTCATCCTCAGCTTTCAGTAGGTCCCACATGTTTACTCCAAAGAAGGGGTCTGGGGGATAATACCTCTTATCCCCCCTTGAGGAGCTAGACTGCTGTTAGTTATTACTCAGTGTGAAGCTTGTGGTGGGGTCGGTGGTAGTGGTTTCTCTCTTCTGCTCTGGTCTCAAGCTTAGGCAGGTCCCATGTATCTGGTATGAGACTTTTTCTATCATATTACTTGGGGTTCCTGGGTGGGGGAGCATTTCCTGTCCCTCTTCCAGTGGTGGTAGGCCTCTATTTGTATACAAGATTCTGTGCCTGAAAAGGTTTTCTACCTCTTTGCCCAGAGGCAGACACATTTTGCTTCTATTTCCCCTTTGGTGAAAGTGCAGCTTTTTTTTTTTTGGGTACTGTTCTTCCTCAGTGACTTATCACTTCTTTTTTTTATGACGGAAGAGTCTGGGATGTAGGCAAGATTTTGTGCCTGCACAGTATAGGGGGCTCTCTCTTGTCTCTTGCTTGGTCTTGGTCTCTCTTGTGAGCACCATGGAAAAAAGATGATGGGTGAGTGCAGACTCTTCTTGTGTCTGGGACTCTCAGGAACTGTAAACTTTCTTTCTGGCCCATATCCAACATTAGAAATTTGTTAAAATTTCAGCTTTCTTCTTACTCACTTTTTTGGTGGCTGCTTCTTTAACCTGCCCTCTGCCAAAAGTGAAACAATTTCTGTGTTCTGTCTCTCCTTAGAAGGACTAGTCATACTTTGGAATTCAGTTCACTGTTTGCCTTGCAACCTCAGCTCTCCGGGTGGGAGAAAACCTATGATTTTGTAGATTATTTGGCTTTTTATTTTTGGTGTGGGAGTGATACTCTCTCGTGGTTTTCTACATCCTGAGAAGTAATGGAATTCCTGCGTGACATTTTAAGTGACATCGGTCAGTTGTAAAATATCCAGGAGGACCAGGCGGATTCCAGAAATCCCACCATATGGGAAGCAATTAAAAGAACAAGGGACATTCAGACTGGAGAAGAAAAGCTTTGTTGGAGGGAGAAAGGTGGTATGTGATAGCCATTGCAGTAGCTGTGAGATACCATGGTGAAGCAGATACAGGCTTTTCGCTGATGTTTCCAATGGCATTAATGAATTAACTGATCAGTTATTTAGCCCCTCCTCTGTGCTAGGCACTGAGGATGCAAAGACAAATGAGATGCTATCACTACTCTTAGGGGCTCACAATCTAGAATCATGAATTACGGCCAATGATCATACTTGTAAGGTGGCAGACTTCAGTTCAATATAAGGAAGAATTTGCTAATGATTAAAGCCATTGAGGATGAAATGGACAATGTGGGGAGAACGTGAGCTTTTCGAGTTGTGGAGACCAAAGTTCAAAACCTGACTCCACTCTTTCCTAGCAAAGATATTTCCCCAAGGCCCAGTTTCCTCATCTGTAAAATGGGGATAATAATATCTTCCTTAATGGATTGTTGAGCTGATGAAAAGAGCTGAAGTATGTAATGTGTCTGGGTCATTTACTTTTCTTTTTATATTTTCTCAAAAGTTATACGCTCTTGTCAATGGAGATGTTGAAGCAGAATCTCCCCAACCAGCCAGGATGGAGAGGATTCTTTCTCTAGTAAGAGATGAGATGGGAAGATCTGTTGGTTTCCTTCAGTCCGTCCTGAGGGGCTAGGATTTCAGAATCTGTGGATATTTGATGAGGAAGGACAATCTTTGATCCTGATGAGAGGAGTTTGGTGAGTCCTGGGTTATCTGCTATCTCTTGCCCTATGAGAAAGTTCCAAAGAAAACCAGGCAGCAGCTACACTATCCTCATGTTATTACTAAGGGAGGGAGAACAGGCAGGTCCTGGAGGGGAAGTTGACACTTGGAAGGAGGGAAAAGCTTAGGGTGAATTTCTCATTTTCCCCAGGTTTTATCTTGAGTGCAATCTTCAGTCTATGCCGTGTGGGAAGGATAGAACTTGATAGAAAGCAGCATGCGTTTTTATTGGCTTGGATAACCAGAGACCAGAGTTTAGGACAACCTTAACTGCTGGAAGGAGGGGGATCCCTGAAAAGAGTGGGCCACAGAGTAGAGCCCCAAATTTCATGTATAAAATCTGCCCAAATCCACAGCTGCACTCTGCACCACATGTGTGGGACAGATTCCACACTAGCGAGGTAGGCGAAAACAATTGAACTGAAATTTGAACTGCTGCCTACCTCAGGAGAGACAGTGTTTTGCAGTGTGATTTCAGTCAAGTTAACTGCTTGCTTTAAAAGAAATGATTTCGAAGAAACTTAGCGAAGTCTGTAGTTTCTACAACATATCATTCAAGACATCCAGGATGCAATCTAAAAATTACTCATTGCATGATGAAAAGCAGTCAACAGAGACCAACTCCAAGAAACCCAGACAATGGAATAGCAAGCAAAGATTTGAAAGTAGCTATTACAATCGTGCTCAAGGACATAAAGGGAAATATGCTCACAGTCTCAGAAAAGATAGGAAATCTCAGCAGAGAAATAATGAACATCCTCGGACTGAAAAATATAATATCAAACAGAAAATTCACTGGATAAGCTTAATGGTAGAATGGAGATAACAGAGGAAGAGTCAGAGAAATTAAAGATCAATAGAAATTATTCAGTCTTAAAGACAGAAAAAAGAAAACAATGTAAACAGAGATACAAGGACCAGTGTGATTATATCAAAAGCTCTAATACATGTTCTCATATAAATTCAAACATATTAGAGTCCTGGAGAGAGAAGCCAGAGAATAGGGGGAAAAAACAAAAAAATAATGGCTGAAAATATCTCAAATTTGATGAATGACATAAATTCATAAAGTCAAGAAGCTCAGGCCGGGCGCGGTGGCTCACGCCTGTAATCCTAGCACTCTGGGAGGCCGAGGCGGGCGGATTGTTTGAGCTCAGGAGTTCGAGACCAGCCTGAGCAAGAGCGAGACCCCGTCTCTACTAAAAATAGAAAGAAATTATCTGGCCAACTAAAAATATATATAGAAAAAATTAGCC
>CM052446.1:12721926-12737767 GCA_028533085.1 Varecia variegata | reverse complement strand
TTACTTTTGGGGGTTTCCATGGGAACTAGGGAAGACAAGGAACAGAAAATGGGAGGAAAAGTTTTCATAATTTTTCATCTCTCTTAATTTTCAACATATATGGGGGATATTATTCAAAAACTGAAGTTGATAAAATAAATATATGAACCTCCACTCACAGAGCGATAGAATATTTTAAAAGTCAAAAAAATACAGTTGGGTTAGACCTGTGTACCCTAAACAGGGAAAAGGCAGCCCTGGGTGAGAAGGAACTCACATGGACCAGGCAGGAATACAGCAGAGGAGGAGAAGTTTCTGTGCATTTTGGTCTTAGTTTGACCAACAAATTACTCAACACACACAACTCAGCCCACTTCTGGCAAAAGTACCACAGCCCCCACTGGTCCACTGTCTTTCTTTGGCCATCCCTTCCCTCTCTAGATGTCATGGTAGCACCCTTCCCAGGCCCTCTTTTTCTGCCTTTTCTCCAGTCCTCCCTGTGATGTCTTGCTCACCTCCTGCCTCCCAGCCCCAGCACTCTGCTCTATCTTGAAACAAACCCTCTCTCACTTCACACATCCGATATCCCACAATCTGACTCTTAACCTCATTCAATCTTTCTTCTTCCAGAACTTGCTGGGTTCATAGCAGGTGGCCAGACCAGTTACATGGTGCTACCTTCAGATTATCAGTGAACAAAAGAAAATGATCAAAGGGAAACAGTGTCCAGTTTCACTAAGAAAATGTAAGAGTCCTTTATCATTTCTCTTTATCATTCATTTGTGCAAAAAGAGACCTTAGAAACAAGATTTTAGAGTTCTATGAGAGAAAGCCATCACACACCACCTCTTCTAAGATTTCTGGCCCTGCCCACTGCCCCAGTGAAGGAGTGAGCCTGAAGGGACACACCAGAACCAGTTGACCATGCTCCCCACCTTGGCTGACTGGACCAGGGCCCTCAGCTGAAGGGTGACCATCCATAGGGGCCAGTAACTGATCATGTTAGATTGGGGCCACCCACCTTTCCAGCCTGCCACAACATCCTATGGATCCTATCCTTTGGTTCCCAATTGTGTCACTCAAAGTTACTGATTCTAGACTTCACTCTCATTCAAGTTACCTGAAGATTTCACCAGTACTTCATGACCTTTCTTAGTCATGACAATCTTTACAGAACCATGGACAGAGGGCCATGGCATGCCATTAGAGACAAAAGAAATGTCACTTCATCTATTCATTTTATAACATACACCTTTTTAAATACTTTTGTTAATTAGAGGTATGTAAAAGATGGGCTAGCAAAGGGTTGCTAAATATACACATTCAAAGACTTCAATTAAAAGATAATGCATTTTTCTCAGCATATTATTTGTCTTAACGGGTCTCTAAAATACTCAATGGGTTCCCTTAAACAGAAAATAACACAAGCCTGGATACATTGTTAATAATCTTTTCAAACCACTATGGAAAGCTGCTAGGAATGTAAATTTCTGTTGCCTATATGCATAACACCCCAAGTCAAGTTCTATATTGATAGAATCCAAATGAATGTGATTATAGGTGAAAAATAAATATTGGATTATCTCATACCATACACAAAACTCAAAAAGACATAAATGTAAGACCTAAGACTGTAAAACTCCTAGAAAAAAACATAGAGAAAAAACTTCTTGACACTGGTCTTGGCAATGATTTCATGGACATGATATCAGAAGCACAAGCAACAAAAACAAATATAAACAAGTGAGACTACATCACACTAGAAAGCTTCTATATAAGACAGACAACCATCAATAGAGTGAAAAGGCAACCTATAGAAGAAAATATTTGCAAACCATACCTTTGACAGGAGGTTAATCTCCAAAATATATTAGGAACTCCTGTAAGTCAACAGTTAAAAAAAACTAATAACCCAGTTAAAATAGGCTAAGGACTTGCGTAAGTATTTCTTCAAAGAAGAAATCCTCAAAGAGCTACAAGTAGAACTATCATTTGATCCAGCAATACCATTACTGGGCATCTACCCAAAGGAACAAAAGACATTCTATAAAAAAGACATCTGCACTCGAATGTTTATAGCAGCACAATTCACAATTGGAAAGATGTGGAAACAACCCAAGTGCCCATCAATACATGAGTGGATTAATAAAATGTGCTATATGTATACCATGGAGTTCCACTCAGCCACAAAAAACAATGGTGATCTAGCACCTCTTGTATTATCCTGGGTAGAGCTGGAACCATTCTACTAAGTGAAGTATCACAAGAATGAAAAAACAAGGACCACACATACTCATCATCAAGTTGGTATTAACTGATCAACACTTAAGTGCACATAAGGTAGTAACATTCATCGGGTGTCGGGCAGATGGGAGGGGGGCGGTGCGGATGGGTATATACACACCAAATGGGTGCAGTGCACACTGTCTGGGGAATGGACATGCTTGAAGCTCTGACTCAGGTGGGGCAAGGGCAATATATGTAACCTAAAAGTTTGTACCCCCGGAATACGCTGATATTTTTAAAAAATTTTTAAAAAGAAGATATGCAAATGACCAATGGAAAAAAAATGTTCAATGTCACTAACCATCAAGGAAACGCAAACGAAAACCATGAGCTATAATCTCACACCTGTCAGAATGGCTATTATTAAAAAAAAAAAAAAAAGGCAAGCGTTGGTGAGAATGTAAAGAAATGGAACCCTTGCACATTGTTAGTGGGAATGCAAAATTGTACAGCTGCTATGGAAAACAGTACTGAGGTTGCTCAAAAAATTAAAAATAGAACTACCATATGAGCTAGCAATCCAACTTCTGGGTATTTATCCAAAAGAACTAAAATCAGAATCTTGAAGAGATAATATTAGCCCTCTTCTGTTCACTGCAGCACTATTCACAATAGCCAAGACATGGAAACAACGTAAACATCCATCAGCAGATGAACATTTTAAAAATGTGGTATATACATACACTAGAATACTATTCAGCCTTTTAAAAAAATGGAGAAAATTCTGCAATACGCAACAACATGGATGAACCTTGAGGGCATTGTGCTAGGTAAAATAAGCCAATCACAGAAAGAAAAAGACTACCTAATTACACTTACATGAGCTGTCTAACGCAGTGAAGTTCATAGAACCAAAGAGTAGAATGGTTGTCAGGGGATGGGGGAGGGAGATATAGGGAGTTGCTAAGCAGATCTCTAGAGATTAGATCTGCTGTACAACACTGTACCTATGGCCAACAATAACGTGTTGTAACCCCTAAAATTTTGTTAAATGTTCTTACCACAAAATAAAACTTTAAAATAAATATTGGCAAGTATGTGACACAACTGGAACTTTCATACCTATTGGTAGAAATGTAAATTGACACAACCACCTGGGAAAACTGTTGGGCAGTATCTACTAACCTTGAACACACACATCCTCTATGACCCAGGAATTCCATTCCTACGTATATACCCAACAGAAATGGGTATGTTCAGCAAAAGACAGACAAGAATGTTCATAGCAGCACTATTCACAATAGCCAAAAACTGGAAACAACCCAAATGTCCATTAATGAAAGAGCTTTTTAAAATCTGGCATATCCAAACAATGGAATACTATATAGCAATGAGAATACCTGGGCCATTGCTGTATCGGCGTGGATAAATCTTACAGACACAGTGTCACACAAATGAAGCAGGTATGTTTTGAGCAATATACTTTATGATTCCACTTCCATAAAGTTTTAAAAGAGGCAAAACTAATCTCTGCTTCTGGGGACAGGACGGTGGTCAGTTACCCTTGGTAGAGGAAGGGGTACAAGTGGTGACTGGGACGAGCACGGGGACGGGGAGTGGGGAGCTTTCAGTTCTGGGTGCCAGCGATATTCTATGTGCTAATCTGATACTGATTACACTGGTATGTTCACTTTGTGATAATTAATCCAGCTGTACACTTTGGATTTGCACACTCTTTTGTATGTGTATGTTAACAAAAACATTTACTTTAAAATATTTAGGAAAACAAATGCCTGCAATTAGTCTTCAGAGCATTCAGGTACCTAAACTGCTACCCCAAAGTTAGAGAGACCCTTAATTCCTATCATTAGCTCCTGACATGTCCAAATGATTCTTTGGCTACTTGTTAATAATGGAATCAAAAGGCACTAATCTCATTATCGCCTGTCAGCAGGCACTGTCAGAATGCTGTTGGCCATAAGTTGCCTGCTGCTATAGTCAGTGAGCGACTTGTAAAGCACCCAAAAAGAGACCAAAAAATAACAGCAGATTAATTTTTCTCTTATCCCACTCACCTTTCACCAACCCATGCCAAAATCCTTCACAGCCCAGACCACATGCTGCCTTCTCCAACAGGCCGTCCCCAACCTTGCTAGCCCCATAGAACTCCTATTCTCTGAACAATTCCTGTATTTATTGAGAGAGAGAGAGAGAGAGAGAGAGAGAAAATTATCAAAGCCTACACCACAGGAGCCCATGGCAACATCAGACCTGGATGTAAACCCTAGGATGTGGGTGTTTAATACCCTCAGAGGGATGGGACATGTTGCTTTGGGTCCATACAGGATGGGCAACTGGAACTAAGAGTTCTACACAAAGCTGGACATCTAAGGGCTGCCCAATACACCAAAAGGTGACAAGACAAATACCATCTACCAGCCCAGAAGAGCAATAAGGAGGCATTGTGTTTCCCAGGGCTGTGGGCAGAAAAAAGGTCTCCTGCAAGAAACAAAAACTCCAAGCCTGTTCTACTCATGGGTGTAGAGTCATGGTATTTGAAACCCAAGCTGAAAAAAAAAAACATAAAACTGGTATTAGATCTATGAAATCCATTTTTCAAAAATAGTGTTCCTTCCACAACTCAAGACCCATGAGACAACTTTTGACAAACATAAACTCACAGTTTAAAAAATACAATAAAAAAATCATAAACCACACAAGGAAACAAATCACTATGAATGAGGGTCAGCTATTCACAAACAGAAGAACTAGACATTATATAATTTAAAGAATCTGAAATGAGTTTACAATGTATAGGAACTATTATGAAATAAGACACAATGGGGGGAAATATATTTTAAAAACGAATAGAACATCTAGAAAAAAACAGTCCTCAGAATTAAAATGTGATAGACAGGCTCGACAGAATATTAGATATAGCTGAAAAGAGAAGTTGTGAACTGAAAGAATTACCCAGAACTCAGCCCGAGGAAATAAAGAGATGGAACATATAAAAGACACATGGCCAAAAGGACAGAATAAGACCCGTGATATAATCTAATAGGAATCCCAGAAGAAAAGAAAGAGAATGGGAAAAAGGCAATAATCAAAAAGAGAACAATGGAGAATTTTCCAGAACTAGGAGAAAAAAACAAATACATGAATTCTTAGAGTAAATAAGTTCACTTAGTCCTAAGAATTTTAAATAAAACAAATCCACACATGCATATATAATATTATAATGAAAAACCTGAAAACAAGGAGAAAAAAATCTTTAAAGGAAGTAGAGAAAAAAGATTATCCTCCAAGGAATGAAAGACATAGAGCAGACTTCTCACCAATAACAGCAAATTCCAGAAGACTGGAATCTGTATTAGTCTGCTTGGGCTGCCATAACAAAATACCATGGACTGAGTGGCTTAAACCTGCAATCCCCAAACCCTGGGGCCTCAGCCCAGTACCAGTCCATGGCCTATTAGGAACCTGGCCATGCATCACTGCCTAAGCTCTGCCTCCCCACTGCCTACCCCCTACCTTCCCTTCCCCAGTCCATGGAAAAACTGTCTCTGTGAAACTCAGGAACTGGCTGCACAGCAAGAGGTGAGGGGGCGAGAAAGTGAGAGAGCAAAGCTTCATCTGTATTTACAGCTGCTCCCCGTCACTCACATCACCACCTGAGCTCTGCCTCCCCTTTCCACCCCAACCCCACTGATGGAAAAATTGTATTCCATGAAACTGGTCCCTGGTGCCAAAAAGGCTGGAGACCACTGGCTTAAACAACAAACAGTTATGGAAGCCAGAAGTCTATTTTCTCACAGTTCTGGAGACTAGATGTCCATGATCAAGGTTCCAGTAAATTCAGTTTCTGGTGAGGGCTCTCTTCCTCATTTATAGGTGGCTGCTTTCTCATATGGCCTTTCTTTCTTCTATTCTTGAATAGAAAGAGATCTTCGGTGTCTCATTCTCTTATTATAAAAATACCTGTATTATTAGATTAGGCCCCACCCTTATGACATCATTTAATCTTAATTATCTCCCTAAAGGTTCTATCTCCGAAAACAGTCACACTGGGAGTTAGGGCTTCAACATATGAATTTGGGGGGGACACAATCCAATTCATAACAGAAGAGTACCTTCAAAGTGTTCAGAGAAAAACAGCTATCAGCTAGAATTCTATACCCAGCTAAACTATACTTATCCTTCATCAAGAAATCCAAAGACATTTTTCAGGTAAAATGATAAAACTCCTACATCTAAACCATCACTGAAAGACTATAAAATTAACAGTGTACTTAGCAGAAATTGCAACTAGAAGGAAAGAGTGAACAGAAGCAATAAATCAACTAAATTTGTAAAATAATCACTCAACAAATATGTATTGAGCACTCTCTCATATGTGCTATGTTCTATTTGCCGGGAATGCCAAAATGAATAAAACAAAGCCTGTGTTTTGTTACAAACAATCTGGTAAATGGCGATAAGTGTGCTGAAGAAAAATAAAACAGAAAAAGAGGATAGGGAGTGAAGACAGAGGTTGCTGTTAAATCTACAAAAGCACTGGGTATTAAAAAATAATAATAGTGGTGAAATCTGAGAGTTTAAAAGTGAGGCATTCTAGATCTGAAGACTAAGACAACAAGGATCATTTGGATCAGACAGGATTAACAGGCTCAGAAATCAGTGCTGGGGAACCAGAGTCAGGTTTCCAGGATCTTTCTGCCATTCTCAACAGGCCAGCTACCAGACTTCACAGTGGTAAGATGACTAGAGTCCCTAACGTCTCTTGTAGACTCAACAGAATCCAGTGGAAAAACTGGAACCATCTCTTACTTGTATCTCTTCTTAAGAGCAAAGGTATCTTTCCCTGAAACCTCTTAGCAGATTCTCCCTTGTGCTCATTGGCCCAGTGCCACCTGCCCATGTCTAAACCAGTCACTGGAAAGGGGAATGGGAGAACCCCAGAGTCCATCTTAAAACAGTCCAGATTTAATTCCTGGAGCCGGGTAGAGGTAAAGTGGAGAAGGGGAAATACTCCCACAAAAAATCATAGCTTTTCTGGCAAAAAAGAAAGAAATGCCTCCTGAGAAAACCACAAACAGTACTTGCCTCACTTGTCATTTGCTTTAAAATTCATCAAGCAGTGGTGACTACATGACACTATGATCATACCTTCACACACAGGGCAGAACACTGGAAATTTTTAAAAGGAACCTTACGTTTCTAATTCTCTCTGTAAGCCCAACTGCTTTAACCAAAGCCCATAGCATGTGTTCAAGAGCCATACACATGTCAACTGATCTATGTCTCCATTCCACTAATTCAATAACCAAACTATAAGGACAACAGGACCATCCAACTACCTCCAAGTCAATCCCTGAAGATAGCAGATCTGAACACCTCCCATGCAGTAGCCCAAACCATGGGGTCAATTTAGACAGCTACTTAAAGCTTCCCAGATGCCACTATACAAACTCTCTGTTTTCAGGCTATGTACCCACTTCCAGATTAGCTGAAATGACAAAGAAATAGGCCTTTCACTAACTACCATTTCCAAATTATTTCGACATTATCACGTTAGAGGGAGGTTGTGTAAATGACTGGCTAAAGTGGATTAAATGCTTTCATTTCTACAACGAGAAATTGAAGTTATGATAATGGAATTTTAAGGCCAAAAGGGACTTCTCAGAGAGTATTTAATATGACTCCCACATTTTACAGATGAGACTTTGTGCAAGTCAGTGGCACCAGGGCTGGCAATTTGACAAAAGAAACCTTTTAAATATCTCTGTTATCAAATTGTCCTGAGAACAAGAGCACATACGTCAATTCAGCAGTTCCCAACCTGTGTGGTGAGTCACAGAGGCAAATTTCACATCTAATTTCAGGTTGTTCCTGGACCCTCCGAAGCTCATTTAATGACCCAAGGATTAAAAATCCCACTGCTAGATATACTTAACATACTCAGTTCAGATAAATACCTTGAGGTTATCATTTCCCACATCATTATTTAGATGTAGGAAATAATTTTATGCTAGTTCCCTTCTCTACTCCCTGCTCAAGCACTTACACATCTTACCCAGCTCATATAAATTCGAGTAATTCTATCCATGTTCAAAAGCATCCCAAGGAAAAAAATAGTAATCCCAAAATGTAAGGGGAATCTCTGGCTTCTCTCCTGTCCAGCACTGTAGCCCCAGGTCCAGCAGAGCTCCAAACAGGAGGGAAGCCACCAACAAAGGTATTGAACTAATAAGCAAATAGATCAGTGTAGAGCTTTTAACCTTTCAAGATACTTTCAAAACTATGATCTCAAACCCTCAATCCCTTGCCATCTAGGAGGGATCAGTTTATTATTTCCATTTTAAAGATGAAGAAACACAAAGCAACTCAGTGACTTGCCTAAGGTCATCTAATTAAGGGCAAAATTGGGACCAATACCTGGGTTTCCTCATTGATATTCCAGCTATTAGACCAAGGGTGCAAAACAGTACTTTTAAAACTGGAAATAGCCATATAAGGAAAAGCTAGTGTCCATATGTTGCGCATACTCCAAAGCAAAACAAAACTCTCTTGTGGATTATCTGCTCACTTTGAATTATCCATGCTGCTTCACTCCACTAGTCTGGAGAATAGCATTGGTCATGCCGTAAATAAAACTGCCTCCATACATATTTGCTACACAGTCAGCAAAGACATAAAAATGAGGTTTTCCACCGGCTAGCTGACCACAGCTCACCTCACCAGCCTCCAAGTAATCCCGAGTAACTTTTGCATCACCTTGATCTGTGCTAAAACTAATCCCTTCTGCTGGGCATAGTCAGAAGGAGAAAACAATTGTGTAATTTGTCTATAGGCAACCACAGTGATCTACGCCCTTGGATCACTTTCCAGCTCATTTTAGCTGGGTAAATAATAGCTTGATATGTAGCACCTGCTAAGTGAAATGAAAATGGAAAATGTTTTAAAAGATTTCTGCTTAATGTCTTTGTACTACTGTAAATGTATGAAAATTTTATTTCTGGGTTTTTATTACTGTTGATTGCTAAACTGACAGGGGAAAATAATCCAAGCTGGCACATTAATGAAACATGATTTTTTTTTTCTAGGTTCCTTTTTTTTAAAATAACAAAGCTAAACATAATTAAATGGTAAAAGCCACTCCAACTTTTAACTCTTTAAGGACTGAACAGCAGATATCAGATTTTTTTTTTTTTACATGCTTTCTTAGACACTTTACCCTTACATAGAAAACTCAATGCTTTCTTCCGGCACAGTGGCATGCCCAAGCCTGGCCTTATGTTTTCAGGTTTAACCCCTCAACACCACCACTTTGTTGCTTTTCAAATAAATATGCTTTCAGAGCCTTCAGAAACATGCCTACCCATTCCAGAGAGCTATGACAATACAGAGAAAGAGAGAACGGGAAAAGAGTACCAAGAATTGTGGGCATATGCCAGGAGAGGCCCCACGGAGAACAGACGTGCCCTTAAGAAGTAATGCCAACATTAATCTAAGTCTCTGAAGTGGGTTCAGCCCCACCAGTAACAACAAAGAGCTCAGCACCCTTCTAACAATGCTCTCTCTCACAGATTCTTATGAACGGGTTGCTTTAGAAGCCTACATTCATCCAAGAGGTGGTGTCAGTGGTGGAATTAGTCACACCTGCCAGTGAATAGCACATAACAGCTGTACAGACACAAGTGAGTTATTGGTCTTGGGCTACAATCTCCCAGGAAGCAAACTATGCAACTTCTGCTGCTTCCAGGCCAATTGAAAGGAACTTAAACTTGCAAATGATTAAGTACCTTAATTGTGTCATCTTAAAGCATTTCATTACCATAACCAATACCAAAAGGCTGGGAGAAGCCCAGCTGAGGCATTGAGATGCCTGATCCTAAATTTTAGTAGCCGTGACACTTTTCATCTATGTCTCCCTCATCTAGATCCTATACATGGGTTCTTACTTGCCCAATGCAAGCTCATTAGTGGAAGAAACGGCTCTAGAAACCAAGGTTTCTGACCCCTAATCCAGCGTTCTTTCTTCTTACCACATTGTTCCCTTGTTTTTATATCACAGGAAAGGAAAATCTGGGGGAATAAGCATGAGGTATTTAATGGATTTCTTCCAGCATTTAATTTTAGGAAATTCAACCTGTATTTACTAAGTACCTGCTGAAAATCCAACCCCATTCAAGATCCCGGGATGATGTAAAAAGATACATAACATGTGGCATGTGCCCTCAAGAAAACTGCATTCTGGACCAGGAGGGAAAGCTTGCATTACACTAACAACATTCACTCAACAATATTTATTAATGCATGCTATGAGCAAAGCATTGGGCTGAATGCCTTCAGAGAAACTACAAGACAGCAAGGAGACTAAAACTGAGTAAAGCTAGGTTTGAAAAGACCTCAAAGACCACCCACTGAGCTCTTGACACTCAGCCACATCCTGGCCTAGTGGCTCCCGGTGTGCTCCCCCTACAAAGGCTCCAATTTGTCTACTTCCAACTTAAAATGTACAGCCCCAAAACTGAACACAGTATTCTAGGTGTGGCTTTCCTCCTTTTTCAAGATAATGCACTTGTGTCATTGAACCTACAATCTCATGAGCTCCTTAAACACTCACCTACAGATACTTGAATATGCTGAATACAATTTAATTTTTTCTCACAGATCACCCCTATTCTTGTACTTTAACAGTTGATTTGGGGGCCAAAATGCAAATGTAATCTTAAATTTTCTCTCCTCTGATTTGGCCCATATATTCTAACTGGTAAAATGCTGGAGGACCATGATTCTATTATCTAATTCTACTCTACTGTCCTTCCCAGTTCCGTCTCCCACAAATACATGTATTTTCTGTAGCTTCACCTAAATCACTAGTAAATATTTTTTGTCAAAAGTCAGACACAAAACCTAGTTCTGTGGGGAACCACAAGAAACATTCCTCCAAACTAACATAGCTCCATTTAGGTGCCCTCTTTTGGTAGAGTTGTTTGGCACAAATCCAGTATCAAATGCCTTCTTGAACTTCAAATGCGTAGTGCTTAACATATTTTCCTTATCTGTTAAGTCAAAAAAAAAAAAAAAAAAAAAGAAGATCATATAGCCTCATCTACTTACAATCAACCCAAGCAAGATTGGCTCATAACAATTGCTGGTTCACCATCCATCCTTGCAATAATCTGAATTAGAATCTCATTCCAGATTCCAAAGGTCATTTTTAATTAGTAGGGGAATGCCAAAGACAGGAAATAGGACGACTTCAGTTTGGCCAAACACAGAGGGCTTGCAGAGAATAGTGGGAAAGGTAGCTGGAGGAAAGGACTGGGGCTGAACATGGAAGGCCTTGAAGTCTGCACTGAAGAGATCAGACTTACCTCCCAAAGGCAGTGGAAAAACCACGAGTGCTTTGGAGCAGAGGAGGGATATGATTAGAACACCCAGAAAAAAACAACCTAACAATGGAGGACAAGAGAGAGAGAGGAGTAGCCAGTGCCCAGAATTATAAAGATCAGGCCCTTATAATGGTTCAGGAAAGAAGTTAAAATAATCTGATTAAACATTAAATGGGAAAATCAAAACACACGACAATGAATGACAAAGGTACAATGTGGTGACTGATTACACAGGGAAGGAAACAAGGGTAGGAGAAGGCAATGAGCATGCTGAGGCCCCCCTGGGATGTCATTTCTAAAGGCAGGCAGGCCAGAGGAGTAGCGGCCTCTTGGAGCAAATTGGTTTGGACAGAGCATTCCTGAGGTTCCTGTGGGACAGCCAAGGTGGAGCTATCCAGAAGTCAAGTGGACAGTGGCTCTGGACCTCGGCAGGAAGCAAGTGGGGCTGGAGACGAACTGTGCAAACGTCTGTATTTTGGAGTTGACAGAAGGAAAAGGCGCCAGAAAACTCCCCAGGAAAGAAATGGCCAGCAGAGTGCCAAAAGGATCTGGATAGAGCTATGTTAGAGAAGTTGAAGAGACAGAAGTTTTGAAGAAGAAAATTATGTCACATGACAGAGTGGTCAAGGAGAAGGAAGAGTGGGAAACGGCCAACTGAGGCCTTCAGGAAAGTACTCTAGCTTTAGCAGGGCTTCCTTCACTTCCGTGTGCCACAAATCACTTGGGAATCGTGTTACAATGAGGATTCTGACTCAGTAGGTCCAGGGTGGGGCCGACAACTCAGCATCTCTAACAAGCTCCCAAGGGATCCCAGTGCTGCTGATCCATAGAGGACCAAGAGTGAGGGGTGAATAGGAGGTGAACGTAGGAGGCAGTGAGTTTGGTTGAGGAGAAGGAATGAGCGACGGGGGATAGATGACACAGACTGTGAGTGCCGTAGGAATTAAGAATCAGGAAGGCATCAATAGCTCTGTGTTTAAAGAAGTCCTCTGTCCCAGAAGCTCGCCCTGAGAGCTCCCATAAGTATATCAAGGGAATTCAGTATATGTTCAGTTCCTCTGTCCTTTAATCATACTTGACCTCAGTAACTTAAATTTCAAAGCGAAGTAGGAAGTGTAGAGTTTAACAATGAGGTTACCAGCAAAAAAGGGAAGTCCCCCTCCACGATCCATTCAGTGGCTGGTAAAACATCCCACTGGTTGCTCCATTCTCCTTCCAAGATGCTTCCTGACTAGAGTGCTGCTCCCACAGTGTAGTTCTCTCTCATACTTCAGCACCTCCAACTCATCCACACCCATTTGATTAGGACTCAGCCTCTGTTGATAGATTTTATCTTTGGAAATGCCCCTGGCTGGGCCAAAAAGAACAAGTTAAGCAAAGGATTAACCAACACACTCTCACTGATGCAGTCAAACCTGCACCCAGTTAAGAAGCAGAAAGCGAGAATTTCAGGTCAGCATCCTCAGCGGATGGCTGCCTGGCTGCCTGGGGACCCCCCAGTGAAAGAACGTAGCACCCAGCCCTTGTCTTCTGGCACCCGCCTTGGTGCTTTTAAATGGAAACTCTATTCTGGAGGGAACTTTCATATCTCAATACACCCCACGAAACACACAAAACCATCCCCCCAAACCCACAAAGCCTCCCGAACCTGCCAAGGTCATGTGATGGTTCTGAGACAAGTCAGAACAGCACAGAGAATCTCCCCATCTGGGTGGTGCCAGAGAGCTTTTGCTTCTAGAGTTGACTAGAAAATCCTCATGGACTATTTCCGTTTTTCGGGTGAGTCGATCAAAATGATCAAATGAATTTTTTGAGAGAGAGGTTGCCAGAAAAGGGAACCTGAAGGAAATTAAAAGAAAAGTATCACCTGATTCTAAATGGATCAACCATCTTAAAAGAGAAAGTTTATATGCAAAAATAATTTTTCCTGACATTTATGTAAAAATCACAGAATCACAGAATGTTACAGTCTGGAGAGTCCCTTACAGATCAACAAGAAGATCACCTCTGAAGCTTGTTGAAAATACAGATGCCCGAGGCTCACTCCGTACCATGGACTTACTGATCCAAATTCTCCAGGGGTATCCAATTAACTCACTTTATTTACAAGATCCAGAGAAAGGAAGTGACTTTCTCAAGACAACAGATGTTTATCTTAAAGTTATATCCCATCTCGTTTCAAGGACTCACACAGCTGATAACAGCATTGTCAATGACTGCACACAGACCCTCACGTAGGGTCCAAGTCAACGAATACACTGAGAATTAACCACGTCATCCAGTGCAAATTTTATTGAAACAGAGGGTTTTACTCTCCTGGCAGAGTGCCTGGAAACAGCACTCTTCTCTCACTCTGCCAGCACCCTGTTGCTCACACTTCAGTCCCAAACTGCCTTACTGAGCCTAATTTTCAAGGAGGTACTTGCAAAAGTTTTGAGCAGAGATTAGGCAAATCAGGTAAGGAGGAAAAAAAGGCCCAGAAAAATCATACCATTGACTATCACCTAATTTACCTTTTTTTTTTTTTTGGCCAAGTTGGATATGTTTTCCAGCCCTTTCTCTGGAGGAGGGGTGTGGGAGTGGGAGTGCCGTCTGCCACTGAAGCAGTGCACTGCATTCGCCTTCCTTCGTCAGAGAACCACTAAGCATTTTGCTGGCTGTATCCTCTGTGCCCAGGGTTGTCTTGGAGGATTTAGACACCACTTAGTAAAGTCACTCACACCAGGCCTCCTGCGTATCAGTCTGAAAGGACACATCAAAACACCTTGTCCTTGAAACCTCTTGGGGGCCCAGATGGAAGACAGTTGGGCTTAACAAATCAACACACAGCTCTATACGTTATATGGCTTTAAAAAGGGGGGAAAGAAGAGCTTAGTGAAAAGAGGACAAATTGCTTAGAGGTGGACAAGATGCAGCCCGGCAAAGCAAGAGAAAGACAGGCTTGATTCAATCCCACTGCTGCCGGTTTTCAGTACGGAAGTAGAGCCACTTTAGCTCTGCCTGAAACCGCGTGGTATTGGGTCAGAGCCAGGAGACCTGGACGAACCGGAAGCCATGAGCCTCACACCTCCTCTAAGTAGGTCGTTTCCCCTTATCTTGCCCACCAACGTCATTCTGCAGGGCTAGAACGTGGGTTTTCACGACCACGCTGTCTCTTGAAATCCCAGAGCACTTCCACAGCCCCCCCTGAAAGCCCCCCTGAGAACTAAGTCCTCGGGCTTTATTGGTCCCATTTCAACTGGGTGTTTAGTCCATTAACATTTAATGTAATTATTGATATGGTTTGAGTTGAGTCCACAATTTTACTTCTGTTTGTCTCTTATTTTTTGTTCCTTTGCTCCTCCCTTCCTGCTTTCTTTTGGAGTGACTGAATATTTTTGCACAATTTCATTTTATCTGTTGGCTTTTGAGCTGTACCTCTCACATTATTTTTTTTATTTTGCTCTCGTATTACAACATACATTCTTGTCGCAATCTGCTTAAAGCTAATATTGCACCACTTCATATAACATGAAAAAAGAAATGAGGCAAACATATGGGGCCATTCCTCCTCCAGCCTTTATGCTACAGTCGTCACACATGCCACATCCACGTGCTGCCATGGTAGACTTTGGAGGTCAAACAGTTACATGTATTTTAAAGAAACCAAGAGGAAAAGAATAGTCTTTTATTGTTTACTCACATAGTTATCACATCGGATGCTCTTGGTGGCTTCCTGAGGATGAGTTTCCATTCTTCAGCCGAAGAAACTCCTTTAATTATCTTAGTTTTCTTCTCATGAAAATGTGTTTATTTTACCTTTGTTCTTGAAGGGCATTTTTGCTAGATAGAGAATTCTGGGTTCACACAGAGTTTTTTTTTACTTTTCTTTAAGTCCTTTAAAATGTTTCCCCACTATCTTCTGGTCTCCATTGTTTCTGATGAGACATTAAGGTAACTCAAGTTGTTGTTTCCCTGTAAGCAAAGTGCCTTTTTTTCTCTAGTTGTTTTCAACTTTTCTCTTTTTGGGGGGGTGGGGGAGAAGGGAGTTTAACCAAGATGTGCCTTGGTGTGGTTTTCTTTAAATTAATCCTGCTTAATGATTGAGCTTCTTTTTTTTTTTTTTGAGACAGAGTCTCGCTTTGTTGCCCGGGCTAGAGTGAGTGCCATGGCGTCAGCCTAGCTCACAGCAACCTCAAACTCCTACTGCCTCAGCCTCCTGAGTAGCTGGGACTACAGGCATGCACCACCATGCC
>CM052446.1:12702275-12721426 GCA_028533085.1 Varecia variegata | reverse complement strand
AAAAATAACATTTAAAAGCAGATGGGGGGAGTCTTTACATCCTCACAGGTGTATCAATGTGCTCCCAGTGGCTGATAGGCCCCAGTTATATCTGGTGGCAGAGGTGGGTCTTAGGTCTTAGGTCCAGGTCCTCCTTATCGAGGTTCTTTTTATTTAGATCATGGGCCATTTCCTTCGTCTTTGTACTTGAAACAAACAAAACCAGAATTTCTTTTTATTTTATTTTATTTTATTTTATTTATTTATTTATTTATTTATTTATTTTTGAGACAGAGTCTCGCTCTGTCGCCTGGGCTAGAGTGAGTGCCTTGGCGTCAGCCTAGCTCACAGCAACCTCAAACTCCTGGGCTCAAGCAATCCTCCTGCCTCAGCCTCCCAAGTAGCTGGGACTACAGGCATGTGCCACCATGCCTGGCTAATTTTTTCTATATATATTTTTAGTTGGCCAGATAATTTCTTTCTATTTTCAGTAGAGATGAGGTCTCGCTCTTGCTCAGGCTGGTCTCGAACTCCTGACCTTGAGCGATCCACCCGCCTCGGCCTCCCAGAGTGCTAGGATTACCGGCATGAGCCACCGCGCCTGGCCATATTTTATAATTTTTTTTAATTTGACAGCTAGAATTTCTATGGCTCACCTTCAACACAAGAGCAGTCCCTTATTCCCGCGTGTTTCTGGAGATGTGAGAATAAAGTTGTCCTCTTCATTCAGTTTCCCCACAGTCCTTCCCGTGATCAGGACTCTTAGTTTGCGCTCAGAGACCCACGTTCGAGTCTGGCAGACATCTTCGATTTATGTTGATAAGGATATTTTCTCTGAAACTATGGAATACCTTTTATGCAATTTGTCAGATATTTATAGTGCCAGGCACAGGTCTAGGTGCTTGGGGATATTGCTCTGAGTAAGATAGAATCTCTGCCTTGGCGGAGTTTACCTTCCAGTGGAGGGACAGGCAATAAACATGTCAATAAATTCCTAAATGATACAATCTCAGGTGAGGTCATGATCTAAAGAAAAGCAAAGAGAGCAGAGAGTAAGGAGATAGTGAGGGAGGGTGGAGGAGCAGGGACAAGTTTAGATTGTGTGGTCAGGAAAGGCCTTTCCCTGAGAAAGTGGGCAGTAGTGTGAATAATGAATGACCCAGGCACGGGGAGAAAAGCATTCCAGGCAGAGGGAACAGACGACTTTAGGCCCTGGTGCGGCACAGAGGCATGAGGCGGGTTGGAAGGGCCCTCGGTTCTGCAGGTGTAAAGCAGGGAGGGGGAGCGTTGAGAGCCTGGCACGGACCATTTCTTGCAGGAATGTGGCCCAGAGCTGGTCTGTATGTGCCCCCAGCCCCCCACCGCTGAAGCTGAATGACAGTTACTGGGGTTGCTTTTCTGCATTAGGTTGGTGGTGCTTTTCTTTGTTTTCTACTTGTTCTCATTTTAGAGCAGTGATAGGAGTCCAACCTCATATGCCGCCCAAAGTTATAATAGAGTCTTCAAAGTCTCATTTCCTGTTCTGATAGGGACGTGCAAAGTATAGGCTTCCCGCTTCCACAGCTGCGACCTGGGACCACGAGGCTATCGGCGGAATCGAGACGGTGTGTGAGGGGGCCGAGGGGACAGGGGCTGCCTGCTTTGATATTAATTCATCTGTAATGGGTACGAAAAGAAAAAATCCACAAGAAGTATTGGGGCCGCTCTTCCGTCTGCGGGAATAATGGTTTTCCTCTCGGAGCCGTCCTTCTGACATGGCAGGCCCCCCAGGCTCCGTCTCAGCTTACCTGTTCCTCGGCTCAGTAAAATGGCTGTCAATCTATTTTAAGCAGGGAAAATCGAGGATGGTTTTTCAGTGCTATTGCTGGCTTAGTTATGTCAAGCGATTTCTTCGAAGAGTAATAATAGGTGCTGTCTTCAGAAATAGTTTAGTCACAGATGCCTAGTTCTTAAAGTTTATTCACTCCCTTCCTGTCCTTTTCTTCAGCTTTATCTCCCACCCCTGCAATATAGGTTCTTCGAGAGATTTCTTCTCGTGGAGACTAGCAGGCTGCATTACATTTCTGGTTTCCTTCCATAATCTTCTCCACCCCTCCTCCGCCCCTTCCCCCTGGAACCCCCATGCCAAAGGTCCTGTCAGGCACCCCAGCTCCGTACTTTGGAAGACGCTGTCAAAAAGCTGAATGATGTCGTAAGAGTCAACCTGGGGCAGTGATGTTAATAAGTCAGCTCATTCCTTCCCCCACCCTAACGTCAGATGATTTATTTTTTTTAACCAGTTTTTTCCAACCAAATGTTAACACATATGCCTGATTGTTAACCTCCTCTGGGCACTGAACCTGTTTTTTCTTGAGTGCAGTAAGTGATTATCCAACTCATGCTGCTCCGAAAAAGAGGTTTTGTTTTAATAAGCAGTTTGCAGTTTGGCACACAATGCTGAGGAAAGCAACATTATCTCCAGCAGTAAACTCTGCAGTCATTGCAAAGCTTGACAAGAAAATGATTGAGTCTGTTTGTTATACCTTTGTGGGGCTGCCACTGCTGCTGCTGATGGAAATGTTGCTGTTTATTCAGCAATGCAATAACACTTTCTGTAATTTATGGATGCACATTCCCCAGATTACTAAAGGTAATATTGTTGACTAAAGGAAAGTATACGAATGGATAGTTTCAGTTGTTGCTGTCCTTATAAAAGTGATTGACTGTTCACTTTGCACAGGAAAGAATTTGCACAAGCTTCATCCCCTTCACAATTACAGATTTTCCTTCCTCTGACAGTTACAAATAACATGGCTTGTCCTAAGTGGTAGAAATTTACTGATTCCACGGAAGTTCAAGCCAGAGGCTGTGTGGATCCCGTCTCCCTAATTTTCTGGCCAGCTCTCTCGTCTTGTCTCCGGGGGGACGCCAGACAAGCCACGCCTGGACTCTTGGTGGCCGGGAAGGGTGGTACCTGACTAAGTGTCTTACGGCCTCAGACACTTGGCTTTTGCTGTGAGAGCTGCTCAAGAGGCCACAGGGTGCTGATTCTCAGCCTTGCCTAGTGACTCACAGTGTGTGCTTCACACACGATCTCAGATGGCAGAAAAACGTCTTTCGACCAGTTGTTCTGTGGGAAAGACTGGGGGACATTGGTCCTTTTGTCCCAGCAAGTGTAGACAGAGATCTATGGGCAGCAGACACCCAGCTGCTCTTCTCAAAATGGTGTTGGTTGGAGGATTGAAAGTGTAGCATCAGGTTGCCATGGATGCACCTGTCGGGGCTAATGTGTTACTAGAACGTACTGAGGGGAGTGCGACTCGTGGGGTCATCCCGCACCACAGGGCTGGCTCCGGGGCACAGGGAAACCTGCTCTGGGTCCTGGGATTTTCTCAGTCAATGGCCAATGGTGCTCTCTCTGAGGCCCCGAGGAAATACCACTTTTGGTTTCAAGCCTGTCAGCCTCCATGGACTGACGGTCCGCAGGTCCCAGGTTTGGCCCTTGTTAAAATGGAGAAATAAGCATCTCAGTGAGGGGCCTTTTAGGAAAAAATATCCCCACAGGCACTAAAGACCAACCAGCCTATTAGGAAGCACTGCTCTCTTTTCCTTCTTGGGAAACAAGTAGTTAAAACAACACACACACAAATAGAAATTAAATACACATAAGACATCACGTGTTTGACAGTTAAAAGTTTCCCAGCCATTTTTTTTCCTGAGTGGACTCTCAGTGGGCCAGTGTGAGCCTTAACCAGCCAGCACTGTACTGACATGCCTTTGTCAGCCCTGAAGTCCCCCCTGAATGATTTATTATTTAATTGCTCTTAGTAGGGGGATCCTAGCATATGTGAGACAGCATTTGTTAAATCTCAGTGATTGATGTCAGGAAGACAATAGTTAACAAAAATATTATTTATCATTTTGTTGGGCCAAACACATGCTGTTGAAAAGAGAAGGGTTAACGTAGGAACAATCTCGTTTACTTGCTGTGGGTGGCTATTGGCTTGAAGATGAACTTTATCTGAGACTCCTTCTTTTTTTCCTATCCATGCCTCATCTGTTTCCATATGTTCACCTTATATCAGTGAAAGAAGAAAAAGAAGGCTGGCTTAGTTTATGTAAATTACTCTCCTGTCAATTTTATAGGTGGCTATTTTTTCCTCCATCTCATTCTATTAAGATGTACTGTGTAGTTGTTTTGGTTTATGCTTTATCAATTATTTTTATAACGTGAAAATTTTGTTTGATTTCTTTAGTATGAAATAAAAATCCTTTGAAACATGCTTGTGAAATTCAAACTCAGTTTTATTTACTAATGGCCCATAATCAAGATACTTGATTTTGGTCATACAAATAATTACAAAATAATGGATTTGCGGATTATTGTTCCCTGTTGACAGCCAAAGTACAGTCAGCTCATGTCAGTTTTGACATTAACCAAGTTGAGAAGGTTAATGAAAAGAATGTTCATATAATTTGGATAATTCTAATCTCAGTTATATTTTAGAGTTCAGCTGTTTATACTCTATTCTCTAAGTTTCAAATTAGCCATCTAATACTGACATTAGCTGTATTTTGGGCTAAGTAAGGTCTTCTCTCTATGTATAGATATTTATATATGTTCACATATATAAAATATTAATGTGTATATTATGTGTATACTTTTTTTTTTGGAGAGAGGGTCTCGCTCTTCTGCCCAGACGGGAGTGCAGCGATGTGATCATAGCTCACTGCAGCCTCAAACTCGTGGGCTCAAGCCATCCTCTGGCTCAGCTTCCCAAGTAGCTGGGACTGCAGGCACGCAACAATACACCCAGCTTATTTTTTAATTTTTTTGTAAAGGCAGAGTCTCGCTGTGTTGGCCAGGCTGGTCTTGAACTCCTGGTCTCAAGTGATCCTCCCGCCTCGCCTTCCAAAGTGCTGGGATTATAGGCATGAGCCATCATGCCCAGTTATAAATTGTTTTTCTCCCCTTATAATCTGCATATGCATAGTACTTCTGAGTGATAAATGGTGTTAAGACAGTACAAATTATGTGCTTCTAAATTAATATATATTTTTCCAACACACACTAGTTTTATTATTAGTCATAAGCTAATGAAGAAGCAAGTTGAAAAGAGTACAGAAATTTATGAAAGGTAGGGTAGGAAAGAAATTCAGTTTAGCTACATTGATCTCTGATCTGCATATTTTAACCAAATAAGTTACTTCATTTTCAGGGATTATTCTCTCCCTTTTTTCCCCTTCTTTTTACTACACTGGAAGCTGGCACTCTATGGGATAAAAGTAATTATATCTGGAATCTTGAAGAGAGTACTGATGATAATATGACCTGCTTTTTTTCTCTCTAGCATTTACCACCTTTAGTGTTTTATGTGTGTGTATATGTATCTGTGTATCTATTAATATATCCATATAAATGAATAAATGAACAGATACTGTTTACTGTGAACTAAACTTTTTAGAGGCATTTAATCCTCATAACTCTCTAGGGTAGATATGGTTATGATCCCTACAGATGTTGAAACTGAAGAACAGAGAATGTAAAGATAACTTGCCCAAAGTTACACAATTCCTAAGTTGAAAAGCCAGGATTTGAAACCAAAGCATTCATCCCTGGCATCTGCACTCTCCACCCTTATGTGTGACTGCCCCTGCCGAAGAGGTGACTTGCACTGTGACAGGACGTTTCCCTGGCACCATTGTTGCTTCTGAGTTCGGCCAGTTGGATGGCCACTCACTTAGCTCCCATCCTGGGTTCATGTCTTCTTCCCAGGTGTCTCCTCAGCCGCATCTCCAACACGCACGTACAACAAACCCTTAAAGACAAAACCAAGTTGATTTCCCATCTGTGAGTCTACTGAGAATCTCTCAGTAGACAGAGACTTTCTCTTTTCTTTTCTTTCTTTTCTTTTTTTCCCCCTTCTTATTGACATATAATACTTGTAAATACATATGGGATAGTAGTGTTTCAATACATATAATGTATAGTGATCAGAGCAGGGTAATTAGCACATCTATCATCTGAAACATTTATCATTTTTTCACGTTGGGAACATTCACTATCCTCCTCCTAGCTATTTGAAACTATGTATTATTGTCAACTATAGTCATCCCACAGTGCTATAGAACACGAGAACGTATTCCTCCTATCTAGCTGTAATTTTGTATCCTCTAACAAATCTGAGCGATTTTACATGAACAAATGTGCTATATGAGAAATTGTGCCGACCACTTTTCAGCTACACATTTCTCTATATGAAGTGGACTTAGAAGGGCTTGAATAGTAGAAGTAAAGAGAAATTTTTTTGTAAACTGCTCTTTCCTGTTTAAGTGCTCATGTACTTAGTTTTTCTCTCTGAGTCCTGTGTTCCTTATTTTGCTAGATTTTTTTCCTTCCATATCTCACCTAGTTACAAAATCATGCCTAAAAGTCATGTCCAAGTTCTCAATCTCAGTTCTTTCATAATAAAAATACAGTAATGAAATGATACACTATTGATTTGAATGAAATGAATGTTTGATGAAGGTTTACCTTTGCACGGATCTGATTATTTTAGTAAGGAAAGTGGTCAGGGAGGTGGGGCTGCAGACACACGAGGGGCTTTTGTTTTGGAGAAATCTCGAGGCAGTGAAAACAATGCCAACTGCCTCGGACCCCTGCCCCCTGGTCCTTCGCCAGTCGAATTGCCTTGCTCTGGCAGCTGGACCGGCCCCAGGTGAGCCAGGAGGGTACTGGGAGATGCAGCCCCTGCAATCTGGGATATTGTTTAAATACCGTAAAAAGCCTCTCTCATTTACTCCTTCTGAGCACTGGAGAGAAAAACGGTGTGGTAATCCTGGCATAGCAGGTGGTGCGACTTTCATATCAGTATAAAATGAAATTGTGTGGATGTTTTCCCCCCCCTCTCTCGCGTTCACTCTTTTTAATCTTTAAATAAGACGATTGGTAGCCTGTTGGCAAGAAAATGGGCCCTGAATTTTTATTCAAAGTTATACAAGGATGATAGTTGGAATTTTTGGCAGGAGGCACACCATTGCTTTTCAGAAAGTGCTGTCAAGGGAAGCTTTTTCTGAATTACCTGCTGGGCCTGGGCGCTTTTATGTTGTTGTTGTGACAGGTAGATTTATAAGGCTTGAAATTTGTACAAATCAGTTGTCATTCAGTGCGAGCTGTCAATGTGTCAAGCTGTCAGCCTGCTGCGAGGGGACGCCTGAGGGGGAGTACAAGGGGGCAACCATGGAGAAAGGAAATGAGTTTAAACAGACCTGAAATGGAGCTCAGTTCTCGGGGTTTGCTGCCCCCGTAGAGCCGGCATTGATTTTTCTTGATGTTGAGCAACAGCAAACCTTAAATGACACGTTGTTAGCAATCTAAAGTTGCTGTTTATTGTCTTTTAAATGGCAGCAAATCATGCAGAAGAGAATACAGTGTGTATTTTTGAATTGTGCATGTTTAGCAGCATCCTGTTCATGTCACTTTTCTGGCCTGGCTGGTTTCAACCAAGGGACCTGCTGCTTCACTGATGAGTCCAACTTTCTGTAGCATTTTGCAGACACAGCGTGAAAGAAGTTGTGTGCTCATCTCTCCCTGGGCTGTGGCTCGCTAATAAATACGGTATTAAAGGAGCAGTCGATGCTGCCGTATAGCCTAAAAAAGGGAGCCGTGTCCCTGCCCGGCCTTAGCTCCCTTGTAAGATGTGAGGCCTGAGCAGGAGAGCTTTCCTGGACAGTACTGGATGGTGCAGTATGTTTTCTGGGCAGAACTAACCACAACATTCAACTCAAACAGTCTCCCTCTACTTTAAACCAATTATTTAAAGAAAAAAAATTTTTTTAAACCCGTAAAAAAACACCGGCAAAATGCTATTACTACCCAAAACAATCTGGTGAATTTCTCCATCTTGTTTGAAAGTGTCTTCATGCCATCGTCAATATTTGGTGTGGTTCAGGTTGCACTTGCCTGCCTGCTGTGTGGCTCCTACGCAGCTTCAAATATAACTTCTTTCATTGTCTTTCTCCTTCTCTGGTCTTTCTCATATATACCTACTCCAAAGAGAAATTTAAACCTTTTGCTGAGATGTTATCAGGGAGGGAAAAAAGCTCATTTCTGAAAAATAACACGAAGTAGGCATGAAGGGCCCTACTTTTTAAGTGTGTGGCAGTTGGTAAAGAGGCCTGGTTTCTATACAGATGTTTAAGCCTTTGCACCTTTGGGCAGAGTGTCCTTGCTTTAATCAGTTGTATGATCTTAGCCTATTTCGTTCATTTCCTGTCCATCAGGTGGCAAAGAAGAGAGGAGCTGGCGGGGGGAAGGGAAGAGGGCAAGAAGGGGAGAGGTGGCTGGGGATGGAAGCCGGGAAGGTGACACTTGAGATGCAGTCAGCACCAAGAGGTAAAAAAATTAATCAAAGATTTCCATCTAGCCATTACCGGCTGGCGTTCACGGCCTCTGAGCCTCTGAGCTAAAAAGTCTGCAGAGAGTCTCCTGGCGCTACAGAGTTTGTCTTGTAAAAGTGCAGCTGTCCAAAACATGACAGCTACAGCATTAGCAGGGCCATTAAGAGGTGTAGAACATTTCCAGGGAAATGATTTGAAAAATGACAATGCTGGCTCCTGTGTGATATTAATTATACCCTGTACTTGTGGCAAATAAGCTAAAATCGCAGGCAAGAAAGACAAAGTGAGGTGTCCTGGTTCTGACCGTCGTTCGGATCAAACAGTCACCAAACTGGTAGGGCTTTATGGTCGGCGGGTAATTGTACAGGTGAGAGGTACATGCTCACAACCATCAGTCAGGGCTGCGTCTGGAGGATGGTCTTACGGCCAGTATGGAGTGCAGGAGGCTGGTAAAGTGGGATGTCCGTGGAGAGGACAGGTGGTAGAAGGTGAAAGGTTGGCATGGCTGTCCTCCATCTACAGCAGGTAGGTCCAAGCCGCACTGCCCGGTAGACCTCTCTGTGATGATGGACACGTTCTGTATCTGCACCGTCCAATAGGATAGTCACCAGCCACGTGTAGCTCTTGAGCTCTTGCAATGTTGGTACTGTGACTGAGGAGCTGAATTTTAAATTTTATTTAATTTGAATTAATTACAATTTAAACAGCCATACGTGGCTAGCATTCTGGGGACAGCAGGGCTCCAGGGTGTGGTTTCTTCACGAGATTCTGAGGCTAGAGTAGGATGTAGAAATGAGTGGTGGTGATAAGAGTTAGGACTTCTACCTCGAGTCCTTCCTGGTATCAGATAACACATGGTTTTCTCTAGCTACTGCTTATTTTGTTTTATCTTTACCTTAGCCAGGGAAGTAACCAGGAATAAGTATAGCCCATTTAAAAATGGGAAAACTGAGGCCCAGGAAGGTCAGATTAATCTGCTTAAGGTCACAGGGCAAGGCAGGCACTAGGTCTGTGCCACGTCCTGCGGCTCTTCCTTAAGGTGCTGCCTCCTTTTCCAAGGGCTCTGATGGGAGACCCTCCTTTCCGGGGATGCTGGCATCTGTGCTACCTGGCTTCTTGGCCTCAGGCTCCGGTACCTTCTTTCCAGGGCATTCTTAGTCTTAACACCCAATGACACCCTGTGTGTGAAGGGTGTGCTCGAGTCTGAAACAGCTTAGAGGATGCTCCCCACTCCCTTGCCTTGTCCTTTCTGGAGGGCCATCAGCCCGCTGGCCCTGTCCCCCAGGGAGCCCTCCCTTAAACCTGGCAGCCCTGCACGGCTGAATTGTGCTTTTGACCTGTGGATCAGATACATCATCCTTCTCTCGCCACTGATCCTGTAGCTAAATTACCCTATATAAACAAGCCTTTGTTATTCCTGACTGTGAGAGATGTGGTGCTGGCTCTTGTTGGAGAAGAAAATGGACCTGGGAGGAGAGAGGTCATGAGCAGGTCAAAGTGCCAGAAGAAAAGGCTTCTGGGGCTAAAGTTTCCAGATTTGGGGTGTGTGTGTGTGTGGGTGGGGGGCATGTTGCATGAGGATCATCCGTAGGTGTGTGTATGCCGTGTGTGCGGCCACCTATTTAAGTGGAATCCACTCAGGAGATTTATTAAATAAAAAACCTAAAAGAAAGCCTTGGCTAAGGTCTGCCTAGACGTTTTGAAGAACTGTTGAAGTGTTGCCGGGCTGTTATCTGCTAATCCTCCAAGTGTGCTGGACATGAGAAATAACATTCAGTGTTAAACCACCAAGTACAGAGAAAATGTCCTGAAATTACAGTGTTTGGTAAATTAGAGATTGCTTGGATTTCTCGCCTTCCAGAGCTGAGGCAAGGCCGCTCTCCCTCTTTCCTTGTTTACCTTGAAAACGCACTTTGCTGCCTGTGGTGTTTCTGTTAACCTCCCCGAACCCTTGCGATTTCATTCGTGTGATTTGTTATTGAATGACCTTTTGAGGATTTTACAAAACATGACCTTTTCTTGTCAAACATTCAAGGGTTTGTAAAGTGAAGCTGTCACGGGGACTCTGCGTGTTTGCTAATTATAACTAATATGTTTCCCCACATCCTTGGAAATGCAAATCACTTATTTGTCCCATGAATGGCTGCTCTTTCTTGCCTGTTGGTTTGAGATGCCTCTGAGCAGCTCTGAGGGACATCTTTGGCCTGGGAATTCTGACTCCTCTTCTTAATGTTAGGGAACAGGAATGCTGATTTTGTTGTAAGTTAATTTGACCCCTTGGGAAGAACAAAGGAACATGCGAGGAGAGAATGAAAGAGTTCAGAACAATCCAATTCTTGAGAAAGTGATGGGAATAATGGACACCCTCACTATGTTCTATGTGGTTCCAGTGCATGTTTTCCCCAAGGGAAAGAGTTTTTTGTTTTTGAGTTTTGTTGCTGGAAACAAAGGCACAAATAAGAGAATTTTTGCACATAAGAATAGAATTACAGGCAGAATCAAGGAAAGAAACATTAGGGACTTGCTTTTCATTCGTTTATTTTGATAATTAAAAATGTAGTGATAGTGGCTAAACTAACATCAAATGAGTGCTTACCATGTGGTAGGCATTGTGTTCAATGCATTATCTCAGTTAATTATCTTAACAATGCTATGAGCTAGGAATTACTATCATTACCAGTTTACAAATGAGACTGAGCTTCAGATTAAGTAATTTGCACAGGATTAATTGGCAAAGGTAGGATTTGACCTAGGGTTTTTCTGACAAGAATTTGCGACACTATCTCCTCCGTAAACGTATGAATTTTGACTTATGTAGTGAAAGTGATCTACTCTACTTAAAAAACTCATTTTCTTAATGAGAAAAATGCTCTATGTGATTCCTTTTCTCTTCCATAGTACTATCTCCTGTGACTGATAATCACCCAACTGAGCTATTGTCAGCTTCCCTAAATCCTGGTTTTGGGAACTCAATGTTAGGTTAAATCATATGCCTTGTGTTTGCTGCTAATGGAAGAAGAGTTGAGTAGGGCTCCTGAGACACTTTTGAAAATGCATCCAGTGAGTTTCTTATTAGGAGGAAAAAAATAATGCCTTAAACATTCCAAATGACGCACAGTTACTGTCACTGATGATTTGTGGTTAAGGGAGGGGGGATTTTGATCTTGAGTGACTAAGAAATGGTTGCTTGTCTCTCAGTTCTGTTTGTTAAAAGGGAAGGGGTGGGATAACATATGGACTGAATAAACTTCAAATTTTCTGAACTTGGAGAAATTCCATTTGAATGTGTGTAAATTGCTTGAAGATACTGTTTTATTTTTGGTTCCTCTCCACTCAAGGTAGGGCTGTGTCTTAGGCTGGCCAACCATGAAGGAGCAGCATGTTGGATCCTCTCCCCAAGGTCTAATCTGGAGTCGCCTTTATAACATTCAAATGGTTGGCCCTGCTCCATTGTTGATCCCCGCAGTCATTTGGAAAACTCTATTTATCTAGGTAGGGGGATTACTGGGCTTTTCCAGCTTCCAAGCATAACTCCTAGGAGATGTTGTCTTTCAAATGACTTTCATGTGTTTTCCTTCCCCATTCAGTTGATAGACACAGATGCACAAAGTAATTTGTGTCTTTGAAACAATGGAAATTTTTGAAGTGTTGGCTCGTATTGTTTAGAAAGGGTCATTACAACTTTATATATTAAAAAAAAGAGTTCAGATTCAGGATAGAAAAATACATTTCACTTCTTTTATGAGTCTGTTCTCAAGAGCTAAGCAATTTGTTGTAAAAGAACATAAGAAATATTGAGAATGAGAAAAGTTATTCATTCTATAAAGCCCTGTCCCTCTTCATACTTCTTTTTCCCACTACAGCCTTTGATTGCTTCATAAATGACCCTCAATGTGAGAGAACCTGTCCACCCTGCTATTTCAAATGTATTGAAGGTGTTTATGATGGATAGTTAGGTTTCAACTATACAGTAACCCAGCTTTCTACTAAAGAGGACCCTTATATCTTAATGCTTAATAGCAATGGCTTATATATTTCAGGATCTTACCATTCTGGATATAGTCAGCCTGACCTTAAAGTTTTTTAAAAGTCAGTATTTCATAAAGTGGATTTCAGGCGAAGAAGGAAAATCATGAAAATTTCATCTTTGGAGCTTCTCTTTTAAATCAAGTCAAGTTTAGGGTCTGTTTCTTTATTAAGAATGTACTTTTAAAGAGAATTCTGTCAACGATAGTTATTGGCCATACCCAGGGCCACCAAGATACTTTGCCAATAATTACTAGATGGGATTTGCTGCTTTGTGGTAGGAGTCTGGGTGTTTAATCTCCAGAAATATTATTAAACTAATTCTTAAGTCACTTGTAGAGAATGGAGGTGAGGGGATATTGTGAAATTCACAAGAAGCCTAAGGCATCAAAACTTTAGAAAGAGAGGGAATAATTGTATTGGCTTAGTGATTCCTAATATTTTAAGGTGAAATATTTGAGAATCTGATGAAAACTGTGGCTGTTTGTTTCAGAAAAATTCACATTAACATAAATTTTACGTTTAATTTCAAAGACTCATGGTTGCCCCTCAGCACCATTGATGGGACTTCTTAGTTTAAGAATTCCTTCCACTGCAATTAAAGAATCATGCCTGAGCAAGAAGGCAATTCAGTCATCAATATATTGTTCAAACTTTTGTAAAAACTAAGACATAATTTTGCTTTTTTGATCTTAAAATTATTGTTCCCTATGCATATAAATACTGTGTCACCAGTAATACATTGGTGAGGACAGCCAAGGATCCTGATACTTATCAGCTGAGCGATTAGAAATATAGCCATGAATTGTTGAATTTCTAAGCAGTATAGTGTGCTAGCAGAAAAACAACGAATTTAGTGCCAGGAGACTTGGGTTCTAGCCTTTCCCCATACAGTGTAATGACGAGCAAGTCGTTTGACCTCTCTGGCCCCCAATTTTATATCGGTTGGATTGTGACCCTCCAATGTGCTTTCAATATTAAAATTCAATCAGCTAACTATTATCTTTTTGTTTGCTATTTGTATTTTATAAGATCAAGCCCATTGCCAAGAAGGAGGAGGTAAGGACAAATTTTGTTTCTTAGAAAAGGTTCATATTTAATTTGGGGATTTCAGAGAGTCAAGAAGAAATAATACAGATTATCTGTTACAGTAGAAATGTTGAGCTTCCTTGGGGTGAGATACAGTGAAAGATATGAAATTCTGGGAGTATTAGTGTGGGGCCAAAACTGGTCTAAAAAGCATGGGACATGGAAATTCAATTTATTTATCATTGCTCATGTTTATCATTATTAACCTCTGCCATCTCCCAGTTATTCCTTACTACTGCCTTCTTAGGTAGAGCTAGAGAGTTCCCAGCAACATCCTGAAGTTTATCCTTGAATGAGTCCTGGGGAACTGAAACGAGATCTGTTGCTTACAAGAGTTTGTGGGATTGAGTATGTAAAAATTGATTACATGAATTGGAGTCATCATACCCACTTAAGTTAGAGTTGAGAAACCAGAGGGGAAAATTGCACTCAGGACACAAGCACCTGCCCAGTTATATTGCAAGCCAGCTTCCAAAATGCTTAAGACCAGTTTTACCTAGTTTTACCTAGTAGCACCTAGTAGTAGCTGAAACAAACCACTGTGCCCATAAGACTAGTTTTTCCTACTGCTGTCACTTACCAATCAGAGCTTGCCAGCTGCCAAACACTTTGCTGATGCCAATGAGTTTTCTTTGAAAATAATATGTAACATTTCTCTTTAATGAACCCCTCACCTTCCTCTTTGCCCTTTGGACATACCGAAGACCACCCTGGTCTGTGTGTATGCCCCCAATTGCCATTCTGTTTTCCCAAACAAAATGTTCTGTTTAGAGGTCTATCTCTGTTTTTGTTTGACGTGGACAAGGAGAAAAGGAGAAATTCATTGAGACAACTTGCTTTGTTTCAGCCTGGGTCCCTGGATCCTAAAAGAGTAATAAAAATAAACCGAGGTGTCTACACAATTCATATGACTAAATACTGTAGAGGCAAAGTCCCAAGACTGGGAGCAAGAGGCTGGAGTTCTAAATCCATTTCTCTGAGCTTGATTACAAGTGTCCTCACGAAGTCCTTTCTTCCTGATGGTGTTCCCGATGCTGGTTGGATTTCTGATAGCTCAGCTGATGGTAAGTAACTGTTTGAGTGTAGCAGACAGTCTGTTCCACGAAGCAGTTTATAGTGGGCTCCAGTCAAGAGTCAGCCTGTTCTCCATCTGGACATGTTCCAAAGTTTCCCATGTTTGCCCCAAGCAGAGAATAATAGCAGCCAGTAAGTTCGTATGTTGTGGGATAATTTAGCTAAAACATTTTATTCCCCAGCAGTGGGAGGACAAGAAAAGGAAGCCGTTAAACACTTTGAGAGGCCACTGGTGGAACACTTTGAACTGGTTTGAGAGTGACAGCCAGGGCCCTTGTCCTAAGGCATCCTTTCTGGGCACATTCTATCCCCTCCTGCCACTGCTGGAATATTGAGTGAGACTGGGATGAAAAGAATCATCAGCATTTTAAACATGAAGAAACTGAGTCCCAGAAATCAGTTAACCCATCTAAGCTCCCAGTGAAGATGGGACAGAAATCTACATTTCTCTGGCTTGAATGTCCAGGTTCTTTACCATTGTGTGAGCAGTGGAAGGAGAAATATGGTGGTGATTGTGGTTGGGAATTAAGTGCTCTCTTCCCCTCTTCCCAAATAATCCTGGTTTTCTAATGGTAAGATAAGAGGAGTTCACTGCTGGTGACTCTCTCTCTTAAACTAAACCAACCAAACTGAGGCCAGCCTTTTGTGTGCACATGCACATGTATGTCTGTGTTACATGTGTGAGAAGATGGAATGTCAGCTCTCTTACCAGGTAGCTGGATTTCCTCTCTATTCGGAAATGGAGAGAAAATGTCAGAACTCCTGAAGTGCCTTTAAAACAAAGGTGCCATGGAAGTATTAAAACCAGAAATGAAAAAATGTGTCTATTTTTAGAACCGAGGAACCATTTTCTCACTGACTTCCGGTCTCCAGTCAAGCGCAGAGAGTCCACTGTGGGCTGCTTCGGCTCCCACTCCCTCTTCACAGTAGTTTGGACTCGCTGTGCCCCTCAGAAGCCCTCGATTTCCGCTGTACCTTTCGATCTTAAACGTTGTGGGGCCTGGGGACATTTAGAGGAGGTGGTGATCTCTTGGCTCACAGATTACGTCTCCCAGAGCTGCTGTGGTGTTTTTTTTCCTTCCTTTCTTCTCACTTCCTTTCTGTTTACCTTTGGCTTGAGTAAGTCAATTGGCATTTCTCCTGGTACTGGGAAAATTCAGTATTTGCCACCAGCAAGAGAGAGGGCAGAAAGCGGGGTTACAAAAAGCTCTGAAGGTACGTTTGTGTCTGCATCTCTATTTCTGGGGGCAAGGGACAGTGGTGCCAGCCATGAAATATTTATTGTGTTAGTAACCTCTGGTCATCCCTGCTAATGGAGGGAAGGCATGGTCTGATAACACAAAATAGCACCGAGTCCCAAGCTTTTAAAATTTCACTTGGCAGTGCATCACAATAAAATCCCATGAATTCAACCTAATTAGGAAGGAGGCCAGTTTGGATTAGTAAAGCCCAAATGATATTTTATGGAAAATTGATTTTGTAGCTTTCAAATTTATACAGTCACTTGAATTAGATATCAAAGTCTACAATAGAAATTCTTAGGACAGTTTTAATGCCTAGTTAAAAATATTTGGCATTATGTTATAAAAGTTTTTAGAAATGATTATTTTCAAAGTGATTAAGACATTTCAGAACTGTCCTTTTGAGTTTTAACTATTTCCTATCAGTCTTCCCTATCTTGTGTTATGAATAAGGCCTTTGACATATGATAGGAAAGTAACCACCTGTTAAAATTTCTGCAAATTTCCAATCTGTTAAATTTGACTGAACAAGATTGACCTACATGGTAGTTTCCCCTCAGCAGATTTATCATCTGAATTCTGTGTGTTAAAGCTCATACAGATGGTAAGTCATTTCATGTGATACTGTATTTCTTGGGGTGTCCTTGTATTGAACTATATTTTTCTATTGATGCAGGTGAAAATTTCATAATGCTCTAATTTATTCCTCGTCCCTCCAGTTTCAGTTTTTAACACATGATTTTCTTGAGTTCCAACCTTCTTTTCCTCCGCATTTAATGATCTGCAAACAAATTTTAAAACATTACAGATGAGAATCGTCTTCTTTTTTAAGGGAAAAATCATGGCCTTGCTTTGGTTTTGTGACAACAGCGTTGCTTTCATTCCTTGTGCGAAAGCAGGTGAGGTGACTTTCTGGTTTCCAAATGTCTGGCTGCAGAACCACCCAAGGAACTTTGAGAAACAGATGCCTAGGCCCCACTCCTGGAGATTTTGATTCAGTGGGTTTTGATGGAGCTCAGGAATTTCTTTCTCTTTTTTTTTAAATTTCAAAATATTAAGAAGGTATAAATGTTTTTGTTACATGGATCCCCTTTATAATGCTTAAGTCGAGGTTTTTAGTGTGCCCATCACCCAAATAGTGTTCATTGTACCCGTTAGGTAAGATTTTCCCCTCCCTTCTTGATTTCCAATGACCTTTACATCTCTTTGGTGCCCATGTTTTTTTTTTTTTTCTTTGTGTGTGTGTTTTGAGACAGGGTCTTGCTCTGTTGCCCTGGCCAGAATGCAGTGGCATGATCATAGCTCATTGCAACCTCAAACTCCTGGGCCCAAATGATCCTCCTGGCTTAGCCTTCTGAGTAGCTGGGACTTTTTGCTAATTTTGAAGATTTTTTTTTTTTTTTTTGAGACGGGATCTTGCTATGTTGCCCACGCTGGTCTCAAACTCATGGCCTCAAGCAATCCTTCTGCCTTGGGTTCCCAAAGTGCTGGGATTACAGGCTTGAGCCACTGAGCCTGGCCAAAATTTCTATTTTTATCCAGCTCTCTGGTTGCTTCTGGTGGCTACCCCAACATGAAGAGAGGTTAAAAACCCAGTAGCCAGGTCTTGGCTGTTGTGAATAGTGCTGCAATGAACATGGAAGGACAGATATCTCTTCGAGATACTGATTTCATTTCCTTTGAATATATACCAGATAACTAAGGTATGGAAAGAACCTACGTGTCCATTGAGGGATGAATGGGTAAGAAATTGTGTATACACACACTCACACTGGAATATTATTCAGCCTTTAAAAAAAAAAGAAAGTCCTGTCATTTGCAATAACATGGATGAACCTGGAGGACATTATGCCAAGTGAAATAAGCCAGACACAGAATAATACTGCATGATCTCATGTGTATGTGGAATCTAAAATAGTCAAACACATAGAAGCAGAAAATAGAATGGTGGTTACTAGGGGGCTGGGAGGAGGTCAAAGAAATAAGGAGTTGTTGGTCAAAGGGTACAAAGTTTCAGTTATGTAGGATGCATAAATAAGTTCTGAGATCTAATATACAGCATGTGACTGTAGTTAATACTACATTCTACACTAGAAATTTGCTAAGAGAGTAGATCTTAAGTGTTCCCACCACACAGGTGCAAAAATGGTAACTATATGATGAAAAGGATATGTTAATTAGCTTGACTGTGGTACTCAGTTCTCTACATACGTGTATATAAAACCATGTTGTATACCCTAAATATGTGCAATTTTTATATATTAAAACAACAACAACACAGCCCAGGAAGTGGCCCAAATTTGTCTTCCGTCTGTACACAGCAGATTGAGAGTTGATGAATTTGGGAAGCAATGTGAGAGCGGGGGCCGGTAGGTCCGAAGTTGGGAGCATGACCCTTTGCGTAGAGATAAGGCTAGTGAAGTCAGATCGTATTTGCATTTCACACCAGAGTCTGGCTCCTCTCTGTTCACTGTTTCTTCCAGAGAACCTATTTCTGTTACTGTTTCTGCCTGGGTTGCCTGTCTTGGTTAAGGGCCACTTTCCAAGCCTTGGTCTCCGGAGAACGTTAACACCGGCAACTATTGGTCTGGTGCAATGACCCTTTGCTTTACTCAGTGTTGTCACTTGCACGTACACCTCAAATAGCCTCACCTTCCTTTTCTCATTAGTTCTCCCTAATTTGTTCAGGGCCACAGTTGATCTCGCACAGCACCTAACTGAACACTGGCTGCCCTTGAGCTAATTAGCATCTGGGATTGTGCTGGCGTGTAATCAGCCCTCTGTAGGCGGAAGGTGGGGTTAGAATCAAGGAATCAAGCCCAAAATATTGGGAACAGGAAGCTCCAAAGAAAAACTCACAGATTTGAATTGCTATAGACAGTTTGTTATTTACTCTACAAAATGGACTTATTAAAAGGCCATGAGAGGAGTTGATGTCATTTGCAAATAAATCTGTACTACAAATTCGGAATCGGTCATGCCCTGGAGCCCTGGGAGGCTTGGTGAAGAGGTGAGGCCACTGCTCGGACATGGGCTTTGTTAGGACACATGCACCGTTCATTGTAGGGCTGCTCATGAGTGAGGTGTCAAGGACTCTGGTTCTCGTCGAGGGCAGTTGACTGGGACTTGAAACTCCAACTTTTGAAAATGAGATTTTAAAAATAATTACCAATGAGCTTCATTTGAATAATGTCTGTGGCCATACCATCCACCCTCTTTTAGTTGTCAATCTCTGCCCTCCAGCACCTAGTTCTAGAAAGAGTAAATGTGGCATCTTAAGAGAATTCAGCACTTTTCTCCTTTGTAAGAAAATTCTTGATTGTCAAGTTCGCATAAGCATTTCATTTGCTTAAAAAGTTGCAA
>CM052446.1:12611753-12701775 GCA_028533085.1 Varecia variegata | reverse complement strand
ATTGGGATAAAAAGGTTTGCCACAGCCTTAAGCATTGTGGAAAGGCCTGGTTCATGGAAGGTGCCCTAACACTGGGTTGGCTGGGAAGACCTGAGTGTGCGCCATGATGAGTCTTGCAATGGTGAAGCATGAGTGTGAGCATCGGGTGGAACCAGCCACAACCAAACATGCCTGCTCAGTGCGGTCCTCCCGTGGAGGCAGGCGTCAATAGTCACATTTTGCCCAGAATGTCATCAGTAGGCAGGGACGTGCCCTCCCTAGTGAGTAGCAGGTGAGTCTGTTAGACTTCATTGGCCCAATAAAAGAAAGAAGACTCGATCTCTGGGAGCTGGCCTGAGTGCGGCACATCCCGAAGGTCTCGGGCCTCCATCAGAAGCTCATCTGGATGGAGCTGGTAGTATATTCTAGGACTGCAAAATCCTGCTAACTTGGACAAACTGGACTAAATTATAGGTTCAAAACCGGTGACTATACTTAATGTTTTAAAAGAATACAGCTTTATCATTTTCAAAACATTGTGATAAAATACACATAAAGTTTGCCATTTTACCCATTTGAAAGTGTGTGATTCAGTGGCCTTTGGTACATTCATAGTATTGTGCAACCATCACCACTGTTTAGTTCCAGCTTTATCACTTGAAAGTCTAGAAAATATTCTGAAATAACTGGCAAATTCCTTCCACTCAGAAGCAGACCTCATTAATACATGTGTAGACACAGACACAGAGACACAGCACTCACATCACAGTCTCCGACAGCCCCCCCGACACCCCCCATGCCACGCATACACCCCCCTGCACATCACACACACGCCACACCTTGACATGCCCTTCACAAACACCCACGCTATGTATGCCCCGTCCACACCACACACACACACAACACCCTCCTCACATCCCCACCTCCCCACACCACACACGAGCATACCCTCCGCTCCCACATAAACACACCCCACCCCCACAGACCCCCTCCAACACGCTCACACCACTCGCATACACACTGGTGTATATAAATATACAAGGTACATTATATGAATTTTATAGGCTCATGGTGGCCAGAAGGACCTTGGAGATTCTCTGTCCAACTCTATGGATGCAGAGACCATGACCATGACAAGGGGCTTTATGGGATCTGCTCATCTTTGGGTGACAGAGGCAGGACCAGTTTCCCAAGTCCTGACACTATGTGTTTTCTTGCATGTCTTTATAATAGGCAATAAATGTTCCAGAAAATATATCATTGAAGTAAAACCTTTAAGAATCATTTCTTCTCTTTGCTCGAACATTTTCCCCTCCAGTCTTGTTTACATTGTGGATTTTCAGAGCAAACCCTTTCTTTGGCCCAGCTTAGACTAAATTTTACCACCAATTCCAAATCATAGGAGTCGTGAACTTTTCTTCCTCCTGAGTTGGCCTTGTTCCGCTGGAAACTTAAGGTGTGTGAAGTAATGAACTGCTAGGGGCGGTGGGCTTGGGTGGGAGCAGGCCTCTCTCATACGGTTTGGGGCGAGGGGGCGTGGGGACGGGGAGGCAGCTCACAGAGGCTAGAGCTGACCAAGTGCTCAGGCAGAGGGGACACAGGTAAGAGGAGGGGCAAGGACCTCTAGAGAGGAGCCGCGGATCCTTGGTGTCCTTTGGGGGCTGAAGGTGGGCATTCGGAGTCGTGGCTTGGACAGGCTGTGTGCAGCTGGTGCTTGTGGTGAGCACAGCCCCGGTCCCCTCTCGGTTATTGGAACGATGGCGTGGGCTCGTGCAAAGTCTGTGAGCACCGTCTTCCTCCCAGAGTCCACAGTGCCGTGTAGCTGGCACGGGTTGACTCTGGTTTCTTTTCTCTTTTATTGTAGTAAAATATATATAACATAAAATTTACCATTTTAACTGTTTCTAAATTTACAGTTCTGAGGCATTAAATCCGTTCACATTGCTGTGCAACCATCACCCCCATCCATCTCCAGAAGTTTCTCATCTTCTCAAACGGAAACTCCTTACCCATTAAACAATAACTCTTCATTCCCCTCTCCTCTCAGCCCCTGGGACCCCCATTCTTCTATGAGTTTGACTACTCTGAGTACCTCATATGAGTGGAATTCTACGGTAATTGTCTTTTTGTGACCAGCTTGCTCCTGTTTTCTTAATGTGACTTTATCAGTAGGTAGCCCACACAGTGCCTCTGGGAGAATTAGAAAAAGGCACCCCTTTCTCTGGGGGGGTGCAACCTCTGGCCAGCACCTGAGCTTGGCGAGTGGAGTGTAGGCTGGATTTCAGTCCCCACCTGTCCCTTTGGCCAGACACCATTGGGTAGTGAACAACCTGAAGGGCTGTCAGAGTTGGTCCTGCTTGTCAGCCTGCAAAAGGAGCTGCCCTCTTGCCCTGGAGCTGCTGACCAGGTGCCCTCCCCACGTCTGTTCTTTGGTGTCCTTCTCCTATTCCCTGGGTCCCTCTGCTGCCTTAAGGTTCAAGTTTGTTGATTCTGCCCGGAACGGGAGCTCCAAAGCACGAATGAAAGGCTTACAGAGGCCAGCAGAGGAGGTTGGTGGGGCTTTTAGGAACAACACAACGAATTCAGATGCTGTTCACTGTGGGTTACCTACAAATGACTTGTGTGGATTAGATTTCCTTTGGAAATACTCGGGGGGTTAAAAATTAAGAGGAAAAGTGTGCAGAAAAATAAGTGCGAGGTTTTACTTATGCGATGCCTTTGCAGACTAGTTGAAATATTTAGCAAACTGAAAATGCAGCTGGTTGAATGTGCTCTGAACCGTGCGAGGCCCTTTAGCCCAACCTCTTTTAATAAACCAGTGGCTGAATTGAAAGCAATCTGGGCAATAATGAATATTCTTGTAAATCTCTCTGGTTGAGAAACTCTAAAAATACAGCCAGATCCCAAGCAGGTACCTATTTCTTCTTAATTCTACTATAATACTTGAATGATCTTTTATAAGACATTAAACTTTAATTGATGCCATTTTACTAAGCAGATTTTAAAAAGCAGCGATGGCAGTAATTGAACTGATTAAGATGACTTTTCATTGTTTATTATGTATGATGTGAAAAGAGGTTTTTTGAATCTACAATGTTGATTATTTTTGTCCTGATTTCCAAAGAGTTTGCTTATTTGTTTACTTATCGTATATATATTTTTGAAGTGGTGGATGTGGAGAGGCAATAGCATGGATAAGAACGGATAAGCACAGATTTTCATGCCTTCTCACTGTGAAAGTATTAGAGAAAATATTGATGCAGAACAAGGAAAAAGCTATGCAAAATAAAAAAAGTATAAAATGAAACCAACCTAGGTAAAAATCATCGAGTTGGAGGCATTTTTCAGAGTATTAACTTCGGCAGAAAAAAAAAAAAAAAAAAAGAAGGTTGAGATTTTGCTCATGTCAAAGACTTGGCCCAGCCTTTTAACTTTGCTTTTGCTTTTGTTGGTTTGCTGTGCTAAGAACATTACTCAAACGTATGCTATTGTGGTTGAACTCCTTCTTTACCCTTCCTTCTTTTGACATTCCTGGGCAAGGCTGTCTTCACTCGGGACAGGCATGTTACAGAGCAGGGAAAACCGTAGACTTGAAAATCTGGCCAAATATTTTTGTTGCGGCAGTTAACCGTGGCCCAGGATGAAACAGTAAGAGAGTGCTCTCTGGCTGTCTTCCCTCTTCTGCAATCCCCCTCTGCCCTTCACCCCCTGCACCCCCTCCCCTGAGTCTGGTCATTAGTTTTGCTGTCTTTGGAGTTTTAAAAAGTTGGATTGTTTCTCTGTTATAAAAATAGCACATACATCAGACTTGCAGATAGCTACTAGCCAAGAAGAGAGGCATTTTGGGGCAGTGGGGGACAGGGATGGGAATGGGGAAATGAGTGGAGAATACAGATTTTCATTTGCTTTATGACTGGTGTCCTAAGAAACAGAGTGGACAGAGGAGAACAATGTTACGTGGACTGGTAAATTTAAAATATTTCTGGATCAGACTACATCTCTAAATCTCTCTCCTCCTCATCTGCACATCACCCTCTCTTTTTTCATCCCTACCCCTGGGGGAGCCGTCCCATTTTCTAGGTAAGGAAAAACAAGAGGATTCTGCAGCACTTTGAGGTGTGATTGCTAAGACTATGGTGTTTGCAGAGTTCTTCAGGTTTTGCCTTGTGTTTTCCTAAAAACAAGATTTCTTATGCAAAATGGGTCACCAAACAATTTCTCCAGAGCAACAGCCAGTGTTTCATGCAGGGGAGATGTTAGCAAACCACTGACATATGGATGTGATCTCTGTTACTTTGACCAGATTTGGTTTCTACAGAGTGCGTGAGAAGGGAAGATAAATTTTGTCCTAGTAATACTATAGCGACTCATAAATAAATGGTTACCCTTTGGTGCTTGCAGTTTTCATTAAAGCCGCCTGAGCTTTGTTATTGACACCATAGGTTGCCTATTCAGGGAAATGCAGTAAAATTTATCAGTGTGCTTTCTACACCTAATAAATCATCCAAACAGGGAACCATATGGCAGATAAGACCTTGAAAATGTGGCTTCAGCATGTGAGGAGTCAAGTTGCTGAAATCTTGAATGATTACAGCCTGCACATTTTCCCCTGGAATATCTTATAGTTATTTTACATGCCATTTTCTTGTTCACCCTATCACCTCTTTGTCTCTCTCCCTCTCGTTCTCTCTCGCCCCTTCCTCTTTTACCTTCCTCTTGCGCCATCCTTTCTTTGGCCATTCTTTCTCACTCTTTGTTTTTCTCTTGGGGTGGGGGTCTAGCTGCGATCTCAGCTCTAAAATAAGCGTCCGGAGCAGATAAGACGTTTTTATAATGCCTTGCTGGTAGGAGGAAGAGGGGCAGGGAGGAGCAGAGACTGACGGGAAGGGATGATGTATGTGGCGGCTGTGTCCCCACTCTCCTCCAGCCCATTGTCATTAATCACGGCCATTAGTTTTTTTCAGAGCTGCCTTGTCTGCACAGTGCCTCAGAAAAGCCATTGTTTTTTCATGCCACAGACTAGGGGAGAAAAGAGAAGAAAGAAACCCTAGCACTTTCTTTTTTCTCCTCCCTCATTCCACCTCCCAGAATTTCCCTCCTCTCCTGTCTTCTCCCCATACCCTACCCCAGCCCAACTTCCTTTTCTCTTCCTAGAAGGGATGGGGGCTTACCCACAGTTATGTGACAACACGGCATGGGGCACACAGTGGTGTGATGCATGTACCGGATAATAGCTGTGATACTCATGATGCACTATTTAACTTACAAGGTTTTGTGGATACCGGTGGTGCTTTTTTTCCTTCTCTTTTGGCATCACAGACTGGATATTCTTGTTATAACCTAAGGATACCAGCAAGATAGGAGGAATGTGCCCATGATGGAGAGTCAGTGTTCAGTGTCTGGGAGAGAGGAGGCTGGCTGCTCCCTGGGGAGGGGGAGTTAGGTGCTTACCAAGCCTTGACCTCTCTTGGGGACTGCCCCTGCTGAGTGGAGTGCTTCAGGAGCCATGCTCTTGGCTTACGAGATCGGCATCAGCTGGTACCACCCACTCAGCTTGGGTGAATCTGGAGGTTGACGAGGGGCATGGCAAAGGCCCTTTCCTTCATCTCTGCTAATTAACAATGTGGGCTTGAGGAAGGAGACCCTGAAGCCTGCAGTGGTTTTCTAGCTCTCGGTGACAAACCTTGACTAAGTCATATACCTGTTGTCTGACTGCTCCAGATACTAATATCTTGAAAACTGTGCATAGTGTTGTGTAAAACATGAGAGGCAACATCAAAGAGTATACACAGGTTGAGTATCCTTTATCCGAAATGCTCAGGACCAGAAGTGTTTTGGATTTTGAGTTTTTTCACATTTTGAAATGTTTGTGTTATACTTACTGGTTGAGCATCCCTACTCTGAAAATCTGAAAGCCAAAATGCTTCAATGAACATTTCGTTTCAACATTATGTTGGCTCTTAAAAAGTTTTGGGTTTTAAGGCATTTTGGATTTCGGATTTTTGAAGTAGGGATATCAGCCTGTAAGTGTTAAGTATACTTTTCTGAAATTTGCTGTAAAAAACAGAACGTTGTTGGTACAAGGGGAAGAATAACAATTAATGAAAAGTCTATGACAGTTGCTTTTAAAAGGGGAAAAAAAACCCTTAATTACTTTCAGATATAAACAAAACTGTTTGAACTAGAATCCCTAAATATTGCTGAGTAGAGATATTTAGAATACTTGTTTTAATGAAAATATGGCAGTGATTTGCTGTCAGTGCATCAGTTGACTAGTCATGGCGTAGGAATAAACATTAATGAGCAACGAATTAGGAGACTGTCGTTATGGTTCTTCTACATAGGGTCTGTGTAACCTTAGTCAAATTACTTTGTCTTTGAACTCCACTTCTCCTGTTGAATGAAATAGTTGGTTCTGGATCAATGTTTCCTAAAGTGTTGGATTATGGTTGGTTAAGGAAATGATTTTAGGTGGTACACAGAATGGACTTCTAAAATTTTAATAACTGTTTTTATGTTTATAATTGTCTTCTGTTAAATAATATTGGCTATCCATTTATTTGTATAACTTTCATATTTTAATTTCTGAGTTAACAGGAAAAGTGAGTCAATTAAAGGAAAAAATATTAAGCACCTAATAGTACAACTGCCATAGAGATATGGCAAAAAATGAGGGTGTGGTACTCCAATGACCAAAAGTTGTTAATCTCCACACCAGATGATTGGGGTCTATTAGTTAAATGGTAGTTTATGCTTAGTATTGTATATACGTAGAGCTCCTCACAGAATTTAAACCTTTTTTTTTAATCTTCTTTACTATGTTTAAGTCTTTTCTGATTAATATGGCAAAGTTAATTTTAGTGTGGTTGTATCTGAATTTTCTCAAAATTTGCTTTAACGAGATCTTTGTGAAGATAGTTGTATGCATATGAATCTGCTACCTTTGCAGCACAACATTGATGAAATTGGAACATCTGAGACATAGCGCTAGGACTCTGTAGAGTACCTCTTGTATGGTTTTGTTTGAAGGGATCTAGAAAGGCTAGAATATACCACTGGATTGTTTCTGCCAAGGTATCTGAAGTTCCTGTTTTCCTCTTTGGGGTTTCAAATCTGGCAAAACATCAGAGTCACCTGGAAAGAAAGCATTCTAAAAATGCATATACCTGGGCCCTATTGCAGTCCTACTAGCAGACCCTCTGGGGGAGGGTCTAGGGATGATCCAGGCTGGCCCTGGTATTTGAGAACCACTGGCTTAAGGCCATGACTGTCTCTATGAAGGTGCATGTGTGTGGAAGAGACTCCGTGGCTTCATCAGCCACTGTGGCCTTGGCTCCAGTTACTTTACCAGATAAGCTGTAGTCACCTCCAAGGGGTGTGCATTCTGATATAAAGGCATTCAGATAAGATCCAGGTCTTGGACAGTTCTGGATGGGACAGCACAGTGGGGAGCATGGGCGGGCCAGTGTGGCAGCAGAAGGACACGTAGGGAAGGCTGCCAAGGTGTTCCCCAGCTTCAACTTCTAAGTGAAGGAGTGAGCCTGCATCAGTAGTAATTGGATGGTTGGGAGGACCTCGTGGCAGCCTGCGTCTCCCTCATATTGGGAGAACTTGGCCAATTTGGTATGTTTGAGTGTCTCCTTCTATACTAAATGGCAGCATAAATCTACACTCCAATGAAGTCATTTGTATTCTCCCAGTACACTGCTTTTATTGTGCCGTTCTCCTTCTGAGAATCATTCAGTGGCTGCCACTGAACCAAGCGCAGTTTTTTAGCTTAGCATTCGCTGCTCTGCTCAGTCTTCTCCCTCTGGACTTCTCTCTTGGTGTTCCTTGTCCACACACTCTGCTCCAGCCAAACCACCCTATCACCTCATGGCCACGTGCCTCGTTCTTGCCCATTTTCCACCACTCTGCTCCATCTCCCTGAATCGCTGCACAGGTTCCCTTCTCCTTCACTCACGCACAGTTCTTGAGGTCAAGTGCTGTTTCCGTTTTTTCCATGAAGCCTGGCACCACTGTCTATCTGTGTCTGAACCTCTGGCTGCTTTGGAAGAGAGGTCACCAGGATGGAGTAGGTGCCAGAAGACCTGGCCCTCCCAAAGACTGATGGTGACCTTGGGCAAATCAACCTCGCTGGGCCTCTGCTGCCTTGGCTAGAAGACGAGAACATGGAGAATAAGCCTCTTTCCCCTGTCCTGGGAAGACGAGATGATGAATGTGGAGGAGCTTCGTGAACAGCAGCACACTGTACTCGTCTAAGGGGTATTCTTTGGGAGCTAATCGTGGCCTGTCTTGAGGCTGCTCTTACATTGCGGTCTTATAATGCAGTTCACCTGCCGTGTTGTTGTTTAACATTTCCTGCATCTGTCCTGACTGGAAGTTGGCATTTGCTTCCCTTTGGAAGTAATTACCGATTTATGAAGATGCTATTCATTATAAAATAACATTGTAAAAATGACAGAAAAATTTGCTTCCAAGATCTGTTCTCTTTAATTCTCTCTTTCCCCTCTTCCTACAATAAGCACCTAGCGTTATGTAGTCATCTTTGCAAGATTTTATATATGCATGTGATCCTTGAAAAATGTAGGGGTCAGAGGCACTACCTCCCCTAACTTGTGCAGTTAACCTGAGCATAACTTTTGACTCCCCCAAAACCTAACTGCTAATAGCCTATTGTTGACTGGAAGCCTTGCCGATAACATAAAGTCAATTAACACATATTTTGTCTGTTATGTGTGTTATATACTGTATTCTTACAATAAAGTAAGCTAGAGAAAATATTAAGAAAATCGTAAGGAAGAGAAATTTATTGGCTATTCATTAAGTGGAAGTGTATCATCACAAAGGTCTTCATCCTCATCATCTTCACATTGAGTAGGCAGAGGAGGAAGAGGTGGGGTCAGTCTTGCTGTCTCAGGGGTGGCAGAGGTGGCAGAAAATCCACATGTAAGTGGATTGGCGCAGTTCACGCCCATGGTCAAGGGTCCACTGTGCATATCTACATCTCCCATCCTGTTGTTCTATTTAGACTGTTGTTCCTTTGTGTATCAGCTGAGTACTCTGAAACGGAAGCTACCTGCAGGTGTTAGGGAAATTTCCCTTCCAGTATCTGCAGTTTGTAGCCAAAGAGAAGGTTTGCAGTACACACTGCTGGTTTTAATCAGTGTCAACAGTTCTAGTTCATTGCTGTGTTAGGGGATGGGTGGGATGAACACATAAAGCCCCAAAGGTTTTTTCTATTCTTGGGCTAAGATTGAGAGAAAAATAGCCATGCCACAGCATTCCTCTCCCAACCTTTTATTTCTATCTCATTTTCTCTGAATTTTTCTTCAGCACCATAGTCTCTCTCTTCTGAAGATGATCTGGCACACTGGCTTGCTGGGAGACAGCAGCTCTCCTGGAGGTACCAGCTGGGGGAGGCAGCATTACTTCACAGCTAGGCAGATCTGGATTCGTAGTCGGTCTCTGCAAACCTAGTAGCTGTGTGACCCTCGTGTGCAAATTGCTTGAGTTTTAGTGTCCTCAGCTATGAATGTAGCAGCGTATGTTCAAGGGCCTAGCACAGTGCATTCAAGAACTTTATGACTTTTTTTTCCTTTTCTTTCTTTGGTCATGTTTGGTTGTAATAATGTTAGCCCACCCTTCCCGCCATGTTATATCATCCGTGCTTATCCTGGGTGCAGAGTCTGCTCCCATTGCAGCTGGTGGGATTCCTGGGCTAGCACGCTCAGAACCCAGGAGTGCTTGTGTGTAAAGGCTCAGAGCGTACGTTGCCTGCCCCCTGGAAGGACAGTTGGTACAGTCCCAGATCAAGGTTGGTCATCTTTCATCAGAGAGGCCAGTCACTTTTTGGCTTTACCTCAATCTTGATTAATAGTACCAGAAAAGCAAAATATTGAATGATGTATACTTGGTATGGAAAAAAGGATGTGCAATTCAGGCACATATGTAAAAACTGAACACATTCATTTAAGACTCGTAGGCAGAACATTTCATGTAACAATATCAGCCCTGCCAACCTAGGCATATGTAAGTGGGTCTCGGGTTGATGGTTATGGATTCTGCTGTGGGTTTTGGCTGGGGCTGGGCTTCTCCGGTAGTAATGCAGGCTGTTATACTTCACGTACCCTTATGCATGATCCTGGCTGTGCCGAAGTGGTTCTTGGAGGTTGATGCCTTGCAACGCTGCTCCTCCAGCCTTTGGTACACACAGTCTTGCTCTACTTTGAATGTCATTCCCTTTCCTTTCTATCACTCCAATTTTGAATTGCTTTTTAAGACCTAGTTCAAATCCCATCTCTTCTGTAAATTCTTCCCTAAATGCCCCATCTTAGTGACTGTGAGTTACTCCTGTAATAATTGCTGGGTAGGTATTTCATTTGGTGATTAATTCTTATGACTTTGTGGTCTCTCTTCTATTGCCATTTTGAACTTAACTTTGAACTTTGTGGTTATCCTTTTCACGCACATGTGTGTCTGCCTTGTACTTCTTTCTCCACAGGATCTAATACAATGCTCAGGACAGAGTAGGTAATTAAACACTGTTCTCTTGGTGGGTTAGAATGAATGACTTGTCTGTCCTCCCCCACCCCCATTCTTCCAGGAAGGTATCCCTTTTCCATGCCTGGATAAGCCATTCTGCCCAGTGTTTGTTGTTATGTACCATGTCAATCACGGGGCAAATACCAGATAACTGCCCTCTCTTGATGGTGGAAGCAGGTCTGTGCTGCCCAAGAAGAGGAGGCTGATGAGTCACTGGTTTACATGTCCTGCCTGAGTATAGAAGTTCATCAGACATTTCTCTGAGGTTTGTAAGCATTTTGGGCCACCGATGAATGTGGCGTAGACCTGAGGAGGACATACCTCTGAAATTCTGCTGGGGCCCCGATCTGATGTGTCTTCTCCCAGGGTCCAGGGAAGAAGAAGTCTGGGGGTAGAAAGACAGGGAATGAGGAAGATGAAGAACGCATGGGCTGCTATCTTTGTGTGTGGATTGAGAGGCCATATCATGGGGCTGCTTGCTGATTTTCACCTCGTGCTGCTTTCTTCCCTCCACGATCCTGAAGGGATTTTCACCATTTATTTTAAACACATAATCCAAGGGCCACAAAATCTTCAAATGCATCAATCAAATAGTGACTTGATTGTGCTGGCAATTGCCTACAGCTCAGGCAAAATTCGCCTGCTTTGGTTTTATGCAGAGAATGAATTGATTTTCTGAAAAAGAAGCTCTGTGTGTGCATGCGTGTGTGTTTATGAGAGAACAGAGTTTGATTTTTTTTAGAGGGATTTATTTTATTTAGGGGTGATGGTAGAAGAAGAGAGAAGCTTCGTAAGTCATTTTCTGTGAGCTTGAGAAAGAATAAATTCAGACATGGACAAAGACAGGGAAAATGGGAAATTAGTGGTGTTTTACAACGAATTAAGAATAATGAAAAAATAAAAGATATCCCAAAGACAAGAGGGTCTAGACAGATATCAAATGTTGGTGCACAAAATGGTGTGTGCATGTTTAATTATCTTCTTTTCCATCCTTCCTCCAGTCCGCCTGTTTGGAGCAGGCTTCCAGGCCATTGTGCGTGTAGCCTTGGCTACAGTTTTTACTTTCTGCCAAGTCATATGTTTTTAGCTGTGATTGCAGTCACTACCAAGTGGCTCACCTTGTCTTGAGTAATGAGAATAAACAACTGGTCACTGCACTGACCACTGAAACTAATAAAGATATATAGTGCTGGGCTGGCTTAGGGAGTCACAGACGCATTCTTAAACTCTGTGTGACATTTATACCAAAGGAACATGATTCCAGACTCACTCACTGCTTACCCATTCTGAGAAAGAACAAACTATTTGACTGATGGTTTGCTAAATTTAATATGCTTAGCAAGTAAAATTATTGCCTACTCTAATGCTGTGTAATTATTAAGATACACTGCTTTTAAAAATACCAAGTGAATAATATTGATTTAGTGAACTGCTATTTAGAAAAATGCCAGCAAAGGAGGAATATTTTATTTTAGCTGCCTTAGAGCTGTAATGGGTCTGGGCTGAGATATGCATGTGGAAATAAATTATGTACAAGGTAAACTATTTTGTTATACAGTACCCATAATATTAATTAAGCTGTAATTTTACCAACAATGCTTTAATTTAACAAATAAACAGGAATCATCTGTACCATTCTTTCAAATATATAACTTTGGGACTGTAATAAAACATGCAGAAGCACCTGCAGTTAATTGTAAAGCAAACAGTGAGACTAGCAACTTTAAAGGGTAATTGTAATTTATAATTTATTTATTTGACTTATGCTGGATATAATTACCGTTATAATGCATTATTATTTTCAGTCCAGCATTAGATCTATCTGATTCCAATTTAACACAGGGAGCCTGGTGGAGCTTGCTACTGGGGTCCCTTGAAAATGTGCACCGCTCTCCTCCTTTCCCTGGAATGGGAGTTTGTAAAATAAAGAATGGATGGGGTCCTGTCAAAGACAATTCTTGTTCAAAGCTGAAAGAATATTTTCATTTCCATTAAAGCCAGGAATTTTCCTGCCCTCCCAGTCCTTTAGATAGCAATATTGTGGGGTGGCAGCGTCTGCACACAGCTTGTGTCAAGGTGAACTGGCCAGGCAGCTGGTTGGGGTGGGGGTAGTGGGGAGGAGAGGGGACCCTAGTGCAGGAGCTCAGCTTTTCCTTAAATTCTAGCCTGAGAGTTGCTAGTGTTTATTGTTGTGGTGCTTTTGGGCTTTGTTGTTGTTATTTTCAAGAGCAGCCTGGAAGGAACCTCACAAGGAGGAAAAATACCACCACGGAAGAAAAGAAGCAATTATAGCAGGCTGTTTGTTTGTGGCTAACAGAATGCTGAAATGGCAGATTTGCAAATTTGTAAGAGTGGGAAGCTTAGTGTTCATCTTTATCAGCCAAAGTGGTTTCTTGTTAGCTGAGCAGCAAGCTAGAAAGCGACCGATTTTGACAACATAATTTACATCTTTGTATAAAACTATTGCTGGCAGCCGAACTAATTTGTGCTGGATTAGGTTGTTTGTCTCTGCTGCTGACTAACCATGCAATCTATCAGAGGCCGTTTTCAAATATCACTTTTCAACTGTGCCCTTGAGAGGGGGAATTGATCGGGAATATACGGAGCAAAATTACTCCAATAACTTTATAGAAGAAACAATTACGCGATCATACAGATGTGAATAATTCTGAAAAGTAGAAACAAATATAATGAATTTAGCCCCATTCCTATCTTTCACATGTGCATGAAATTTATAAATAATACAGGAACACATTATTGGCCCTGTTTCCTCTCTCTCTTTGGATCTTGGTCGTCAACGATGGAATTAGGAGAAAGACTAGGGGAGAGAGCTTAGTGGAAAAAATTTTTGGAGACCATATTTGAGGATTCTGAGATGCAGGTAATATGAACGCATGTCACTTACGAGGTGTTGGAGGTAATAGTTAATATACACGTATCCCTCAGAATGTGTCTTTTTATCCAGTATAGGTTTTATAATTTTTAAAGTAAAATGCCGTGATAGAGAAAAAGAGACATCAGTCAGGCAGATATATTTGTGTTACCAACATGGGTTATAAACATGCAAATATATTTTATCACATATTTCTACATCATATTAATAATTTTACCATGCCGAAGAGGAATGGAGTCTCTTCTCTGCTTTTAAGTGAATATTTTAGATGTTTCTTCCTGTCCTCAAGGGAGATACGGGATGATAGAATAATATAAAGAGGGCAAAAAGGAGGAGGGGGTGGAATTCACAACTGATAACCGAGCTGGAGTTGTTTATAAGATGCCTGAGATTAGCCAGCAAACAAAAAAACCATTAAGCACCTATTATTTTAAAGCAGTGGGCACATTTTTCATCACTTTCCTCTGATAAATTTTCACTTGTGCATCCTGCTCCAGGTAATTAATTGCTTTCAGTTCAGAGGAGTAATAATGCAATAAATTATGCCAGTATTTCTAGTCAGGGGATCATATTGCAGCTTTCTAACCAAGGCAGCACTAATAACAATCCAGGAGACTTGTGGGCCAGGAAAAAAAAAAAAAAGCCCCATTATTGTAAATTGGTTATGTAAAGAGTCAAAGGACCAAGTCTTCAAAATTGCTTTCAAGTGATCTCATTCAGGGAAGTTTGCACATTCATAGGTTTGGACGGTGTAATCCTGTGGTGGGATCACATGGTTGCTCTCAGCCCTGGAAGCTTTGCAAACGCCAGCTGCTCAGCAGCGATGGTGGGGCTGTTGCCACTGTGGGGGGAAGCTTGAGTGGGAAGGGCCTTCTTTCTCAGATAGCAATGGTGGTATGATAATGGTTAATGGTGTGTGGCGTGCTTGCTATATACAAGCCCTGTTCATATGCCAACCACATTTAATCCTCCCAACAACCCTATGAGAGAGGACTATTGATATTCTCGTATTAAAGATAAGGAAACTGAGGCATGGGGTTTAGGTGACTTGTCCACGTTGGGTAGGGGAGCCAGGATTCAAATCAAGACAGTAAAGCCCCAGAGTCCATGTTCTTCTTACCCAATGCATTGCACTGAAGCTCCAGAGATTTCCTCCTGACTCTGGGCTAATTGCAATAGATCAGGGTAGGGTGGGGTCGGAGGGAGTCAGGCTGGTGTCACCTGTGATTGAAAAGTAATTTTGTATCTTCCTTAGTTACTTATCCTGGTGAACACCCCAGTTTGTCCATTTTCTGAAAACGTCTCTGTCTCTAACCTGTAGATCTGGCTATAGCTTGTTAATTTCTCTTTCTAGGCTTCAAAATAACACCAGTCTCTGCTCACTCCCCTTTCTGTAAAAGACTTCAATAGTTAACTCTTCTTTCCTCCCATCTTCCCTCATCCTTGTCTTTCGCAAGTTCTAACTTTAAGGAAAGCTTCATAGAGAAAGGACATTTAGAGACATCGTGCTTTTCTTTATTACATGGTGTACTTGTAATTTTTGGGGACAGCTTAAAGTGGAGAGGGTGCTCTGTCCTAGCTGCTCAGCACCTGCCCATGCACAGACAGGCCTCACCCCACTTAGAACAGCACCAGCGAGAGAACCACTTGACCTTGGTTCTAGCTGCTCATGGAATGAGCATGTCATTCCCCTTCACATCCTTTGACAAGCTCTCTTGCTGCTTTTACTCTTGAGTGGTTTCTTGTGCCAGGGGGCATAAGAGCGAAGAAATGCTCTCAGGCAGAGAAGCTGGAGCAGAAGACCGAGTAGAGGCAGAACCTGGAGAAAGAGGCTATGAACTGGGGAAGAGGAGGAGAACTGCTTGTCTTTGACCTGTGTCTGGGGTGGAAAGTGTCTTGCTAGGTTGCTAGGGAGAAAGGACCCCTTGGAGAGAGTTTAAGGAACATGGTGAGTAGGCTTCATGGAGTTTGGGATGTTGTCATCTTAATACCTTTTCTAATGACTTGTCCTACGATCCACCACTTGGCAGGTTGCGATGCTAACAGGAAGGCAGAGACAGAGAGGATTCCATTTTCCATGGTTTCCCCAGGGTACACACAGCCAAGCAAGCTGGAGCAAAACATACAGTTGTTTATGTGATGGCAAAGCTATCCTAATTCTGCCAGTATGGCCTGATGGTTGCTGGTCTATGTTTTTTGTTTGTTTTTTTCTCTGTTAAAAATACTGTCATTATTATTATGACATGTAGACAAAAAGTTAAAGTTTATATCTTTTTTCCTTTTCTCATCTCTCTTTTTTAAAATTTTTAAAAATTTATTGCAGAATATTACCAGGGTACAAATGATTTGGTTACATAAATTGCTTTTGGGTTGCTGGGGTATGTTGACTGACAGGGAAGCGGACAGGCTGAGGTTGGAGGACTCACTCTTCTGTGTTGTTGACAACAGGCTGGTCTGGTTTTCTGCAGCCCCATCTTGGGTGGACATCATACTTGTTGTTCCATCCATTGGGCTTTGACCCTAATTTACTGCCACTGATGCTGTTCCTTGAACTGAGGTGATGGTTGCCTCATGGCTGGATACTTGGCTTATTAGTTTCATCTGCTAAGTCCTCCCTGGAGGTCGGGCTGCATCAGTTGATGCCATAGTGGTCAAAGACTGTTGAAGGGTTTGGCTTGACAGATAGTCAGTGCTTCCCCTTGTAATCAACCTCTCCCAACTAACGTGACCTCCCAGGTTGAGCTTGTATTTTATTTTCTATATATTTTTACCTACCAATGAGGGTTTATATTCACCCTCAGATATAGTCATTTACACACATTAGTCTTCATACACAAAATTTTATTTCCATATTATTTATGAGCCAGAGGTTGAATTTCCTGGGGGTGGGAAAAGCAGTTGGGTGGGGAGTGGGGGATATTCCTTAGAACCTTTCTCTACTATAACAGTTTTTCTGTGTTTTCTTGTTTTCCAAATATTTGAAGATATGGAAAAAGATGATTTTTTTTTTTTTTAAAGAGCAAAGATCTTTAAAGAGGAAGACTTATGGAAATTTTGCTTCATATTTGGGTCTGATGGAAAGTCAGGAGTGGAGAAGTTTTGAGCCATGGATGGGGTTGATGAGTCTGGCTGCTCAAGTATAGTCCATACAGACTCCGTAGAAGGTCAGTGAGACTAAAAAGGCAGAGGGCCTAAGTTACTGCTGTGGGAAATACTCACTAAAAAGTGTACCATCAGGGCAGTGTACACAGTGCTTGGATGTTGGATACCGACAGAAATCTTTTGCCTCCACCACGGAAGGAAGAAAACACAGTGATCTCTCAACCCCCAGGCACATACTGTGGGGTTGCTTCCCATTTGGGGAAGCTATGAACACTCTAAATTGAGAGATTTTAAACTTATTCAAGACCCAGGAAAGATGCGTAGAATCTTTGTTAAATATCAATAAAAGCTTTGTAAATAACTTATTTTTTAAATCACAAAAATAATCATGTTTGCAATTGCTTGTTTGATTCTCTGTCTCCGCTGTTAGATTGTTTTCATTGAGCGGGCAGGGACCTTGTCTGTCTTGATCATTGTATCTCCAGCATCCTACATGGTGCGTGGCCCTTAGTAAGTATTGGCTGGGGGTTGGCCCTTAGTAAGGACTCTTCAGTGGAAGAATGGCCATCGTTAGAATTTGGAAAATATGTCAAAGCACAAAGAAGACAATAAAATATCACCCATCATCTGAGTACTCTGAGCTGACTACTGTTAATTTTCTTATTCATCTTTCCAGTCCTTTTTCTGTGCATCTTCCCACTCCCAGGGTAGGATCATAGTGCATAAAGTCTTAACTTCTTAGCCAGTACAATTTTTTAATTTGTAAAACTCCATGGCTAATGGCAATACAACATGATGCATATTGGTCTGTGACTTGAGCTTTATATTATGAAGAATCTTAACGTGCTAAGTTTGAAGGTGGAAGGTGTAGAAAGGATAAGATTTTCCTTCCCTCCTTATATTGTTCCTTTTGGGTCACAGCAGAACAATTGCACTGCATTTTCTGGCTTTGAACCTGATTGTGCTGGGATTAAATGTACTCTAGGGTGAAGATGGGAATATGACTTGGAGAAAAAAGAAAAGTGAGGTATTTCCCAGCTATGGAAACAATTCAGTCCTTTTCATAAAACCCCCCAAAGCTTAATTGTGTTTGCTGCAAGCCCAGCAGACGTGTGGAACCCTCAAGCTCTCCCTGCGGCAAGCCAAAGAAAGCCGTGGCCTCCGTGGCACTCTCAGTGTCTGGCTGCTGCATTGACGGGGCCTTCAGGTTGGCGTGACCAGACCCCCAGCACCCTCGCCCACCAGCACTGCTGCCTCTTTGGTGGTGCCGATGGTGGACATGCCTCTGGTTTCCAAAAGTCTGAGCAATGCTCAGAAGGTGCCAGCCAGGGGCACTCGGAAAGTCATTCAGTCCGTCACATTGCATGTTGGCATCGCTGATTTAAGCACCCAAGAAAGCCAGCAGCCTCCTCGGTGCCCAGATAGCTACGGAGCCCAAGACGGGTCGAATTCCTCTGGTAGCATTTTTAGTGTCTCCCATTCTTTACGGTTTAGCCGCTTTTCCAGACAAGTCACTCAAATCTCCAAGGGTCAAGACTCAGCCTCTTTTCTTGTTCTTGGCCAGCGGCAGAGCAAGAGGAAGGCTGCCCTGGGGTGGAGCCTTCCTCTTAAAGAAGATCTGGGAGGTGGCGTTAGCATTCTGCATGAAAAAAAAAAGGCTCTGCAATCATCTTCATCATCTAGTTAGGAAGAAATGTTGGGTAACTGAAGCTGGAAGTTTTCTATTTATATAAATGATGAGTTCTGGGTTCTCTTTCCCCGATCTTTTATTTTTTTCCCTTCTCTTCCTTTCTCTCCTCCTCCTCTCTGGATTAAGAAAGAGTCCTCAACGTTGTAATTTTAAAACATATTCTCCTACACATGTCATTGTTCTTCCTAATAGAATCTGCCAGAACCACTCTGGGCAGAGCCCTGCGCTATCACATTATTATCCCATTGTCTACCCCGAGTGTTACAGCCTTACTACGACTTCCTAACTAATCAGCTATTTCAACTTTCATTCCATAAGCTTTATGTCTGAGTGTAATTAAATGAGCATTAAGTCCTTTTTTTTTTTTTACTAGCAAAGCCTGAAAGTTCTGATATTACAGTAATAAGTGTGAAGTGAATTTTGAATGGCATTTATGTCTGTTCATGGGCTCTAAATGTTTGATTTGCATAACTAGTTAAAATGATATCAGAGCAGCATATTGATTTAATTCCATCTCAGAAAACTGTTAATTAATAATGATAATAAATGTGTCAGTCCTTTATTATCTGCTTTGAATTGGTGATGATAGCTATATTAATACCACTTCAGTAATAGACCTCTGCTGGCTATTGTTGGCAAAGCTTTCAAGGCCTGAATCACCTGCAATCAGAATTTAGAAAATTTATTGCAGATCAGTTTTAAAAAGAACAGCCATTCCATCATATATGTAATTTTATTAACACCTACATTTTAATTTAACATTTTATTTACATAAATCATCGTGATCAGAAACTTCAGGAAGGTTTTAAACAAAGGCACTTTTTCATTTTTATGTCCAAAGTTAAAAGTTGCCTGACGGAAAGACTGGGCCCAGGGCGATCCCTTTTTGTGGGTTGACAGACCTGCAGCCCTCTGTCCCCCACTGCTGCATTTTCCTCCTGCCTGAGCTGGCCACTCTCTGGCTGTCATCATTGGGGTAGAATTGCTGGTTCTGTTGCAACGCTCAGGGGCTTGTGTTTGTGTGGGAATGGTGTGATTGCAGGAGAGAGGAGGAACATCCTTTCCCCTCCCCACTCTTTCAAGGACTACCATAGTTTCAGAGGCCAGTCGTACCTCTCTGCTTTTCGTGGGCAATGTAAATATCAAGATGGCTTCTCCACCGTTGAGTTTCTGGAAAGCAAGCGTGGCACGGGACGCTATCTTGCAGCGGCTAGGCAATTGCCCAGACTGAGAGCTCCAGGGTCCAGTAGTGCTGGGTTTCCAGAAGGGTTGTCAGAGTCCCAAGAATAAATCTTCCACGAGGCTCTCAGAGACTAAATCTCCACCACAGCTGATGGCCAGGACCGTTGATGAATGTGTGTTGAAAATTTCTCAGTCTCTCTCTGAGCTTTAGTTTCTTTATCTATAAAATAGGCAGCGAGTCAGATTAAATGAGATTTCACAGACACACTCACATATGTATGACAGTGCTCAGCACCCAAAAGACACTTGATGACTGACAGTTCTTCTCTTACATTTCTTCTTAAGGTATGAGTGCACACGGAACCATCCTTTGCCCACCCACAGACTGAATAAAGACTTGGGCAGCCTTCATTTTTGGAATCAGCAGTTTTGGTAACTGTTGGTTCTAGGACAAGGAGCCTAAAGAACTGGTGCCATTCCCATTAGGAGTTTGCTCTCAGGCCTGGCTATTCCTTCCTAGACCCTCACATTTGGGTCGTATTCGTGGATATCAGTGACTGTCACTTACTTGCAGTCTGCATAAGATCTCTTCCTTTCCTCTCCTGTTCCAGAACCCGGCTTGCACTTGCCTTGACCTTTTGGCTTTTCTGCTGACCTCTTCTTAGGGAACAAATTTCTAGCCATGACCCCCTGTTTCCACAGGATCTTCTCACTGGTGATAACTAAACTGTAGCCCAGAGAGTTTGTGACCTGTCCAAGACCTCCTGCCCCTCACCGTGAATCATGTATACCTTGTGCATTTCCTGCTGCTTCACTTGGGTGGCCTGAATGACCTCTGTGCCACCTGGAGAAAGAACTTCAGTTCTTGCCTTGTGCACCCATCCCTTGCAGTTTCTGCTCATGGCTGCCTGTCTTGTGTTCAGGTCCCACCAGGCAGGGAGGCTTGTTGTACCTCCTCCTGCCACCCCCACGCGTCACCAAGAGTCGAGTGCCTTGGTCTTAAGAACATCTCCCTAAATCTCCCTTCGGGCTATCCCAGCCTCAGTCCTTTCTGTTTCTTGATGGGGGGGAAAAGCACACACAGTCTTTCGTTTGTGCCTGTGTTAGATTAGCACAGCTTGGAAGGAGTGCTGGCTTTCCAGACTCCTGTGAGTGTCTCCAGCTGAACGTTCCTCTGCTGACTTTGATTTCTCTCTTGGTGAGTGGGGGTGTAATTCGCCTTGACATCGCTGGCCATCAGCGCCACGGTGAAGTGGGCCTTCTTTGACTCGAAGTGACAGCCCTTGGCCCCTGCGACATTGTTTCCATAGATGTACAATGAAACAGTTTTATATTTTGCAAAATAGAGTGATCTCCTACAACTGGCATTGATGTGGTTTTCGCCATGGTCTTCTGGAGGGGAAAGCTGTTTCCACTGACCCGCCCTAAATGATTCCCCTTATCCTAGCACCTGGACACACTGCTCTTAAGCTGCCTGGGATGATGAGCATGTTTGTTTGTTTGGTTTTTAAATCAGCGTTGGATGCCATAATGTGTTCTATCCTTGTATCCTTCCCTGTTTTATTGTTGGCCCCTAATATTCCAAGACCTCTGCTGCCCAGACAGCGACCTTTGCTCTTCTGCTCTTGCATGTCGTGGTAGCAGTCAGTGTTCTAGAGAAGAGTTAGCGGGTACCTTCCCCCGGAAGCTTAGTTACTCTCGTGCCTTTTCCCCATGGAGACAGTCTGAGACAGAAGGAATATCAACCTGAGAAACCCTTGTCTAAGATGTGGAAATCTTTGGAGAAGACTGTTAGGGGAAGGTATCAGGCTGTCCGTCGGTGGTCTTTACTTTTCAGAAAGCTCAAATCACGCTGTGGTTGTTCTCAGCATTCTCTAAAAATACTTGGAGGCAGACAAGTAAGGGTGTTTCAGCATCTCACCTCTAACCTTTGGATTTTGAAATTTACTGTCTTAAACTAGCCAAGATCTAGTATCAGGGATGGCTTTATTAGTCAACTCTTAGACTTATTAGAAAGTTTAACATTTACAGAAATATGATATTTTATCTAAGCTTGTACCCTTCAGACTCTCACTCGAGTTATATGTTAACATGTACTGGGGAATTAAAGATTAGGTTTTCTTTTTTTTGCCACCAGTACGTCTTTGTGGTTAGGGAACCCGGTTGACTTTGTATCGGGTGTAGGGAAGGCCTGTGTCTTTTCCAACATGGAACTGCTGAAAGAGTCCCTAAAGAGTGAGGTCCCCCTGCAAAGAATCTTTCCCTCTGGTGTCCCAGGGTCAGGCAGCCATTACTACCCCAAGATGTCCAATTTGGGCCTTTGCCTTGTCCTGGACTCTGCTGGTGAGAATTTTCTGAACAATTCCATGTGAGTGTTTCTGGTGGGGGCCCCTCCCTGTGCGTCGGGTGAGGGGACCCAGGAGAGCAGACTCCTGGCGGAAGATGTGATGACAGCTTGAGAGCACGTGTTTGAGAGGAGATGGGATGTCAGGTTCTGGAAGGTTCTCTGGAGCCATCTCCCAAGGCATTGAGATAATTTACATATTCTGGAAGGAAATAAGACCAAACTTCTCAAAGTTTGGCTTTTCTTTTCACAGCCTCTGTGTGCACATTCTTTTAGCTTCTGGCCTGGTTCTTTCTCTCTGGTGGCCACAAACTTTATGCCCTAACGTACGCTCTGGGCCTTTACACACAAGCACTCCTGGGTTCTGAGCGTGCTAGCCCAGGAATCCCACCAGCTGCAATGGGAGCAGATTCTGCACCCAGGATAAGCACGGATGATATAACATGGCGGGAAGGGTGGGCTAACATTATTACAACCAAACATGACCAAAGAAAGAAAAGGAAAAAAAAGTCATAAAGTTCTTGAATGCACTGTGCTAGGCCCTTGAACATACGCTGCTACATTCATAGCTGAGGACACTAAAACTCAAGCAAATGGGGAGAAGAATTTCCAATTTAGACCCTACAGTTAGAAACCTGGGAATAGTTGGCTGGTGAGTGTTGGTGGAGGTGGGTGACCCACTGTGGAAGTGTAAAAGTTGTTACAGCAGAAGAGGCTGAGTTTAAACATCCTCTTTGATAGCATTTGTGTGAACTTTTCCCCACTCCTATCCACTCCCTGTGTGGGTTTGTGTTCCTTAGCCCCAGCTGTTTGTGATATTTCATTGTCAAATACATAATTAACAATTTCGTAAGCCAAGTTTAGTGATGTTTTCACATTCATGCATTGAATGTCTTTTCTGTCTTAAGCCAGTTTCATCTTTTTATTTAATGTCCTCCCAGCCCCTGTACCCAAGAAAACCTGGCTCCAGAAAATTTGTCATTCTAACATCTTTCCAAAGAGTGAAGCATATCAAAGTGGACTTGGGAAACTGTATCAAAGTGAATTTGGGGAGTACAGATGTGGATTGTGGTGTGGAATTGCTTTGGAATTCGAAACTGGTTGTGTAGACTGAGTTGATGATGGATCCAGTTGTGAATAAATTTTTTTGCAACAGATGATGTCAGTGACAGTTTTATAACCAGGATTTTAATAGACTGGACTAAGTTGCTGGAATATGGGTGAGAAAGTAAGTCATAACCAAGAGTTGAATCAATGAAATAAAACCAAGGAGTTAAAAAAAAATTAGGACAGATCTCTTTACATGTTTTTTTTGAAAGCACCTGCAATGTACTGTTTTAAGTATTCTGTTTTATTTTTCTTTCCCAATCTTAGGAATTTTATTAATATAAATAATCACATTGGGCCGAAGGTGAAAGCCAAATTATCTTAAGAAAATTCAAAATTCATTTCTGATAAAATATTCCTAGGAAGCTAGCACTGGAAACTTAACATGATATAGACTCTTTTCTCTCAAATCAAAAGTAAACATCCCTTTAGTGGCCCAATATTAGAGGAAGTGAGGGATGAGATAAAGGTGCCCACTTCCATTATAATTTAAATTCAACACTTTCTTAAATTTTCAAAGAGCTAGCCTAGAGTTTTTAGTCGGGACGTTCGGGATGAATATGATCATAAGGCTCTCTATTTTGGCCTGCTCTGTGCCTAAAATTTTAAAAAATTAGTTGCTGACCTTTAATGAACTGGAGGTTTCTCTCTCTGTCTCTCTCTCCCTCTCCCCCTCCCCCCGTACCTCTGGCTTCTTTCGAAACCATGGCAAGATGAAGTCTTGTTCCTGAGCGTGAGGCTGGAGCAGAGTGGTGGCTCCTGCCTGTAGACACAGGGTGTCATTTTCTAGGTTACCAGATCTCATCTCAGTTTGCTCAGCGTGGTACCTGCCTGGCCCTACGGGCATTGGAGTTTGCAATCACTGCCTTAGTTAATGCAGTCAGATTAGAACTAGAGCACAGAGGTATAAGTAATGAAAAGGAGGAGATAAAAATATTGTTTTTGAGTGAAGTGATCGCTAATCTGGAAAACCCAACAGAATCAACTAAAAAAACGATTACATCAATTAGCGTTATATAAGGCAGTTACTTAAAAAATATAGAAAAATCCATATGGCAAAAATAGAGGGGGCAGGTTGACTAGAGAGGAGCCCTCATTTCCAATTAACAATATGACTACAAATTAGAAAGAAATACTGCAGGGTTTATATGAAGAAAACTATAAAACATTACTGAAGAGGGTAAAAGAAGATGAACAAATGATGAAAATGACCATATTCCCAAGTAGTCTAAATTTATCAAGTTGAAAACCCATGAAAAGGTCATCTTCCCATCTTCAAAGAGTTCACGAGACTCCTTGCCGCCCGTTTCAGAGAAATGTGACGAGGTGCTGGCTTGTTTTGCTCTGGGTGCCTATGGAATCGGAACCAGTTTGGGGCGGTTCCCAGGAAATGGGAAAGAGAGAACACAGAGAACACTGATGACTTTGGCACGGCATTTGTGTTTTGAGTTAGTAAACTCAGTAATTGATAAATGACAGGCTGGACGTCAGTTGTCTTTAAGGAGCTCCTTGCCAGCAGTTATTCTTATTTAACTTTCACAGGCGCCAGCTTTGGGCCAGGGTGGACTGGAGCCCTGGGAATTGTGCCTGAGTGTCTGAGAGCAGGATTTGGCCTTTCACATTGGATGGTGGCCTCGTTTACCCACTTCCCCTCTATTTAATGACTTTTTAGGAGTTGAGGCCGTCAGTTGCTGGGTAGTTTCTACTTTCATAGTCTTTAAGCTTTCTGAGAGATCTGAGTCTATCTCTTCCCCGGGAACAGAATTCAAGGTCTGGCCTTAAGACCAGGTGCCACGTGGGCCTAATTTCTGTCCATAAGTAAAGCCACTACCAGCACCTACTGGAGAAAGAGATGAAGAATGGGCCCAAGGTAGAATGTTTCTGGTTCTACGGTTATAGGAATTGATGAAAAAAGATGCATTTGATTTGAAGGATGAAGAGTTGGCTGTTCTTGACATTTAAAAGGATGCCCCAAACTGCTTTTCCTGATTAAAATATCTGTACAGAAACTCCTACCCCTGCACGGTTGTCAAGTTCACATTTTTTCCTTACTGTTTTTATTTAATGTTTGGTCTGCAGTGCCCTGTATTTTCTGAGCAACCCAAGGGTTGTGGTTGTGGGTTTGTGTTGCTCTGTTTTCTCATTTTTTAGAAGCCATGTCCAAAGTCTCAGTGGTTGGAGCTAGGGTGGAAAGTATTTGTGCTTTTAAGATTTGTAAAATTGCCTACACAGTAATGATCTTATTTAAGAAATTTACAGTTTGTAGGACTGAAGATTTTGTACCTGAACCAAATTTAATATATAAATATTTATATTGATCAATCCTATGTAAGAATTTAAATAATTCAATGAGCATCTTTTGTATCCATCTTCCTATCTGCCTATTTGTAGGTGTAGGAAAAAGTTGAGGGAAATATTTCAAAACGTGAACTTTTGTTGTTTCTGGAAAGCAGTCTTGCATGGAGCTTACCCCATAAGCTTTGTATTCAGACCCAGATGCAAATCCAGATGCTGTCACTTAGGAGTGGTATAATGATTTGACCTTGGACAAATTACTTAACCACTTTAAGCTTTACTTTAGCAACTCCAAAATTTCACCCCATTCAGAGTCCACCCAGGGCCTGGAGATCTCCTTCTCTAAGACCAGAATAGGCAAGGTCTTTCTGGTTTTTAACTTCTTTATTGGGGATCCATAATGCATCTAGGCAATAAAAAAAAAAAAAGATTAAAAAAGACTCCACAAAACGAGAACAGAAAACAACCAGCCAACCAAAAACAGCTAAAAGAAGGGAAAGTATTTATCTAATTTACATCCATTGAGCCCTTCAGTGTGCCATGTTTTAGTTTTACTTGCATTAACTAGTTTACCTTTCACAGGGAGGAATTATTGTGCCTATTACATTGGAGGAGACAGTTCTGAATTAAGCAATTTAAGGTTCTACAGAAAAGAAACTGTTAGAGTGGAGATTAGAACTTGGTTCTCTTTGAATTCAAAGCTTGCAAAGTTAACTAGTAGGCTTTACAGCTTCTCTTTCTTTTTTAGTTGGGACGTGACTTACATCGATGCAGTCCACCTCTGTGTGACGGTGAACTGTTTGTAGCAGCTTCTGTGCTGACTGGTCCAGGCCTGCACCTTATCCATTAAATATTGTGAATATGACCTCTGGCAGGGAAAGTCAGAAAGGTAGATGTGCTTTGTTTGCAAGCTGTTAGCTGTATATCAGTAGAAAAATGGAGACAGAGGGATGGAGGGAGGATGGTGAGGAAGCAGCTGGAGAAGTGGGTAGGGAGAAGGGCTGCAGGGTGAAGAGACGTGGAGAACATTATCTGCTTCCAGAGGCCAATCTCTTAGTGGCCCTTCCCCTGGAAAGCATGTATATAGCATGTGCTAAGAGCTCTGCAATTTTCTCAGAATGCTGCACCGGGACCCCGAGTTACAGAGATTCTGAGACTTCCTTGGAAAATACTGAATAGAAAAAATGTGAATGGCTCAGGTCTTAAGCTTTCAGAGAACACAGGTCTTTTTAGGATTATTTTACATTGAGCACGCGCAATGTCTGTCACATGCTGCTTCCTCCCTCCCCTCTGGGTCTCAGCTGTCTTCCTAATAGGCAGCTGCCCGAGTGGAGTGTGGCATTGTTAACCAGGAGGGGTGACTGGCCTGTCAGCCCGTCTGGCTGGAACCTGGATGCTGGAGGCGCCTGACAGCAGCGCCATGTGCATGGTTGCAGCGAGCACCTGAATGCCTCTCATTAAGAGAGGAGTTAGCGCAAAACACCAGAAACACAACCAACCAGAGATCCTCAGATACCTTCCTTTAGTCTCATTCTTCACGATGACAGCGTCGGCAAGTGGTAGTTTCCAAATTGTTTTTTTCTTTTTTCAACCTTTAGTACTGTTTGTCCAAATCAGATTTCTTCCACAGAGCCCCCCTTAAAGGAAACAGATCAAAGTGAAAGTGTTCTGGTTAAAGAATGGGTGGAAAGCTTGACTTCCACCTGCTTCACCCAGAAAGTACCTCTGTGTAATCCTTGGGTTCCTAGGAACATAGTTTGAGAACTACCGTTTGCGGCAAAAGGTGGCTTTAATTACGTAGGATTTGTTTCCTTGGTTGTTACTTGTGTTTTAACTGAGTGACTGCTGCAGTGTGTGTCCCAGGCTTCCTTCTCAAATGGCTTTCAGAGCAATAGGCAAAGGGTTAAGAATATCATCAAAAATTATACCAAGCCCTCTTGCAGGATAATTTGTAAAAAAAAAAAAAAAAAACAAACTGTGTTCCAAATGGCTTTGGGAAGGAAATGTGACATTGTGTAATGACTTCTTGGGAAATTTGTTACTTTTTTTACTTTTTCTATCTCCATTCTTACTTCTCTTGCTCGTCTTCCCCCGCCCCATCCCTCCCATTCCTGATTTGATGAAACCGTTTGTGATGTCCGGCATATATTTTACTGCTCTCTGTGTGTTGTTGTACTTTAGCAATTTATAACTATGATCAATGTTGTGACCTTAGGGAAATTGCTTATATAATTATAGAAAGTTTACAGTCGTAAGACAAGGAATGGGGAAAATATATCACTGTAAAATATAAATATGTTTAAATTACATTTAGGATTTGGAATAGTTCCTTGCTTGTGTTTTACAGAGTAATCTGTGATTTAAATCAGGTTTAGTTGTGTTTTTTCCCCCCTAAATTGGGTATTATAAATCAAGAGTAGATGCTGGATATAGCACACAAGAGGATTTCTTATACATTTTAATGTTGCATAAGTAAGAAATACCAGTAGTTCAGCAGTAAAATTGCAAATGTAAGCAAAAGTGAAGATTTTTCCAAATTTAACTAGGTTGCATTTGTTTAGTAAACTCCAGCAATAATTTACTGTTTTATTACGTTTGCCTTTGAGATCTGGGCTGACTTTTTTGTTCCCTTTCTTAAGGAAGAAAAGGGAGGTATGTTACTATAATTGCTCGGAGCCGGAGGAAAACATGAGTGTACCATTTTGCTTTCCCCACCTGTGATGTGTACACTTAAAAAAGGAGGAGGGAAGTTAGGATTCTTATTAGGAGTAAGTGTATTTGTGGGCGTATCAGTCACACAAGCAAGGTGTGTTTTTGGTTGGGCCGGGGTTTCCATTTGTGCTCTCTGTGGTGAGACTACGTGTTTTTGTGCCAAATGAAGTAAAATCTGTTAGGCCCAGTTTTGAAAGTGAAAGCGGAGGCACGTCTGCTGGTGAGGGTGAAGAGGGAAGCGTGGCTGATGCAGTCTGTTGGTGAATGGTCACGTCTTTCTTCAGACTCTTTTGGGGTCTCTGGAAGACGAGTAGGTTTCATTCCAGATCAGTGTCTGTTGTGCCATACTGGTGAATTTCAGTGCATGTAGAGACGCTGAGTGCTCCAGAGCCAATGCTGGCGTTGCAGAGAAGTTGGGCAGAGGGAAGGACTCTCTGGTTCGGCAACGTGGCTTGGCACGCTGTGCTCCTGATGTGGCTGTCTCCCACCCACCCCCTCCCGCCACGCGCTTCAGATGGTTAACACGGACCCTGGCTTGGTTTGACTGTGGTTTGAGAGAAGTGAACTCTGGGATTGGGTTGGATGATGTTGATTAATAGGAGCGAGAGGGTGAGAGACTCCAGGGCCAAGCAGTAGGTCCATCTTGGTGGCATCTGATGTTGATTGGCTTTGTCCTGTGCGGCTGCGCTCGGAGAGCGGACATTAAGATTAAGTGATGCTGTCGTGTTGAGGAGCACGGCACTGCATCATTCTGGGAAGAGACAGCTGGGGTGGTTAATCCTTCATCACCAAGGGAGCACTGCCAGCAGAAAGATATACAGCCAAAGATAACCCTCCATAACTTGTGCTAAAGATCAGAAAACTTTGAATTCACATCCATCTGCTTAGTCTGGGGTGAAGATGAAAGATAGGCAGAATAGGAAATAAAAAACTCCTGAGGGATTAATCTTAGGCACGGTATGTAGCCCACAGAGTGAGCGGGCAGGAGAGAAACTTTTACATGGCGTTTAAAGGGAATTAAACGCACCCGGTTTCAGAGCAGCATCTTAAAGTCAAATTAAATGGTACACACTCTGGTTTCTCTGTTGTGTTGCCATCATTTTCACCCCCAAATACTGTTTCCCCCCTTACGCCTGTAGATTTTGTTTTTAAGGAGGTACTCTTAATTCTGCACTTACGGACAAAGCATGTAGGCAGAAATGCTGGAAATACTAATCAGTACACAGAAGAGCTTTTTGTTTCCGCCTCTCCCTTTGTGATTTTAGCAGGGTGTTCGCAAAGTCTGACTGTAGGTCTGCATGTCTGCGTATCTTTGTCTGAGTGTGGATCTGAGGTTCTGCCGCTGTGAATATTTCTGAACAGCTGCAATGATTTTATATATCACATGTAATCGAATTATGCATTGTTGTCATACCAGAGTGATATGCAGGGGGAAAATAAATCAGGGAGGGAAATAAATTAGAGGCCCCTCTCCCATCTGCAGCCTCTCTGTTGCCACGGCGGTCGGGCTGGGGAATGTCTGGTGCAAGGTGAGAATGCTGGGGAGGGTGGAGCACGTCTGTCCTCAGCTGACTTGCAGTGTTGAGTTCAAAGAGAAGCTTTGGTGGTTATTTTGTTTTTTCTTTTTAAAACTTTACGGGATATTTTAGTTTAGTTTTTTTTTTTTCCCCCTTACCAGTTTGGTATTTGAGAATCTGAGTGACAGGCTTTTCAATCTGGGGCCTGGGCCATTTGCGTTGATGTGTGGAGGCGGCGGATTCTCCTGCCAGGCTTCGTGTCGCTTGGGCTTTCCTGCGTGCCAGTCATTGTCGCGAGGCCCAAATGAAGGCATGTCGGCCGCAGAGCACCACTGTTGAGCCACACGAGGAAGTAGAGGCGGGAGGAACAATCTTTTGAGAGTCAGGGACCTGGGTTTAAGATCCCGTCAAGCTTTGTGAACTTGAGCTCCATGTCACTTCATCTCTCTCGGTGTGTTACAAATGAAAACACTAAAGTGGAGAGAGATGAGGTGACTTGCCTAAGGGAGGAGAAAGGGCCAGTGCACCCTTGGGAGGTTAAAGAGAGAATAACAAATGATGCTCTACACTTTTGGTTAGATGAGGGAAAGAGAAGCGTTCAGTCCTCCTCTGATCCGCTGTGACAGATTTCCTTCAGAAGGTGACTATCTGCGTGGTGAGTGTACATCTCTGGGTGTCCAGGATGGTCTTGCACTTTGAAAATGCAAATAATATATTAATTAATATGTATACATGTGAATATATAATCTATATGTACAGATATTAAAGTTTATAGTTTTGGTTTTTATTTTCAATAAAGTCAGTTCATTCGATGAATGGCTAAGTGTGCTTTAATTTTTATGCCTTTGTAAGACTTCATTTAAATAATCTACCAAAAAGATAAATATTCTACTTGGGAGGCTGAGGTGGGAGGATCACGTGAGCCCAGGAGTTCGAGTCTAGCTGCATGACATAGTGAGACACCACAGTCTCTAAAAAAATAAATAAAATAAATATCCTTTGTCAGACCATGATTTGGATCTGAAAAAAAGTTATGATGAATTTGGGGAGAGAGTATATTGTGCAAATAATTCCTCATGCATCAAGCATCGAGTGGATAATAATCTCTACCACCAAGGAAAAGCTCATCCAGGTGTCTCTCTTCTTGGAAGATCATTACATTGGGGTCTCCTGGCTGAGGTGGTGGTGAAGGAACTGAGATTCTCAGTAGGTTCATGAAGAGGGTGGGTCTGAAAGTATGCCGTGTGTGAGGCTCACGCAGGGGTGGGGCACCTGTGGCCTCCGGGCCACATGTGGCCTTTCTGGATCCTTATGTTCAGCCTTTTGACTGAATCCAGATTTCATAGAACAAATCCCTTTTCTATGAAGTCTGGATTCCTTCGAGAGGCTGTACCTGGGCATCTGGAGGGACACGTGTGGCCTTGAGGCTGTAGGTCCCCCACCCCAGGTTGAGTCACTGACCCAAATGTCCAGAGGACCAGGTCGGGGGACTGTTGATACTCTCCAAGCTTGGAGTAAAATGGAATTTGTGGGAGATGTGATATAAGGGCCTCCATTTGTGGCAGTGATTGCTTTTCAGGGAATTTTATACTCGGGAGCAAATCATTGGGCCAGTGAATGTCAGTGACTGCTGGGTGGTATATATATTTTTTTCTGTTTGGATGCCCAAATACCCAGCTTTTGCTGTTCCTGGTGAATGTGGGTTTTCCCTTGGCTAATCCTTTGGGAGATTTGACTGGTCCCAAGGGCAGTGGGAACCTCTGTTGATTTCCTGTACAGATTTTGGCTAAACTCTTCTTAGTCCGCCTTATTTACTGGTAGAGCAAGTTGGTGCATGTGGCATGGGCACACCTTGCTTTTGACGCAATGTGGCAGCAGAAGAGCAGTGAAAGGGAGGCAGCGCTCACCGTAGGGTCAGCAGGCTGGGGCTCTGGTTCTCATGTGGCCCGTACTTCTCCAGGCTCCCTAGCGTTTCCAAGATCTCTTGTTGCGTTACTTAGAAACCTAGGGACTTGAAACAAGCATTTTATATCTACATGGGTCTTGTGGGTCAGGAATTCGGACAGGGCACAGTGGAGTGGCTTGTCTCTGGTCCACAAGCCTGGAGCTTGGGCTGGAAAGATTCAGGCTGAGGGCGACTTGATGCTGGGGGCTGGGATCGTCTGAAACGCCTCTCCCCGAGGCTTGGCTTCCTCACAGCACCGCCACCTCAGGGTATTAGGACTTTCATGCGGCTCAGGGCTCCAAGTGCAGTGTTGCAGGGAATGAGATGGAAGCTGCATCCCGATTATGACCCAGCCTCCAAAGTCACACAGTGTAACTTCCGTGTACTCCGTTGGTGAAAGTAACACAAGCCTGTCCCAATTCAGGGGGAGGGGAATTAGTCCACCTTTGGACAGGGAGATGGCGAGGTCACATTCTAGAAGGTCATATTGATGGGGCCATATGTTGTGCCCATCTTTGGAACATAATGCCATGTCACATTTCTCTTCTGTGCAATGAAGAAAAATGAGTTGGCGCTGGGGTTAATTGGCAAGACCTCTTCCAACATTAAAATTTTGTGATTCTTTACACTGAAAACCCAGTTTTCTTTAAAAAATGATAATTTACAAAGTGATGATGTACTTTGTTAGAGAGGCTACTTTAGGGTGTATTTAAATAGAGACGGTACCATTAAAAACAATCTCTTATGCAAGGTAAAAGACACCGATAGGAGTGATACAAGTTCTTCTCCCCTAAGTTATTTCCACATTTTAATGCTGAAGTGATTCCTTTTTAGTCCAGCTTTATTTCTTGTGGCTTAAGAAAAATTAGGTGGCATGCCGGTACCTTACCATCAATGCCATGAATGTTAATTTGGACATGAGTTAAATGTTTGACACATTGGACTCAGGATTCGAATGTAAGTTGGAGATCTGGGAAGTCATTGGACTTGGAAACAGGACCCATGAGCACTTGTGGCTTATCCTCTTATCCTGACACAGGGATTAGGATAGGAAGGATGGGGACCCTTCTGGAGAAAGCTTTGTCCTTGCTGGGGAGAAGGGTGAACCATCACCTTTGGCAACAGCGCTGATCTGATACCAGATAGGAGGTTTGAAGCAGGGTGACCATGGGATAGCTGGCCCCAGGAAGGCATCGCCATGAAGGAGGGAAGGGGTTAATCCACTGACTAATGTTTCAGTTTACAGGCACTGGCCCTTCTCTTTGTTCTGTTTTATCATACACATTCATCACGTTCAACCTGGCAACCCAACCAAATAGCTATTTAAGTTGTAAAAATGAATCATAGCACAATTTCATGAACTGTGTGATATAACTGAATCTAATCACATTATACAATGGGGTCTTTGCCAGCGTGGTGTACCTGGTTCTGGGCTTCCTTGGAATAAGTAAATAAATAAACAGGCTTCATTAAATACAATAACAGTAGGGTGGCTGAGCTGGTTGGGTTTGGGTCCGGGGAAGGATGCATTCAGATGTGTCACACTGGACCACGGTGCCTTTGTAAGCTAGCTCATCCCTGAAAAGCCTGCAAATCATGTTGGCCATCTTCTGTCCTCTGCATGCAGCCAGCCAAGTCTCTAGTTTATTAGATACATGGCAAAAGAGGTCCTGGGAAGGAAGTAAACCTCATAAATGAGGTTTCAAAAAAGGGCTTTGCCCCAGTTCAGTTGCATTGAATTCCAGGGTTTGTTTACTTTGTGCTAAACAGAAAGATGAGTAAACACAGTCTCCACCCCAAGGACCACGCATGGAAATGGTGCCTACTCATGTGTCGAACATCTCTCTAGGTGCTTTTTGTGTGTTACTAGTTTTACTCTTGAAGATAAATCTTGAGCTTTAAGTAATATTATTCCTATAGTTATAGATGAGGACGTGGGGGCTCAGAGAGGTCCGGTAACTCGTTCGAGGTCACCTCGCTCATAAATGGCAGGGCAGAGATTTGAACTACCTGTGGGTGGTAGAAGAGAGGCCAGAGAGAAGGGTACCTTGGTGGCAGAAGGAATAATGAGCTATGACCATTGGGCAGCCCAGTGGTGGGGGTGCCCACGTGCCGTACTGCAGAGTTAGGCTTGACACTGTGGGTCGGGGGCCCGTGGTGTGGGGAGCGATAGCAGAGCTCTGCGTTAGAAACAAGGTTGACTCAAGGGGTGGAGACAGGCGGGAGAGACCCACAGGGAACCAGATATCTTGTAGCAGGAGGTAAGAAAGGCTTGGGTGGAAGCCCTGGCCAGTGGCATAGAGCGATGAGGCTAACCCCGAGCAGTATTCCTGGGGTGGAGCCAACCCCTTAGACGAGAGCCTCCGCTCTGCCTGCCTTCCCAGTACTGGCAGCAACTTGTGTTTATTCTTTCTCTCCTTTCTCCCCATTCTTCCCTGCCTCCGCTTTTCCCCATTCATCACTTGCCCCTTTTCTTTGTCTCTCTCTTTATTTTTGTCTCCGTTTCATCCTTTTCCTTTGTTCCCTTTCTCGTTTTGCTTCCCTCCCCTTTACTGCTGGTATCTTCCTTGCCCCAGCTCCGCTCCCAAATGTCCTGAAGTCCACCCCCAGCTCCACCCTCGCCCCTGTCCTGGTTGGGTCTCCTCCCCCACATCCTTTTCCTATGGAATAAATAAATACGTATATTTTAAAATCTGTTTTTCCCTTGGTTGTGTCAGCATGTTTTAGACTGCTGGGCTTTGCATGTTTTGCAGCTGGTTTTGATGCAGTTGTCAGACGGTGATGGATGACTATCATCATTTAAAGTGTAAAAGAAAATGCCTTGGCACAGAGAGACATGATCAACTGCCGTCTGCCAGCCTGGATAGGCGCGGCCACCATTTTCTTCTCCCCTCTTCCGCTTCCCTCCCTGCTCACGCTGCCCTTGCCAGAATCTACAAAAGTCATCGTGAGCCGTGCGGCACCGGGCTCTTGCCTTCTATAATATCACTTTGGTAGTTGTCAGATCATATGAAACGTCAAAATTCATGTGGCCTCCGCGAAGAGATATATTTAGTACAGCTGCTGCATACCTACACGCTACCTCTGACACTGACATATTAGTTATGCTGTCTTTTGCAATCTGATATCTTTAAATTTGCCACCTTGTTAAGTTTTGATTAATGTGATTCCATTTCACTAAAGTAATTGGCTTGGCCTGTTGTAAAAAATAATCAGCCCCCTCTACGGAACAAATGCTAGAACATGCTAATGAGGGAGTGAGTTCGTTACATTGATGGCGTGGACTGACAGTTATTAATGATTGTTATGATAAACAGACGGGTGCGAATTGGGATGAGTTGGGCAAAAGTGACAGTTTAAAAATAACGTATATTGGAAAGTACTAACGAAGTAATATACTGTTAGGAAAACAATCATGCAAGTTGTCAAGGAAAGAAGTGTAATTATACAGCCGCATGGGCTGCTTAGGAGGACAGGGACCTGCCTGATAATGGACACATTTTTTGTTGGCAAAAGGGAAATATGTTATGGCAGAAAGAGGTGCAGATTGATAAATTAATTGGTCCTTCTCACAGCTCGGAGAGCAAACTTGGCCGGCAGTCACCATGCAGATTAGGGAGCCGGAGCTTGCCCGACGCCTCTTTTCCCCAAGACCTCCCAGTCCTTGCTGCCAGACTTCCCTGAGGCCTCTCTGCCCTCCTCGCCTGCCTTCACCAGCTGCAACAAGTCGCAGGAAGTGCATCCTGAGGCGGTCTGTATAGAGTAAAGCTTTGAGCTGGAAGGCTTGCAGCCACGTCCAATATTTTTAAAGACTCTAAGGACTTAAATGTGCCATTGTTGCTAAAGTCTTTGGCTGGGGTGGAGGTAATTATGAGTGGTTTCCAGCTCCATGAAGGAAATCGTGAGGACTCGCACAGACTGGGCACTGTGCAGGAGGCGGGTGCCAACTCGGTGCCTCTAATGCCAGCACGTTGCTGTTGGCGGTTTGCATAATTAGCCAAGACAGTGTGGTAGAGTGGTGTGTGTGTGCATGTGTGTGTGTGTCTCTGTGTTTGTGTATGTAGGGGATGAGACTTGTCTGAAAGAACAAGCAGAGAGGACCGTGGGAGTGAGGGGAGAAAGGAAGGGATGCTCCTGAAGACAGAGTTGAATGTACAGAGTGGGTCACGGCCACCCCACCTGTGTTTGGTGACTTGATGGAGAAAGAAGGCAGGTAGATGAGATGGGGATGAGAACATTTTGTGGCCCCTGTAGAGACATGGGTTCCAATTTGTGTCTTGGTCAAGACTCTTGGTTGCATTAAACTGGTAACCAATTGGGGTAGCTAAAGCATAAATGGACAACTTGTAAAGACACTGACTCATCCCATGGAACCCAAAATCTATAGAAGACGGAGCCAGGCTTCCCAGTGAGTGGGAATCAGACTCGGAGAGAGGGAGCAAGGTGGCCAGTCTCTAAGTCTCCACTGGTCGTTCTCTCTCTATCTGTCCTCCAACTTCCTCCCCACCAAGCCATGAGAGCCAGGAAAGTGAAGGTAAGTCCTGGGGCTCACACATGATGTTTGCTTGAAGAAGGGGTGTGGAAGGGAATGCTTTCCACCCATGCCTCCAGATAGTAGACTTCTCAGAAGGGAGCTTGACTTCCCTTTGGGTGGTTCAACTACTGTGGCTTAGGGATGAAACAAGGAGCCTGCTGATGTGCAGACTGTGATACTTTCCCTCGTAACTATTATATTAGGATGTACATTAACTTACGTAATCTTCACACACACCCTCTTAGACAGGTGTAGTTCTCTTCATTTAACCGACGAGGAAAACAAGGCCAAGCATCTGAGAACTTGTCTGAGATCATGGCAAGTGGCTGTGTTGGGGTTTTAATCACGGCTCTCTGTCTCTGAAACGCTTCCCACTGCCTCTTGCTAGGATGCTGTGCATCTCCCCACAACTCAGGCCGGTCCATGGAGCAGAGTTATTGGCTTGAGAATCAGAGAAAACCCAGGGAAAAATATTCTTGCCCGTGTCCTATTTGGTCTTTCTAAGTAGAGACTGTGCAGGGGGCTCTTATAGGGAATTTATTATTTGCATTCAGATTTTCTGCAGCTTCACGTATGCAAATATGGACCACGTGGGCCTCCGTCCTGGTCTGCTTGGGTATGTGAGCAGAAATACAGTCTCATTATCTGGCCATCAAGCCCTACAGAGACTCTGGAGCCTCTTCATGCAAAACATCTAGAGCAATCCTGAAATCAAAGGAGGCTGCCGGTTACCTTACAGCAAACCTGACAATTAAGAAGGAAGGAAGTTTCACTCTTCTAAGTTGGAAACAGAAAGTATTTGCTCTGGGGAAGGAGCAGGTAGCTAAGATTTATCGAATGCCGAGCATGCGTTAGGGATGACACCAGGACTTTCTGGTGCTCTGTTGCATTTGGGGATGGGCAGATTCCCATTTTACAGTTGAAGAAATGGATGTTCTGAGTGGTTGAAAACAGGACCTTCCAGAAGACTGGGATGTAAAATGATTTGCTTTTATAAGAAGGCTGTGGTCCTATGTAACCCATTGTTTTAAACCATTATAACCATTTTAAAGTGTACAGTTCAGTGGCATTAAATACCTTTATGTTGTACAACCATCACCACCATCCATCTCCAGAACCTTGTTCATTTTCCATTGCATTATACTCCCATTCCTCCCTCCTCTTTGCTTCTAGCAACTACCATTCTACTTTATGTCTCTGACTTTGGCTATTCTAAGTACCACTAAGTACTTCATACGAGTGAATTTTACAGTATTTATCTTTCTGTGTCTGGCTTCTTTCACTTAGCAGTAATGTGCTCAGGGTTCATCCATGTTGCGGCATGCATCAGAATTTCCTTCGTTTTTAAGGCTGAATAATATTCCACTGTATGTATACACCACATTTTGTTTATCCATTCATCTGTCAGTGGACACTTGGGTTGCTTCCACCTTTTGGCTGTTGTGAAAAATGCTGCTCTGAATATGCGTACACAAACATCTCTTCAGCAATTCTTTTAACACAACGCTTGTGTATCTATTCATCTGTTGATGGACATTTGGGTTGTTGCCAGATTTTAGCTATTACAAACAATGGCATTGTATGTATATACCACTTTTTGTTTAGCCATCATCTGTCAATGGACACTTGGATTGCATCTGCACTTTGGCTACTGTGAATCATGCTACTGTGAACATGAGTGTGTAAATATCTATTCCTGTTCCTGCTTTCAGTTCTTTTGGGTATTTACCTGGAAGGAGAATTGCTGGATTATATGGTAATTGTATTTTTTGATTTTTTGAGGAGTTGCCATACTGCTTTTCATAGCAATGGCACCATTTTATCTTCCCACAAGCAGTGTCAAAAAGTCCTAATTTCTCCATGTCCTCGCCAACACTTGTTGTTTTCATTTTTTTAAAATAATGGCCATATTGGTATGAAGTAGTATCTCATGTGGTTTTTGTTTGCATTTTCCTAATGATTAGTGATGTTGAACACCTTTTCAGTGCTTATTGGCCATTTGTGTTTCTTCTTTGGAGAAATGTCTATTCAAGTCATTTAACCATTTTTGAATTGGGTCTTTTTTTGTTGATGTGATTGTGGAGTTTAAGGAGTTCAGATATGTGATTTGGAAATGTTTTCTCATTCTGTGGATTGCTTTTTTACTCTGTTGATAGTATCCTTTGATACACAGGATTTTAATTTTGAAAAAATCTAGTGTGTCTATTTTTTCTTTTGTTACCTATGCTTTCATATCCAAGAAACCATTGCCAAATACAATGTCACGAAGCTTTTCCCTGTGTTTTCTTCTAAAAGTTTTATAGTTTTACTTAAATGTTTAGGTCTCTGATTCGCTTTGAGCTAATTTTTTGTATAAGGTGGTAGGTAAGGTCCCACCCATTCTTTTGCATGTGGATGTCCAGTTTTCTCAGCATCATTTATTGAAAAGACTGTCCTTTCCCCATTGAATGGGCTTAATACACTCGTCAAAGTCATTTGACCACATACGCAAGAGTTCATTTCTGGATTCTCTATTCCATTGATAACTCAATTTTTTTATCTCCCCAATAAAATGACTGACTTGTTTTTCATTTTAAGTTTGGGAAATAGCAGCGTTTAAAAGTTTAGTCCCCTGGATAGGAGTTGTGACCCAGGTTCTAGCCCTGGTTCTGACCGTGGAACCTCCCTCTGCCTCTCTCCCCAGTTTTTGAAGAAAAATAATGATGATAATATTGGAGATTCTAAAGACAACAGAGAAAACAGACTTGGAATGGTCTTCTAACTCTGCAAAAGAAAGGGAGGGAGAGCCCTCTCCTGACTGCAAGGCTCAGATTTCGGGTGGCTCTGAGGGCCACCATCTTGACCCTCAGATGACCCTTCTGTTCTGTGGTCCCATGACTAAACTGCAGGTCAGCCCCGAGGTGAGGATGCGGTCAGAGGATGAGCCCCCGTGGTGGGCAGACAGGGCCAGAGGGAACTCTCATCAGCATTATGGATGGCCGGCCCAGCATCCAGGGGCAGCCCAGTCTCTCCCCAGGGTAGGGGAGCCTCTTGGTGTCTTTCACACTGTTGTGAAAAGAGAAAAAGTAGCCACGTAGCCTGAAAAATTCGCTCCACTATTTTCTACCTGATCTCCTCACTTTCTGTCCTGACATTCTCCCCTCTCCCCTCTGGAAAGGCCTGTGTCTTCTTTCTCCCTTGCCTTGTGGGTATCGTCACAACGGGTTTTCTGTGTTCTATGTGCCATTGCCCCACAATGTTGCTGTATGGTAAGAGACGGGGCATACCTGTAAGCACTGATCACGTGTTTATAGGTACCAGGTATGTGGCATGCCTCACATACCAGTGGGCTGTGAGATAAACCCACGTGCCCCCAAACCTGGGCTCATGAGCAAATCTGCTTCTGTGCTCTAGAATCTGAACAGAAAATGTGACTCTGAGGGGTTATGTGTGTGGCTATCACTCACCCCTGAGAACTGTGCACACTGAATACCCTTGGGTATTCTCCCACTTGGGAATTTCTTCCAATTTCAGCCTTACAAGAATGCAGTTGAAAGGAGTTGTGATAGGAAGGTTTGTGGTCTCTCACAGCAAGCTCATTCGTTCATCCATTCTTTGGACACTCAAGGAAATATGTTAGCTCCCGTTAGGCTCTGTGAGGACTGGAAAGGATTTTGGCTTAGACATGACAGGAGGAGATTTTCAAGCTGCATCAGAAGAAGGGACATAGGAACCTTTATCCTTCCAAGCTGTCCCGCAGTTGAGAGCCATGCTGCTGTTAACAGCACCTCCTGGTGGCCCAAAAGGAAGGCTTAGGACCCAGCTAATCTTGCTTAGCCTTCCATGGGAAGAGTCTTTGGTAGGCCTTGGTAACCAAACCTATTGAGCTGTATGATAGTGGGTTTTTACGTTATATAGGATTTTGATGAAAATATGGTGTGTGCCCTCAAAGGGGTATTGATACACTTGACCCTTCCCCACCTCCATCACACAATATTGCTATGAAAATGCAATCAATCCAGTCTCTGACATCTTCCCCACCCTACTCTCAAGAGCACCTACTGTATCAACATGACATTTTTTAATCTTGGCTTGTTTTCCAGGCCATGAATTTCATTTCTCAATGCTCCACCATTTGGCTTTTATGTTCTTGCAGTGGAATGTTGTCCAACAATAGTTACCACCATCTTCTTAGTCATGTCTTTTTTCCTGGGCATCCTAAAACCAGATAATTTTTAAAAATTCATTGCAGCCATGGTCACTCAGCCTTGTGCTAATAGTCACTAAGTTCTGACAAAGCAAGTCCGACATCCCTCGATAAGTAAAATCCAAACCTCCTGATGTTGTGTAACAGTAAGCAGATTGGCACGTCTTTGGATTAGTGGAGGCACTGAAGCAAAATGCTCAATCCTTAGTGACCTTTGGCAAATGGATGGGGATGTGTAGCCATTGTAGGTTATCTTTGTGTTCACTGTGTAGACACTCAACCTCTGCCAGGCCAAGACAGAAGCTGTCAGGGCAGATAAACTTAGTTGGGAACTAGCTGTTTTCCTGACGACATCACAGTGCTTTGCAGAACTATTTTGTCTGATAACCTGCTTCTTTTTTAGACTTGTCTGTGAATAGTTCTGTGAAGCATTAAGCCTTCCCTCTTGGGCTTTGAGCTGCCTGTACTTTGTTTTAATCTTGGGCCTAGGACTTTCTCTTAAAATGTACAAGCAGCTGTCCTTTGTTGCGGAGTCTTCTGGTGAGTTCCTTTTAGGGAATCTGTTGGTGATGCCGTATCTGGATCCTACAGGCATGTGTTCAGGAAGCATTCTGTGAAAGTAGGGTCCTCTTTGATCCCTCCTCTCTGAGCCCATTAATGTATGCCTGCAATTTAAACATAATGCATAGGTTGATTTAGAATTTTGCAAGTACCAGGAGAAGAAATTTGGACATTCTTAGCACTTGGAGGAAAGCCCATGCTTTCATTTCCTTCTTCTGCTAGAGCAGTGGTGACTCAAGGCCCAGGGTTTTGGTTCTGAAGACTATCTTTGTGACTTTGGGCAAGTTGCTTGACTTGTCTGGGCTCAGGTTTTCTCCCCTTTAACATACGATGGTCACATTAGGTGATTTCTAACGCCCATTCTGGCTTTAGTGGACTCCAAGCTCTCTCAGCCAAGGATAGGATTGAAGCAGAGTATATTTTTAGGGAAATGGATGAACTGTTGAGTTTTCTTCTTTCATTCCTAGTCTCAGGTGAAGATAAAAGACTTAGCTCTCTATTGAGCTGACATGAATTCAGAATTCATTAGTGTTCAGGCTTTCTTTTAAGCCTCAGACAGGCTTGTGAAGGGAAAAGCCTGCCCTCGATTTCTTTGCCTTGTTAGTTCTCATATAATGTGCTGCAGAAACTGCTAATTGTCACTTGAGGTGATGGGTGAGGGTCTGGTTTCTTGAAGGAAAAAGTCAGTTCCTGTCCTCCTCTTGCTTAGGTAGAGGCCTATCCGGGTCTCATAGAAGAATAACCTAAATTAAATTTAAATTAAAATGAATTAAATTTACCCCTTCACCAAAGAAGAAGTGGGGAGTGTGGGGGAGTTGTAGGGTAACAATGTAAATATTCAGTTGTGTGCAGGATACTGTAATCATGAAAATACAATTATTTGGAAACCGTTAGGGGAGTGCCTGTGGGTCACCCATGCTTGTGCTATGTCTGAGAGAGATGAAAACATACACACAGATGTATGTTTTGTTGAGAAGCCGTCTAAACATAATTTTAATTTATTACGAACTCTTTCATTGCTAATCGTTTAAAGAGTTTTCTTTTTTAGTTTATAACTCAAAGTATTTTACACTTATGTGTGAGAATGCACTCCTTGCAACATGAGGCCATTAACCTATGTTTGTACATTAACTTCAGAGAACATCAAGCTTAAAATATAAACACTGCTTTAAAAAAATTGTTGTTAGCATTCCTATCTGAATCCTTGGTGTCTGCTGAACGTGCCCTTTTGGCCACATCTCTCTGACTCAGCCTTGTGTAAGTCTGCTAAGAAGTTTGCACTTGTCTGCATTTGCTTAAAAGAGTTCCCAGGCTGGTCTTTGGAGGAACGTTTGCTCCTTGATGCTGGCAGTCACACCCTAGTCGGTGCAGTCCCCTTGGTGATCGGGCATTGTTCCTAATGTGTTGCCTTTCTTTGGCTGGGGGACATAGCTAACATGAAGCTGGAAGTAGATCTTTGGTTGAAAGATCTCCCCTTTGGCTATGTAGTAATTTGGGGTTAGATTTTTTCAGCGAGAGGTGGATGAAGGGGCCAATTCCTGGCTCTGTCACTTACTGACTGTGTGGCTGTGCACAGGTGTCTTAACGTCTCTGGGCCTTGTTTGTATGTTGGAGATATGACATCTTTACAGGGTTGTCCTGGAGGGTGACTGAGATAATGTTCATCAATCCACTCAGTTCCTGTAAGTTGAATGGAAACCACCAGCAGTTCTCACCCAGGAGTATATTAAAACTAACAAATTGAATTTTACTCATGGAACTTCAGGACAAACGGGAAGACGGAGGCAACCGCATTTAGCTTTCAGCTCTATAATTGGGAAATTCTGAATTATTTCCATTTACCTTAATACTGGGATTATTTCATTATTAGGCTTTTGTCCCCTCCCCTGTCCTTTACTTTATGCTTTAATTTCAAGATTCACTGGCATGAGGATTTGCCAGCTCATTTGTCTTGGGGTAAGTTTAGCACAAGAGGTAAAATCAGACCACAGGTAGTGCCCAGACATGAACACCAGCATCTCTCCATAGTAAGACAGCTTCAGAGAAAGTTTGACAAAATGAGAAATCTGATAATGTTTTTGTAGCAGCTTTCAGGGAAAATAGTGGGAGTTTCATATATTTGAATCAATAAAAGCAAGAATGAGAAAAGCATGTATTTGGGAAGACAGGAGAGGGCAGTGAAAAGAAATCTTCACGGCTTGGGGATTTGCAATCATAATCATGTGACACTTTTCCTGTTTTGGAGGCTAAACAGTAAATTAACTTTGCTCTAGTTTTTATGGACTTCTTTGGAATCATTGCATAAAAGTAATAGCAATTTCTGGCAAGGGGACTGGATTTCCAGAATGCTTCCGCACAGAGGCAACGAGGAGAACTGTCTGAAAAGTTGTGTATTTGTTATCACGAAAACATTAATAATATTAGAATTTGGCTAGAACCCATTTTTACTTTGAAAACTTCGACATTTTAACGGGTACATGTAACTGATAAATCTTTTTTGTGGTTGTCAAAACAAGTAAAGCTAACTTTGTACATTTCCTATTACAACTAAAAGCACTTTGACAGTCTGAAATTGGGAGTATCAATACGGAGAGCAAACAGCCTGCTCACTTCCTCACCACACTGCTCGAAGGATTTTGACATTTCTGAAATATGTATCACTTCTAAACAGTGAAGCACGAAGTGGATAAAGGTTGTGGTGGCTGCGGTTGCCAGAGGCTGGCCGTTGCATTGGGACTGCCATGTCCTCGGCAGGGATCTCGCTAGGCCAGCCCACTGCATACCTGAGTGTGTGGGGACCGTCTGCCCACACCCGTGAGGTCCATCTGGTGGTTTCAGTGTCCCGAGGGCTTTCGGCCATGCTGGAGTCTGCGTGAATCAGTTTTCAGGTGGGTCCAAGCAGGGGGCATCTGACGATGTTGCCCTGATGTTGGAGTCAGTCTCGACGAGCTGGGACCTGAGTTCCCAGCAGGACCAGGCTCTGTGGAGAGACGCGGCATCCTAGAGTGACCGACGTCTGTTTTCAGAGGGGCGGAAATGTCTGCAAATGCCCCAGGCAGGGAGAAGGCCTTGGTGGAGTCCCCTGGCCTGAAAGGTACAGGCCTTGCAGCATCTCTGCAGGTGGGATGTTTCGTGTACCAGTAAGTGACATTTTTTATGGGGTGTCTGGGTGAGGGTGCTTGCTCTGAATATGGTGTGGAGCCTGGGCCCCTTCACCTGCCCTCGTCTCATCCCACTGTCTCCTCTCCAGCTTGTGCCCTTCGTGACCTGGTTGTCAGGTCATTCCCTGGACTCGCCTCGAGTGGCCCTCCTTTTGGCATTGTAATGACCTTCTGCTCATCTCTTCTTCTTTGCCTCATTTCTTCTATTAACCGTGAACTTTTTGAGGACAGCGCATATCTTCTAATTTTAGTTTTTGTTTTAATTGTTCACTCTAGCTCACCCTTTATCTCATTCCCTAAGTATTTTTTTTTAACAGTTATTTTATCCCAAGGAACTTGCAGTGGTCTTCCAATCTTCAGCCTGGAAATTAGCCTGATGACTAATGTTCCGTGTGGGGAGATGAACAGAGTAGAAAGTGGCTGAGAGCTCAGGTTCTGCTTGGCTCAGCAGTGCTGCTTACTGGCAGTGTGACCTTGAATGAGTCACACTACTCCTCTTTGCCTTAGTTTCTTCATCTGTGCAATGGGAATAGTAAAGGTACCTAGTTCACGTGGGTGCATTACATGACTTAGCCATGGTTGCCATTGTTGCTGTTATTGTTCTCCTACCTGAGGACTTCAGGACTTCAGGGAGGAAGAGGTAGTAATCAGTGGTGGTGCTTTGGGTTAGAGAAGCTAATTAAAATTTTTTTTTTTTGGAGAGAGAGGGTCTCACTGTGTTGCCCAGGCTAGTCTTGAACTCCTGGGATTACAGACATGAGCTGCCATGCCCTGCCTGGGTTAGCGAATTTTTAACGGTTTTGTGAGGCTTATTTAGTGAGGGAGTCTTTGCTTGGAAGCAGGAAGGTGACTTTTGCCCCCCTTTTTTCCTGTCCTCCAGGACTGGCGTGCCCTACAGTTTATTTCCTTGTAGGGGACAACAATGATGTCTTTTATACTCAGGGGCTCTTCTTAGCGACTCGCTTTTGTGAGCAGGCATCTCTTCTGTTGAGCGATTAGAGTCTTAATCCTAAATGATATTTCATGGCCTAAGACTTAAATTTATATATCACCATCCCGAATAATGTATTGGATTGCATTAAACAGATTGTAGATTAACATGCAACTATAAAACAAATCGTCAATGCGTTGTTGACAACTCTAAGTGCAAGTTCATATATTTAACTACATTTGGGGAATATTGAAGTGTTTAAAGCAGCTTAACGGGTTGATGTAAAATTAAGCATCATGTTCTATTTCAATTTGTGGGCCAGCCTGCAAGACAATAAAATGGAGGCTTAGGCTTGCGAGGAAAGGAGTGTGGAAGAAAATTTGGAATCAGGCTTGGCACCGGGGAAGCCTGGCGCAGTCAAGACATACAGGGTAGCAGTGGAAGGATGTCCACTTATTTATTTAGCTTCTCAGTAGCTATTTGAAGCTTCAAGGAGTTTATAGCTTAGTTGAGGAGCTGAAGCAACCGATACACTGGAAACAATGGTGAAAAATAAGAGGCATAGTGTCCTTTTGCACTACGCTGAGTGAGATCGACCACGTGTTATGAGAGTTCACGGGAAAGGACAGTGGCATTTGGAGTGGTCAGAAAGATCTTAGAGGTGGGTGGCACTCGAGCTAATCCTGGAAGGATGATTAGAGTGGGGAACAGAAGGCAAGGGTGTGAGGAGGCATGGCAGGAGGATGGGTCCCCATGCTCTGGGACCCTGGGAAACTATGCTCAGACCAGCTGGGCAGGGACAGGTAATGGAGCCGTGGCAGCCAGGCCAGCACTAATCCTAAAACTGGGGACCAGAATGCCTGGGGTTCAAATCCCAGATCCCCCACTCTCTAGCTGTGTGACCTTGGGTGGGTTACAGAACTCCCTCCTTGTTTCTCAGTCTTCTCAATCTGTCAAGTGGGGATACCAAGTATCTACTTTTTAGGATTGTTATGGAGATTCAATGTGTGGTTGAATAAAGGAGGTATAGTGGCAGGGGTATTTGACCTGGAATGGTATTTAAGTTTGATTTCAGGGTGAGAGACTGGAGTGAGTTAGCAGATTGAGGAGGCTGTTTAAATAATTTTGGTGCAGAATCATGAGTTCTAGGCTAAAAATTGAGTCTGATAAAGTAGTGTATGTATATTTTTTCCTTGATTTTTTTTTTTTTTTCCTGACTGCTCTCTGGGCTGTGGGGAACATCGGTGTGTACACTAGGCCTTATTCGGAACAGGACATCCTGAGAGAGGTACGTGTGAGCTGGGAATGGGGACCCTGCCAAATGTGGGCATTTCCTTTCCTCATCTTCTCTCTTGTTCCACAGTGTTTAGACTTTGTTATGCCTATTCCAAAAATTGCTACTAATTGACTTGGAGCAAATAAAAATAATGGATATGAATTCTCTGGAGAGAGACCTCAGGCTGTACTTGCAGATAATGTGGGTGACCAGGAAAAAGCACAGTGCAATCCGGAGATGCATTAAAGGAAATGAGATGTGCAAAGCCTTTCTCACTCCATGCTGTGTGAATGGGGCCCTTGTTGGGACTCTGGAGTTGCTCACCAGAGTTCAAAGAGAATGTGAAAAAAAATGGGGGGTGGGACAGGCTTGTGACAGATGATTCAAGGGGTAGAAAATAGCTCTTGGAAGGAAAGTCTTGCAAGACCAGTGTGTTCGGACTAGGGAAGGAAAAAGATCCAGGGTAAATTAATTACCACTCTCAAATGGCAAATCTTTTTTTTTTTTTTTTTTTTTAAATGTAGAGCTTTTTTTCTGAAAGAATGTTCCATGGAACCCAAGTTCTGGAGAGGTGAGTGGCTTCTGAAGTCACGTTCGTTTGGGAAATGACGTGCTAAAGCCTCCATGGACAATTCACAAAACACCTTCACATTTAAAAGGCACTGGATTTCTGCAGGAAAGAATCCCATTCTAGTTCGAGTCATCTAGTGTATTCCAAACATTTTTTTCTCTGGAAACTTTTATTTTTCTAATGTCTTTGGAAAATGCTGATTCAGAATCACTGAGATGGTGCTCAGTAAGGGTTTGAGGTGTCAGACCAAACACTGTGGTGATAATTCATTAAAATTTTCTGTTGGGGGAAGTGTGGGGTCCTCTTCTTTCTTGGTGGGTGGTGGTGAAGAGAGAATACAGCCATCCACCTGTTCTCAGGGACATATACCTGCCTAGTGCAGTGGCCACTGCCTGTGGTCCTTCCCAGTCCTGGGGGTATGTAAACTGGGTGATGTGGGCTCAGCCTTGGAGCCCGAGTTGTGATCTCTTGGTAGGTGCAGAAGCTCCCTGGGGCTGGACCTGGTGGCAGGAGGTGAGATGGAGGGCCCCTGGGACTGGCTGAGGAAGGACAAACACAGACCTGGCTACTTTGCTGAGAAGAGCCTGGGGGGAGATGCTTGGCACCTTCCTGACACAAAGTGCCCCTGTCAAGAGTGGTCCAGGGACTATCAAGTCATTGCCCCTTAAGAAGTTCAAGAACCAGAATTCTGGAGAGGTACTCTAGGTTTTTGGTACGTTCTTCATCAAGGTTGGCAATTTTCTTTCCATTTTTTGCCAAAGACCCAACGTTCTTCTCTCCTCTTTTTCTCTTCCCTTCCTCGTTCATTCTTTCCTTCTCTCTTTCTTTGATAGTCTCTCTTTGTCCGTCCCTTTCTTTCCCTTCCTCCATCTCCCTCTTTTTCCTCCTTCTCTTTTCAACACAGCGGGAGAAAACGAAGGCTTCCTGCTCTGTCATTGCCCTGTGAGGTTCTTGCTCTTTGCTAAGCGAGATGCACACCTTACTCTTGATCCTAGGAGAATCTTTTTGTTTTGTCAAGTTGTAAATGACTTTCTCCCTCTCTCTCCCCGTCCACATAGGAACGTGTGTGTCTGAGTGTCTCTGTCTTACTGTCTCTCTGTTTCTCTCCCTCTTCACTTACTCACACACACACACACACACACACACACACATCTTGAAGGTACAGGATACACCTTTTGTGTTCCATTTATTGTAAAATATTGCACACATCTGTAATTATATTACTCTTAAAATAAAGCCTTCATCTACCCTTAACATCTTTTGATGTCCCTTCCCCGCTGACTCTATTTTTTCTTGTTCCCACTTTACGTTAATGTGAAGAGACAGTTGAGTAAATGCACAATGAACTTCAAAACCTAGTAATTGTTTTTCAGAAAGAATGAAACTTGCGAATTAGATATGGATTGTAAAAGAACACCAGGGCTGATTAGTGTTTGTGAGGGGTGCCTGCTGGACGGCTCTGACACCTGCCTGCCAGCTCTCTCCAGAAATGCCACCGTTGACGCCTCTGTTCTGCCCATCACAGGCTGGGGGGAGAAGCGGTGGGTGGGAGTTAAAAGGCTCCGCGGTGAACCACCTTGTCAGGCTTGCCAATTCACGGGACGCCTGACATAAAAGCTAGTGCGAAACAAAGATGAGTTGCATCCATTTTACAAGCAAACTCTAGTTATCTGTAAAAATAAAATACAATAAGAAGGTCTTTTTTTTAAAAAAAAAAAAAAAAGAGAAAGTGAGCATGGAAGGGGCTCACCACAGTTTTTTTTAAGGATGTGGAGATAATGAGTTTTTTGAGACTTGGGGGAGGAAAAGAATTCTCAAGCCAAGTTTCAAGCTGCTGAAAAATTGCTTTTAGGAAAGAAAAAAAAATCCCTTTTCCCTGCTAACCATCTGCTTGCGTCTTGTTTACTGCCCAGAGCGCCAGTTTGTGCTTATTAATCATGCTTACACAAGTATCTTAATTACTCCCTGTGTAGCTGCTCTGTCTTGAACTCAGAAGTTGACCTTTCTCTTTTTATTCCTTTAAATCATTAATCATACACAATCAACGCCAGCGGGGCAGAGCCACGGAGAAGGCTACCCAGATTCTCACACCTCACGCCAGTCCCAGGCAGACAGGGAACGCCAGAGTGACACGGCCTCGCCAGCAGCCGGGCGGATCTTAATTAATGACTCCGCTGTGTTGAAACACACGGGCTGGGGGAGGCCCCTCCTGCCACCGCCCCTCGGAGCTTCCTCCAGTTGCTGCCTGGTTTGAGGAATGACTGCCTTACTCTGCTGAAACCCAGAAAGGCCTCTGTTGGGTTTTGCAGACCTGTGCACCCAGCCTCTTGAAGGAGCCGGCTAGAGGCTGAGTGAACTTCTCAAAGAAGATACTGCTTCTTTCCATCAGTGGAAGTTTGTACTAGACCGGGGCTTATCACACTTTGCCATGCATGTGAATCTGTTGGGGGTCCTGTTAAAGTGTAGATTTCTGATTTAGGAGGTCTGGCTGGGACCTGAGAATCTGCATGTCTGACAAGCTCCCAGGTGATGCCAGTGCTGCTGGTCGGAGGACCATGCTTTGAGTAGCAAGGGGTGGATGACCAATGACAGCCAAGGTCTCCCCTCCAAGCCTGGACACAGGATAAGGGAGTGTCATCTCTAGGAATGTGATATACGTATGTGTGTATATACGAGGGCTGTCTGGAAAGTATCCAGCCGTTGTTAATACTATTTTTCACATTGCATGGCTGGATACTTTCTGGGCAGCATATTATATATATTTTATTTATATTCCTTTGGCTGGCTTAGTAAGATTTTGGTAATTGGGAACAAAAAATTTTCATGCAAGTGTCATACACACATAGGCAAGTATGGCGCCATTATCTGGGCAAAGGAAACACATGTGATGTAAAGGTTGACCTTTCCTTTGGAGGAAATAATGAGATTGAGACTTATTAAAATCTTTTCATTGAATTTTGTAAAAAGTTGCTTAAAATAGCCAAAAAAATTCTACTCTAGAAAAGAAACAAGTGCTCAAAACTAAAATAATAATAATAAAAAGGATTGAGGCTTGAGTTTCATCTCAGTTCCAATATACCAGACAAATTACAGGATGCCAAAATAATTTTATTCCCCCCCCCCCCCCTTCTTTCAGCCTCTTAAGTAGGATGGGGGAGCCGGGAGATAAGAAACAGAGGGGAAAAGGCAAACGGAGGACTTCTCCTTTTGGCCAGGTTGAAGGTTCTAAGTTAAAGGGGAGGAATTTAGCTTCTTTGGCAAAATAGTTTGAGTATTCCACTCACTGTCGTTAATTTTACATTTCAAAGTGCAAACTACAATGTGCAAAGTTGGATGGCAATAATACACATATTAGAATTCTGGTTGACACTTCTAGCAGTGATGAAATAGGGATGAAATAAATTTGAAACACATTCTAAATAGGCTTGGGCTTGGGATTTGCATATTATCCCATCTCAGGCAGGCTGGTAGATCAGACTGATGATGGGATTTGTTGTTAGTAATCCTTTGGAAAGAGACACATATGGAAACACATTGTCACTAACTTCTGCTTCTTCCCAAATAGTGATCAGGGTGGCAATGGATTTTATTAAAAACAAAGTTTTAAGTAAAAGCAACCAATCTGTTATTAGTGAAAAATCACCTAATTTATTTGGATAAAAACTTTGTCATTCCATGTGCAATAAGAATACACAATTAACTGGCTTTATTATTTACATTAAAAATTACTAGTTCGTGAAGTAAAATACAAAAAAATCACTTACCCCTCATGGGTGGAACTGGAGAACATTATGTTAAGCGAAAAAAGCCAAGCACAGAAAGTCAAATCTCGCATGTTCTCACTCATATGTGGGAGCTAAATATGAAAAACAATTGATCTCATGGAGACAGAGGGTAGGATGCTGGTTAGCAGAGCCAGGGAAGGATAGCGGGGAGAGGGGATAAAGTGGAGAAGGTCAATGGGTGCAAAAATATAGTTAGTTAGATAGAATGAACAATATGTGATAGCATAACAAGGTGACAATAATCAACAGTAAGTTAGGGTATACTTAAAATAACTAAAAGAGTGGAATTGGAATGTCCCTAACATAAAGAAACGATAAATGCTTGAGGTGATGGATCCCCCCATTACCCTGATTTGATTAATATACATTGTAGGCCTGTATCCAATCATCACATGTACCCTCTACAGACACACAACTATTATGTCCCTGTAATAATAAAAAATAAAAAAAAAATCAATTACCCTGAATGAGGTGAACTAAGAAAATATTTCATCAGCGTAGCTTGTCTTTTCAACTGGCCGCCTTTTCAGAGTTTCTTGTTGATTTATGAAGTGAAAATTCTGTCCTGTCTCTGGTGAGGACGTTCCGTAGCCTTCCTACATAGTTCTGGTATTTGGGTATGCGCGTGTTTCTGGCAGCCTGGAGAGTGTCCTGGCTGAAATGACAGAAAGACATAACTCACTTGTCATTTGGTAAAGTAATAATTAATTTGAACTTCTGGACACGAAGCATTTGAGAACCGGAGCGGGGCGCCTTGCATAACCACGGTCTGCTGTTAAACTCTTTATAGAAGACTCTTCTTGTTCTTGGAACTTCGTGCGGACTTCAGAGCAGGCTGATTTAAGTGTTGAGAGCCTGGTTTGGCAAGAGTCGTGTTTATGCTTTTCTCTCTCAAGGCCAAGGATGTGACCCCTCCAAGGAAGCCAAGCTATTTTTAGGGAGAGGCTAGAGTGGCATTTTCTGGGAGAATCTGGGGCGTTTTTCATAGAGAACTCTTAGGGCAGGAGTAGGGATGGGCTGGAGCCTCATTTGGACCCTGTGTCTGTCAGCAGTTTCTCCTCCCCTCGCTCAATGGGCCAGGGCTGTACTTCTTCCATTAGCAATTCCAGGTTTGCTGCGATGGGAGATTAGCCAAGAGGCCTTTCCTATAGGAGGTATATAAAAGTTCCCTGTCCAGCAAAGAGGAATTCCCACGTCATCAATATCTAGTCAGTCTGGAGTGGAAGCCTGGGAAATCTGTAGTTTCTAGAGCTCCCCAGGGAATTCTAATGTTCAGCCAGGATTGAGAACCCCCGTGTTCTGCTCACCTTGGTCCATTCCATTCATGAGTGGCTGCAGATTCTCTAGAATCTATGAGTTCAGACCGTTACGTTCAATGTTCCACAGGGGTAAAGGGATGATCTAAGAGAACATCTGCCTTTGGGACACCCACACTCTGTGGAGAAGGGTGCTCTGTGGCTCTAGATTAACCTCTCTGGTCTCTGCCTTCCTTGTCCTATCCTTGGCCTTCTTATCTCAGTTCTTGTCCGTTACTTGGTCTGCAGTTTTGTGTCGGCCTGAGTTTTGTTATCTGTGTGTTCTCTGTGTAGATCTAACTCTGGGCTTAGTTTTGACCCATGTTTCCAACAGTGTGGTGTTACAGGTATCATCAGATGGATTGGGTCTACTGTGAGGGCCGTTGGGGAAACCTTGAGTAGAACAGAGTTCAACGTTTGTCTTGTCTGTAGGGCCCCTCCGTCTACTCTCCTAGATGCACACCTGTGCACCTAAGTAGGTGTGTATCTAAGAGGAGAGTAGGGCATACAACCTTTCCTACCTGTCTCTTCTCGTGAACTTTATCGGGGACCCTGTTGTGGGTCTAATAGTCCATAAAATTTACTTTGGCCAATGCTGTTCTAGCCTCTGGGACTTGGTCCAGCCTCCACTCTCGATAATGTCACTGTTTTTATGCTTGGCGCAGACTGCTGACGCGTGTGTTCTGTGTCTGGGCTGACTGGCTGCTGTGGTCTCCTGTCTCCACCAACCCTGGCTCTCTCCCACTGGAATCCAAACTGTGTGCTGCTTCCCTTTCTCATACCGCAGTGACAGACCCCAAGCGACAGAAACTTCTCCATTTCCTTCCTTGCACAGTCAGGCAATGGTGCCATTTGTCTGTTTACAATGGGAAAATCCTTGTATTCGGTGGGAAAGAGGAGTTGAATTCAGTTCTGCAAGAATTTATATTGAGCACCGACTATATACCAGACACTGTTGTTGCCAGGGATACGAAGTTGGGTGATACTCTGAACCAATATCACGCTAATCACACTATGTTCTGTGATGGGGAGGAGAGGCAGGGAGGGAAGGGGATGGGGTGCTCCTGGAGCTCCACCTAAGGGCGCTGTCACAGTCGGGGGACATCCGGGAAGTCTGCATGGAGAGGTGATTCCTGAGCTGGGGTTTGGAGGATGAACTGGGAAAGATGGGAGAAGGAAGTTCATTCAGGGTGAAGAAATACAAAAAATGAAGGCAAAAATGCCTGAAACGCTATAGCAGCATAAAAAAAAATTGGAAGGCATGGTCCCTGACTTTGAGGAAATGAGATGTACAACACTGAAAATCTACCTGAATATATGGAAAAAGTATATTCAACTATAAATTCTTAGAGTGCCCACTGTATACAGAAATTTTGAGGGGAGATGTGATAATGGAACCCACTAGAAAAGAAAGTAAGGAAATGGAGAAGTCAGGCAGACTTTGAGAGCCAGCAGCTCTTTGAGATTTAGATGCTATTTTCAGTTTCCATATGTGGAAACTGAGGCTCACGGTGGTTTAGTAACTTGCTCAGGGTAACTTATTGGAGCTGAGATTTGAACTTGGGTCTGGATTTATTAAAGTTTAAGGCTTCATAGAAGAAATATTTTTTGCATTGGGGTTTGACAGAGGGGAAAGGGGAGCCTGCAGGTTTTTATTTGGAACTAAAGGGAATAGTTTTTTTAATGTGCCAAGTCATGGTCGCTGAGGTTTCTGCTGTCAATGGTGGGATTCTGGACTTTTAGAATTTGAAGGGGCCTTTCAGATCTCTTTACAAAAAAGGAAACTGTAGTCTAGAGAGGACAGGTGATTTGCCCAGGCTGAGTAATGGGACAGGTGGAGCTGGAGCCCTGTGGGCTAACACCACACACCAGTGTTCTTTTGACCCTGACACGCCATTGTATTGGCCAGAGGTATTGCCCTCATTCTTTAATGTTTGCCTCCAAAAATATGTTGGCTTCTTGTATTAGAACCATCATAAGGCCGGGCGCGGTGGCTCACGCCTGTAATCCTAGCACTCTGGGAGCCCGAGCCAGGTGGATTGCTCCAGGTCAGGAGTTCGAGATCAGCCTGAACAAGAGTGAGATGCCATCTCTACTAAAAATAGAAAGAAATTATCTGGACAACTAAAAATATATATAGAAAAAATTAGCCGGGCATGGTGGCGCATGCCTGTAGTCCCAGCTACTCGGGAAGCTGAGGCAGGAGGATTGCTTGAGCCCAGGAGTTTGAGGTTGCTGTGAACTAGGCTGACACCGTGGCACTCTAGCCTGGACAACAGAGAGAGATTCTGTCTCAAAAAAAAAAAAACAAAACAAAACAACCATCATAAGATACTGTGGTTAAAATGATAAGAAAATCCTTTTACTTTCTTCATGAGAAATTGACCGAAATCCTAAAGCTCTGAAAAAAAGATCTGAAAAATAAATTCGTTATGGACTACTTTGGCTCAGTCTGACCTCAAGTGATGTGAAGCTACTATAATCTTTATTATCCCACTTAGTAATGTCAGGAAAAATTGTGAATTTGAAATTGACAGAAAAGGTTTCTGGGCGTCCTGTCTAGTGTATCTTTCTAGGTTACCTATGCCTTACATTTTCTTTGAATTATTTTAATAGTCTATGAATTGTAGGAAACTGATAATAATGAAAACAATTATTGCCCCTAGAAATGCAGATGAATTGTGTCCTGTATTAGGCAATTGCTTTTTGCCCTGTGGGCGCCAGATTTGTATCTACTTGTAAATTCATTTTGGCATTCCTGATGGCCTGCGTATGTGTGGTATTTTTTAATTCTTTTTTGAACTGGTATATCTTACTAGTTCTCTCATTAATTAATGGATTCAGTCAAGTCTTTTGCATGTGTTCATTTTATATTTGTATGAGAGTCATGATTTTACTTTATTAAAAAACTTATCCTTTAACAGTATGAGTATTCCTTTCACCATGGAACTATGAATGCTAGGGATATTAGCTCATACACAGTATATAAACTATATTACTTTCTGAGATCTGAAAAAATATCTGAATTGCATATAACCACAAGGATTTCAGACATGGGATTATGAGCCTGTGGTATGTGACTCCTTGTACTGTTATTTTCTTGGTATCAAGTCAGTCTCTTTGTACTAAGTAGTTTTAGAAAACTAAAGTCTAATTCAAATGAAAATATCTTTCCATTTTGAATTTTGGGGGCAAGAGAGAAATTATAAACTGTAAGTAAAAGGACCGTTTGATAAGAGTTCAGTGTTTGGGTAGATCATTGTCCTTTAGAGATTACTTAGTCCAGCATGTGGACCAGCACATTAAGAATAACACAAGTACAGAAACAGGCACTGGAATTGCACAGCAGTGGTAAGGTGCTTTTTTTTTTTTTTTTTTTTTTTTTTTAAGCCATATGGACCCAGAATTACTTCTTTATTTTTTAAGCTTACCATTAGGACCTAAACCTAAAATTATAAAATTCTCATATGTATAGATTCCCACAGATATATCCATGGACCCTGGTTTGAGAAATAAGTACTGGTTTAATCAGTTGCACAAGCTGACTGCAGTTAACTGGCTCTTTTCCTGATTAAGGCAGCTGGGATGGAGAGGAAGAGGCTGGTATGTATGGGTGTAGATATCTTATGCGTTATTCTGCAAGGAGTATAGAATCTCAAAGTGAACGTTTCTTTTTTTTAAGCTGGGTACTATAGTAAAATACAACGTTCGTTAGAAATAAACATATTGTATTGATGCAATATATATTATTTCCCTACTTTCTCCTATATTTGGTGGTATTTCTCCTTTCCTAATAATTTTATAACCCCACTAAGAAGAAACTTTTTAGACTATGGGTTGCAATGAATATATCCTTTTATTGGTGAGATTTAGTTTTAACTGAAGTGAAGGTCTCCTCCCTCCCGCAGGCTCTGTCTCTGTTGGGCAGGACGTTCGCTTCCATTATTTGGGCTTTGGGGCCCATCTCTGTAGTTCTTAGAATCAGAGAGCTGGAAGGAATTATAAATGTGATCTGGTCTGGACTCCTTATTTTAACTATAGATGAAAAAACTTATTACTTTTATTTATAATTAGCGTGGCTTCCTGTTCATTCTTTAAAGTAGGCTTTCTCTGGGCTATTACCATTAATGCTAACCTAGGGTAGGGTCATGAATAGATACTTTGGAAGAAAACCCATCCTTAGTCCTTAAAAATTACACTAGTACCAACAGCAGCCACTCACACCACCACTCATTTCCTCCATTCCTTTTGTTAATTCCAAAATCAAAATCAGATACACCAACTTTCTGAGGCCTTTCCCAGGGCCCTGTAAGTAACTGGTGCAAGTGAGGGGCCCCGAAGCCAAGGTTTCAATATCTTCTTGGAAAATCGACCTGTGCCAGTAACATTTGTGACCTGTGCTGTTGCTGTCGGGGTGACTTACCCCACAATGCCTCATATCAGGAGTTTGGTGCTTTTGTTTACTAAGGCCTCAGACTGGAAACCAACTGTGGGGTGAATCTGCGGCATGAGCTTTGTGTGAGTCCCACGGCACAGGATCCGCTGTGATCTGTTGGAAGTGGCTACCTGAGATGCCAGATAGAGGGTTCTCAGGCCTGTGTCCGCAAAGGTGTGTCTTAATGGGTGACCAGGGTCTGCCGTGAGCACAGATGTATTAATAGGAAGTGTGGACAAGTGCTCTGTGTCTGCCCGTGGAAACATCTGTTGATTGGGTCAGTGATTTATAGTACTGCTCTCAGGTTTGTCCCCAAGTGTAATGCCATGAAAACAAGGCTTTTCTGGTCTGCTTTGTTTTCCCCTTTCATGGATATATCCCAAACTCCCAGAGCAGTGTCTTGCATAGGATAGGTGTCAATAAGAAAAGCTTTTTTGAAGGAATTAATTCTGAAGGGAATAAGAATCTTTGTACTAAACATCATTTAAGTATGACTTTTTACTAGTGACCTAGGAATACATAGTTAATAAAACAGACTACCTCTATTTTCCTAAAGTGTTCTGGCATTCAGTTTGTGATAATGAGTAATGTGGGAACACCAGAGAATACATTCATTGGAAATTGTTTCTTTGCTAATTTATGCAACAAAAAGGTATAGTGCATCAACTATGTGCCGACACTCTACTCTTTGTCCTCCTGAGTTAGAGTCTGGTAGATCCCTTCTTTTCCATTGTATGTTGGAACTATGCTGTGGCTTGAGTTTATCAATGTTTCTTAAGGCACATAAGCATGTGAGCAATGTATTGACTCTGGAGGGCTTTCATTTTGCTGTAAGATGCTGACAGAGAGCATCCTGCCAGCTACCAGCATTCTCCTCGCCACCCTGTTTAGCCCTGTGGGTAACATTTGGGATCCCCACAAAGTCCCACAAAGGTATCTGCTGCTTGCCAGAGCCTCCCGTATATCGACTGGTATCATGCCCATTTCTGAGGGTATGGATTGCTTTAGCTGTGGTATGTGATTGGCATTGGGTCTGGACTTGGAAATGATAAGGGATGGAGCAGTGTTTTCTCAAAGGGTAGAGCTTTTTCCCCTGAGGTTCTTTGGGGGAAGCCGGTAAGGGAATGGGATTGTGAGGGTTTTGCTTGATGAAGCTTGTTTTCATCCTGTCACCTGAGCGAGTTACAGTCTGAGATCTGGGAAGGCTGGAAACCCACACATGGCCTCCCCACGTCTGTGTTTAGACACCAGGGGTTGCATTTCTAAGTCACATAACGGTATGCCTATTATGTAAAGCCAAATTATTTTGTGAATTATCACAAACATTGATCTGCCCTTGACAGTACTTTAGAGTTTTGCAGCAAATCAGCAGGCTGATAGTGTTAGCAGAGTGTCAATTTTTGTCACTTGTAAGCCTCCCTCTGTCAACTGCAGTTGGAAAGGAGTCCGGCGCCACAAAAGCATCGCTATCTCTTAAACTTGGCTGTAACCTTCAAAGATTAATAATTTATTATTTGGTGTTATGCCTCAGTACTTTTTGGTGACAATATATCATTTGTAATGTGGGTAACTTTATTTTTGTAATATAAAGACATATAAATAGGAGAAAAAGAAAATGATAGCTAAGTACTTTTATGGGTAGCAATCTGAATGGTGTTCTTGATGCAATTCATCCAACATTTTTCTGCATAAATTACAGCAAAGAAGAGGAGCATATGAGAAGTACACTTAAGGCCCTTTTTTATAGCAACATAAAATATAGCAAAATTACATTCATGACTTTTTAAAATATAGCAACTCTTTATAATAGTTTTCATTCACTGAAAGCAAATGTCTTGTTAGCTAATGAAACATTATTTGATGTTAAGTAGATTCGATGTGGTAGAAGCAACATTTACTTCTTTATAAAGCCTTGTCAGTAATGTCCCTACTTTGTCACTAGCCGCTTGTTCTCAGAATATTAAGGTATAAATGACCTTTAGGAAGGAAAATGAAATCCCCTTCATTAGCAAAAATGAGTAACTTGCAGCACGTGTTTACTTTGTAAGCTCTAAAGTGACTTTGAAATGTGCAGGATCTCCTCCTGCAGAAGCCAGAAGTTGCGAATCATCACAAAGGGAAGAAAACTTTAAGATCTTCCATCGTCACCCTCCCTCCCTTCACCAGAGCGTATCTATTTTTTTTTATAGTGCTCTAAATTTAAAAGTAAATGGAAAAACATGACTAGCTTTTTCTTTTTCATTTGCTGCATAAATTTCCCTTCTAGGTTCTGCGGAGAAGTTGTGAGACATGAAAAAGAGAAGTGGGGCCAGGCGAGCAGGCGGAAGGGGAGGGTGTTGGGGCCACCAGCTTTGTCTCCCTGGTCCTCCTCTTCAGCTGGGCTCCAAGGAGGCCTCTTTGGGGACAGGCATTCTTTCCGTTAGGTGCTGATTTCTCCGGCTTGGTACCCCTTGATCACTAGGTTAATTCTCACTCCTTCCCTTTGTCTTAGCCTGGGCTTGTTGTTTGTGAGGAGCAAGAGAGGGGTGGGAGGAGGTGAGAATGAGTATCAGGGTGCCTCGTGGGAGGGGTGAAGATGGCTCCTGTACCATGAGGGGACTCCGCATCACTTCTGTTCTCTCTGCTCCTCTGTCTTTCCCTGATGCCCTTCAAACCAGCGTGTTCTCCCTCCGACTTCAAGTGGCCTCTCTTCTTCTGCAGAGCCCACCTGGAGTTGGAGCCTGATTCCCAATCCCTGGGGAGCGAGTCTCACCGTGCCTGCTTGGGCAGGCTCTCTGCCCTGGTCCTCCCGTTGTGGCCGTGATTGTGGCCGAGGTATCATAGGGTTTCTAGACCAGAGGCTGCCGGGAGGACATACTCGCAGAAGGAGGAATGAGGAAATTATTGGCCCCACAACATTCACAAAGTTTTAACTTTAAATGTATTGTGGGAATCTTCAAACATACAACAAGGTAGAGAGAAGCAGGTAAAGAAAGCCCACGTTCCCACCCCCCAGCTTCAGTACTTACCCATGTTCTGGCCCTGCAGCTCTCATGGCTTCTCTGCTGCCTGACGTGGGGAGGTAGTGTTCGAGTGACCATCCTTGATCGTCACGCCAGGTGTCTCCCAGGATCCTGCCTCACCTCCTCTTACTGAGTTTTCTTTGGCGCTGTGGGTCTCCTGAGCCTTTCTTTAAGAAACACACCTGTATGGAAACCTCAGCTTCTGGTGCATCGTCCCTCAAATATTCTCACCTCCCTCTTCTTTCCAGAATGCAAGTGATGCAAGTTTCACGTGTATTGCACCATAAAGAGACGGCAAAGATTTAAGAAGCGAATACTTTTTTGAAAAAGGATATCCTCTCTACCTCATAGCTGACCTTTGAGTCTTTCTCTAGGTAATTTTTTATTTTTCACAAGAAGGAGCTTTCTAACCCACTCTGTTCCTTATGGGTTTGGGAGACAGACCCCTTATTCCGTTGGCGGTGGCTCCATTTCCTTCAGGCGACTCTGTGGACAAAACCTGGAAGAAACTTGAAAGTGATCACGTCTAAGAAACACATTTCAGATGAATGAGTTCTAACTTTATTAGCATAATCTTCAAGTAGGTTATTTTATTTCGTGTGTGGCTGTAAGGGATGAATGGTTTTGTTCTGAGACGAGTGGCATCGTGAGAGATCCATGGTTCACTGGACAATCCAAGAAAGGGGCGTCTTGGCACCTAGAGGAGAGCCCCTTTCAGATTTTGTGCAGACGTGATGATAACGAGTCAAAGATTATTCTCTCTTTGTTCGTATCTGCAAGTCCACTTTGAAGGTGCTGGTTTCTGTAGAAACACTAGCTCCAGCCACTGGGGCCTTCTGTTCCCTTCGTCCCTGTGAAGCTTGCTTGCCTTGTTTCTTCCACTGTCGGCTTTTGGTGGTTCCTAGCTCCATTCAGGGTCTGCCTGATAATCCGAACTATTTGCCTTTTTTTTTTTTTTTGCCTCTAAAGACTATAATCCTTTAAAGAGAGTAAATGATGTCATCGTATGAATGCTGCAGAAACTAAGCACGGGCCTTTCATCTTTGCATCCTTGCCGCTGGGGTACGGTGTCAGAGGCCGGGTGCATCCTCGGCATGTTCCTTTAAAAAGAGGGTGTGTGTTTGCTGGATTCTAAATTTCAGTCGAGGGTGCATCTTATGGAACCTTTCAAGTGGGCTGCAGGGTTGAGGGTAAGAGCAGCTGGAGGCATTAACTGTCACCCAAGCCTCCCTATCCACCTAAAATGTAGATGAAGTGGAAATCTAGAAATTGCTTAGGTCTAGGCGGGTGGTAGCTCCCAGAATGTTAAAACCAGAAAAGACCTTAGAGGTCACCTGGCTTAATATCTTCATTTTTCAGATAAGGAAACAGATACATAATATTTGGTACTGTGTGTCTTGACTGTGTTATTCAATAAACACAGAGTGCTGAACGATGAGGACCTTGCTCAGTGTCTACACAGGACTGGGGCTGTGCCAAGATGAGTGTGAGACCTGGGCCCTGTCCTCTGGTGGCCCCTAGTCTTGGGCAAAACATGGATGTAAACCCACGTACACGTATTCTCTGAGGACGCTTTGACGCTCATTTCTGTGTTCAAGCATGATAAATTGCTGAGCAGAAATGGGAAGCTAGCTCACAAAAGGGTAACAAATTGGGTGTAGAATATTTTTTCTCCGCACTCTGACCTTTTGTGTCTGGAGATGTGACGAGGGGCTGGGACCTCAGCTGGACAGATAGTCAATATTCTTTCTTTATTCTCATTCCTCACCCTGTACACAGCCCTTCTCCACGACTTTCCATCTTTTATTTCTCAGTGCATTCTCTGACTTCCTGTTTGTTTCGTTTTTCCCACTTGTTTTCTCCTTTCCCCCTTTCTTAGCGTACTGCCTGACACATAGTAGGAACGCAGTAAATGTTTGAAGTAATGAATGAAAAGAACTGTTACCTGCTGTGAAGACATGGAAAAGAACTGGGGATTAAGCAAACAAAAAGAAACACTATTTTAAAATCTTCACTGACTTGTTTTCCAGTGTGTCGTCTTTGCGAAAATATATGAATAATGCTTTAACGCTGGGACTAGTTTTTTCTTGGATAGCTATTACAAAATATCCCTGTGTGTGCAACTAGTAATATAAGTTTTAAAGAAGATATTATACCAAGCCATTTATTTCATTTGATTAAGCCATTAGAAAAGATTAGAGGTATCTTTAGTTCTGTGGAGATAAGTTTAACAGGGAGCGGATTTTAGAAACATCTGGGCAACATACACAACACCTTTCTGTTCCCTTATCTTTAAATGCAGCTGTTTGTATTTTTTTTTTTATAACAGATAAGACTGATAAGGTGGAAACAGCATGTTTGAAAGCTCCAATTCCTTATATCTCATGCAGGTTTCTTCTCATGGTTTCCTTCAGATATATAAATATATGGAGAACCTAGAGTTTCATTTTTCTTTTTTTCCCTTAGAGAATATTATCTCTATCTAAATAAGTGTCATCACCCAGTGATTGAATGTTACTGTTTGAGCCTTCTGCCTTGAATAAAGCTATCCCTAAAGAGGCCCCCCCTGCTTCAGGTAATTGTCCCTTTCCGTTCACTTAGAAGCACTCTCCGTGTTGAGGTTACTGCCCAAATGAGGGCACTTTCATGATAAGCAAGGGGAGCCTCTTTCGAGTCAGGATTTCCTTGACTTCTTGCCTTTGCTTTTATTAATTCTGCAGAGCAGCAGAACTGCTGGTGCCGGGGCTCTCTGGTTAGAAATCCGTGCACTGGGACGTCCAGTTTCTACAGGGGATCAGCTGTGGGGCAGCAGCGGGAGTCTAAGAGCTGAGAGCGACATCTGACATACACGTGTTTCATCGTGGTTCCTATTAGACGACCACCGTGGTGATGACAACAGTTCTTTTTCTAAGGGAAGGGCAGGGAAGTTCGTGCAATAGCCTTTTCCTTTCCACATAATTGTGAAGGCTAAATCAACGTTGGTTTGGTTGCAAGCCTGTCTATTGATCAGAGCTTTCAATCCTTGAAAATGCTGGTGGGATCTTACGTTTTTCCTGTTAACTTCAGTAGAGTGGAATTCAGAGGGAGCTCTGGAATTCAAATATGGTCTCTTATTTATGAGCCTGACTGGCACAAATGGAAAGCAAAGCATTGCAGGTAGAGCAAACAGACCCGTGACGCTGGGGGTGCCAGAGTGCGAGCGGGATCTCAGTTTTACATTTGCAAATTGCTCTTCTCTGTTGTGAAACGTTGCCAGCAGATCCGAAATAATCTTAGGGTATTTTTTTTTTCCAAGTCATCTCCTAAAAGAAGCTGAGACCTTGATCAGTTGCAACCTATGCTAGTGGAAATTCCTGTGTGCAAGTAGGCAGGATGGGCTGGTGACTGAAAAAAAAAATGTTAAACTATGAAAAGAGGTCGAGGATCTGTATGCAGCCTTACCAGCATAGATTTTTACAGAGTTATTTTCACAGAGGCTGCATGGCTGTACAAGGCTGGGTCTTTTCTTCCTGGATTTATGCCAGTCCTGTGTACCTGCACCCCTGGATAAGTTGTGTCTTCTTCCTTAGGCTGCAGTAGACTCGATTATAAAATGAGAAAGTTGCACAAGGAAACTATTGTTCAACATTTTTTTTTAAAAATCTTGTAATCTCATAAAGATAAATGTTTTACATTATAATCCAGCACATAATTGTAATCCACACGTGTGTGTGGGGTGTGTGTGTATTTGTGTTTGGCCTTACTACAGGCAGTGTACTTTGATATTTTCCATTGCATTTCAATCTAGTCCATTCCATTTCATCCCATTAAAAAATGATCACAACACATTAAATTGATTTTGACCACGACCTGTAGTTTGAGAAACCACCCACACCAGTCGACTTTTGCGGCCTCATTCTGGATCTTGGTTTCTCTCTGAAGAACAGGCATGTCCCTTTTATTTTGTGAAAGCCCCCTTGGAGTGTGGGATATTTCCTTACAGCCTTTTTGAAGTCTGATCTGATCTGCAAGGTCCAGTGTTTGTTGTGTAGTTCAGAACCCTGATTCTCAATGTATGGCCTGCAGCCCACAGTGGCCCCCCAAATTCTCCCTTCTGGATTGGAGAGTGATACAAAGATGGGAAGCTTTTAAAATGTTCTCATTGTTCAATGAGTCGGGATCTTCTAGGCAGGGGAAGGTTTGGTTGGTGTCACTCCCAGGTGTGGTGGGGAGGAGGTCTCAAGCCTTTTAAGAACTTGCTCCCTTTCTGGGGAGAAGATCCTGGGTTACCTCCTTTGACTCCATGTTGAGCTATATTTCTGCCCAGCAGCTACCCTGGGTCTTTGGTCTGTACCCACTCCTGAGCACTTGGCTTGAGGAAAGTGCTTTCTTCTCTGATTCCAGAAAGTAAGTTTCTTAGACTTCTAGACATTCTTCCTAATCTGTTACCAGGACCATACTTGTATCTGAACAGAAGCTGAATGCGATGTTGAAGGACAGATTTCTTATACAAAATGATAGTGTGGATGAAATTATCTCCATGATTTCTTTCAATTCTAGTATTTTTGACATTGTCATCATCTGCACGTCACATCTGAAAATATAGCTCCTGGAGGGTTTCCTTTTTACTCTGAACTGTGTTTTTGTTTGCACTGGTTGCATCCCATCAGCTCCCTGCAGTGGGCAAACACAAAGTCACTATCACTTCTCATTTCAAAGGCAACCCTTTCTTTTGGGGCTGCCCATAGAATTCTTGGTTCCTCCTATGTGGTGTCTTCTGTCCTTGGTTCATGATGGCGTTTGGTTTGTTCTGTCTGCTCACTCTAGCCTCCTTTCCAGTTGCTTTTGAATGACTGTTCCCTTAGGTAAGTTCCCCAAAGGAGTGATTTTCCACACTCCTATCATTGGATTTTTACAGTAAAGAATGGCTTCATAAACAGATACCTGATTAACATATCTCCAGCCATGGTGGGTGGAAGTGTGGGCTCTTCACATTCTAATTTGCCACCTCTGGCCCCACCTTGCTTCTGCACTGATATCTATTATTCCATAAAGTCCAAGCCATGAGAGCTTTGAGGATTTGCCCCCCAGTGGTACCACCAGCTCTATCCTTACTAATATTTGAATATTTATTGCAGTGAAGTCATTAATAAAAATATCATGGCATATTCACTTTTAATCTTCTCAGATTTATGAGGAACACCAAAAAGAGTGTGCTATCTCTGGAATGCATTGAAGAAAAGAAGTTGATTTGTCACAGAATTTATTTATTTCCATGGGAATAGTGCCAGTGCCCTATGCTACAAGGAGTTTGATTTGTGACAGAACATTTCTTTCCTCCCCAAACTGTGTATATTTGTTAATGACTTAATTTATAGACCAAGAAGAGACTTAGATATTTTTGGTTTTGAGATATCCTAGAAGAGTTACATTGGCTGGCTGTCAGGATTCCCATCTGATTTAATTTCCTGAATCTGGAAGAGGTTTGGGAGAGAATTTTCATGAATGTTTAAAAAAATGTACCTGCAGATATCCCAGGTCAAAAGGCATACATAAAGATGAATCAAGGTTTAAAAAATAAGGCCCATTCATTTTTAATGGCTGAGTTTTCTCAGTTGTTTCATTTAAAAAAAGTCTCAGTTCACTGAATCCACAGCGTATACTATCCTTTGCACAGAGTACCTAAAAAAAAAAAAAAATGCATGTGGAAAGAATATATGTGAGAATGGAGGGCAACAATGCTACCTTTTTTGTATGCAAAAAAATGATCACTCAAGCCCACGGAAGAAACTCACTTTGACACTGATTGTTCCTATATCTTGTTTCTTTTTTGTCCTTTTCTGATATTGGAGAAACTGTAGAAATATTGGGAAAACAGGTATCACTTAATGATCAACAGTGTGGATGTGTTAGTCCATTTTATGCTGCTATAAAGAAATACGTGAGTACCAGAGAGCCAAGAGGTCAACTGGGAGGTATCAGTCTACCAGACTTCAAGCTCTACTACAAGGCTATAGTAATTAAAACAGCATGGTACTGGCATAAGAATAGAGACGTAGACCTTTGGAACAGGACTGAGAATCCAGAGATGAAACCATCCACATTATTGTCATCTAATCTTTGACAAAGCAGACAAAAATATACACTGGGGAAAAGAAACCCTCAGTAAATGGTGCTGAAAAACTGGATAGCTATATGCAGAAGATTGAAACTGGATCCTCACCTCTCACCTCGTACAAAAATCAATTCACAATGGATAGCAGACGTAAACCTAAGGCATGAAACCTTAAGAATCCTAGAAGAAAACATAGGGAAGACTCTTTCAGACATTGGCCTAGGCAAAGAATTTATGAAGAAGACCCCCAAAGCAATTGCAGCAGCTACAAAAATAAATAAATGGGACCTGATCAAATTAAAAAGCTTTTGTGCAGCCAAGGAAACTATCATTAGAGTGAAAAGAGAACCTACAGAATGGGAGAAAATATTTGCTCTCTCCATATCTGATAAAGGGCTGATAACAAGAATCTACCTAGAACTCAAAAAAATCAACAAGAAAAAAATCAAGCAACCCCATCAGTAAATGGGCAAAGGACATGAACAGAAAGTTTTCAAAAGAAGACAGAATGATGGCCAGCAAACATATAAAAAAATGCTCGACGTCTCTAATCATTAGGGAAATGCAAATCAAAACCACAATAAGATATCACCTAACTCCAGTAAGATTGGCCTGTATAAAAAAATCCCAAAGCAACAAATGCTGGCGAGGATATGAAGAGATAGGAACACTCTTACACTGCTAGTGGAACTGCAGATTAGTGCAACCTCTAAGAATTTGGAGATACCTCAAAGAGCTACAAGTAGAACTACCATTTGATCCAGCAATAGCACTATTAGGCATCTACACAAAGGAACAAAAGTCATTCTATAATAAAGACATCTGCACTCGAATGTTTATGGCAGCACAATTTCACTATAGCAAGGATGTGGAAACAACCCAAGTGCCCGTCAATCCATGAGTGGATTAATAAAATATGATATATGTATACAATGGAATACTACTCAATTATAAGAAATGACGGTGATCTAGTACCTGTTATATTTTCCTGGATAGAGCTTGAGCCCATCCTCCGAAGTGAGGTATCACAAGAATGGAAGAATAGGCACCACATGTACTCGCCATCAAACTGGCACTGACTGATCAACACTAAGGTGCTCACACAGTAGTAATATTCTTTGGGGCTGGGGGGTTGGGGTGGGTAAACTTACAACTAATGGATGTGGTGAGTGTTGTAGGAGGGGAAGGGCATATCTCAAATCATGGTTGAGATATGGCAAAGTCATAACATGTAACCAAAATGTACCCCCATAATTTCCTGAAATAAAAAAAATTAAAGAAATACGTGAGACTGGGTAATTTATAAATAAAAGACGTTTATTCAGCTCATGGCTTTGCAGGCTGTATGAGAAGCATGGTGCCAGCATCTGCTTCTGGTGGGGGCTTCAGGGAGCTTCCGATCAAGGTGAAGGTGAAGGGGGAGCAAGCGTGTCACATGGCAGGAGAAGGAGCAAGAGAGGGAGGAGGTGGTGCCAGGCTCTTTTAAACAACCAGCTCTCAGGTGAACTAGGAAAGTGAGGACTCGCTCATTATCTGGAGAGGGCACCAAGCCATTCATGAGGGATCTGCCCTCATGACCTAAAAATCACCCACAAGGTCCCACTTTCAGTACTGGGTATCACATTTCAATATGAGATTTGGAGGGGCCAAATGTTCAAACCATATCGATGGATTTTGGCTTAGAGTCTTTTATTGAGGTCAACTACCCCTGGAGGTAAATCTTCCTCCTAAACTAAAAATTAGACCACCCATGCTTGTCCCTAGGGAAGTTAGTAGTTTTGTTAGTAACATTCAGTTTATATGTGATTAAAGTAGTCAAATAAGAATGTGAATGAAACATAAGGTTATTTTTGCCTCCCGTATTTATTTTGGTTTAATTGGATGGTAAAAATTCAATATCACGTAACTATGGAAATCCTTGCTGAAAAATGTAGTGTTTGTTTCCCAAAGCTAAACTATGTCATAGATGAGACCCATTTAGAAATGGAGGGAAAAGATACACACATTCACACAGAGATATACATGCATGTGTATATACAGGTACACAGACCCACATATACATGCACATGCGTACATGAACACACTTGCACACATATACCTAAATATATACAGATACACACACTATAATAATTTATTATCAAAACTCACATTTTATTAATAATTATGCCAAGAAAATTACAAACTGGAACTCTCCTGGTCAAACTGGGGTACATAATCACCTACTTATATAGTACTTCGTGTTCTATTATGATACAAGGAGCTTTTAAAAAGGTTATTCTGTGCTAGGAATTTTACATATTTATTATTGCATCATGGTGGGGAGAAGTTTAGTAAAAATTTCATATCCTTTAATAAAATTAGTCACTTTCTACTAAGATGTTAAAGCTAATTCTGATGACTTCACCTAAAGAATTGGCAGCATTATGAACAGATTTGCTTCTGTTGGTTTTCTTCAGAAGCCTTCATTGTTTGCATTTTTTTATGGAGGTAATTTGATTTTTATTAGTGTAAGTAGCAGAGAAGTTTGGCAACCTGGTAATCCACAGACATGCTGTTTCCTCTTCTTCGTTTACTTTTCTCTTGTTAAAGTCATCAAAATGTTGACAGCTGCATAACTCTTTTTAAAGCATTCATAACATGACAGATATTACAGATATTTGTCATTTTACTTCCAGTAAGTGACAGCTGAAATTAGCTTTTTTTGCAGTATTGGAGGATAGTGCAGGTGCAGGGAGTCCAGTTGAATTTGTCTCATTTCTTTAATGTACAAGTGATTTCCAGTCTTGGAAAGGACGAAGGACTGGAAGGATGTGGGGAGAGGATCTGGCACCCCTTCATTTTTGGGTTCTCTGGAAATGAAACTGACAGGACAATGGTATCTCATCGCACTGGTAGGTCTCAGCGATGAAGGAGTCCCTGGGGGCCACATCCTTAAGTCACACTCCTGGTGCCCAATCCCTGCCACCCCATCCTGAGAGAGCCCTCCTTTGAGTGGAAAACTTCGGAGTTGGAGGTTTATCCTTCTGAAGCAACATATTCTGTTTCTAGAAAGCACTCAATGGTTGAAAACCTATTTCTCATATTGAGCCTAAAGCTTCCACTTTGTAATTTCTACCTGCATGGCCTGATCCCCCACCACTGTCTCTAAGTCCTAAAGCTAGTTTTTCTTTTCTAAACCAGGAACAAAAAATAATGACTAATATTTATGGATCATATACATTGTGCTAGGCATTGTGGTAGGCACTTATTCTTCATTCTCCCATTTCATCCCACAACTTAGAGAGTAGGCATTGTTATTAATATAATGCCTAGTTTGAAGAAATTGAGGCTCAGAGAGGTTGAAGTAACTTGCCAAAGGTAATTCACAGAGCTCGTAAGTGGCAGATCCAGAATTCTCATCCAAGTCTGAGTAAGGCTAAACCAATGCTTTGTGACACTGTGTAACTCACAAAAGTTCTCTGGGCCCCCTTTTCCCATTGTACTCTGGGGTTGGTCTTAGGGGACTGGGAAGGATTAAACAAGACAGTGACACGTGTTCTCTGTGAAGTGGTATGCATGTGTGACATTCCATTATTATTGATAGCATTGTCATAAACATCCTCAAGATCACAAACTGCCATTGTGATGGCATCACCTAGGTCAGTAGGTTTGCTTTAGTTTTTCATTCTATTTTGTCTGTCACCACTTTCCTTCCCCCAATAATTTAGAGTTTGTCCATTTTTTGAGGCCCAGGACAAATCCTACTTCTGTTGAAAATTCTATTTATATTTCCCTGTCCACAATAACATCGCTTTCTTTGGAGCTCTGTTACATGTTTTATTATTTGGATATTTTTAATTATAAGTTACAGAAAAAAAAAAAAACAAGCCTCAAATTATCTCAGAGTAAAAAAGGGGCCAGGCGTGGTGGCTCATGTCTATAATTCTAGCACTTTGGGAGGATCACTTGAGGTAAGGAGTTCGAGACCAGCCTGAACAACATAGCAAGACCCCGTCTCTACAAAAAAATACAAAAGTTAGCTGGGTGTGATGGTGTGCACCTGTAGTCCCAGCTACTCAGGAGGCTGAGACAGGAGCATCACTTGGGTACAGGAGTTTGAGGTTGCAGTGAGCTACGATGACATCACTGCATTCTAGCCCAGGCTACAGAGCAAGACCCTATCTTAAAAAGAAAGAAAAGGAAAGAAAAGAAAAGTACACTAGGCCCATTGCTACGTATTTTCCATTTAATCCACGAGCTAATAACTGAGGAGGCAGGTGCTATTATGAATGTGCATTTACAAAGGGGGAAACAGAGGCAGGAAATAGGTCTCCCCATGTGGGAGCCCCTTCACCATCCCTCCCCTGTCAGTACCTTCTGGAATGTGACCTTGAAGGTCCTGAGTATCATGTCAGCATTCAGCCACTTCTCCTTTGTCTGAGTATGGCGGGCAAGTAGGAAGAGGGGGAGAATAAAGATCACAGGTTCAAAAAGACATTTATAGAAAGCAAAGTGTTCCTGATTAAAAATCAAATAAATGTATATTTAAAAAAAAAAAAGAAAGAGTCCGTGTCGGCTCTCACGGTAGCAATGACTTTAACAAAGCATGAGCCAGAAATGCAGTCAGTCTGGCTCGGTCTTGTTCTCTCCCCGTTTCTCAGCAACTCCTCAGCGAAGGTTCCCTTGTTGGTGGGCTTTGCCCCATTGGAAGGTTCCTCGTAAACCGTTCTTAACACTATGTGTGTCTAGGTTTAAGTCCAGTGGCAGAAAATTCAGTTGCTTTAAAGCTTGAGCAAAATTCTCTAAAATGAGTCTCAGTGGCTTGTTAGGTCTAAACGGGGTCTTGTCTTGTCCTTGAGCCAGTGGCTATGGCCGGGGGAGTGGACCCTGCTGATAGGACTTAGTCATTTGGGCCCCATTCTGGGACAGCAGAGTAGAGGGGTCCATTGTACACGCACCAAATCTGGGAACTCCAGGGATAGTTAGGAGGAGGGAAGCGGGGCGGGGGTTATGGATGAAAGGGAGGTGGGTAACAATCGTCCAGTAAATATGAGTTGTTGATATTGCTTATCTTATATGTGTGTTACTGGCTGTCCAGCCATTTCCATGTCACAGACCGAAAGCTCCTTGAGGACAGGGACTTTGCAGTGGTGTTTTTCTAAATATTTCTCTTCCCACCTGCTCCAGCACATCTCATACCTCCTTATATAGTGTATATGTTCAATAAGAACGTTGAATGATTTTTTTTCCTTTGCTATATAATGTCACCTACAGTGAAATAGGCAATTAAGGAAAATATCCAGTAATTCCATATACTACCGTGGGCAAGGGGAAGTAGGTAGGATAGGAAGATAATAAAAAAATTAAAGTTTAAAATAAGTCTTCACCATTGAGTACAAGCCCCTTTATTCAGGTATAACTTAATTACACAATTGGATATGCTCTGCGATCTTCAGTTAACCTGCTGGTGGGCACTGAGAGAGCATTTTGTAGGGAGAACGTTCCTGTCTTTTTAGCTTGTTAAATGTGTTGTTAATGAAATTGGAACTTTCAGACCACTATGGATTTATCATAGGCGCTGCTACATGAAGGGAAAGCTGTATTAACCTTTTGTTGATTTGAAGTCATTTTACCTTATGCTCAGGAGCCCAATTAACATTATTGATTTGAATCATACTCATCAAGATCAACTTATTTTGTGTTAATTTCCTTCAACACAGAGAGCTGAAACCAAGTACAGAGGAGTTAAGACAGAATGATTGATTTGACTATGGAAAGCATGTTTTGTACCATAATCTCATTTTAATGCTTCAGTAGTTAAATTGTGCCAAATTGCTTTTGATAAAGCAGTCGTTTTTCTGGTTGGGATTCTGCTTAAGCCTGTGTTGGTCATCGCTTTCCACAATCATGATCCGTAAGAAACTGCCTCATTTATTCTCTTGCTCAGGCATCTGCAGGTTGGCTGTGGTTTGACTGATCTAAGCTGGGTGGCTCTGCTCTTGCGTGCAGGACAATCGGCCTTGATCCCGGGCTCCGTGTTGGCTTCAGGTGTGCCCCACGTGTGTGTGTCCCAGGGGGTGGAGGGCCCTGGCTAAAGGGATAGAGGCTGCGGGAGCACGTTCGTCTCATGGTGGGTCAGTGGAGTGCAAGAGCCAGGCAGGGTAACACAAGGACCCTTCGGGCCCCCGCCCACATTACACTGGTAAATCTCACTGTCCTGAGCAAGCCTCATGGGCAAGACCAGTGTCGATGGGTCAGGGGTGGAAACTCTGCCCACAGTGGGAGGGGAAGGGAGTGACTATTTGCTGAACCATAATCCAAATTATCATAGGCCTTCTGGCCTCGTAACTCTCACATCACAGTGCTTAGGTGAGGGATTTGTCCCCATCATCATGTTAGCAAGCCCATTTCTTGACCTAAACTGGGAGAAAAGGCTTCTGAATTTTACCTAGGACTAAATTTGTGGGAACAACCATTAGTCTAGACTGTGAACTCCTTGAGGGCAAAGACAGCACTCTGTTTTCTCTTGGGTCCTAAAGAACCTGGCACATAGTAGACCCGCAGTGTATAATGAATGAATGAATGAATGAAAGAAAGAATAAATAATGAATGGAAATATTATTTCTTTTGTAGAACAGTTAAAGAAAGTCAGTAATGCATGATAGAAGTTAAATAGGGGGAAAAGCAGTTAAGCAGTTAAAGCCACAACCTGAAGAGTGTATGTGTGTGACACACACTCAATACAAATATATACACATGTGTGTGTGCACATATGTATATATATGTATATATATACGTAGATATTGTATATGTATATAGTATATTATATGTACATGTACTGTTTTACTTAATTTAACTGATAACTGCGTGAAGAAGGAAATTAATGATTAGGAGAGCTAGGTTTCCCAAAGTCGACACACCCAGAAAGAGTTGGAGGTGAGATCTGAACCTCACTTGTCTGACTCCAAGTCAAACGTTCCATCCTGGAGCTGCTTCTTGGAAGGAGGTGGGGACTTCTTATTTTCTTCCTCACAAGGACCTTCCTTTTACCTTGAGCCCGACTGTTTGACTCAGCGCAGCATCAATTCCCCCCGGACTGGCCTGTTAAAAGTGGACACATGGAACTTAAGAAAAAATGGAGCAAATGGCTCACGATAGAGGGCTGCTTTCCCTTTCCATTTGAAATTAATGTTCACTATATAAAAAACATAAAGCATATCCATCCCCAGGGACTGGCCTGACATTTTAAAACTTTCATCTGCTTTAATTCACGACGTTCGAGGTGGGGATTTACACGTCGCTCAGCCCTGGTGGCCAGTTGGCCATGGTGTGCGTGTTTCCCTCCTGCCGTGCGGGGCCGAGATTTCCACAGGCCCAGACAAATTATGTAGCTTATTTAGCTCTCTCTAAAACCAATAATGGGCCTATTCAGATTTTATCTGTGATTTGACTTTGTTGTTGAGCGGTATTAATAATGCTATTGTAAACCAGGCCAAGGCAGCTCTCCCCGAATTTTCTAGGCTTTCACGGCAGGATAAATAGCTGCTCGCAGAGCACAAAGGGAAACATGTAGATCGTCTCGGCGTGAGTTAGACGTGCTCGCCTGGATTGGAGCCGTGTTCATATCACATCTTGCAGATTTGGCAAGGGCTTTAAGAGTCCTGTATTTCAAGCTGGTTTTTATGGAAACTTGCTGCAGAACTGGGCAGGATTAATCATGGCTGAGATATATCACACTTAGTACAGTATTAAATTGTAGCAATGGAACGATGCAAAACCAGTTCATAACCTTATAAGAACATTGTGTGCTGCAGTAATCATGGAGAAATACTGTATATCCAAATTAATGGAGAATAAAATGTCCTGCACTCTGTTTTTCGTGTCAGGCAGGGTTCCTAGGTGGTGTTCCTTTCCTTTCCTTTACCCCAGACGAAAGCTGGCCAAGGCGAGCCCGGAGTTTTGTATCACAGTGGACTTGTGTGCATGGAGGGAGTCTGCTCAGGGTATCCTGGGCTTGGCAAAGAGACCTAAGATCTCCCTTCGTTCCTGGATTTGTTACACACCTACTATGTGCTAGACAGTGTGCTGAGCGCAGGGGTTACTAAGTGCTTAAGACTCCATGCCTCACCTCGTAGAGCTGCCTCTGACTGGGTCTGTGGCATGGGGGGAGTTTATTGCGATTCTGCAGTGTTCCCCACTGCCCTGCCAGAGTTTTATAGGTTTTCATGGATCTGATTCTTAGCTGGGGTGGACATGCACATATTTTTAAGAGGAAGATCTTTAGAGATTAGTCCTGGTATCATCTGTGCCCCAGAAATAAGGAAGTTTTGCCATTCCAATTTGGCTGAAGTATTTTGTTGAGTAAACATAAATTAAAGCACAAATTGGACAGCAGTGTGAGGGATTATCACTTTCCTTCAAAAAATTTATCAGCCAGTGAGAGAAATGGTAAAATAGATTCACATGAGGGTCTGTTGAATCTCCTTAAAGACACCTTTAAGATGAGTAGAACCTGTAGGCTGAGTTAGGTCAAAGGATCTCTCTCGTGCCTGGGATTCTAGACATGTGATGGGCAGAGTCGTTATAGTCCTCACCTACATCCTCCTTTTGCTTTTTCCAGTAACAGCCATCAAAAAGAATTTTACCTTTGTGGCCATTTTAGAGAAGACCTTGCCTTTAACTTTAGATTTCACTATGGGAAATGACTAATAGTAAGAAAGTTCTGAGCCAAATATTCCTAAGTCTTATAAAAATGAGAAAAGTGTAGTGGCTTGGGTTCCACTGTGGCCGTCTGACTCAACCTCTTGCCCATCATGTAGCCTGAAGATGCAGTAGCTTATTGAAGACTCCATTCCAACCTACCATCAACTCTCTTTCAGGCTGGTTCAACCTTGCTTTTGACTTTCATGTGACATGATAAACTTCTCCTTTAATTTGAGGTGAAGAATTTTCTAAGGACTTCAAAACTTGCCATGCTGAGATGCAAGGGAAGAATGTGCCAAAGAGAAATTATTTGGGGGTTAATGAACCATTGTGCCCTGTCACGAATGCACATATCAGGGTTTGAACCCAGTGGCCTCAGGCTTCCCAGCTCAGCCACTGGAGATGCTATCTCTGATCCAAACATTTTCTGTTTTCTCCCAGTGTGTTCCTCATCACTGTGCAAATGTGGTCAGGCATCTGTATTTCTTAACATGCCCTCTATTTATTTTACATAATAAACTTCTACCAAACAGTAGCAGTTATTTTTCTCTTTTCGGTTTTCAAATTGGATCTTTTCTCCTTCTGGTAGTTAAGTGAGTCACTTAAATTAAATTTTATAGTCTTTTTGAGTTCAGATAATACAGATACTGATTTTTGCCAGATGTAAAGCTAGTGCAGTCATGCCCTGCTTCTGGGATTCTTACTATACACATAACGATACCAATAAATGGAAAGGCGCTTTCAGACGTTTTAGCTAGAGGCTGAAAAAAGGATGCCTCACTATGTTTAGGAAGGTTTTGGGGAGAGGTGTTTGTCCTCCTTGAGGATGTGACATTTCAGACAGGTCTTCTGGCCTGTGAAGGGTGAGTTCACCCCCCAAAGTGCTCTTCAAATGGTCGCAAACATGGGCAGTGGCATTTCAGGCCAGAGGTGAGGGTGTCCACCCATTTATTTGTTCAAGTGTTTGTAGGGATACCTCCTAGAGAGAGAGAGAGTGGGCCAAGCTGAGTTTTCTAGGTGGCTCTACACATCTGCCCACACATTGTCAGTGTTTTCATCTATCCATCTTCTAATGTGTTCATTGAGAGCTCGTTGATTTCCAGACACTGGGAAGCAAGATAAATAAGATACGGCCTCTGACATTCCAGAGACTGGGGTTCAAGGGACAAAGAGATACATAAATAATTTCAGCATCGTGTCGTAACGGCTATGATAGAAGTATGTACAATATGTTTGCAATGGGTGTATTGGCTAGAGGAAGTCAAGATAGCTTTGCCATAGAAGGGCAGTTTGAGCTGGCTTTTGTATGAGAGTGTGGCATATGGAAAACAAAGTAGTGAACAGTAGCAGTCATAGTAACAAAAACCAACCCAACACGGTAATAGGAGTTAATGTCTACTGATTGCTTACTGTGTGCCAGGTACAGTTCTCAGTGCTTTACATGCATCTCATTTAATCCTTACACCAAATAATATGCAGTAGGGCTGTTATCCTCTCTGTTTTACTGATCAGGACTTTGAGGCACGGAGAGCTGAATAAATCGATTCAAGATCACATAGCTGTGCAGTGGTAGAGCAGAGATTTGAACCTGAACAGCTGGGAAGCTGCAAAGAATCATTCTCAGCTGAAGGAGCAGCAGGGCAGAGAGCTTTGAAAGGGACTGGCTTGGTCTAGAGGACAACAGGCCCATGGGGATCAAGGCAGGTGGTGTGATTGCACCACTGGGTACATGAGAGCATTTAGAGACGTGATAATGTGAGCAGAAAGGCAGAGAGCCTGGGTGGTGAGGACTGGAATCTACCCAGAGTCCTCCTCTTGTATTCTTTGTCAGGCCCTCTCCTAGTTATCCTTTATATCTTAGCCTAAATGTGACATTTTCTCAGGAAGACCTTTTCTAAACTCCAAAACTAAATAAGAACTCCTCACTATTCTCATTTTTTCTCCATCATACTTATTTATTTATAAAACTTAACCATTCTCTTCCCTACCAGACTGTAAAGTCCTGAGAGATGGGACTGTATCTGCTCTGTTTCCCCTGCATTCTAATGTCTAGTGCGTGGCTCATAGCAGGTGTTCAATAAATACTTGTTGGCTGGCTAGCCGGATAGTTCCTAGACTGACTGACTGATTTATTTATTTAGAGTTAGGGTCTCACTCTCTCACCTAGGCTAGAGTGCAGTGGCCTCATCATAGCTCACTGCAGCCTCAGACTCCTGGGCTCAAGGGATCCTCCTGGCTCAGCCTCCCAAGTAGCTGGGACTACAAGTGTGCACCACTATACCCAGCTAATTTTTGTGTTTTTTTGTAGAGACCCTTATATTTACTTTGCTCACTGATGGCTTTTCTGTTGTTGTTTATTTTCATAGTATCATATTCTCCACATCTTCCATAAACTGAATTCCATAAACCAAAGCCATCTTCATATAGGAGGGATCCGATTGCAGGAATACCTTGTTTTATTGTGCTTTGCTTTATTGCGCTCACAGATACTGTGTTCTTTCCAAACTGATGATCCTAGCCATCTAGGACTCTGACAGCTGGAGAGGAGAAGTCAATGCCCAGCTTCAAAGAAAAGTCTGACTAGCTTCTTAGGGGCAAATGCAGCTGATTACTTGAAATTGGAGCCAATGCTCATTTACCATGCTGAAAATCCCAGGGCCCTTAAGAGTTATGCTAAATCACTCTGCCTGTGCTCTATAAAGCCTTGATGATAGCACATCTGTTTACAGCTTGGTTTACTGAATATTTTTTTTTTTTATGTTTCATTTCAAACATTTATTAAGCACTTCTTCTGAGGTAGGCTTTGTGCTAGTTTTCTTATCTAATACACACCTGCAAGTTTATTTTCACCTGTGTGATATTAGTCATAGGCTTTTAAACCTGGAAGGAACTTTTCAAATTATAGTCTAAACTAACTTTCTCATTTTACTTATAAAAAAGTAACTAAATAAAAACAAAGCATCAGAGAACATAAATGGTTTTCCCAGAGGGTTGACGGATACACAAACTCTCTGAAATAAAAGTAAATTGTAAACATAGATATCAAGAAATTTGCCTATTTCCATAAAATCAAATTAAAATTAACTTGAGTAGGCAAAGGAAGGAAAATTGTATGTAATATAGATGTTTTTTTTTATTTATTATAGCTTATTATGGGGGTACAACTGTTCTGGTTAAGTATATTGCCCATGCCCCTCCCAACCCCCCGAGACTCAAGGGTTTACTAAATATTTTAAGCCCACTGTTGAGACCTACAGCTTAGAAAAAAAAGATTTATTTCAAAATATTACTGCTCATTAACAGTGTACCTGGTCACCCAAGGGCTCTGATGGAGCTGTACAGGGAGATGAGCTGCCATAGATAGTGATTCCTCTATTGGATCTGGACAAAGTCAATTCAAAATTTTCTGGAAAGGATTCATCATTCTAGATGCCATTAAGAACATTTGTGATTGATAGGAGTTGGTGAAAACATCATCATTAACAGGAGTTTGGAAGAAGTTTATGTCAACCCTCATATCATAGATGACTTTGAAGGGTTCAAGATGTCAGTGGAGGAAGTAACTGCAGATGTGATGGGAATAGCTTGAGAACTAGAATTAGAAGTGGAGCCTGAAATTGTGACTGAATTGCTGCAATCTCATGATCCAACTTGAACAGATGAGGAGTTGCTTCTTATGAACGAGTAAAGAAAGTGGTTTCTTGAGATGAAATCTCCTGGTGAAGATGCTGTGAACATTGTTGAAATGACAATAAAGGCTTTAGAGTGTTACATAAACTTAGTTGATAAAGCAGCAGCAGGGTTTGAGAAGATTGACTCCAATTTTGAAAAAAGTTGTAGGTAAAATGCTATCAAACAGCATCACATGCTGCAGAGAAATCTTTCATGAAACGAAGAGTCAATCGATGCGGCAAACCTCATTGTTGTCTTATTTTAAGAAATGGCCACAGCCACCCCAACCTTCAGCAGCCACCACCCTGGTCAGCCAGCAGCCACCAACATTGAGGAAGACCCTCCACCAGCAAAAAGATTACAACTTGCTGAAGGCTCAGATGATTGTTAGCATTTTTAGCAATAAAGTACTTTTAAATTAAGGTAAGTATTAATACATTGGCTTTTCTTTTTTAGACATAATGCTATTCCACACTTAAGAGACTACAGTATACAATGGGAGACCAAGAAATTTATGTGATTTTTATCGTGATATTTGCTTTACTGCGTTAGTCTGGAACAAAACCTCCAATATCCCCGAGGTGTGCCTGTAATAGAAAATCCTTGAGCTAAAAAAGTATTCTTTTTTCCAGAAGCTTAGATTCAACCTACATGTTTATGATAGGAAATCACTTCTTATTCTTAGATTTTCCTTCCAACCAGCACATTGGATCACAACTCGCGACAAGACACAGAAAAAATAATTGTTGAGCTGTAAGCTCAGCGTAACTGGAGAAGCAAAGGGTTTGGGGTGATTTGTGGATTCTTCTTCATCTTGAGTAGCTTCTTGAGAGGTGCCCAGCAGGTTCTTTTAGGCTGGCATGATTCTTCTCCAGGTGGCCCTTTCCTAGGCCTTTGGTAGGGAACAGGTCCCTGCTCTTGAATCTACATGCGTGTGAATCATAAATGGGTCTCTGAAATACTCGTTTCACACTTGATGGAGATCCAGCCTTTGCCTTCACTGGTCAGCAGTGGGTGTGAGTTCTCTCCCTTTAGCTGGAGTTCTGCACATTTCCATCAGATTCTGTGTGGGGAACACGTGTGTACAGACCTGCACCCTCTTAGTCTGAGCTGAATACGTTACTCAAACCCCCAACTGGGAGGATGGGGTGCCGTGCTGGGGCCCTTTCTGAAATGAGTCTGTTCATTCTCTGCCCATACTCAGGCATCTCTCCTAAGATGAGAGGTTTTCTAGACCATTATTGTCATCAGAAATGGCCAGTGGGTTGCTGTTGGGAGGGAAGGCTTCTGCACTGGTCCTTCCTAAGCCTCAGCCAGCCTGTTCTCTCAGCCTTAGCAGGTAATTCTCCATATGAACGTGTGATGATAGGGCCACAGAATCTTCACAGTCAATGCGGGGTTGGACTAGATTGGTGGCTTTCAATTTTTAAAAATTTTTTTGACTGTGACTGACATTAAGGGATGTATTTTCCATGACAGCCTGCATGCACGTGGATATTTACATAACTGAATCAGAAGTGTCACAAAACAGTATTTACCCTTGCGGTCTCCGATGTGTTCTATTCTGTATTTATTTAAAAAATGCTGGGAGCAACCTAGAAATTGATTCTACGTGCCACTGCAGTTTGAGAAATAGAGGCTAGATCTTCCAGCCTTCATTAGATGGAATTCTGAGATCTACTCTGACATCCTCCTCCTGTGGATGAGAGGGGGAGGGATCCTTAGGTGTGAGCCCAGCATCACACAACCGGCTCATGGCAAAGCTGGGGCTGTGACCCAGGTCTCCTAACTTTGATCCAGCATTTATAAATATAAATAAATATCTTTCACCCAGAAATATATCTGTTTTTGTCTTGTGCTCTTTTGTGTGTGTGCCACTTTTCTTTCCAGTTAGGTACTGAGTGGCAAATGAATACAGCACAGGTACCGACAGCTGACACTTTTTCTGCTTGGACTCAACTGCACCCTCTCTCCCTGTGTAGACTCCCTGTCTTACTCCTCAGCTGATGACTCAGCTGGTTTTAAAGTTGTGTTTATTGTGCACACAGAGGCAGCATACCTTGTTCCCCCTGCTCTGGGCCTACAGCACAAAAGGCATGTGGTTCTTGTCCTTAGAGTTCACTGCTAAATTGGGGTGACGTGGCAGACTTCATTCGATCAGCAGAAGCACATCTGGATAAACACAACTATTAGAAATGTGCTTTGGGAAGGAGGGTCTACCCTGAGTTTTTTCCCTCTGTTTAAAAGGAATCAGCTTCCTCATCAAGGAAGCTGTAAGCTGTGATCGCAAGAGGAAGGAGAGGCGTTGGAGATGCCCCCATTAATCTGAGTTGGGGAAGCCCCTCACCCTGGTATTGCTGCCTGATCTTCCTCCTGGCCCATGGGCTCCACTGTCCCTTCTGGAACTGAAATCTATCCTTTCTCAGCACGAGGTCATGCCTGCCAAGTATGGGTATAGCAACTGTATTTTGCAAACTCACATTCAAAATATTCAATCTAAAATTATGGGCACAATGGGACAAGATATTTAAAATCTAGCCTATTCCACCAAATCTGGAAAATCGGCTTTGTGTGTGAATGGTGTTTCCTTTCTTCCTGCTCACCAATGAGTCCCTTTCAGTTTACCTGTCTGAGACTGTTGTGGGTGTCGCCAGCATGTCTGCGTCCCTGGCTGTGGTGTGAGGGAGGCCTGGTGGAGAGGAGAGGGTGGCAGGAGTATCACTCAAGTGCCACGAGCTTGTATAATCAGTATCACTTGAGTGCTACGAGCTTGTGCCGTCAGTACAACTCCACCTCCGTAACACTGAGCATCACAGTCGAGGAATTCTTTGATGCATAATTTTATAGTTCAGGATTGTCTGCTTTAATTCTAGATCATGAGTCCTGTGTATTTGAACTTGTGAGCGTGGGTGCCTGTGTTGTATTCACCCTACCCCGTTCAGGGGCATAGAGCTATATCCTCCCTTGAAATGCCACAGGCAGCTGTTCTGGTTTTTGCCTATCATTCCTGTTGGCTGAGTGGTGCGGAGGGACCCCTTTCTGTAATATAGTGCTTTGGCTGGTGTAATTCTGATTTAGAAAAACAGCTTTGCTTGGAGAGAAACGTTAATTAGATGCAAAGAGGGAGTTATTTTATCCTTTGAGTGGGGGGGGGAGTGGGGAGTGAGGGAGAGAAAAAAGTACCACAAATAAATTATCTCCTATTTGTGCAATGTTTTATGCTTGTCAGCTGTCTGTTGCCAGAGAACCACAATGTAGCTAAATACTTGTGACACCTTGCCCAATCAAGGTATAGCAAAAGGATGTTATGGGAGCCTCTTTGTGACAACCTGTGCTAGTTTACATTAGCTTAACCAATCGCTTTTTCCTCTGTGCTTGGAGAAATTTGTTAAATTAATTCAGTTGCAATTAGCAGATTTATGGGAAAGTACCCTGTTATCCTTTAATTGGAGAGCATAAAACTACAAACTGAATCCGCTAGTTCTATTTGTGTAATAGGCAATCTATCTACGACAAGGTTTGATCGATGGAGTCGTATGATGCCCTTGCCTTGTTTTATATTGGCTGTCAGCGCTTAACTGGGACTGAAGTATCTGGGTAACAAAAATTGATATAATGACTTAATGCGCCTTATTCTCTTTGAGCTACATCAGTTTAGAGCACTTCTGAGAGAAAAATGTCTGGAAAATATCAGGGAGTCATTTATCAACCTGTTTTCATTAGCATACTGCCTAGCTCTGGCAAGGATTTGAATAAAAAAAAGCAGGATGGTACAATTTATTTCAGGCCCCATATTTCTTGGATGAAAGGAGACCTCTAATAAAAGGAAAATACAGAAAGATGCTTTTTCTAGCTGGGTTTTTCCCTACCTAAAAACCTTACCTCCAAAGCTTTTTTGTTTGTGTGGATTTTTGCTGTTTAAAATGTTCTGGGGAGCACATCCCTGGGAAGATAATTAGAAGAGTAATGCAAAATGCATGGTGGTTATGATATGGAGAAAAAAAATGTTTAACAACAAAAAAATTAACCAAAAATACCCAGGCATGCAGTGAGTATGTGTATATCTGTCTCTGTTTGCTTGGCTCAGTGTGCATGTTCGTATGTTTATAATACGCAAACAGTGAACATGGGAAGAAGTTCTCTGCATAAGTGGGTGTTTTGTAGCATTAAAGGATTTCAGAAAGTTAAGATACAGTGTTTTTAGCTCTCTGGAGTTGGAGCTGAGGGGAAATAGAAACAGATCAAAATGTGTGTATAGTGGGCAAAATGCATTTGGTATATGGAGTCATTTGTCCACCCCACCGTAGGATGCAAACCACAAGAGGTAATAATAACTGAAAGGCAGTTGTATGGAAGTGAGTCCTTTTTTGCATGAAATTTTTATGCATCAGTCAGCCTGCATACAGTGTGCCTAATGTATAAAATAAATTGGTGCATAAATCAGATTAAGAGCAGCATGTTGCCAACTTTCACATTTGCACACAGGAATTCAATATGGATATGGAGGAATTCCCATTTTTTAATCTCTAATAGAGTATGGGGAATCTCTCAGGTAGATGTTGCACGCAGGGACATTTTATTCACTTATCTCCCCTCATTCCCCACCCCAAACAACAACAGAAGCAGTGTCATGGATGGTAAGAGCATCAATGTGGAGTTTTCTGGAACACCAGCTACATATGGAGGGTAGTGACACAGTGTTTAAGATAATATTGCAGCCCTGTCTATAGCTCCTAATTATGTCGAGGAATTGGTGTGCTGATCGATAGTGATTTATGGTGGGAATAAGCAAGTGCACATTGCTCACATTGATCTGCATGTAAATTCCTTGACATAATAAGAAGTTATTATCAATGACAGTCACTGTCTGACTGCTAATTCATTGGCACATCCTTCCGTCAGTAGGAGCACAGCATCTGCATACTGCGTGTGGGTTTGCCACACCTTGTGCCTGGTGTAAGTCTGTACTTCTGGAACCTGAGGAGTGGCTATTGAGTAGGCGAGAGTTGAGGTCACACTGGCCATTTCTCTCAGCAATTCCATGACTAACCAACGAGACATGGGGGTGTATCTTTTTTTAATGCAAGAAATATCCCACAGGGGTTTGAATCTGGGTTTAAAACATATCATAAATATTTTAAAGTATTATATCTATTAAAGTTCTTAACACCATTTCCCCCAAAGCTGTAGATAGCAAATCATCTATCAGTTGATTAAAATACAATTGCTTTTATTTTATCCCTTTCTTTATCTTGTTTATGCCTTTAAAAATTGTAGATTGAAAAAAAACTATTTAGCTTTTTTGCTTCTTAAATCTCATATGAATTTGTTTGCTTCTGCATTTCTGCTGCCCAAGAGGTTTTTTAAAAATTGAATCTTTAAGCTTATATCTCTTTGTTCTTCCTTTTCCCCTTTCTGTTCTGACAAGGCCTCATAAACTCATCCCTTATGGCTGCACCTCTCTCCTCCTCCCTTTAGTAATCTTTGCTAACTGACCTGAAAAGTCTTTATTCACATTCACAGTCCAGGGAGGAGGTGGTGTGTCTCCTCTTCACTTGATTTTTGTGGGTAAAATTTCTGTGTTCTAGCCTGTAATAGCACATTACCTATAGCTAGTGGTTTCTTGTTTAAAACATTCTGTCATGTTCCTCTATGGCCTGATTTTTTTTCCCCCTTAAGAGTCTGCCGCATCAGGAAATTATTCTTTAAACTGAACGTAGCTGAAGTGTGGTTGCTGTGTTCTCATCCACCCCTTTATGTCTCTTCCCCATTCTTATGAGAAGGTGGTGGTTTTTTGCAGGAGAGCCCTGGAGAAGTTGGGATAATGGACATGTACATTGAAAAGTGAGTCATTAGCTCCAGATATATGGTACCTGCTCTACCTTGAGAAATACAAACAGTTATAAAAAGATTACTTATTACAGGTAGTAGTTATAGTAGTAATATTAGGGTAAATAATAGTAACAAGCATAATTGTAATTTCAGACTGCCGATTATTGGTTGTATCAGTTAGGTTTGGCTAAGTTATGCTGAAGTAACAAATAGACGCCCAAATCTCAAAGGGATAATACAGCCCAGATGTATTTCTCACTTATGCTTTATGTTCATTGTGGATTGGCAGAGGGACTCCGATCCTTTTAGTTATACAAGGACTGAAGATGGCAGAGCAGTCAACGTCTTGGCCATTGCTGAGCACTGAGCCAAAGGGAAAGAGTTCTTTGTGGCTCAAAGAGGAGAGAACTAGAAATATTTGATAAACAGCTCTAATGCCTATTGATTGGTTATTCACAAAATAAAGTTATTGAAAATCTTCTCTGAGCATAAAAATAGTGTTATTAGCTTTAACAGTGCACAGATCAGAGATGACTAAAGAGGCCTGGAATAATTGAGCAGAAAAGCTGTAAAATGATGAGCTGGTTCAATCCTCTCACTTTCACAGATGAAGAAATAAAGACCCAGAGAGAGGAAATAACTTCCCCAAGGTCATGATATTGGAGGGGAGCAAAATGGATTTGCGAACCCAGGCTGCTTGACTTGCATCCAGTGTGATTTCCTCCTCCTGCCTCTCTCCCCTGTAATCATGGGAGCCCCGACTTCCTCGTGCATATTGCTGTTAAACCCGTGCGTGACGCGAGGCCTGACTGCCCTCCACCGACCCAGCCCTTCGTTGACAGATCTCATTTTGTCCAGGTGCTCCAGGTCCATTCAGCTTCTTGTCTTCCTCCTTCCAGACTCCTCGGCCATCATGGTATCATTTTCCTGCAGATACTCTTGATTTTTATTCCAACTACTAGACTCCGAATGCTTGCATCGAATGTTACAAGTATGGCCCAGGGTGTGTGGGGTGGTAACCAGGCAGTGATGGGATGTTCGGCAGAGCCACCGCGAGGAGGTGAGATCAGTAGGGACTCTGCAGGATGAGATGTTCGTTGATTTGTTTGCTCATTTAATAATAAATACCTGCTCTACTTTGAGCGGGTGAGGGAAATAGTGGTTTAGGCTGGAGAATGATTTAATGTTCTATTTTGTCGGTTTCAGTGGAGTTGGAAGACAGTTTCAGTCGACATTTCTACTGTTTTATTTTGTTTATTTATTTTTAAACTAGTTCAGATTTCTGCTTCAGAAGGTGAGTAGACTCCAGGTGTTTAGATGGGGACAGAAAAGTTTATAATACTCATCATTGCTAACAGGTAAGGAGTTACACTTTCCAAATGATTTTCACTATAGACCAGGGCAAACCTTCTGTTAGAGGAGCATTAGGTGTTTTGTTTTTTATTTTGTGGTCAGAGTTATGGACGTAAGCATTTGTCAGCAAGGGGCACATGATGTAAGGCAAAGCCTGGGATTTTGGCATTTGACTCTGAAGTGGTTAATGTCTGCGGGAGACCAGGAAGAGGGTGATGTACCTGCACAGCATCAGAGATAGATTTTATTGTCCATGGGAGGACCTTAGCAGCACGATGACTTTTGTGTGACCCTCATGTTCCTTTTGCAATTAAAAACAAAAGCTCAAGTAAAGCTAACCTCCCTTAGGTATCCATTATGTGCCAAGAGCACATGTGCAGCTCTCTCTGTATATGATGTATGTATAATGTACGTGTACGTGTATATGTGTGTGTTTCTCGTTTGCTTCACAGAGCAGCCTTTTGCAATAGGTATCATTGCATGGCTGGCACCTGCGTGCTTACTGATTTTTTTTTTTTCTTATTACGTGCTGGTTGCCATCTTAAGTGCTTTACATTAATTAATCCTTACAGTCACCGTCTGGAGTAGATATTATTATCCCCATTTTGAAAATGAGAAAACTAAGTTACAGGGTATAATTTACAGAAGGTCACACGGCTGGGAAGTGGAACCAAGGTTCAAATCTAGGCAGTCGTGCTTCAGGGCTGGCGTTGGACCAATCTGGGGTGGGTGGTGGGTGGGGGGGTTATGCCTTCTGCACAGTTCCCGCCTCATCAGTGAGGGGGGAGTTACAGAGCAGTGAGTGGGACGTGATCCAGATATGGAGTCAGAAGATTTGGATTCCAGCCCTGGGCCTGACACCTAGTCTCTGTGCTGCTTTAGGCAACTCCCTCAGTGTCTCTTGGCATCATTGTCCCCATCAGTAAAACAAGAACACTCACCCTTACTGCAGAGGCAGTAGTGATATCGTTAGGACCATGGACATGCTGAAAGAGAGTGTTCATTTTTATAATCTAAAGATGAGAAGGAATAAGTTGGATCAATATTTAATATTCATACTGAACCGGTGCCCTCACTTGGTGCAGGTGTCTTGGTTTATGAGCACATGCCGCAGACAGTGGGGCTATTCCAGAGGCTACCTGGGAATGGTCTTTCAATAGTGATCGAGAGTGACACTTTTATCTCTTCTTTTGTCTTCAGCATTTTGCAAATTTTATTACAGTTTCTGGCTATAGGATGTCAGTGATATGGTTAATTTTATTTTTTTAAAAAAGCCTCGAATAATGGAACCTTTATAATACTTGGTTATGAGTTAGGGATTGAATACAAAAATCTTTGGTTCCAAGAGATGTTCCCTGATTATGTCTTAAGAAAGAATTTGAAGGTGTTTGTTGTTGTGGTTGTAAATACGAGTTCCCCATCGAAAATTCAAGCTTTCTTAAATTGTTCATCCCCAGTGCCTACCAGTAGTATCAATCCTAACACATATATTTGGCCAAAAATGCATTTGAAAAACATCCTTTCTGAAAGAAACTCATGCTATGGAGAGGATATTTTGAAAACTGATGTTTGGAAAGGTTCCCATCACCATGTGAGATCAATGCCGAAAACTGTCTAGGTATATCATCTATGAAAACACTACTCATCTCTGCATATTTTAACTTTGGAAAAGGAATTTTGTAACCACTTAAAAAATCTGACTACAGAGGAATTTTAGTGGGTTTTGAATTCATTTGTTAAAAATATAAAATTGCCACACATTTGGGGTTATTTGACATCAAGGAACGTGAAAATTTACCCACTGAATTTAAACAGTAATCTGAGTGTGACTGGTTAATGAGATTGAAAAAGTGTGTCACGATTTAATGAGCCCCTCCATTGATCCGTTTCTTCCATATGTACTCTGTTTCTGAATTATAGACCCCCTGAACTGTTTCATCCTAATCCCTAGAGCTTGTATATGTTACCTTAAGTGGAAAAAAGGGTCTTTGCAGGTGTGATTAAGTTAAGGATTTTGAGATGGAGAGATTTTCCTGGATTATCTCTGTGGACCCTAGATATAGTCACAGTGTCCTTATAGAAGAGAGGCAGAGGGAGATTTGACATAGAAGAGGAAAGGGCATTGGTGGCCATGGAGGCAGAGATTGGAGTGCTGCAGCCACAAGCCAAGGAATGCCAGCAGTCACCAGATGTTGGAAGAGGTAAGGAATGGATTCTTCCCTAGAATGCCTGGAGGGAGTGTGGCCCTGCTGTCATGTTGATTTTAGCGCCGTGGTACTAATTTCTGACTTACGGCCTCCAGAACTGAACCAGAGAATACATTTCTTGTTTTTTTTTTTTAAATGCCACCAAGTTTGTGGTAATTTGTTACAGCAGTCATAAGAAACTAATACATACTCCTAAGTAACTTTTTAAGGTATCATTCATTTATTAATACCAAATGTTAAACTGAAATTAGAACTAAACCTTTAAGTTGCTGTTTCACAAAGTGTTCAGCCAATATTTAAAAAAATAATGAAACGTCATTATAGGACATCTCTCTAATGAAAAATTATCAATATGTAGTATATAAAATAGATCATCTATATTATTGGTGAGAACAAAGGATTTTGGCATAATTAATAGAATTGCATATGAAATCTTTTCTTTCTCATCCTTAAAAAGTATATGTTGTGTATATTTTATAAATACATTGGTACAATGGCAAGTGTGTATAATTTGTAAATATTAATAAATCAACGTGTTGGGGTGCATGAGCAAAAAAATCTGGAAAACTTGCTGCAAGAGATTATTGTCAAGATGAAATGAGGTAAATGTGAAAACTCCTGGAACATGGTAGGCGTCCAGTAAGTATTTGTTGGATGGATGGGTGGATGGGTGGATGGATGGATGAATAATGAAGAAATGGAAGGTCCTTGGTTAAGCAGTAGTCCCAGGAACCCATGGCTGACAGTAGGACTTAGCGGAGGGCCCAAGTGTGCTTGATTCCAAAGCCTGTGATCTTTCCATTTTGCCATCATTATAGGAAGAACTATGCTAATTAATATAGTCTGTTACACAATTTCCTGAAGAGTACCAAGGAAGATTTAGTGACTCGTCTCCTTCTCAGCACTGGCATGGGGCGGGGCAGAGTAGGAAGTACAGTAGAAGATTCCTGCGTTGGACATGGCTGTGTTGACCTGAGGTGTCAGGTAGGGGGTGGAGTTGGGAAGGGGATTCGGAGGCAGTTGTGGTGGGCTGGGCTGTAGGACTGTGCTACACTTTCCTGCACCAGGGAGCGTTAGGCTTTTGCCTGAACGTGAGAGGCTATGAGAATCTGCCAACCACAGAACAATAGATTTGTGAGCAACAACTCCTCCTCCTCTCCATGTGGAGTGTGGGAAGAGAAATAAAATTCATACACTAACTGGTTTTTAGACAGTCAAGATGCCCACACCTATGATCGTGGGGGAACAGGGAGATACCTGGATAAATTAAATTTTGACAACCCTCGACCTGATTTTAGCTAATAGCTTCAGTCTTCTTTCTGGCCAAAGACACAAAAGCAGCTTTCACTCCGAGTGTTAGGAATCAACCACCTGGATTTGGAAGCACTCTGTCTTCCAGCTCCTCTTTTGATCGAGCTAATAATGACAGGAAAATAGTCAGTGGGTGCGGAAGGGAGGTGATAAGAGTTTCAGAGCTCTGATCATCTCTAGTCAAATGGCACCTGTAAAAAGGGGAGCAGACCCTCCTAGCTGAATCGTGAGCCTAGTCAGTCGTTAAAACACAGGAATACAGGCCAGTTGGTTTCTGTGCTGTTCATTTGGAACACGGGCATTGACCTCAGTGTCATTGCTCTGGCCACTGTAACAGCCTCCTAGGAGGGAGATTCCCATAGTAACCCTTGCCTGCTTCTGATGATGCATGTTCCACACTGTCACGTCACTCTTAGGCTTGAAACCTCCCAGTGGTCTCCCTTACATCAGATTCCTTATCATTACTTACAGGATTTCCTCCTCCTCCTCCTCCCTCCTAATGCTTCAGCCAAATCACATGCTACCCTGATTTTTCTCTGCAGAAGACTCTCTTACCACTGGGCCTTTGCACATGCCATTCCCACTTCTGCCTCCCCCACCTCCAATCTTTACCTAGCTACCACATTGCATTCTCCAAGTCTCAGTTTACATGCAACTTCCTGCAGAAGGCCCTCCTTGCACCCTGTTCACTAATTTGGCTTCCTTTGCTATATGCTCCCATAGCATCCTGAATGTCCACTTCTGTGACAGTCATTTCACCTGTAATTGTGTATGCACTGTCTGTTGGCCCTGCAGACCATCATCTCTGAGAGGTCACTGCACAGGGCCAAGCACATGATAGGTGCTCCGTCAACATTTGCCAAGGGGATGAATGAAGCTTTTCAAGAGAGAAGGCGCTGTGTTATTTGGTACCCCCACAACCTAGCATAGAACCTGGCACCCAAGAAATATTGGTTGAACTGAGATCAACAGAGAGTCAGTGGGCCAAGACTTTAGGGGATGTGACCTAGATGCGCAGGGTATTAGGTCTCATCCCTGCATCCGCTTTGCCCCATTCCAGTGAGGCCCAGGGCTGAGTCCTAAGGCCAACTGAGGAACAGTGGTAGTGGTAGTCATCAGGTAGATCATACATCAGTTGGCCTTTGAAAAGAAAAAAAAAAAAGAACAAATATGCAGATTCATTAATGACAAATACTGCCATATTTTTGAAATGTAAAAGCTAACTCAAAATGCAAGAAAGGCAGTTACAGTGGCAACCTTTGCATTCTGTTTGCAGCCTTAGGCTTCGTAAGAGATTCCCCTATGAGCCATGGCTATAGTTTTCATGTGTGTGTCTCATTTTTGACCTAGGAGTGAGATGAATAATTTCGAGGTGATGAAAATAAATACTCAACTGACTATTAAGTACAGAAATGGGTCTCCGGGCTACAGATATCAGCCCCACCATCTGAAATGTAAATAGCTCTTGAAATTCCCATTTAAGAGCAGATTTCACCTGCAAGTAGACTGTTACATCTTCCTGAAAAATATATACACCCTAGTGAGGGAATAAACACATCATTACACTTTCATGACAGATAAGCTCGGCTCTGTTCGGGTGTAAACTCATTTTTCTTGGGTTGACCTTTAAATAGTATTGTGCTATTGTATGGGATTTAAATCAATAATTTTGTCAAAGCAAAATATACTGCAGGTTTTTTTCTTTTTCTTTATCATTTAAACAGTTCTGTAAACTCTTCGAGGAGTAATGGATTTCAACATGTTCTTCCCAGCAAGGGAAGAAGGGGAGAAGGGGTGGGTAGGGGTGTGTGTGTGTTGGCGGG
>CM052446.1:12486989-12611253 GCA_028533085.1 Varecia variegata | reverse complement strand
CGTCTCTACTAAAAATAGAAAGAAATTATCTGGCCAACTAAAAATATATATAGAAAAAATTAGCCGGGCATGGTGGCACATGCCTGTAGTCCCAGCTACTCGGGAGGCTGAGGCAGAAGGATTGCTTAAGCCCAGGAGTTTGAGGTTGCTGTGAGCTAGGCTGACGCCACGGCACTCACTCTAGCCCGGGCAACAAAGCAAGACTCTGTCTCTCAAAAAAAAAAAAAAAAAAAAAATTAATCTTGGACAATGGCATGGTTTAAGAGCCTGTCATTGTGCAGTACTATTCTCTGTCCTCCCTCCCCTCCGGACCCCCCAAATGTTCCTGGTGACCATTTGTTGACTTTGGGATTAGCCTCAGTTTAGAGAGTAAGTTCTTTTTCAGGGGTAGTGGTAGAGTATTGCTCTCATGTTGGCCATATGGGATCACCTCTTACACTTTTCTACAAGGTATTGGGAAGGTGTTACCTTTTTTTTCCTGCTGCATGGAAACCAGTAACTGGAACCAGCCCCAGCCCTGCCATGAACTCCATGTCATGGGCAAGTTCGTTACCATTCTGGGCTTCAGTTTTCCCATCTATAAATGGAACTGATTTATTGGATTAGGTTGCCTTCAAGTCATCAGTGAGAGGGAAAGGAAAATACACAGAGAATAAATTAGGATCTTAAATTCAAGCTGCTGCAAGTAGAGGGTTTCTGTCACTAAACTGCATAAATGTGAGTCCTAAAGAGAATGTCTTTACATAGATGATAGAAGGTGAACTATCCTCTGATACTTCAGGGATACTTGGGGATAGGTTGGGGAAAGTGTGATTTTTTTTTTTTTATGAATTTGTTGTTGCTAAAGAGTTAAAGTGTATATTGAAACATTTAGCACAGAATAAGACACTTTTATCTTCCCTTTCCCTTGTTTTCATAAAAGGTCAAGGTCCCCAAGTGCCTTCTAGTATCATAACCCCAATCTACAAAGTTACTTGAGTTGGGATGTTTATGAAGAAAGTTGAGTTATTAATTTCCAGTTCAAGCGTTTCCTCTACAAAGTTCAGGGAATAAGATACTGGAGGAGGGAAACCCAAGGATTACAAATGTTACTCTGGGCAAGGAAGGGTGATCAGGGCTTGGGAGAGTTACAGGATAAGCCTTTCTCTATTTTTTAAAATCTCATCTCCTTGCCTAGTCTGCAGCCGTCCTTACGGGCCTGCTTTTGAAATGGTTCTTTGGAACATTAAATGGGTGGAAGAAAGTAGGACCTTGTAAAAGGCTACAGGACGGATTCTAAACTCTCAGACTGGAGAAAGGAGAAGCTGGATTTTTCTCACTGGAAGTGAGAGAGTTAGTGAGGAATACTGGGAAGGGCCATATGAAGGCTGAAACCATGCCTGAGGGATGGCAAAGTACTGACTGTCAGGGTAGGTGGTGACATGTGGGGGACACCTGGGGAAGGAGGATGGTGTGCAGGAGAGCAACGTTCAGAATGGCTTTTATTCTGTCCTTTGCCCCCATCTCACAAAGTGAAGTCTTGCACGGCAAGGAGTGGGAGCCTGAAAAACCTTGGTGGCTCTGCTCCCAGTTTTCCACTTTTTAATTCATTTAACTTCTTTACTTTTGAACTTTTAAAAATTATTTTTAAATTAAAAAAGTATTACAAAACATAATCATAGAAAGTTTGGAAAATAAATGAAAGAATGAAAACAGTCGTCTTTAATCTTGCCATATAATCACAACGACTATTCTTTGTGTATATGCTTTGTCTTTTTCTAGCAGCAGAATGCTGTGTAGGCATTTTGTGTCCTGCCTTTCTGCCTTTTTCACGTGTCATGAGATCATACACATTTTGCCGTGTTGCGTCATGGTCTTTATAATCATCATTTTTTGAAGACTGCGTACTGTTCCATAAAACAAGCATTTCATTATTTTAAAAATAATTTTAAACATATTTTTAAACCCAACTATAGGCTATTTAGTTTGCTTCCATAGTTTTTGCCATAATAACAGCGTGATGTATGTCTTCATGCATCACATATGAATTTTCCGTGTTTTTGATTATTTCCTTAGGAATAGACTCTCAGGTTTAGAATTATTGTGCTGAAGAGACCCCGTTGTATTGCATTACTTGCCCATTGATGTAGCTCACAAGCTTTTAAAAGCATTAGATGAGCTTCTCCCAAGTTCTGGGCTGTGTAGTTGCTCTAGGTGCAGATGATTTTCATAAGAAGCTTGTGTTCTTGTAGAGAATTTTGGGTATTTTGAAGGCTCGTGAGGGTCTAAAGCCATGTGGATCATACCATTTGCTTAAAATTCTGTAGATAATAGAATGTGAAGAACAAGCAAACTGGATGTGAGCAGTTAGCGGGGTGGGGATTGGCATCTGCTGAGCTTCCAGAGTATGTTAGGGACTGTCAAGCATGCGGCCTCATTTAATCTCGAGATGATCTTATGAGTTGGGAATTAGTGCTACCTTTTTTTTTTTTTTTTCAGATGAAGAACTGAAATTCAGTGAGGTGAAGTGACCTACTTGAGGTCATCCAGCTTCTGTGGAGTCAGAATTTGAACTCAGGTCCACTATACTGTGTGCCCTTTGTCTAAAAAAGTATAGGTAGGCTGGGTACCATGGCTCATGCTTGTAACCCCAGCACTTTGGGAAGCCAAGGTGGGAGGACTGAGGATCACTTGAGGCCAGGAGTTTGAGGTTGCAGTGAACTATGATCATGACACTGGACTCCAGCCTGGGCAACAGAGCAAGACCCTGTCTCTGATAAAAAATAAAAATAAAAAGAAGTGCAGGTAGATGAAGTAGTGGTGTGAGGACCCCACTGTATTCTAGGATAAGCATAAAATGGTGGCCACTTGCCGTTTGCAATATCAGAAACTCTTATTCTAGCCACTGGAACTTAAGCCTTTGTAGGGATTCCTGTTCCCTTTTGCATACCCATCTTCACGCAAGTTTTTCAAATCACAAAATATAGTTTTGCTTTAGTGCCTGGGGTGTTGGGATTGGTAGTAGGCTGGCTGAAAGGCAGTTGGCAGGATATTCAGGGCTTATTAGGATGGTGTGCATGTATCCTTTTGGAGGAGCTGGGGTCCAAACCCCTTTGGCCCTATCAGATTTTACTCTTTCCCCTGTGCTTTCTAGAAGACAGTGAAGGAATGAGAGATGTGTCAGATAGGGGAAAGAGAATGGCCGTGCTTTTGGAAAGTCAATTTGGGAACCACTGTAGGTGTAGAGCCCACTGAAATAAGAGGGATGCCCTGAAAGAACCATCCAGGGTCCTTGCAGAAACCCTCCCCCTAACCAGTCAGGAACAATGAAAGGGGTTAAGGGACGAGTTCGAAGCCATAATGCCCATGAACGCCGGTCAGATTTAGAAGCAGGGGTCTCATCTCCACGTTAAGGAGCCAGTTAGGAAACGCAAAATGAAGGTAGGTGACTGAGAAGCCAAGCAGGGAGACACAGGAATGGGTTTGGGACTCAGCTGTCCTTGTGCCTGGGCCTGGTCTGCACTGCTGCTTCTCCTTTGAGGCTGCGAGAGAGCTGGAATGACTACATGGGGAGGATGGTTTTCTACCGCTCACTAGGGTCTTAAATAAGATGGGAAGGCAGACGGGGCTGTAAGGGGTTTGGAGGATGATGGCTATAGATGTCTGGGTCCTGGTGTCACTGTGACCCTGCCTCTTTGCCTGCCAGTGCAGCATTGAACCCTCAGCCTGGCATTTCTCCCCGTTAGAGGTGGGGACAAGGAATCGGTATTGGGACATTTTTCCCCCCTCCTGGTGATTAGGACGTCTTAACCCACATTCATTCCGCCGCTTTGCCGCCTCTTGGTCAGGATTATTCAAATGTTTATCCTTCCTTACTTCTTGACCTTTCTTGTTCAGTCCTAGTTCCCGAGTCCTGCTTGTTTTGTGTTTCATGAGCTTAGCAAACCGTGGCCTCCAATTCCCCAGTTCTAGTGTTTTCACTTAAGATGAGGAGTGATGAGCCAGAGGTTTCAGGCTCAATCCTTGAGCAAAGGGCCGCTCTGACAGGGATTATTATTTATTTGTCATCTTGGATGTAATAAGCTGTAGGTACAGCTTCGAGAGCCCTTGATTTATTGCGCTGTCTACTGCCACTAGCGGGGCGTCTGCCGCGCCACGCAGGATGAATACCACACTGTCAGCTCTGTCGATCCGTCTCCGCCACTGCTCTCTCTCTCCTAACACATTCCCATTTCATGCCAGAATACATAAACAATCTTTCATTATTTTGATGCCTTTTTCATATTTGTTCTTTACAGAACATAAAGTTTGAATTTATGGGTTTCCTTTACATTATTTCAACACACTCCACCATTTTCCGGGTTTGTGGTTTAACTCTCAGAAATTGGCTGCCAGGTGATTTAGTTATTTTGGCTTTCTAGTTTTATAGTTATTTAATATCGCAGTGCCAGATCCTGGGAAAATGGAGTGCATGGGAGGTGTGGGATTTGCAGTTTAGGCTCTCGTCATCAAGATGACGGATGCGATCTCGGGGACGAGGCGTGGGGTTAAAAACAAGACACGGGAGATGGGAAATCATTGGCTCAGGTTTTAAAAAATTCCACCTCAAATATACTATTTAGATGATCGGACCAGCCCAGGGCCTTGGTAGAGCTTGAAATGAGAAGTGGAACATCCTGCAACCGTTTGGAATTAGCGAGGTTTTCTAAATTAGCGGTCGTACGCCCCACCCAGTTCTGTCTGCTTTTCCCGTAGCAGCAGCTCTCAGCATTCTTTATTTTCACCTGCTTCTGTGTGTCAGAGGTTTGACCGTATGGCCTAGTTCTAAAGAATTTTTCTGTTTTTGTTTTTAGTTCTCCTAACTGGTAAAAGAACTGGTGTTTGAGGGCATTTGCACAGGAATCAGAAGTTATTGCCTCTGTTTCCCTGGTAATAGGACAGGCTTGGGCTGTGGATTACATTTATTCACTTGTTTGCATGGATTTCCCCCAATCTTCATCTTTTATCTCAAATTTCATCATCTCGTTTTTAACTGAACATAACAATTCCATGTTATATGTTGTCTAAACCTTAGACACCTTAAGCTTTTTGATTGAAAAAAATGTTTTTCCCCAGTTCTTTTCCTTGAAATTAAATTTTAAGAGAGACAGCAAGGAGAAGAAATTTATAGAGTAGATTGCAATGATGATGCCGACACTGGTGATGAAGTCTTTACATATGTGCATGAGAGTGAGTGTGTGTGTGTGTGTGTGTGTGTGTGTGTGTATCTGTCTGTCTGTCTGTCTGTCTTCCTCGCTTACAGGACATGAGTCTGTCCATGGAGGAGCCTGGTGCATTCACTTTTCTTGAAGGTTCCTGACAAATACAAGCCATTGGCAGGTGAGATCATATTCCAGTCAAGGTCAATTAATCATGCAGAAGTCATGATATTTGGGAAGTCAAGGTCGTTCTCAGTGACAGTGCTAATGTGGGGTTTGGTGGCTGAAATTCCGGCTCCTTTTAGGAAAGGTCTGTTGCTCGCGTGCTTAATTGTGTGCGTATGTCCCTGCCCTTCCACTCAGCCCTTGAAGAGAAAGGGTCTGAAGGTGAGACGTGCTCTGCAGTTAGAAGGTTCTTTTGAGCCCTGTCTCCTCCCTGAAAGGTATTAATGAATGTGGATTTGAGTGCCATCAATGCAAGATAATTTTGCCACTCCTCGCTTTCCTTGGTAGTCTTCATTAGACAAGTAGGGAATTTGCTTGGCTCACATCACATCGTCGGCCTGTTGTGGCTGGAAGGGAACCCTAGTTAATTAATACGAGAAATTTGTTTTGTGTCCCTGGTAAAAAAGACGGTGCAGGTTGGTGTTGTCAGCAGAAACTGCTTGTCACTTTGACCTCTTCTGTTAAGTGTTTGATGTGTTTTCTCAGAGTAATCTGTGAATAACATTATAGCCTAGCCAGAAGAGAAACCGAGGGAGCAATAGCAGAATTAATATCTGGGAGCGTTGATAATTATATATCAGAATCTAATTTTTAGCACGGAAAATGTGTTAATGACAGAGAGGAAAACAAAAACCACTCGCTTCTCCCAGCAGGCCCCAAAGTGTCATTTATTATTTCTCAGCTGGATATCTATCAAGTTTATGGGTTAATTTTTCTGTAGACTGTTATTTATGGGTTTTTGTTTGTTTTCAGCCATCATTACTAACAATACGGTTAATAGCAATCATTTGTTATCCAGCACTAGGCGTGATGCTTCAGATGAGAGCACTGAACTGAGAATACTCATTTGGTAGCTGAATAAGGCCCTGACAGGGCCCATTTATAACAAGCTCATTCTATAATGTCCATCCTATTAATAAAATTTTGTTGCTGTCTAATTAGAGATGTCTGATGTGTATAGGAGCACAGCAGAGGAGACTTTTTGCTGCTGCCTTTTTTTTTTTTTCCCCTCTTACCCTGGTCTCTTCTGTCACAGCCAAAGCTCATCTGGGCATATGGGTGGGAGAAACAAAAGGGATGAGAAGGGAGCTGTGGGTGATGGTTCCGGGTTGTGGGGCCGCAGCACGGCGTGAAGGCTGCAATGCAGGGAGGTCCGTGGGCTCTCTGGTTCTCCTCTTTGCTTTTCATCCGTGGTTTTACCTGCCTGGGCTGCCTCCGCAGTCTGCAGTGCTACAAGGCGTGGCCACGAGATACTGTGATTTCCTATTAATAACAAAGACACCAAAACTTAAACATGCAAGTGAGCGCTTAGTTCTTCAAAGTCATTGCCTTGAAAGGCAACACATGTATTTCTGTACCACTACCATTTCCCAAATCCTTCCAGAACCTTCTCTTGGTTTGTTTGCCGAGGCAGTCTCCCAGTGTCTCATTCAGTAAAAAAAGGTGAATAGTTGCCCCAAATAAGAATTTGGAATGTTATGTTAAGCCATCAATCTCAATGGTTTGTGGTCGCATTTTGGAGCGACAGACTGATTCCGTTTAGTTAATTTTTTTTTTTTTATCCCAGTGCATTTTTCAGGCTTTTTTCTTTAATTAGAAATTTTTAGGTGAGGTGATGGGATGTGCCCATCTCTTGGACAAGAAGTGGGAGTTCCAGCAGCTACTTTTAAATCCTGATGCCTTTACTTGGTGGTGGTATGATTTGGGGGCAAGTTCCTGAATTGCAGGACCTTAGCTTTCCTAGTTCCAGAAGAGCAGGTACTAACCCTAGAGAACTGTTTCGAGGACCAAGTCACACACACGAAAATGCCTTGCAAGTACCTCCCCAATGCTACTTATACTTATCACTAGCTACAATTCACTGTTTTTTTGGAAACTTGTACAGAAAAACCTACCCCAGTGATCTCCTTTGAAACATAGTCATTTTAATCTTAGTTGTATAAATAGCTTTACTGACTAATTTTATTGCTTGCACTTTAAATGAGTTTTTTTCCACTCCAAGAGTGAAATTTAAAGAAATGTATAGCACTGAAAAGTTTTTATCATCCTGATTATAGCTTATTGTGAAGTTTGCTCTGTTTAGGGGAAAAACAAGAGGAATTTAAAATTGAGGAAAAATATTTTATTAGTTTGGTGGGTGTTCAGAATCATATACCTTTGAATTAAGAGCACATATTCGGGTAATATCCTGAAAAATGTTTAAAATAGTTTTGTTGCTAGGTAACTATTTTTCCCTCTTTAGTAAGCTTCCCCCCACCCCAATCCTATGAAATGTTTTGCAAATGATCTTTTGAATAAAAATGATCATCTAATATTTTATTCCCAGCCTATTTGATATTGAAGGTAAAACTTTAAAAAAATATATATAGCATTAAGAGATTTTTATACTAAAGCTGGCGATGAAAGTGCTGTGTGAAGCTGAGCTTGGAAGGCCTGGGTAGTCGGCTGCTTTTTCCCCTAAACTGCACTTGACTACAGCTTATCAACCCTTAATTAGTGCTACATTTTCTCCCTGTGATTTCTATTGATGTGTGGTAGGGGGAGCTGGATCGAGCCTCCACCTGACTGGTGTGCAAATTGTTTTAGAAAATTCAGCAAACATCTCTCTCCATTATCCCTCCACCCCCCCATCCCTTTCTCCCCCCTTTTCTCTGGCCTTGTGTCTTTCTTCCATTCCCCTGGATAGGAAAGGTGAAAAACAGGACGATAGGAATCAGGTTGAGTATTAGTGTTTTTGCTGGCCTGTGCAATAGAAAACGACAAGTGGCCGGCTGGGCCCTCCGTCAGCAGATCGTGGATCGGCAAGCAGGGAGGTGGCAGCAGGCGGTGGGGGCGGGGGGGCTCCCCTGTGGCCTCGGGATGGCTGCAATGTGATTGTGAGAGCCAGGATGAAGTCAGCACTGACAAAGTGAGGGGATTGATGGATGGACAAAGCAGGGAACTGGATGTGAGAATGGATGAGGGCAGAGGGGGAATTTAACACAGACAAACAGAATGAAAGACAGAGAGGAATTGCCTGCTAAAGTATGCCCGCCCTTAGCTCCCACAGCAATTTACTTACTGCTAACTGAACACCCCAGGATTGTCTGCATCTTTGCAGATTTTCCTACCAGCCATGGCAGAGGGAAGCTTGCCGATTGCAGCAGTGTATGCCAGGCTTTCTTTTTCAACCTCCCCCCAGCCCCCCAATGACATTCACTCATACTCATTTAATTCAAACTGAGCGGCTGATTATTTCCAAGAAGTTCACACAGGGTTTCTGCAGAATAAATTTTCTTCCCTTGCCATTATTTTAATGTTTCCACTAAATTTACCTTAATCAGTTATTGTTGCCTCGGTTTAGTAAATAATAATATTTACCTGCTCCTTTTGGAAATGATGTTTTTGGAAAGAGACCTATTGTTGCTTTAGGAAGGCCCACGACAGTGACGGTGATGCACGCTGCTTTTGTGCAGGAGGAAGTTAGTAGCTTTCTACCTTTATCCAGGCTCTGCGTGTTCCTGAGTGACTCAATATTTAATGCTTATAAAATTTTACTCTAAAGTACGAAATGTGCTCCAACCCAAACCCCACGTATATTATGTTAGGCAAAGAAAGAATTAATTGGGAGAGAAAGAAAAGGTAAATTTTTTTCCGTCCCTAAGAAAAATGGATAGTATTGCATATTTTACAAGAGATTTATTATTTACAGAATGGTTACTTCAGAAAACAAGAGCCTGTGGTTAAAAAGCTATTTGAGTTTTTATTAAAAAATACAACTGGTGATTGTCCAAAACAGTAGAAGGTAAATTAAATTATTATAATTGAACATCATACTCAAATGTATATTTTGTATTTAGGATTTTTGTTTCCTTTCCTATGAATAAAGGAAAAGATTTTCTGAGACCCGTTGATTTAGGGGTCTTGGATAAGAATCAACATTATTAAGATTCCAAAATAGAAACCTAAAAACATAAAACAAAACATACGAATTGAAAAATGAAAACGAAAAGGGAACATATTCCTAACTTATCGCCATCCAACCTTAAATGTGGTAATTTCAAATGAGCCACTGTATTTTCAGTATATTCAAGAAACCTAGGACCTTGTAGAGCTTGGGGAGTCTCTTTCTCATTTTGGAATACACTGAACGAAACTGTGCATTATAGAATTGATGCTGATGGATCTAGTACTTCCTTAATGCACTTTCCACCCCAAAATAGTTTATTCCTTTTCCCCTATCATCCATGTCTTTCTCCTTCTCTCTCCTTTTTCCAACTCTCTCTTTTCTCTTATCCCCCCCCCAAAAGACCTAGGAAGATAGAGTCTGTCATTTTTTTTGCTCTATATCATAGTTTTTTTTTCTTAAGGGGTGCTGATTGACATGTCCACACCCCTGGTTTTGAGGCAGGTATCTTTCCTGTGGCGTATATTTCTCCTCCACAAAGTCTCTTTTCCGCAGAGACTCAATATCAGAGATAGCAACGGAGTCCTAAGAAATTTCGGCTCTCGAAGGCCCCCGGAACACACCAACAGCTGTCTTCCAAATTAAAGCCAAGGTCTTGGGAGAAGTGCTGTGGACTTGCAAGAAATGATGAATGGGATTTTTTAAAAAAGAAATTAATAAGTTATCTGTTGCATAGAGATCCATGAGACATAGTTTCAGGTACAGCATAGATTATCTATCGCCCCGACGATGTTCAAAAGTGGATGCGTCCTCGTGCTTGCACCCACGCTCCCATGCAGACTAAAGGCAGTGGCAGCCTGGAAGCCGTGCCACCCCCTGTGCACGTCCAGCAGCACTTTGGGATAATGTGAGTTCAGAGCTGGGTAACTGCTTGGATGTTATATTGTATATGAATCCTGGTATTGAGTAATTGTTCAAAGGTTGAAAAATTTGACAAGTGATAAAAGTAAGTTGACTGAAGCTCACACGTGGCCCAGAGATGCAGCTCCATGTGACAAGTCACACAGAATGCTGGTGGTTTCTGTGGTATGGAAACTTGGGTATTCTGGGACTCTGGGAACTTGTTGGGAAAGGGTAGTAACTTTTCTTACACATGGAACCCTGCTTTGTAGAGGCTGGTCAAGAGCAGTGGGTTTCTTTTTGCCTTTATTGGGAGCTCAGTAGGTTCCATGATCTCCATGCCCCGTTTGCTGGCGTAGCTCCTAAGCATTGCTAGACCTGCTCTTCCCAGAAACAAGTTCACAGCTACCTGAGCCCATCTCCTCAGACATTCTGAAACAGTAGGAGGGGCTGAGGTACATGCTGAGTAATTTATATTTGATTTGTTAAAAGCACTCAGGAGGATTCCGACAGATGGTCCGGAGACCATACGATTCCCCTCGTGTGTTCCTTTGCAATTTGGATATTACTGGTGCATCCTCCAAATGACTTCGATTTTTGATCCTTCAGGTTGGGTGGGAATAAACAAAAGAAGATTCATTTCAGTTTTGTTTTATATCTCTCAATGTGTTTCAATTTTCTTTTCCTTTTTATAAATACAGTATGTGTTTGCTGTAGAAAGTTTCAAAAGATCAAAAATTTCTGGAGAAATAAATATCAGCAATCCTACCACCCAGAAGTTACCACTGCTAACATTTTATTATCTATCTTACCTGTCTTTTTTAAAGATGCATGTATACATTACATTTTAGAAAACTAGGATCATTCCTTAATCTTATTTTGTAGTATGCCTTTGCACACATCAGTGTGTATTTCGAGCATATTCTCATGTCATTGATAATTCTTCCGAAACGTGTTTAATGGAGGTGCAGGGTATTTGGCCACATTTTCTTTGCCAGTCTCGTATTGTTGGGCATTTAGGGTGCTTAAATTTTTTCCTATATAATAAAACTGTGATGAACATTTATGTAATTGGCAATTGATAATAATTTGATTATTATTTTTTAAATTAATGAGAATTAAATTGTCTTCCTTCCTTCCTTCCATCCATCCTTTCCTGATTGATGAACACTTGGTTTATCATGATTTCAAAAGACCAATATCTGTCCCATATGAGTAGCTTAGAGAGTAATAAAATTGTGAAGTCATTGCATTCCTTCAATATTATTAATAACATTAGTATCAAAATCATCTACTTTAGAATTATCACTGTTAAAATCTATCAATGCTAGAAGAGACATCCTGCAAGGTGAAGTCATCAGCGGTGAAGGAGCCTCCGGAACCACTGCTGGGGATGACCAGAAGGATCTTAGCTGTACCTGCGGCAACCAGCGAGGCTCCACTTTTAGGGTTTCACATCTGCTTTCTTTTTCTTTTTCTCTTTCTTTTTCTTTTTCTTTTCTTTTTTTTTTTCCAGTAAGTTCTACTGCTAGAAAGTTGGTCTAGTCTAACTCCATTCTTCCCATAGATAAGGATGCTAAAGCTTAGCAACATTAAGTGCCTGACATCTTTCACAGTTTTCTGTCCCCTGAGGAGAGGTTTGGCATTGAGGGTGACAGAGCACAAAGGTGGAGGCAGGTGGGTCCTTGGTGAGGTCACAAGCTGGTGAATTCGCCCTGGAAACCTCTTGCCTTTGGACTTCTCGTGTTGTTATATGATAAGCCCATATTGTTTATGCCACTTTTAGTTGGGCATTCTGTTACTTGCAACCTAAAGCATCCTAACGGGTATAAAAATTTTGGAGCAATGCTCTTTGTCTGATGCACTTGAATTACGATCTGCTCAAATGTTACCTTGTCTGCAAGACCCTCTTCAGCTGTCTGTGTTCAGTGGGACAAAGGGGGAGCTACAACTCTGACACTGATTAACAGCCTTGCATCTGCTTAGGTTCAAGCTAGTGAGTGGCCCCAGCCTCTGTTCTGTGCCTGGGAACAGAGACCATGGGGTTCCCTTGGGCTGAGCTGCTCCCCACCACCTCCTCGCATGGTGTGCTCTTGCTCAGGTCCATCTTCATAAATGGTAATTTCAGGAGCCCATTTACTCCACATAAAAGGTGAGTGACTCCGTTTATAATAAATCTCAGTGTGGCATGCATGCCATCATTCCCTTCATTTGACCTTGGCAGAACTGGCTGATGGGGCAGTGAAAAGTATGATATGAAAAATGAGGGAACAGAGCAGAGTGAGCAGTGAATCAGTCTTGTGTGTGATTAGCTGTGACAAATCTCACCAGCAGGACTCAGAGTCACTTTTTCTTTTCTCTCTTTCCCCCATCCCCTCCTTGTCTCCCCGTAAGACCGCAGCAGCTACCCCACGAATGCGCTTTCCTACACGTGACTACTGTGTCCCCATCAGGAGTCACTAGATCCTTCCAGGGCTTCCTGGACTGTGAGGTCTGTGCTGAGGGAAACTGGGCTCCGAGGAGGAAAATGTTTTTCGGAGGTGGGTGGAAGAGGCCTAGCAGAGCTCAGCCGAAGCCTTAGGGAGTCCCCTCCAGGGGCACGTTGAGAAGACACGAGTATGACAGAATGACGTTGTAAATCTGCAGTCATACCTGAGGACTCAGTGACTCGTGGTTGAGGTCTCCATCAGCTCCATTTGCAGAGTCAAGCCCTATAAAAACAGGGCGATGGGATGGTAAATCAAGCTTCCTGGGGAATCGTGCGATCCTGCTGCAGAAGGCTTGAGCACATAAAACGGAAACTTGCCTTTAATGGCATGCCTCTTATTGCCACGCTGCAGAGGCCACCTTGGTGGCACATAGAGGAGCTTTGGGAAAAGAATTTTCTGCTGCAGTTGGTCTCTTGTGGGGATGCTCTGCTTCGATGTCCTCTTGGCATGATGTCTGTGGTGTAGGAGGCAAGGAGGGTGACAAGTGCCTAGAGATGCCCTATGAGGCTGACCTGGTCAGACAACTCCAGTTACCTCTTTAATGTCCCCACAGAGCCCACAGTTGCTGCCATCCTGCCCTCTAAAATAGAGAATATGTGTTCATCTTCGGAACCAGCAGAGGGTAGAGTGTTCATGGAAATGGGCACCTGCTAACAAGTCCTCTGATCAGGATTATGGAAATGTCCTTTTCATTATTTAATTCCTTAGCATGTGTCCTCTGACCACTCAGTAAAACCTCAGTAGTTCAGCCATTTGGGGCCAAGGTTCGCCCTACTTCTCGGACATAAATATGATTATGTTTAGATTTAAAAAATGTTGTATTGTCTCAAAATGTAGTCCCCAGCTAGTAAGGAAGAAGAGATTCTTGGAGGATGAGTTAAGTGAGCTTATAAGAGTACACTGTAATCAGCTTTTCATTTTTTCCTGTATAAATGGACACTAATTTTTTCTCAAGGGAATCAGGCATCACCCTTCAATCCTACTTGTACCATTTATTGTGTGTCAGTTGTTGCCTCAACAATGCTGCTTGACAAAATAACCCCAACACCTAGTGGCACTCAAGGGTAAGCATTTGCTATCGTGCCCACAGGCTGGAGGACTGGGTCCGGAGACCCTGCTTCCAGCCTGCGGGTTCGGTGGGCTGTTCTCCTCCACATGTTTCTGCTTTGTCTGGAAGCAACGGGCTGAGCGGGCATGTCGTCGTCACTTCAGGTCAGCGGTGCACAGAGGGGCAGTGGGAATATGTGAGGCCCAGACACAGGATGGGCACATTATCACTTCAGTTCACGTTCCCCGGGCCTAATGAAGTCTTGTGGCCAACATCGTAATGAGTGAGCTAGAGACAGGAGCTACAAAACCACATGGCAGAGGGCCTAGGTATAGGAGGGTGAAGAATGGAGGACAATCTTGCAATGCACCATTATTCATTTATTTAGTCGACATGTACTTTATCAAGCACCTGTCACGAGCCAAGTTCAGTTCTCTATCAGAAATCAGGCACAATTCATCTCCAGCCTTTTCAAAACTTTCAAATGTCTTAGGTGAATTAGTAAGGCTTTATTGTAAGAATAGAGTAGATATTTAGTAAAAGTATAAACATATTAAAAGTGGAATTTGGAATCATGAGGATAATATGAGTCATTGAGAGTCGTTCCTATCATTGTGTACTCTTTGTTACCCCAGTCGTATTAACAGTGGTGTTTATGAGTGGTTGGTGTAAACAAAAAGAAATATCCCAAAGAGGACAAATATCTCAGTCAATAACCATTTATTCCCATCCCGGGTCTTGGTTGTTAATTTTGGTTATGTGACTGACTGGAGCTTATAGAATCAAGTGAAGTAGGTTAACAAATCATCAGAAAGAGCCCTGAGAGAATAAAAAGAGAAATAGATTAGGGTAAATTCTCATTTGGCATTAATTTCCCCGAAGATATCATCATACAGCAAACATTACAAGGCTGACAATTGGGTAATAGATGCGTAACATGTCCAAACAGTGAGGCTGTTCTCCAATTAACACCCAGCCCTGTAATGCCATATGGACCACGGCGTTTAAGAAGGATATAGGAAATTTGGCAAAAGTCCAGAGGAACTGTAGCGATAACAGTAATTGGTGAAATGTTGTATCTGAAGAGCTTTATGGGGTTGGCGTTATTTGCCTGAGGAAGAAAAGCTCGAAGGATATTCCGGTGTCCCAGCCGTGGCTCTCTGCGAGAACGTAACTAGCTCCTCTCCACCTTAACCATGGTGGGAATAAAAAGAAACAGGTGTATAGTTCAGCACGCTCGAGTTATGGCAGGCCTACAAGAGACCCTCTTTTCCTTGTTTCTGTAGTGGTGATCCAGGGATGTTTCCAGATTGTGGAGTATTTCTCCAGGGGGGATTTAATTTTTAACTCTGCAACAGGAAAGAGGCTCTTTCTGTTAGAAGTGGTCGTGTATTATTCCCTGGGGGCCGGGAGACTGAACCTGTCTGAAAAGTGGTTTCTGGATATTGAGGGAGAAGATAGGACTGGGCACAACATTTTGGGATCGCTAGCTGAGCGGATGAAAAGTGTTCTGTCTCCTAGTGGGTCGCCCATAGGCTCCATCACAGACAGCTGTATGGAGTCCTTGGGAACTTTGATTTCCACGGGAAATGGAAGGCCCACTTTTTCAATTAATTTATAATCTGGATATAGTACGATATAATACAGGGACTTGGTGGTGGACGGAGGGGCCTTTTCCCCATCTGGTGCAATGTGGGATGGTTTATACAAAGGCCTCATAATTTGAGGCGGAAGCCCACAGTGCCTCTGTGTACCTAAAGCACACATTTACAGCATCTTTCTTCCCTATTTAAAATAAAATACAAAATTTAACAAGGAAAATGGCAAACCCCTGGTGTTCTTTTCTACTTAACCCTGAATTATCATACATCACACTCCAAGATTGTTTTCCTAAATTTGCAGTAATATAGATTATCGAGTCTGCATCTATAATCTAACATTTGAGACGTCTGCAACAGTATATCAAACTTCAGTAAAATAAGAAAATTACACACATGGGAAGGAAGGGAAATACGCAGCACATAAAAGGGGACGAAAGGGAGGCATCGTGGGTTGTGGAGAGAGCCCGAGGGCAGGGGATCTCGGGTTTCATTTCCGCACCTCAAGTTGTATGACCTTACGTGAGTCACTTAACATGTCTTAATTTTTCCCTGTGTGAAGGAAAATTCTTGGATTAGGTCATCTCACCATTGCCTTCCGTCCTTTGGTTGTAAAACCCTTTGATCCACGGCCTGTGCTAAATCTCTCTTGGAGAAGCAGCTTTGTTTCTCTGTGTCCGTTCTGTTCCTGGAAATGCTCTCAAAGTATTACTCTTTATCTAGCTTAACTGAGTGGTCTTCAGGTTAGTTAATGAACGTGTGTCAGCTTCTGAATTCAGAGTTGCAAATATCAACACTTGGACCACTCTTCCAGTACTTTGCTTACAGCCCAAGTGGTTAATGACATGTGACACCTTTTCCTGTTGATCCAGGACCGTGCCTGAGAATCCTTCTCATCACAGTCTGCTGCTACCAGGTGGCCAGAGGGGGTCTTGAGATGAAACCTCTTTACTCTTCTTAGCCCGGTGTGTGTGGACCTCTGAAGATGCCTGGAGGTTGGGGGTGCAATCTGGAGCAATAGATGTCCCCCTGAAAGACCTTCCAGGCTGCCCTACAGCAGCAGGAAAGCAAGCACGAGAACCTGGCGGGGGGGCATCCCGGGCAGGAGTTAGTTTGGGTTTCATCAAGATATTTCAAATTGCTAGGATGACCCTGTTTTAACTATGCAGTCTCATCTTGTGGGTACAGAGAATGCTGTGCGAGATAGGTTGAAGTGATTTAAGACATTTGACTTTTCAACAAATAACATATTTGAAAGCCAGTAGTCTTTTGCATAACCACTTTGTGTTGGCTCCAACCTGAGACTGTTTGTAATTTACAGTATGTGACATTAGCCTTTGAACCGAACAGTTTCAAATCTGTCCAAGCTTTGGGAATTGTCATCTAGTGCCCTGGAAAGCTCTTTGCTCTGAGTGTCTTTGAAGCTTAGGCTAGGTCTATGTGTGTGTGTGTGTGTGTGTGTGTGTGTGTGTGCATGCACACATATAGAAAGTAATTTTGCATCTGATGACACAGTGAAGGAAATAGTTTTTATATATGTATACACACGTTATAAGCATAATGCACGTGTAATTTCTGTGTAGTTTATAAGGCATTATTATTCCAAACGCACCCAATTTGAAATTTATGGTAAGAATGTGGCAAAGAAGAAAAATACATTAAGATCTGGGGTGTCATTGTGTAGTGTTCATAAAAGGCTGTTGTCAAATCCCTTGACTTTTACAATGAAAAAAAAAGTCTCTAGTGATGGACGATTAGAGTTTCTGGATGAATTCTTCGGGCGGAACCCAGATCTTTCAAACGCGAGCAGCATGGCCGAGGCACGAGGCTCATCTCCCTGTCCTCCTCCTCAGCTCCGTTGTGCACAAAGGTCCTTTTCTAGGTGACATATCATGTTGTATTCCAAAGTACACTTTCTTTTAATTTACAACTTAATTTTCAACCTAATTCAGAAGATTGATACTATAATGCTATTTGCAGAAGTATTGAAATGTCAGTAAGTTTTATTGTAGTAATAAAGAGTATTCCATATATCATACACTCTATAGGGATCCTTGCTTTTTGCATAGATCTTCATAGCAACAACCAGTGGCTAAATGCTGGCAATCATTAATTTTTAAAGAAGACATGGTTATGATGAGTTGAGGAATTAAGGCTGGTGGTGAAGAATGAACTTTAATTTTTTGACTTTTTTTTTTTTTTGGTTGCATACTAAGGTGAGGTGACAGCAAGATTATAAAAAATGGGCCAAATCCCAGGTTCCTAATACTTAAAATGCTGTCTGCTCATAAAAAGATTTTAGTCAGGGAGAGGCCATCTTTGAGCTCCTCGTAACAAATGGGTATCAGTGGCCCATGAAATAATCAATGCCACTAATCCATCCTGGGGCCTGCCAATATGTTAATGGCCCTGGTGCATCGTTATTGCTTCAAGACCATAAATCATTCTGGTACCAGAATGCATCGCTGTCGGGGCCTCAAACCTCTCACCTGGAATAAAACTCTGTCTCCTAACAATTAATGTCCAAACATTTTGCAGCTTTGTGCCTTGATTGTTTTCAGATGCTAAAAAAGTAAGTAGGACAGATTGTAAATCAATAAAACTATAAGACAAAGTGTTTTAATAATAGGAAGGTTCAGAGTAAATCATAGTTCTATGTTTATTATTGCTTTTGGGGTTATAAATAAAGAGTTACTTTCCACCACCCAGCAAGGCTAGCAGGTTAACATGGGGGCACCAAGTTCAGGGCTAACCTCTCTGAATGGGGTTTCCTTCTGTTGTGTTACCCCGAGAAACAAAACCGGGCCAACCGGAGTCATAAACCCGAGTCAGTATTATAGGGCAGTGTTCAGTAGACGGTGGATCTGTTTGGGAGTCAATTCAATGAGGGAGTTTCCTGTTGGAAATAGCAAAAGTAGCTCAGCATAAAATGGTTTCCTTTGGCAGCATCAGGCTTCGGATAGGTAGTGTGATGAGATTTCAGTGTGTGATGTATTTATTTATTTGGCTTTGGTGGCACAGGTGATGGAATCATTTTAAAACAGCACCCACGTTGGTTTGGGGTGCCTGGGAGCCTCTACTTACATTTCTTTCCATTAACTTACCTGGCCTGGAAGGTCGGCTTTGGTGCCACAAATACATGTGCTGAACTGTAGGCCAAGCTAAGAGGAACTTGTTTAGGAAAGAGAGTTGTATCCCATTGATCCGATTCCCTCTGGTCGGTGTCAATTTGGTCTGCTATTGAAGGTGTGGAGAAACACGATGGGAAGTCGTTAACTCCGCCTCGTATAGACAGAGTTTATTTGTGCCATTATGGTGTTACTTGTTCTACAACTGTACTTTCAGCATGTACCGTGTGCATTGATGAAGGTTAGATCTTCAACCTGGAAAAGGACGGCTTGTTATTTGTTTGGGAGCAACGTGCCGAAGAAGCAGCTTGTGGGGTGTGCCGTGAACGGGCTGGGAGCTGGGTTCTGACCATGAATAGAACTGGGGACATTTAACCCAGGCTAAGTCCATTCTCATGCCAGGCTGAATGCAAAAGTAAACAACCAAATGGCAACAGAGTAGAACGTGGGGTCTTTGATGCCTTTAGCTTTGAGTTAGCTGTGATGTTGAAAAGACACCACGTTCCCACACAAACACCACGAACTGTCACACTCCCAAGCACACGCTTAGCAACTGTGTTATGTAGCAGGAGAAGGAAGAGGCTCCTGGCCTCTGACAGGACACCCTTCTCCTGCAGTTGTGTGTCTCCAGCGCCCAGCTCTGGTGGGTGTTCATAGTTTATTTTGGGGCTCAGGAAATAGCACAGGAAAAGGCCAGAAAAACAGTGGCTCCATATAGACAGAAAGACAATTAAAACTGATATGACTCTTAACAGAAGTGGCAAGAGCAGGCAGGATGGAAGTAATTTATTCAACGAATTGTCCAAATACATAAAATTGCACTGATGTATGGTGTAGCCGTGGGACAGTGGAAAATTTGATAGTTGTTTCCGTTGTGTGAATTACTCAGACAGGATGCCTTTGTGAAGTATGGGGGTTTGTTTAATGTTCTGACAACAATTTAGATCCTGTTATGGTTATTGCAGTGTAATGCTGTAGTAAAAATTGAACATGACACACCAGCAATTTATTATTTGTGTGTTTTTTAACCTTGAGTATCGGATTGTTTGTCCAAGCATATCCTTTGATTTGCTATGAAATTTATTGTTGATAAAAACAATCAGATTTCCATTAGATGCAAAAAAAAATTATTATTATATATTTTTTTTTGGCCACGAACCATAGATTTAGGGGAAAAAATTCAGACTAGGCTACAGGACTTATGACAGGTAGACTCATGACATTATATGGTAATTCAGCATGAAAGAATAATTGTGACACTCTACTTGGTTGTGGAGTATAATCGTGCTGTGAGGTTCAATTCACTGAAAGGCCAAATTATCTTCAACTACATTAGTCTGACAACCTATAATGCTCTGCAGAGGCAATTTGTAGACGTTTCGCAGAGTGCCAGCAAACAGGGCTCCCCATTATGGCACCCATTAACAAATTTGTGTAGGGAAAAAAGTAACTTTTCCATTTTCCTGACTGTTTTCAAGCTTTGCAACATAATAAATATCTAATAGTAGTATTTGCATTGCCATTTACTCTCTTAGTTTTAAAATTTATCTGAGGTATGGGAGGAGAGATTTCTCCCTTAAGCTGTGCAGCCTGAGAAATACTGATATTTTCTTTGACTTAAGCAACAGCGTGGTGCAGCAGGGAGAGTATGGCGTCCAGAGGCCCCCGTGCCTTTGTTTCCCCGGCTTTTATGACCTTACTCACTTTGGACCTCAGTTACCCTGTCTCTAAATTGGGAATTACAATATTCTCACCTAAGAATCTCTGTGAGAGGGTTAAGATAAGGGGTTCTTGGTATTGTTCCTAGCCACTGTAAAGACATTTAAGTTGAGGAAGTTTGGGAGTAGGGGAGCATTAGCTGGTTTGGGGGATGGAGCCACAAGATGGGACAAGTGTGACTGTCCTGTGACGTGGGGTAGAATTCCCCTTCTGAGCGTGTATTGCTTGCTCACACCAGGGCTACGCCAAAACGAATTGTTTACTGTTATCATCTCAAATACAGCATAAACACATTGGCTTTTCTTTAGAGTGAAAAAGCTACTCCTGTGCTGTAGACATTTAGGGGCACAACGTAATTAATGATAGCTATCTTTTTGAAAATGATTGTTCATAAATTATGTGAGATGAATCCTGAAAATGTGGGTTGTGTATACAGGTGTTCCTGCTTGTGAGGATGTGCACAGAGCTGTCTGGATAAATGTCCTAAATGTTGAATAGGATTTTTCTGTTTTCATCTGGATTTTGGGAACTGGGAGAATCCAGTCCCCTTTCCTCTGAAGGCCAGTGCTGCTTTTATCTTTGTTTTTTTCCATTTATTCCTGTAATTGGCTGTTCATTTCCTGAAGTGGGCAGTGCTGGATTAAAATGGAATTTACAGGAGTGAGGTTTGCAAAGAGGCTGGAACAGCAGAAGTGGTCTGAGGGTCCCTTCTTCTTCTTTGTCTCCTCTCGTCAAGGGGTCCTATAAAAGGGTCTCACACCTTGGGAACAAATGGGCCTTGAGATAAATCAATCTATCTCTAGTAATTGATTTATAATTTATGATTTTATAAATCATCAAACTTCCTACGATTTTTTTGAGTAGGGTTGTGTAAATCACTCTATGTCATACGATGTTGGTCTCAGTGTCAGAGACTGACCCTTCATTGTGACAGACCATTAGGCCTCACACCTGCTGCTTTCAGGGGAGGTGGGAGCTTTTCTTGAGAGATTTGGATTTAGCCTCCCTGTTAGGATCTAAAGATGCAGTATCCATTTGGCTATTCCTGAAAAACTTGGTAAAAAATTCAAGCCGTTAAAAAAAAAAGAAATAAGACATTAATCTTAATAATCATTCCAAAGGACTGTGTCTGCTCATCTTGTTTGACTAGGTGGAAGGATTCTGGCTTGAGTATTAAAGCCCCTTTTATTTTAGCAAAACTTAGAGAACATTTCTAGAACTTTAGAATAGAGATGTTGGATCGGTGGTCCTAAGTTGAATATTTTTCCCTTTGTAAGTTGAAAAAAGAACGTGTGTGTGTGTGTGTGTGTGTGTACGTGTCCCCCGCCATGTGTTCAGAGGTCCTGTACCCCAGAGAGTTGGATTTCAGTGTGCGGCTGGTATCTCCAGGGACTGTGAAGAGAGTATGAACAGCTCAGTGCAGTCGGTCAACACTGCTGGAACAATCAACCTGAAGTTTACATGTTGCAGAGGGGAGTTAATCATGTCTTCTTTAGTATAAAGGATGGCCTGGGTGTGGAAGGCACAGACGAAAGCAGAAAGGGCCCTGCTTTGAGCACGGGATGCCGTTACAGTGGGGAAAATTCACAGGGAGAAGAAAAAAAGTTACAGTGGGGGTTGGTGCTGAGTGGGGGTAATAGATTGTTGTGTAGGCCCGGAGTCCCAGGGGTGTAGTTAAGGGCAAGCTGGAACATTCATGTTTACGCATAATGCTCTCCATGTAATTTCGGCTGAACTGTTGCGGACTCACTTAGCATCCGTAGGTGAGCCACCTGCAGAAAGGGCATGTAGGTAGATTATTGTTGACTTTATGGTTATAGAACCCAGCTAATCAGGGGGCCTGCTGGGCTATAACTTGTTATGCCTGAGTGGTTTTTACACCAGGTCTTCAGATTTCTTACCGGCAAAAGGGAAAAACACTCATTTCTCATGGCCACGGCCCCTACTGGGAGGGAAGCTCTCATCTCATGTGGAGGGAAAATACAGTGGGTAAAACTTATGATACAGAGGTTTCCGGAGTGTTTGAAATATGACCGATACGCCTCTGTAACCTGGAGGACTGTGCAGTTTCACAGAATGGAAGCTCATGTAGCCTAACAAGATAAGCTGGCCACAGAACAGGAGGCATATTGCTTGCTGTGTTCTAGGATTTTTGAGACAGTATCAGTCACTGCCCATGTCCAAGTTGGGGAGCCAGGTGTGGGTGCGCTAATACACTCGTGGCCGTTCTTTTAGAGCTTGAGTTACTTTTGGATGTGGAGGCAGTTTTCCCTCGGCTGTTTTTTTTTCAGTATTTGATCATGGAAGGTTCTAGTCCACGTACAGGCCAGTGCATGGCGCCCAGTAAGCACTACCTTACAAATTGCTTTCCCCTTTGACATCCCCAGTAAAGGTCACTGGTTAATTTTGCATCGTGTACTGCCTGCTTTAGTAGGTTCGGCTGGCTTTCTCTCCTTGAATAATCCTGTGAACAGTGTCGCGGGTGTTCAGGTTCTAGCTTGCATCCCCAGTGTTTATCTTTGCCATCCTTTACCTGATTTTTCTCCTCTGCAGTGGTGCTGTGTGCATGTTTCCCTGGGATGGAATCTCAATCAGTTAAAAAGCGCAGGAGATATGAAAGGTCAGCAAGACAAATCTGTCCTCCGAGTGCGCGTATGTGTGTTTGGGTAGCTGAGCTCAGCTGACCGTGGAAGACAAATAGGCAATGTGAAGAGTGCTACCTCAACAGCCTTAAAGTTGGAAACAAAATATCTGTTGAGGGGGAATATGAGTATTAGGGCATCATATTAGAAATTCAGAAGAGATACTCTTGTCTTCATTTGGAAAGGTCACAGGCTTTATTTGCAGTAAGACATGCATATGGTTATCGCTTGCTTTTTATTTTCTCTGTCTTTTAAAATGTGTATTATATGCCTGCACCGTGTATATTTTATGATTGCTTATTTTAACCAGCAAGCACGTTCTTCAACGTGACAACACAAAAAATATCTCCAGATATGATTTTAGCAAGTTATTTTACATAACAAAGGAAGATGATAATCTGTGGCTATTTCTGTTTGCCTCCATTAATTCCTTTTCTACTTTTATTTTGTGGAGTTGAAAAAGGACATTTCTAGTGATGGTTTGAAGCTTTTCTAATTTAATTTTATTGTTGTATACCTGTCTCCACTAAAAATGCTAATGTCTGTTAGAAGCTACGTCTTACATTTCAGTCTGCTTCATAGATGGGTTTGTTTCCCGGAGTTAACCATTTTTTGGGAATCATTTGATTTGATTTTGCATTCAGGCCATCTTTGAATTCCCCCCCCCCTTAATAAGGAGAACATATTTTTTTGAGTGTCTACTCTAAGCCAGGCATAGAATTATACATTATTTCATTTGGTTTTCATAATAGCCCTTTGAGGGTATTATGATCTCAATTTCACAGATGAGGAAACTGAGGTTTAGAGAGGTTAAACAACTTGCCAGAAGACACGCGGCGGGCAATCAGTGAAACTGGGATAGAAATGTTGGTCTGACTCCAGTCTGTACTTTTTTCCATGACACCAAACTGCACAATCTTTCTCTTAAATGCACAACATCTCTAGCTACCGTAGAAAGGAGACCCCAAATAACAATAATCCAGCCCAACGAGTCCATTATGTTGAAAAGTGGCAGGGATCGTACATATAATCTTCCAGAATAGACTGTCATTAAAAATGAGTCTGTCCTTGAACATTTATGTCTAATTCTGTGCTTGATGCAGTGCCGTGTGGGTGTGTAGGGTGCTGACACAGAGGTGGCAGACACTTGAAAACGTGGTCTGTGTCCTCCAGAAGGGCAGAGAAAACTAATCTGGGGCTCGAATGAATGGTGAAAGTGCCTGTGTGAGGAAGCCTCACTTACTGTGTGGAGCAGGATGCAGGCACTGGAATAACTCAGAAAAGGGAGCGCTGGGATGTCGGTAACGTGGTGGAGGGTAATGGTGAACGTGATCCCAGCCTTAGAAAAGCGTGGGCCGCAGGTGTCCAGCATGCACATGGGTGCGCTGTGCTTTTGGGGCTAGGAGGCATGACACCTGCATGGAGAAAGGAACTCAGGGGATGGTAGCTGATGGGGTCGAGTGTGCACTTTTGGGTAGATGGGTAAGTCGGTCTGTGTGTGTGAGAGATGAGGGTGGTGGTGGTCTCACCACTCTCCCCCCATCCACGAAGCACCAGCCATGCTGAGCTCCTCTCACTGTGTCTAAGTCCTGCCCACCTTCTCACCTCTGTGCCTCTGCAGGTATTGTCCTCTCTACTTGCCTCCTGTTTCTCACCTTCAGATCTAAGTCGAAATGTCACTTCCTCTGGGAAGCCTTTCCTGATTTCCCTATAAGGTCTCATTCTCTTAGCCCTCTCTCTTCCCCCATCGTAACATTGCTCACATGTTATTATAACAACTTATATAATTGTCTCCCTCACCAGACAGGAAGCTGCCATGTAGGGAGGACAGGTAGCAGAGACTCAGGAATATAGATAGCAGAATCCTTATTGAATGAGTTAATGAATGAGCGTGAAGATGTTTACATTTTATTAGTGAACTAGGGAAAGCTAGGTAGTTCCATGTGACCATGGAAATCAGAAGGCAGCTCCATTCTCTGGTGCTTTGGCAGAGAAGGGCGTATCCCCAAATAAGACAGGCTTGTCTCCAGGTCCCCGGAGTCACTGACTTTTCAGGAGTTCCTGATCTTTCTGTTGGCCAATGTGAGAGTTTTTGGCCATTTTATCTGGACCTTTTGGTGAGGGACATCCTGGGATGGGAACTCTTGGTACAAGCTAGTAAATTCTAGAATTGCTTAACTATCCTCAGTAATTCAAATGTGGCCACGGAAACCAAGAGTGTTTAGGTTTTGGGGGGAGACAGGCAGACACAGTCATTGAAATATGAGGGTGGCAAGGGGGCGGTTTATGTGCCTGTGCCATGTAGCTTCAGTGGACTCTCTGACATCTCCGTGTCACGTATCATGATAGAACAAGCCCACCCACTGTGAGTTGACCCACACCAAACCGTGGCAGGACGATTCCTGCATCTTGTGCCTCTGGATGCTTTGAATGCTTCCCAGTGCCATCCTGAGTTTCTTGTAACATACCACTAAAGATTTCCTTTCACACTCTGCCTGGAAGCCACCGTGACTCATACGGTCCTGGGTGATGTCTGAATTTAGTGACATAGAGCTTTTTCTTTTTGGGGGGGTTGTGTGATATGGACTCAAGTTGCTCTCTAGAGCACTGCCTTTCTCTTATTCACACTAAGATTGATCTTGAGCCTTTCTAGAATTTGTCTCATAGACTTTTAGAATTCTATTCGTGCCCCCCTTGTTTCTGCACACCTGTCCTGTTATTCAGAGTCTCTGAGGGTAAGGGTGCCCTGCTGCTTCCACCCTGGGATTCAGCCACAGACACACAGCCCACGGCCCCACGATTCACCCCTTCAGTGTGGGGACTGACTTGTCACTCCCCACCTCAGGTGGCGCAAAGACACTGGAGATCCCATTCTGGGGGTGGGGTCCTCCAGCCCACTGGGGACTTCTAAGGTTAGTGTTTCCAGCTTATCGATGGGTGCATCGTGTGGGACCAGACAGAGAGGCCTGCTGAAGGCTGGGCTGATTGCATCTGTTGCTTCTCTCTTATCCTGCCGCCTGTCACTCCATCACAGAAGGAAATGAAGTTGGCCTGCTGTGGGTTGCTCTTCACAGAACCCGCTGCCTGTTCCCCACACCCTGGGCTTTTTTAGGTGATTGCAAATGGATCGTCTTATGATTTAGACACAGGAAGCTCCAAACTTTCCTTTTGAGACTTGAGTTTCTCATATGGATCTTAAGCTTGGAACCTTTTCTTCAAGAAAGAAAATGAACCCATTTCTTCTTTCCATGTAAAGTTAAATATATAGGAGACTTGTTGGGGAGGGGAAAATTAAAAAAAAAGGCCAAGCCCACCTCTGGTCATAGTAATCTATACTTTTTAGCGGTTATTTTTGAGAGAGTGATTTATTTACACTGACAGCTTGTTACTTATGGTAGCTGCTGCCAGCTTCTGAAGTAATCTGATAATGTCAAAATGTGAAAGGAAGCTATAGGCTTTACCTTGACTGACTTGCTATAAATCATGTACATTGCTGGTGTCTCTATAAGGATGCTTGGGTTGATACTGATGGAAATACAAATCAAATATAAAAACATGGTAACTCAGTTCAGAGCTAGAGATTTTGGATTAAGCCTATTGGATTCATAATTTTAAGTGAAACAGAGCAGACATACCAGGTTGTGTTTTGAAACTTCACAACTGTCTGATGCAGTAACTTCAAGGACAACACCTGCCTTTGAAATGGAAGTGCAAAGAGGTGGACTTACCGTGTACCTTTGTTCCTTTAACAACAACATTTTTGAGCACCTCCTGTAGATTAGTCAAGGGAAGGTATAACATTGTTTTATCTTTTTTTTGTAAATTTGTGTGTACGCTCCATGATGGTAGAACTTTATCTTGTTATCACTGTATACCCAGTACTTAAAAGAGTACTTGGTCCACAGTAAGTGCTCAATAAATGTTTGTTGAACAAGAATGGGAAGACGAGAGTTTGAATATTAGTGGTGGCAAAACCCTGAGGTCATTGCCCAGGCAGAAAGAGTCATTCCCATCTCTGGATCCTCTGTAGAGTGCTCTGTAGTCTTTCCTACAGGTTTCTAGTAAGACATTTTTCACTCTGTAATGTAATCACTGGTTGATATGTTGGTCTCTTCCAAAATAGCACAATAATAGGTCAGAAACTATGTCTTCATTACCTTGGACTTCCCAAGGCCTGGCACATGGGTGGCACTGAATAATTGTTTATATTCATAGTTTAACAGAATTCTTGTAAAATTAACTGCCTATATCTCAGTGTTTTCCCATGTATAGTATGACATTAAAAAAATCTGAATTATAGGCATTAAATCCTAACAAGGCTCATCTTGCCAAGTGCTATAGAAGATGATTTTTATATCATTCCTTTTGTTTATCTGCATTTTCTAATTTTCTACAATGACTAAGTATTACCTGTGAAATGAAATAGTAGTAAAGTGGAAATCATTTAAGTTTTTCCCTATCAGTTTTACTTTACACATGAAAAGATGAATTGGTGAGATATTTTTTTACGTGTAATAAATTTTTATCAGTTGGTTCAACCAAATGCATCAGGGGAGTTTGCTGAATAATGGAATCCTTTAGTAGATGGAGCACCTACTCTCAAATGTGCCTTTGGTAGAAATCTGGTTACTTAAGGATTGGGTGTGCTTAGAGGGAGGCATGCCCGTGTTTGGAGAGGAAGCATCGATTGACATGGGATGCCAGAGCCTGGGGAGGAACACTGGGGCAACACTCAGGCTCTCCTCTGACATTTGTACATTTTTGGGCTAGAGTACAAATGAAGCCCACGTACCACATGTCTAAGTATATACAGTTATGAACCAAACTAACAAATGCTAAATAAAATATGCTCCATTCTCTTATAGTGACAAATACACTTTTGTTAATGAGTTGGAGGTCCAGATTTCAATTTAGGACTCTCCACCTCCTTAGGGAGCTGGAACATGGCAGTATGGTGACAGCCTGCCCTTGTCCTGCCACCTGCCTTCTCTGCGCACCCCCAGTCTGGATGCAAGACAGCCCACGTGTCCAGACTTCACATTTGACCCGTGCTCATCACAAGTACTCATCCCTCAGGACTAGGTTTACTTCCATGGGAGGGACCAGGGATAGAGTTCTGGATACTCCAAGTGGACTTTAGAAGGTGGAGGGCATGCTCTGGTGTGCTCCTGGGCCCTGAGGACTTCTTAGCCCAGGAGGAGGGACACAGCCTGGAGCAGGCCAGAGCAAGGCCCAGGAAGAGGTCTCAGTGCTCAGGGATGAGTGCTGCATTGCTGGTGTTAGAGAAGTGTGTTGGGAGGCTAATCCCTCACGGCTCCCAATTTAAGGACAAGCTCCATGCTTCCTGAATTACAGCCCCAAAGATCACCTTAGGTTTAGACCAGTGTTCATAATAATTTGATGTCTCAAGTTTCAGGGTATGAGGCTCAGAGGTGGATTAAAAGGACTATGTGGGCTATGTGACCATGAACTGCTTGTGCCCCACGTGTTGTCATGACAGCCATGCTCAGCTACTGCCTCATGCTCTTTAAAGAGAACAGGCATGGAAGGCACTTAGCACAGTGGTGATCTCTGAATGAATGGTAGCTCCCACCTCTATTACGAATCGGTTCCCAGATCTTACTACCCAATAAAGGGCAGTTAGGTTGTATAGTTTTCTGTGGTTTGAGTGAGACCGGGGAAGGGGTTTATATGGCCCATGTTTGTCACTGTCATATTTGCCATGCTTATCTGTCATCCTTAGGTAAGCTGTTCCCATCCTGTGAGCATGTTCTTCATCTCCTTGCCCTAACTTCACAGGCAGGCTCTCCTGGCCTTCCTATGTGATGCCACAATTTGGCCCACTTTTTCCATACAGAGTGAACAAAAATGAGAAACAAGTGGGACTTTTTATTGAGATGACAGTGTGGCTTCTGATGGAGGCAGATGAGGGGTCACGTGCTGGTTTCTTACCTTGAAGCTTGATTATTCTTGCCCTGCCATTGCTGGAAGGGGAAGGAGGAGAAAGGGAACCCTTTCTGCTGGAGTTAGCAGAGAGGAGGGAAGCATCTTTCCTTTGAGAGACAGGCTCATCTTTTAAGGGCCTGTATCTTTCAGAAGGGTTAGGGTGGGTGGGGAGGTATGGATGTTGGGGATGATGTGAATTCTCTGTGTGCAAATGGATCTGTTTTTGTAAAGTAGAGGAGGGACCTTGAAGCCTAAGGGAGACACAGAAATGGACTTTTTGGTAGTAGTCTACTTGGAAATAGAGGGAGGAATTTTCTATAAGAAGGAGACTTCGCAAGCCCCTTGCCTGCAAGATTCTTTTGCTTGGAGCTCACCCAGCTCTATTGTCTGGGAGACACGAGGGAGATGATTATTGGATTTGCATGTTAGTTGAGGAGCCCAAGATTTATGGTTCATTCTTCTTCTGTTGCCATCTGACCTCCCAGGTCTGGAGTATTCTGTGGTCTTCTACTCGCCTGCTTGCTTCAAGTGTTATATTTGGTTTGCCAAGATGACATAAACTTGGAGGGGTAAGAAAAAGTTAAAAAAAATAATAGGGCTGAGCCAAAAAAAAAAAAAGGAAAATAATGCAATGATTATTGAGAGAGAATGAGATCACACACATGGGCATTGAGAGAACCACCACCAGGGCCACCATGGAGGGATGAGGCAGGGCTGTCTGACATCCCCCACCATGTCCTTTGGTCTCTGGGGAGGAGTGAAAAGTCACAGGACGAGCATTCCAGAGAGTTGGACGCAAGTCCTGGAAATATCCTTTCTTCTCTAAGTCTCAATGTGCTTATTATTTAGCCCAGAAGATCTTTCATATCCTTTAAGCTCTAAGAATCTGTTATTCAAGTCTTAATTATACCAATATATGGGGAATTATTTGGGGTTGAAAATAAATAAATGAGTTACCATTGATTCATGTATGTGTTTATGTACTCATGAAGGTTTTTGAGCCCCTGCTGTTTGCTAGGCACAGTGCTAGTTGCTGGGGACACTGAGGTGAACAGGACAGACATAGATTCCCCTCTTGTGGCACCTGCCATCCTGCAGAGAAGCCTGTCCACTCAGTATATGCTAACAAGCCCAGTGAGCCATGGTATCAGAAAATAGGACGGAAGGGGTGCCTGGGATTGGGAGAAGAAATTCAAGGGTTTAAAAACATGTATCATGCATTATTTTTTTGTTTTGTTTTGTTTTTAAGTTTTTGCTCATATGTCACTTGCTTATGGAGGCCCACCCTGGTCACCAGATCAGTGCTGCAGCCTGCCTCTCTTGGATGCCCTGATCCTTCATGCTGCTCTTTTTGTCCTTTCCTTGTCACTGCTCCCTCCCACCTACCACCTTCCAGCATATGCTGTAATTTACTTACTCATTAGGATGATTGTAGATCATCTGCCTACCACATGCTGGAAGATACACTCCATAAGAGCAGAGATCTTTGTCCTCTGTGCTCACCAGTGTATCCCAAGTGCCTGGAATGGTAGTAGGCACTCAGTAAATACTGTTGAATGGATTGATAAGTGACTGTATGACTGAGGAGTACAGTAGAGTATTATCGTGATGTTGGAAAAAACTTGGTGCATTATTCAGAAAGTCATTAGTCCTGAAATTGGCATCAATCTACCCATGTTATGGAAGTCTTTTGTTTTCGGGGGGTGCTGGAGTATAGCGGCAAAATGAAAAGTACTTTTGTTGGTAAAGTCTGGCAGACCACAGGGTAACCCAGCACCTACAGCCTTGCTCAGGGAAGGCCCTCACATGTTTACTTGGTTAGGTTGAATTGAGCTGTCAGAAATTCTTTTTGTCTTTGCTCCTGGGTAAAATAAACAAGCAATCAGCAACAACAATCCACCACCAAACTCCTGGATTGGTCCTGATGCATATTCTCAATGGGGAGTGCTTTGCTGTGCAGTTACCTCCCGCTTAGCCACGCTGCAAGCACCTGGCTCCTGTGTTCTGCTGTGATTTGAGGCTCTGGGTTTTGTTTTCCTTGGTCAAAAATTCTCTTCATCAGCCCAAAGTACACTTTTCAGATTGCTGAAACAAAGTGTTTCTCCTCGAGCCTTGGGTTTGTGAGACACTGTTACAGTCATCACCAGTCAATAGACAACAGAAGACACTGCAAACTACCCTCTCAGCAGGAGGTTCACTGGTGCACCCCGGAGTCCACTCAGGAGCAGCGAATCCCAACTCCATTTACTGCCGGTTCCTGTGTGAGACAGAGAGCCTGGCACACACCATTACTTATAAAAATTCTCCTACGTCTGTCCACCATAAAATGCTTACACTTTAATTATGAACTTTTTTTTTTTTTTTTTGGTGAGAGTGAGGGCTGGGTAAAGGGTTAAGACGGTGGGAGTAGGGTGGGACCAAGCGAAATTCTAAAGGAGCAAATACATCAGCTTCTTCCCCAAACTCTCCTTATTTAGTAAATGAAGGCATGTGAAAGCGGAACATTTGGCGCTTTGCACCAATATTATGGTGTAAAATTATAGTTAGGAATATTGTGTAAAAACCGTAATAGTTTGCAGTTATAGCTATGGTGAGAACAGCAGGCAAGACTATAAGCTTTAATTTATGTTGTGCTTTGGACATTTTTCAGAAACTATTTACCCATTACCTCTTAGGTCAGTGGCCTAATAATGCAACAAAGCACTTTTTGAAATTGCAGATAATTTTCAGTGCTCAGATCTCTGTGTAGTATTGATGGGGAGGGTGGTTGATTAGGACCTTGGGAATTGTGCTTGATGGGAACAATCTGGAAGGAGTGAAAAATTATTAAACACACACAGCGGGAGATGGAGGATTTACCATTGTCGTGCGGTGCTATTAATTCTCATTGCTCGGTACAGCGGCTTGATTGCATACTGTGAATACTGTTTATTGGAGAATGGGTACAATTTTGCTGCAGTTGTTGTAATGTAATACTAAATGCTAATTAGGCTTCTAACAATAATTAGAACCTCTTGCCAGACTTAGAAATAGAAACACTCAATTGAATTTACAGAAACAAAGACCTTTAAGCTATGCCAGCAGCAGCGTCGACTTCGAGAAGTTTTTTACGTTTTAGTTACAGAATTGCCAACACATATATATGTATTCTTACGGTGTGCATAATGAGTTCATTTATGTTCTCGATAGGATTATTTTCCAAATGAGATAAAGCAAACCACCTCTTCCCCATCAGATGAAGAAAAACTACAAACACCGGTGTAAACCGGAATGCCGCTTTGTTGCTATGCAGATGCAAACTGCCGTGCTGTTTAGTAGGGCGGGAAGACAGGGCTGGGATGGGGCACTTGGCTGATGTGGATGCTGGGGCCATTCTGAATGCTTAAGGTTTTCCTGGAGCCCCATGTTTTTTCCCTTCCTGTGTGTACATACACACACATGCACACACACACGGCTCAAATGGCACCTGATTGCCAATGTTGACTCATTGGATCAACTTCCTAGGTTGCCTTCCTAAGGCTCAACCACTAGTCAGAAACAAACCAAGCCCGTAGAGTCCTGAGGGCATCAGCTCTTTTTTGGTACTTTGCTTTGTTAAACCTTTCCAATCCACCAGTATGGCAAAACACTCCCAACAAAGTCAGGCATGTGTCAGATGTGTTTCAGCCGTGAGAAATAATTAGCTGAGAATTTCCCTGGCATTCCCAGGGCCTCGTGGTTTCACCCCATCACCGCTGGGCAGGAGCGTTGGGCCATCTCAGGAATGTGGCTGTGGGTATATCAAGGAGCTCAGGAGGGCCTGGACATGTTTCTCGGCCTGGGGGCTTGTTGGAGCACCATGGTCTGGGTTGGTTTGGCAGCATTTAAGCAAGGCCTTTGTTGTTGGGATATCAGTGCAATATTTGATTTCCTCATCCTCTTTTGTTTTTAAACTCAGAGATACAAAAACTTAAGCAAACCTCATTGGCCCTCCCTTCACAAATACACCACATGACACAACTGAGAATACCTCCTGATTTTTAATTTTAACCCAGCCTGAGCTGACTAGCTGTTCTTCAGTGCTAATAATTAGCTGCTTGACGTGATGTATCATGTTGCCCCTTTGTCTGGAGCTATCGTGGCAATGGAAGCACAACCCTGAGTCCCTATTCTGAAATAGTATGAAAAGAACCTACCCTCCTTGCTGCTGCTCTGCTGCCAGATTTCTGGGCGAAGTGAGTTTTTACAGGTTTCACCGGTTACTGAGAAACAGGTTTTATGATGGAAACACTGGAAGCACAGTTTTGCTCCAGCTCCAGGGTGAGGCATGGCTACTCTAAGGAGAGAAGCAATTTCCTGACTTCTCTCTGGTTTTGGTTAGAGTGGCCATTTTTATAAGCTGTTAAGAAATGACATTCATAGAAACTTCCACTTTTGTGTCCTTATTAATATTTCATCAAATTCATCAAATATAACCCCTTCCCCCCAACCAAGTGTCCCCCCACCCCCACCCCTGATAAAATTCTTCCTCTTTTTTTTTTTTTTTGTTAAACTTAATTTTAGTTTCTTTCAGTTTTGTTTTTGACCTTCTCAGCCTGTCTCCTTACCAGAGCATTGCCCCTGCTGGTGGGGTCTTGGACGGTGTGCCCCGAATCAGAGCTGCTTCTTGGGGTTCCCCGAGGCAATTTATCTTCTCTGGAGGAATCGGTTCACATTCTCTCTGCCGCTCACTGGTCTGGAAGAGACCTACCCTCTCTTGCCTCAATTTGGGACTCCCCTTGCCTTGTATAAGTTTGGTAATTTGATCGGATTCTTTCCTCCCCCCGATTCTTAACCAGCGAAGGTGCATTCCTTGTTTAACTAGGAAAAGAGCAACTGTTTCTAGAGATCTCCTAATTTCACATGAGATCTTAATATTCGGGGCCGAGAAAGTGGTCAATAAATAATCAATGACCAAAAAGCCTCGACTTCAGTGGCCGCTGGTGTGTGCCCAGGAGTGCCGTGGGACATGCTGGATGGAGGTTGGGCCCTGGCGGGGTTAAATCAAGCTCCGGGACTGCAGCCCGGCTCCCCACGTTCGCCCGTCCTGCGGTTCCTATGAAGTACGCCCACGAAATTTCTGACGAGGCACAGTGGGAGCATTTGAGTCTGCATTTTAGCAAATAGGCTTGATGCCCGGAGGTGCTCCCTTTCTGAGGAGACGGTTTTGGTCTGCGGAGAGTCTGTGAAAGCTGAGGCCGGAGTGAGTCAAAGGCTTGCTTTCTCTTTGCTGGTTACACTTTTCTCGTTCACAAGTCGGTGGCACCTGCAAATGGAAGACTTGCTGAGGTAGCACCTGGCTGATTAGCAACTTTTGCTTGGTCCCCCTCACACGCTGACCGTTAAATCACCTCCTGCCGGGCCTGGGCTGTGTGGCCGCCCGCCGACAGGCAGACGGAGGTCACTTCAATATGGCTGACATGTCCTGTGTTTTCCCACAGCATGTCACATGTAACCCGCGCAGCGACTTTGACAAAGTACCGCAGGGTGACCTGGTAGTCTCGGGTCAGAGTGAGAGAAATTGGTGTTGTACTAAGATGTATGTTAATACATATATTATTTATATGGGCATTAGCGAATGCTATTGTTGCCTCAGCACAAACCCAGGCCCAGAGATTGGCCTTGGGGTTTTCGCGAGCTTACTTTATCATGTTTCTCCCCACCCCCTCCTCGCTCATGAATAATTAAAACCTTAAATTACTTGCCATGTACAAAATTCATATGCTGGGGAAAATAGCTACATGAAAATTAATTTTCTGTTCTGTGAGACTGACGGGAAATCAATTAATCTTGATGTATTATTTTATGCAGAACAGGGTGCAAGAACCTGCGGAGAGGATGTCTACAGCTGTTCTTGTTGGTCGGGCCATATATTATCGTTGGCGGCTTTGACAGCTTCTGAAGGAAATGGCTGAGGGGTATCAGGCAGGTGAATCAACTGTAAAAATTTATTGGAGGATACAAACTGTTTCCAGGGGACTGATATAAAACTCACACTTGAGAACTGAAGTATTGAATGTTTTTGTGACTGAAGCAGCTTGTTGTCAATATTTATAGCTTTTCTCTTTGTTACATGTCCTATTTGTTTGATTAACTAGTCAGATGTTAGTGTCTGTCGGTAATTTATCTGTTGTGCCTTCTGTAGCATTTTTGATACATAAAGATTTACCACTAGATAAATAAGGCAGCTCACACAATGCAATATGCTAAATAAAATGACAGAGCTGTTTACAGCATGTTACAAGTTTTATAACTCATGAGGTAGATCAGTAACTTTTGTTTACTGGTGTCACTGTTAGTTGAAACATGTCTCAACGTATTAAATACTGTGGGGGTAAATAAGGCTCTCTTAAATAAGCAGAGATTATAATCAACACATACCTCATGGTAAATCATTTAAGAGGCTCTATAAAAACGTTTATGTACAACCATACATAATGCATACATTTCTGAAATAAAATAAAATAAATGCGTGCTTTTAGCATAGGCTGTAGTTACATTCCTTTCCCATGCCGTCGACATCAATTTCCCTTGTAGATGACGGAGGTGCGATGTTCAGATGTTCAGACAAATGCTGACGCAGACAAATGGCAGCCTACAGCCAGGGGCGGTGGCCTGGCAGGTGACTTCTCTCCAGGCTGGAGAATGGCTGCTGGGAACGCACGTGTGTGCTGAGGGCATTACCCGTCATCACAGGTTGGCGGGGTTGGGTGGCCGAGGCTGACTTCTGTGGCCTTTTAGGGAGCCCTAGTGATGTGTGGGTTTAGGGAGACCCCGGGAGAATGGATGTGGAGAATGCTTTCCCCAGAATACCTCTGTGACCATCGGCCTCTTCCTCACTCCCAGGCAGCAGGAGTGCTAAGAAGCAGTAGGATCACTGACCTAGGAAATTGTCGTGAGCACTCGGGCCCCCTTCTCCTTACACAGACAGGTGGAATCTGCACCATGTGCCTGGTTGTGTAGCCTTCAGACATCAGGCTTGTGGCATTTCAGCTAAGAATCCCAACTTCTGTTGGTCAGCAACAGAGTTGGCAAATAGTAGTGCTTAGTAAATAGCACTTGAGAAAGACGGCCTGGTTTGTGATTCAATTTCTAATAATTCATCAATGACTCTATCATTAATAGCACTTAACATGGAAGCCATTATGATACTTCAAGAGGCATCGTAAGAGTACCTTTTACTCTTGTAGAAGCCTGTCATTAATATTGGAATATATATTTATCACGATAAGCATATATTAGGGGGTGTTTATTAATTCACAAGAGGAACTTCTCTTGTTTGGCTAGATTAGGGGGTGGGGATGGTTAGAGATTGCTCTGTAACAAATTACCACCAACTTAGTGGCATAAAACAATACCTGTAGGTCAGCACAGCTGGGCAGGCTCACCTGGGTTCTCTGCCTAGGGTCTCACAAGGCTGAAATCGAGGTATCAGCTCAGGTGCGTTTTCTTTTGGAGGCTCGGGGAAGAACCTGCTTCCAGGCTCCTTCAAGTTATTGACAGAATGTAGTTCCCTGTGGCTATAGGACTGAGGTCTCTGTTTTCTCGTTGGCTGTTGGCTGGGGTTCACACTCAGGCTCTTTCCACATGGCTCCTCCATCTTCAAGTGAGCAATGGGATCTCTCTCCTGTCACCTCCTCCCTGCCCTTCTCATCTCTCTGACTTCCCCTTCTGCTACCAGCCAGAGAAAATCTCTACTTTAAAAAAAGGGCTCACATGATTAGGTGAGGCTCACCCAGATACTCTTCATGTTTTAAGGTCACTGATTAATAATCTTTATCTGCAAAATCTCATTTGGCCGACAGCATAACATAATCATGGAAGTCAGACTAGGGGGCAAAGATCAAGGGGTCGTCTTAGAATTTGTCTTTCACAGGGGTATTTGGTGTGATGTTTATGCTGTGGATTTTTTTGGGAGCAACCACATTGTTAATCCTTACTTTCCCTTTGTTGTCCCACAACCTGGCTTGGAAAGAAGAGGGCCAACTCTGGGTGGGTTCTATCAGCAAACACACATAGAGTACCTGCTGCACGTCCAGCCTTCCTTACAGACTGCATATTGGTGTCCTCCCAAATTCATATGTTGAACTCCCAAGCCCCAGTGTGATGGTATTAGGAACTGGGCCTTTGGGAGGTGATTAGGTCATGAGTGTGGGGCCCTCATGAATGGGATTGGTGCCCTTATCAAAGGGACCCTAGAGGTCTTTCTGGGGTTCAGAGAGGATGGCTGGCAACAACTCAAAAGAAGGCTCTCACAGGAACCCAACCATGCTGGCAACCTGACCAAGGACTTTCATCCTCCAAGAACTGTGAGAAATGAATTTCTGTTGTTTATAAGCCACCCAATGTACCGTACTTTGTGATAGCAGCCTAAACTGACTAAGATACTTGCATCATGGGCAGGAGGTAGAAATCTCTGTAAGATACACTTTCCTTGCTCTCTCCACGACAGAGCTTTGCATACACATACCAAGAAATCATCAACCCGTCGAGGCACTTGAGGGCAGGTGCTAAGTTAAGTGGGAGTTGAGTGGGAAAGCAAACCCCTGGGATTTGAAGTGAGCAAGAGAAGGCTTCAAGAGAGGAAATGGTCAGCCGGCCTTGAACAAGGCATATGCTTCAACAAGACGGGGCGGGAGGGGCAAGGGCTCCAAGGTGGCAGAGAGCCCGTGGTGTGCGGAAGTAACCAGAAATCAAGCTGAGCTGTAATAGTGGGTCCTCACCCAACACTTGGACAGCCGTGTTGCCCCCTGTGGCGGCAGGTGGGATGTACACTATGAAAAATGAGTGAGCACTGATGATAAGCCACGTGGGCACAAGTTTTGGAATCATATGAAATTCCTTATTCTTACAGAAGCCTTTTGAAGGATTCCTGTCCTTCATCCCTGTCTACAACAACCCTTTGTTGAGGGTCCTCCATTCTTGGGGTACAGTAAATCTTTCTGAACAATGTGATAAGTTCTATAGCAGAGGTTCAAAGCCCAGACTGCACATTGTGACCACCTGGGGAGCTTTGAAAAAAACATACCAATGCTCAGGGAGTACCCCAGACCAACTCAGTCAGAATTGTTAGGGATGGGGTGTGGGATTTGGGATTTTATGGAAATGTTTTCCAGGTGATTTTAATACCACTCAGCCAGGGTGAGAACCACTTATATGATCAGTAAGCACGACACAGCGTGGGATCTGTGCTATCCAAATTCTGTCTTGGAGGTGACATTTGAAGTGGAGTCTTGAAAATTGAGAGGGAGTTTACCAAGTAGACAGTTGGGGGAGGGAGAATTTCAGGCGCAAGGGGAGAATCATGAACAGAGAAGCATAAGGACGGGGAAGATTATGGTCTGCATGGAGACTAATGAGCCCCACAAGGGAGCTGGGAGGAGGCTAAGAGATGAGGCTGGAAGGATGGTTTGGGGTGAACCTTGAAATAAATGCACTTGTGCTTTGTGGGGGGAAAAAAAACTTTATCATCAAGGCTTTGTCCTGATCCAACCTGACCTTCCCCCCAGTTAATCCGAATTACTGAGGTTTGACTCCATGTTCAGTTTCTCTGAGATTTGCTTTGATTTCTCTTAGATGTGGAGCTGGTGTTTATTCTCCTAGCGGCTCTGTGTACACGCTCTGCCCGTGGAGTTGCCTCGGATGAGCCGTGGGTCCTCTGAGAACTGCTTCCTGTTTGGTCTGGTAACTCCTAAGCCTGCCTTTCTTTTCTGCAGTTTGCAGTTGTGGAAATATGCAGTATTTGAAGTTTGGAGGAGATCAATTTTTCATCCTTTTCTTAGTGGGATAAAGAATATTTCAACCACCACTGGAGACCAAAGAGCTCTGAGAAGTTTGAAATAGCTTGGGAAATATGCCACATGCTTCACACTTCATTCTTCCCCTCTCTTTTCATTGTTTTGCTTGATAAAAGTATTGTAATGCAAGAAGGGGAGATGAGGCAGATATTTAGAGAAAGGAAAGGAAAGGAGTTCGTGTTTAAACTGACTCGAAGCAAGTATGGCCACTGTAGTTTGAAATAATTTTGAGTGTTTAGTAAGGTAAACTCAAAATGTTCTTCCTGCTGGAGAAGTGATTAAAAAAAAACAACAAAACCCATGAGCTCCAACACTATTATTAATGAAAACTGTGACCAGCGTGCCCCCCCCCAAAAAAGAAAAAAAGGGAACATTTTTGGGTCCAAGTTTCACAGATGTTAAGCATTTTGTGATATTACTTAGGGGGTTTCCTGAGCTACATTAAAGTTGAGCCACTAGGGTGTTGAAACAGTTGGGCCCCATAATAAAATATACATGAAAAGGAATTGTGAGACATTGGCTGTTATATGTGACAATTAGGTTACTGCTTTAAAAAATACGTATCCTGGACACATCTACAGGAGCTTTTTAGGGAATTTTTGCGTAGAAGCAGAGTAAAGGCAGTTGGTAATTTCTCTGGCTGCCTCTGGCAGGTGGACATAATTTAACAATACCCGTCATATATGACAAATTGTTTTTGAGTTACATTAGGGCCTTAATAAGATCACATCTGTTCATATATCCTCCTTAACCTCAGAGCCTGATTTAGAGAGTTTTCATACTGGTACAATATTGTTGTTTAAATATTTAGAGGGGTCTAGACATGTATCATAAAAGAATAGACTCTTGTGTATAAAAACACAGTCCTTTTATTCTCAGTGTTTTTGCTTTCACGGACCTTGCATCATTTTCTGTACTGGAGTGAACCACATGTTGCTTTTGAGAGCCAGGAAACATATTTCATTCCCTGTCGGAGTTAATGTTTTAAAGCTGGAGGAGGCCTTAGCGACTCATCCAGCTCCTCTCCTCTTTGGGGTAGAAATCTAAGACGGAGACAGAGTAGGGGACTTGTTTAGGGTTTCTCACCCCATTAGCGGCAGAGCCAGAATTAGGACTTAGGTCTGCCAATTTGTAGTTCAGTGATTTTTTTCATTGTGCTAGAGCTTCACTCTGGGACTGAAACGTGGCCATCGAGACAGTAGAGTGGGCTCACGCATCAGTGTCCCTAGTGACAGTGGTCCTTTCCAGAGGACATTCCTGGCCACTGGGAGGACCAGGCCCTTTGTTATGTTTTCAGATTCAGAGCCCAGGTCCTTTATATTCCTCAGGTACTTCCCTGCCCGAGCCCTTCCTCTGCCAGCGTGTCTTCTGTCCCTTCCCTGCCGACAGGGCCCTCTCCTGTCTCTGACCACATGGTGCATCCTCCCTTCTGCTCACACTGGCCCCCTTCTCCTGGAGCGGACAGTGTCTGTCTGACTATTTTGGTTCCTTTCACATCCAGCATAAGCTCCATTGTATCATGGGGTCTTCTAAGCCCACAGCAATTTATTAGGTTGAATCATATGAAAATGCTGTTTTGTAGGTCAAAAAGGTCATATATTGGCAATTTCTTAAGATGCAACATAACCGTAGTCTTTTTAAAACCCCTGTACCACTATTGACATCTTTACTTAACTTTTCTCTCTCTGAAAGTATATGTGTGTGTGTACATAAGTGTAAATCAGGGTGAAATTCATAGAACGTTAATTGTCTTCATTTTTAAAAAAAATGTTCTATTATCTATAGTCCTCATGCTCTATGAGTCCCAAGCTGTATATTAGGTCTCTAGACTTTCCTCATCCTAAATAACTGTAACTTTGTACCCTTTGCCCGTATCTCCCTATTTCTTTTCACATTAAACTTTAAAAAAATAAACTTCCTTTTAGAATGATTTTAGATTTACAGAAAAGTTGCAAAGATAGTACATACCTTTCTCGTGTGCCCCTAGCCCAATTGCAGGTTCTTCTAATGTTATAATTTCATATTACCCTGGTACCATTTGTCAAATTTAAGAAAACGTTGGAACATTATTACTAAGTAAAGCTCCAGACTTTATTTGGATTTCATTACTTTTTCCATTCACGCCCTTTCTCTGTTCCAGCATCCAGTGCAGGTCCAGGGTGCCACACTGCATTTGGTTGTCATGCCTCCTTAGTCTCCTTGGGTCTGTGACAATTCAGCCTTACCTGTTTTTCATGACTTTGACAATTTTGAGAAGTACTGGTCAGGTATTTTGTGGAATGTGCTTTTTTTGGTTTAGGTTTGTCTGAAGGGTTTTCTCATGATTAGATTGGGGTTACGGGTTTTAGGGAAAACTACCACACAGGTGGTATCACATTCTCCCAAGGGGTACATGCTATCAGCCTGGCTTCTCACTGGTGATGTTAACTTCAATCACTTGGTGAAGGTATTTGTTTTCCAGGTTTCTCCACTATAAAGTTACTATATTCAGCTTTTTTTCATATTAGCATCTCACCACCAGCTAGATAAACAGTTCTTCTCTTGGGAGCAGGGTTATGTTTAATAATTTTTGTGTCTCTCCTCTTCCCTAATATCATGCCATGTCTGATGTAGAGTATATGTTCCACAACAGTTAGTTAAGGGGTCATTAAATAAATAATTTAAGTTCAGACTGGTGGAGGTGTTTGTCTTAAACAACTGAAACAATAAATCCCAACCACTGAATTCTTCCTGCAACTAGTTTGGTGGTCTTGGCTCACTGCGCTTAAAGGGTAAATTGTAAAACTACTTAAAATTGTTTTAGTTCAAACCACCATGAAGAAGGGCTTATCTGCTGTCTTTGCTAAGATCAGAGCTTCTAGTTGACGACTCAGGAAAATCGCAGTGTAAATTAGACGCACACATACACTTTTGCAGCTTTTGCTGACTTGTAACAAGGATGTCCCTATTTGCAGTGACTTACAAATATTTGTTGGAGGGTTTGATGATTCTAGAGCTGAGGTATTGCTTAATGGATTCCTAATGGCTCAAAAGAATTACCACTGTGAATGCATTTTATTTCATCATCATAAGAATCATTTTCCAAATACTTACCTGTGCAGGTGTTTTGCAGGGTATGGGTATAGAGTGCCGTTCTTTTGGGGAAGGGAGCTTGTATTTTGACATGGCCCTTAGGGAGGATAGAAATAATTAGAACATATCCTAAAGGAAAAGAGGGATAGAATAAGAACTTTTATTATATCAGAGTGGAAAACTAAATGTGTTGGAAGTGAAAGAAGATGGAAGAGGGAGTAGTTGTTTTACAAATTTGTTTAATAGAGACCTTAGTGGTAGGTCGTGTAGGGTTGATTCCTTTCTGCTGTGATTGAAAAGTTGATATTCCATCATGATCATCTCACCTGGGTTCTAAAAGTGTATCTAGGAATTAGAATAGCCTGATTTATTATTCCATTTAAAGAGGTTTCTTTTTTTATTTAATCTTTTTTTTAATACGGGGAAAAAACAACTTTTCAACAGTATAAATTAGTTCAGTTGGTTTTTCAGTCTCATGATAGCTACACTTGCTTCATGCTTTATTATGTAATTTAATTTTTCATATCTTTCTTTTATTAGCTGTAAAGTAGGTTTAGAAAAATAATTAGATTACGAGGTTAAGCCACAGTTAAGATAAAAATGACAGTTCAATAAAAAAATGTTCAATATAATTCCTATCTTCTAAAATAAAATACAGCTGCTAAGAGATTTAATTATGGTACAATTCAAATAAATTTTTTCTCTACATTGAAAACAGTCAAGAAAGAAATTCTGAGAAAAGCACTTGGTTAACAAGAAAAAAATAATGATACATAAAATTATAATTTATGAAATATGCGATAGGGACCATATTGAGAGGAAGAAGAAATAACGTAGTTGAGTATCTTCCCCTAAAAGATACACTAGGATTACTTAAATTACTGTGATGGTGAGACCATTAGGCTTGGTCTTTTTATATGCTAAATTGGGAGTTTTCACCATTTGGGTGATCTTGGAATGCCATATCCTTTCATTAAAATAATCTGAAAATCACCACCAAATATTTCATGGTTATAGGGTCCTAAAATATTAGATGTAGAGGAAGCTTCAGAACATAACCCTTTGTTTTAACCTAAGAAGAAGGCAAAGCCCCAAGAAGTCAAGTAGCTTTCCCAGGCTCACTGCGTATATGGCTGGTCTTCAGAGTCACGATCTAGTGTTTATTCCCCTATGCTGAATTGCTATTAGGATTGAATTTTTAAAATTAAATCAATTTTTTAAGCAAAGGAAGACATGAATATAATTTAAAAAGTCAAATAGTATTGTTATGCTTAAGGCTTGTAATAAATAAAAAAACTAGCCATCCCATGTGCTACCCTCCTTTAGTCCAAATCCTTTCTGCACAGGCAACCATCTTCAATTTTCTGAACTATCATTTGCTATTTATCTTCATACTTAAATATTTAAGTGAGAGGCTTTTACTGTTATTTAGTGATTTAAGACAAAATTTAGACCTCTGTCAAACTATTTTTCTTTATATTTCTTTTATATACCTAAACTAATTATATTCTTTTGCCTGATAATTACTTTTAGAGTCCAGTTATAGAAATTCTGTGTATTCAAAAAACATCTAGGGCCAGGCCCTTTGCTTTTTGTTGCTTTACAGCCTGGAGAGACACATGAGATGCCTACCATGGTCTAGCTCAAGGTGACTCTGCCGTTTGCTTGGTTATGATGAGCTTTCCTTTAAGTCAGTGTTTTTCAAGCTGGGAGTTGCAACCCATTAGTGAGTTGTAAAATCAATTTAGTGGGTTGTAACCAACATTATAAAAAATAGAACAGAATAGAAATTATCACAGTTCAATAAAAAAATTCAATATAAAATTCCTATCTTCTAAAATAAAATACAGTCACTAAAGGATTTAATTATGGCACATAATTAGGATAAATATTGGTTTATGCAACTTTTGTATCAGATATATACATTTATATTTATGTGTGTATATGTGTATATATATATGTATATACACGCAAAGATATATACACACACACATTACACACAGGTGTATATGTATACAGTTAACCATTGAACAACATGGGTTTGAACTGCGCATGTCCACTTATACACAGACTTTCTTCCACCTCTGTGACCCGGAAACAGCAAGACCAACCCGTCTTCTTCCTCCTCAGCCTGCTCAACATAAAGATGAGGATAAAGACCTTTATGATGATCCACTTCCATTTAATAAATAGTAAATATGTTTTTTCTTCTTTATGATTTTCTTTTCTCTAGCTTACTTTATTTTAAGGATACAGTCTACAATACATATAACATAGAATTTGTGTTCATTGACTGCATTATTCATAAGACTTCTGATCAACACTAGGCTATTAGTAGTTTTGGGGGAGTCAAAATTTATATGTGGACTTTTGACTCTATGGGGGGTCAGCACCCCAACCCCCCAATCCCTGCATTGTTCAAGGGTCAACTGTATACATACACACACATACATATTTATAAAGATATATGTATCTATAGGTATGTATATATTTATATATGTGTATATTAGGGCTCAGTGTACAATGTATTAGGTTGAACATATGAAATTATTGTTTCTTTGGTTAAAAAACACAGTCGGATATAGGAACTTCATGTGGTTTAACCTCTTGTGTCTTATTGTGGGTCATGGACAAATAAGTTTGAGAGAAACTTAAGTTATTTCAGTTGTCTTACATCAAAATAATAAACTTTCTCTTTTCTTGGCTGAGTTCTAATTTCTTCATCTATAAAGTGAGAATAATGATTTATCTACCTCAAAGAAGGGATATGAGGATTAAATTACTTGGCATGACCCCTTGCCCATAGGAAGCACCAAATAAATGTGAGTTGCTATTGCTGTGGTCCTCACCAACACCATTATCCTCCCTGCCCCCAGTCTTTTTCTCATTTACTCTTAGGACATTCTCTTTCAGACGTATCAGCATTATTAAATCCATTGCTTCTCTCATCAAATGGGTCACATACATTGATCTTTGGTCACAGGGTGGTTGTACATTAGTGGAGGCCTTCAGGATTGGGTGCTCAAACCAGCATTTCCCAAAGTGGGCTATGCCTCCAGAGGCATGCCAGGCACGGACAGCATGGACTTGCACAGCAAGAGTGTTATGCTCTTCTCAGTTCTCTTTTATTTTTTATTTTTGAGACAGAGTCTTGCTCTGTTGCCCAGGCTAGAGTGCCATGACATGAGTGTACTTACAGCAACCTCAAACTCTTGGGCTCAAGGGCTCCTCCTGCCTCAGCCTCTGGAGTAGCTGGGACTACAGGCGCGTGCCACCATGCCCGGCTAATTTTTTCTATTTTTAGTAGAGACGGGGTCTTGCTCTTGTTCAGGCTGGTCTCAAACTTCTGAGCTCAAGCAGTCTTCCCACCGCAGCCTCCCAGAGTGCTAGGATTACAGGCCTGAGCCACCGCACCCGGCCTCAATTCTCTTTTAATCCTTTAGTTTAAATCTTTTCAATTCTTTTTTAATCATTTAGTTCAAATCTAGGGAAAGAACACAAGTTTGATGCTGCTCTTTCTTTCATATCTTCCTAATGCTTGATAAATTCTTTTTTTAAAAAAAAGCAGAGATCTAGTCTCAAGCTCAGAGTAGTCAACAGAGTAGTTAGCTAGAATTTAATAATAATTCTTTTCATAATATATATATATATATTGATTCCTTTTGATTATTGGCAAATTATATTGGCTTTCATATAAAGTATCTTTTAAAAATAAATTTTTCGAAGTTAAAATAGTCAGTAAATAGTGCACGTGGTATGTCTTGGTATGGTGAAGTCATGCAGGTGTGCACTAATGACTCAGTTTGGGCCATGCTGGTTTAATCCTAAATGAGGCCAGGACATGTTAAGCAACTGAGCCGGGGAGAGTTGGAAACAGAGCTAGGATTAGAGACCATGTCTTGGGTATGTTCTCATATCTCTCTGTAACCATTTTGTTAGGGCTGACACTCCAGGATCCTGTTAGAGGGAGCCTGTGTTAAAGCAATGTGCTGCTTTTCTTCCAGTGTGCTTTTCTGTTTAGGGGATTGTCGTTGCTGGGTTTGTCACGGATCCATTCACTCCTACAATTCTGAGTACAGTTCCACTCTGAATTGTGTCTTGGGTAGCCACTTTGAGCTACTGTTGATCTGCATCCACCTTACCCCTATGACTGTCCTGGTTGGGTAATATTCGTCTTTCTCAAGTTTTAAGTTGTTGTTTGCCTGTTAGGAGTAGTCTGAGACTGTGTCTGATTCAGATAGGAGTAGAGCACCGTGCTGTGTGTTAACTGTGCCTTTCTGTGCCTCTGCTCCTCCATGTGTAAGATGGGTATTGTTGCAAGTTAGAACATCTCAAGGGGCCTGCTCATCTTTATAACTTTACAAAGCTGTCATCTCATTTATCCATTCATTCTGCAGATATTTGTTGGACACCTATATGCCAGGCACTTGTTGGACTAGTTGAAAGTACTGAGAATACAGCAGTGGGTAAGGCCAGTGGGGACCCTACCCTTGAAGAGCTTATATTCTAATCAGGCGAGATACATGGTAAATGAATTAACAAATTAAAAACTGAGACAGTTTCCTGTGGTTCTAATAAAGCTGAGTGATGGAATAGTGACCTGGAAGAAGAGACCTGATTTTGATAAGGAAAGGCCTCTTCCAAAAGGCAGCTCTTGAGCCGAGAGCTGAATGGTTGGGGAGACGGCTGCGAGAAGCTCAGGGAAGTGTGCGTGGGCAGAAGGAACAGGGTGTGAAAGACCCAGGCGAGTGCAAGGAAGAGAAAGGAGGCTGACAGGCTGGCCAGGAAAGTCGGGACCAGATGCTGATAGAGGAGATGGTTGAGCCTAGTAAGGAGTTTGGATTTTACTCCAAGGGTAATACGAAGCCAATGAAGCCAATGAAGAGTTTTAAGTAACAGGATGATAGAATCTGATTTGTGTTTTCCAAAACCACACCTGCTGCAGGTTGGAAATTGGGCAAACAAGAATAGAAGCCAGGGGTGTGAGGTCCAGTTAGCAAGTCGCTGGGGTAGTCTCTGGAATAGATGTGGCCTGTGAACTGGGGAGCAGGCAGTAAAGACATAAGGAAGTGGAGAGACGCAGGCTGTATGTCTAAAATAGCTCGGTGTTTGCTGGTGGATTGGCCTCAGGGATGAAGGGAAGCGAGGAACCAAAGATGCATCCTAGAATGGCGAGTTATGGCTATGGGAAGACAAGGCTCCTTTTGCCCTTGGTGACATCCTTGTACTGTCATTTTGCCTGGATTTCATCCCTCTGCTTATGCACACTACTGCCTCCAGCCCCTCCCAGGGAAGAAAAATCCTCCCACGCCTCTGGTTAGCCTGAAGGCTCTCAAGTTCTTCCTTTATCTGACCTGCATTCCTGGTGCTGTGCTTTAGGCCTAGGTTATACCCTCTGAGGAGGTGGTTATACAGGGGTCCTTGTGGGAAGGGCAGATGGTGTTATTAATTCATGCTTCTGTTATGGGAATTGATGGCCTGTAGCCAGGATGCCATGTTGATATTTATGACTGGTTTCTATGAAGAGTTCACGTTCTCAAAAAACGTATTGTATTCTGTTTTCCAAGAAAAAGTTGAAGACGGGACGAGCAGTGGATATTTTTTTCCCTTTTCATTTTCCCAGCATATAATACAAGTTGCATTACAATAAATTCAGTCAGTTCAAATGTTTTTCATCTGAAAAATTGAATACATTCTTTTTTTCGCCTAACTGCAAGGGGTGAACTTTTATGTTTTTATGGGCTTTGTTGTTTTTACTTGTCACAGTGGCTGGTATTAGTTCACTAGTAAGTAATGACTTTTCTGTATTGAGAAAGACAGATGACTTATTAGATGTCAGAGGCCATTTTCAACTCAGCATTTTTAATAGCTGTTCTTTCTTTGATTTGTTTTTTCTCCTTTCTCTCTTTTTTCCTGTTTCCTTCAGCCATGCATTTTTCCCTCCTTCTCTTTCTCTCTCCTCCTTCTCTTTCTCTCTCCTCCGTCTCTCTTGGTCACCACCTGTTCTATTAATATGTATTTTCTGCATGTTCTTGCTACATCCTCACATCCATCCAGGGTTCCTGGGAGCCGTAGATTGTTGCTAGATAACTTTTCCTGAAGTTGTGCTCTATGGATTTCCTGTGGAGAACATTTGTATCTATCTATAGGTATTTTAATCCTTAAAGGATTAAAAAAAATAGTGGATGTGTCCAAGGTAAGTATCTGTTCTTGACCTCATGGACTTTTTTTGACTTGTGGCCACTGGCCACTTTGAGGTTCTCAGGATGCCATAAAAATAACCGCTTCTCGACTGGACATGGTGGATCAGCACTTTGAGAGGCCGAAGTGGGAGTATCATTTGAGGCCAGGAGTTCAAGACCAGCCTGGGAAACAGCAAGACCCCATATCTACAAAAAATAAAAAAAATTAGCTGGGCATGGTAGTGCATGCTTGTGGTCTCAACTACTTGAGAGGCTGAGGCGGGAGGATTGCTTGAGCCCAGGATTTCAAGGCTGCAGTGAGCTATGAACATGCCATTGCACTCCAGCCTAGGTGACAGAGAGAGACCCAGTCTCTTAACAAAAAAACAGACCACTTCTCCCTTCCTTTTTCTACTATTAACACAGATGCAATCTTTCACTTTACTGGACTCCTTGAATATCATTTTATTGTACTCAGGGCCTCAGGAAAGAGAAGTCTATTAATGAACATCATTGAAACAGCATTAATGTAGGTATGATCAGCTTATGTAGTACAAATGGGCTTCGGTTGGGGCCCTATCTTATTACTATGTCATTGTGCCTGGCACCTAGAAGGTGCTCCGTAAGTATTTGTTAGATGAATGAAAGTCTACCTAGATGAAAATTAAGAGCTCTAGTAGGCCGGGTGCGGTGGCTCACGCCTGTAATCCTAGCACTCTGGTGAGGCTGAGGCGGGCGGATTGTTTGAGCTCAGGAGTTCTAGACCAGCCTGAGCAAGAGCAAGACCCCGTCTCTACTAAAAATAGAAAGAAATTATCTGGCCAACTAAAAATATATATAGAAAAAATTAGCCGGGCATGGTGGCACATGCCTGTAGTCCCAGCTACTCGAGAGGCTGAGGCAGTAGGATCGCTTGAGCTCAGGAGTTTGAGGTTGCTGTGAGCTAGGCTGACGCCACGGCACTCTAGCCTGGGCAACAGAGTGAGACTCTGTCTCAAAAAAAAAAAAAAAAAAAACTCTAGTAGGTAGGGTTGGGGGGAGTTTTTGAATAGTGAACAAATCAGACATTACTCTAATGGCAACATGTATTCTAATGAGGAAAGAGACAAAGATAGAAATAAGAAAAGTATCCAGTGGCGATGAGTGATGTCACAATAGTCAAGGCAGGGTGACGCGCTGTGGTGTGACCTGAGAGTCAGGGCCAGGGAATGTTTAAGCTGAGGTCTGAGTGATGAGGAGTTATTCCAGGGAAGAGCAAGGCGTGGCAAGAGTCAGGGCGAGAAAACAGACCAGGCAAAGGTTCTAGGCAGGTGCAATCTCGGAGCGAACTTGGTACAACCACACCAGCATCAAAAGCCAGCCAGGCTGTGCTGTGGGGAGCCGGCTGCCGGGGTGTGTGCTGGGGTCAGAGACGTGCACAGGGCCAGACCAGCTGGGACCTTATGCTACAAATAAAATCCATACGCCTTCACTTGATTTGCAGTGGGAAGCCTTTGGAGGGTTTTAAGTGGGGGCATGGCGTACATTTTTAATATATTGCTCTGGCTGGTGTGTGGAGAATGGATTGTAGAGGGCAAGAGTGGATACTGCAGTGGTATGTACTGGCTGTTTGCTGCTTGATGGAATGCTTCTCTTTAAAGTTTACCAGAGATTTTTGGATGGAGAGAGTGTAGCTTGCCTTCTTTCACTGATTCTTGTGCCGGTGCAGGGATTTCTGGTTTCTTACCATATCCATTCTCTCCCTATTTTCGTTGACAAAGTCATTGGTTTTTAACTGCGCATATTGCCCCCCATGCTTCCGTGCAACTAGGAAGGAGCAAGGTGTAGCCATGTGGCTAAGTGAAAATATTATATAGAATTTCCAGAAAGTCTTCTTAAAAGGGAAGGGGGTGTTTCTTTCTTTTTTGCTTCCTTCCATTCTGCTGCCTGGAGCTGGATGTGATGGCTGGAGTAGCAGCATTCATATTGAATCCTGAGGACTAGGACTACATTCTAGGGATGGTGGAGCTTAGAGTTGGAAGGAAGCTGGGTCTCTGATGACTGCTTGGGGCCCGCATACCAGCCATGGACTGTCTGCCTTTGGTCTTCTTTTATGTACCAGAGAAATAATTGTCTATCTTGTCCATTGATATTTTAGTATTTTGTTTTGTTTTTGCTCTTTGCAGTTGAACATAATACTAGTTGATACACGTGCTCACTTTCTGAAAGACTTAAGTAACAAGAACAACGACAATAATAGGATAGAATTACTGTGTGCTTTCCATGTGCCCATCTCTGTCCTAAGCCCTTTGCAGACATATTTTCTCTTAATCCTCGCAACAGTCCTACAGGGTAAATATTGTATCTGGGACTCCAAGGCACAGAAATATCTAGTAACTTGCCCAAGTTCACATAGCTAGGACTTTGAAGGGTCTGGGTTCTAACTCTGGTCCAACTGATTCTAAAGATTATTTTCTTTATCACTTTGTTAGGCTGCCACATCCTTGACAATGACTCTGGAATCACTTTCTCAGTCATTTTAGGGAGCGAAGCCGGAGGGATGATTTGGGAGACAGGTCTGTGTCATGTATCAGTCAGGGTTGGCTACCTGGTATAACCAAATTTCTGGGACTTAACACAATAGAACTTGATTTCTCACGTAAAATCCATCTACTTTATCCTCCTGCTTTCCTTGCAACCCCCCTTCCCCATTCCCAGGGGCCTCTGGTTCTCCACTGGATGCTTTTCACGCAGTCGGCACACGGGGGAAGGGAGGGCAGGGGAGACTTGCAGGGGGAGATGTGATGGGCCAGGCTTGGACGGGGTGCACCACGTCCCCCACGCCATTGGCTAGAGCGCAGTCACACGGTCGCACCTGGCTGCAGGGAGGCTGGGAGACGGAGTCTAGCCCCACGTCAGGAATAGAGGAAGTGGATTCCGGAGAGCACACAGTGATCTCTGCCACACGCGGTCGTTAGGAGTGGGGCTCTGGCGTCAGCCCACCTGCATTTTCATCCCTACCTTGCTTGTTCATTAGCTGCGTGACCTTGGGCAAGTCACTTAATCACCTTTACCTCTGTTTTTCTCTTAATGTGTACAATAGGGGTAATAGAACTGTTTTGAGGATTAACTGACTTAAGGTGGTGAGTACGGTATTTAGAACAGTGCTTAAGACAAAATAAGCGCTCAGTAATCATCAGCTACTTTAGTTTAAAGCAGAGCACTTTACTCTCACTGAAGTTTGCAGGTCTGTTTTGGCAGAGCATTTGCTTGTTGAGCCCTGTGAGCTGTGTGAACAGAAGAGATACCTTCTGAACCACATGTCCACGTCGTAGTTTCAGGGAAATGGCGTGAGGAAGGACTCCAGGAGTGCTGCTCTTGGGGCTCCCTGCCCTCACGCGGGAGCATGAAGGGCCAGGGGGCTTCCTCCTGCTGCCTGACCTGTTTGAAAAGTCGGAAACTAAGTTCTCATGTCCAGTGTCCTGCCCGCTGTGAATTTCATGTGCCCATGGAATTCCTTCCACCTGGAATCCCTTCCCAGAGAATCAAAATCTGATCTGTTCTTGAAGTATCATCTCATCCCCAAAGCTGTGGTTGGAGCCTGGTCAGCGTTACTCAGTCCCTCCTACATTGTCATTCCAGTAAAGCATTTGCCACAGTCTGTCTCACAAGGTCATGAGTCAAATACCAGGCTGAGTCCACCAGATGGAGGTTTCCTGAAGGCAGGAGCTATACTATGTTTACTTTCATTCACCCCACACCTCTCATGTGTTTCTGGAGTTCGATTATTACTTTTATTATCTATACACACATGTAGAGTTTAGTGGATATGGTCTTTACACTGAACCGGTGCTAAATAAATTGGTATGTAGTTTGGAATAAAAACAAGTGGATTCTTTTTATTTACACTGTTTAATATTCGTGTGGGGATTTTTGCTTTCTTTCAGCTCAGCGGTTGTAAAATTCTGTTTTAATTTCTGCCCATTATCATAAACAGCATCCTCCAGTTATTATCTGGGTGGAGGATGCTGTATCCCAGCACTCTGTTGAATTAAGATTAAACAAATTGCCAGGGGTAGGACACAGAACCATTGTTGCTTTGCTGTTATTTTCCTTAGCTGAGAAGTCCACTTGGTGATTCGAGCTAGTACATTTATACCTGTGGGTTTAGAGTTTCATATATACACATCTATCTATTCTTGGTAACCCATAGGAAAGAATTCACCTTTCTGAGTATTTGTATATATACACATCTATAAAAAATGAAATTACCTGCAAAATCACTGAAGATAAAGGTTAGCAAATTCTGTACATGGATACAATCAGTGGTGCTGTGCTATATAAACAGGAGATGGGGTTTAGTTATTAAGCTTGCGTAGATTGCTTGATACACTGAATATTTCTTGGAGTTCTATTATTTGTATTTTATTCTCAAATATTTTAAGAAGATAAGCTTCTAAATTCACTTTGGGCCTCCGTGTCATCAAATCTCATCACCAGTCACTTAGATCCCTAATTAACTTATACTCTATAGACCCATTTCTTTGCTTCTGTTTCTCTCTGCTTTCTCTAATGGTGCTGTGAGTTACACTGGAAGGAACAATAAGATTTAAGAGAAGAATTAATTTAGAAAGTTAGGAATAGAAGAGATAAGGGAAAATGAGAAAAAGCGGCTCAGTATTTTGTCTTGTAAATGGCTTTCCTCTCGTAGGCTAAGAAGCCCATTTATCCAAGGAGAGGAGGAGTGTTAATGAAATAGATCATGAACATAGCTATTACAGTAATGAATTTTAACACTCACTTTGTTATGTGATATTTTATTTATGAGCTCCTTGATCATTCAGATAAAGACAAGAAGTTTATGGCACTAGATTATGTCTTGTTTTCATAAACATATTCAGTAGTTTAATAAACATAATTTATTTTTTTCTCCTTAAAAATCAGCAAAATTTATGAGAGATTATCTTAGGGTTAATGAAGTCTAACATTAAGGAAATATTACCCTATAATATTGGAGCCTTCAGAGCTAGAGTTGTAATTGCTTAATGCTTTTTTCTACAGGCTATTTTTATAAAGTACATGCTTGGTACCATTAATCCAGTTTTTACAAGTTATACTTAGACCAATTCATTGGGAATTATGTATCCATGTTTATATTTTTCAGTCACTGCTTTCATTAAAAGATGTAGTAAACAGTTGAAAATTTAATGTTGAAAAAGGGAGAAAAGACAATTATGTGTATTTGCTCCTAGGAAAGTGCAGTGCACGTATCATCACTGCTTTCTGTCTTTGAAACCAATTCCCCCTTGTGGCTGTCTTCACCACAGGTGAGAATTTAGTGATTTGCAGGCCCCAGGAGGATAGAAATGTAAATTCTTATTGAAAGCCATCAATAGTTAAAATTTGGAGCCCCATTAATATAGTTGAAGTCAGAATGCACTTAAGTAATGAAAATCTCAGACGACAGGCAGGAGTTTACCCTTCCTAAGTCAGGCCTGCCAATTAGCCGGGTAATGGATGCCGGGACCCCCAAGATGGGATTGAGAGTGGCTGGAAAGGGCAGCTGGGGAAGCCCACTATGGATTTTGGTCGTGTGCATTTGACTGTGTCAGCTCATTCTTTTTTGAAATTGAATTTAATGTGTTGAAAAATACCCTCCTGATGAATTAATGAACTAAAAGAGGTATTGATATTCGAATAGTGGCAGAAGCAAGGCCCTCCATCACCACCACCAGCCTCCCCTGCCCCTGCCCCCATATGTTATAATAGAAAGCTCAGCAAGTGCAAAGTTTAAAGGAATCTCTTCTGATTTTCTTGCTCCTCACTGCAGATGGGGTGGATAGAGAAGAAAGAGGTGGTGGATAAGGACCTCAGATCCATCAGTGAGATAGCTAATCCTTTACTACTCCTTTTCAACCTTTTTGATGTTTGCTTTTGGACTCCTTTGATGTTCTTTGGTATCAAGGCATACACATGCTCGTGCATGTGCTTGTCTTGGAGAAAAATCAGGGAATGGAAGAGTTGGGTGGACTTGAGTCATGTTGTGGGCTGTCCTGCCCCCACCCCAGGGAACTAGAATTTGATTTGAGTCATTTATGCATTTATAAAAAGGACTCATTGAGAATTCCAGGAGAAATCTTACCGTTCTAGGCCCTGGGGTCCAAAGATACATAATGATAAAGGTTCTTATCTGCGATGAGCTCACCACTGATTTAGAAATGTTTAGTTTTTAAAAATTGAAGGAGGATTCCTCATATTACTGTATGGTCCCAGCAATTCCACTTCTGGGTATGTACCCACAGGAATTGAAAGCAAGTCTTGAACAGATATTTGTGCACCCAAGTTCCTAGCAGCACTATGCACATTAACCAAAAGGTAAAAGCAGCCCATGTCCATCAACAAATGAATGGTTAAACAAACTACGGTATATACCTACAGTGTAATGGCCTCCAGCCTTAACAAGGAAGGAAATTCTGATACATGTTATACTCTGGATGAACCTTGACCACATTATATTAAGTGAAATAAACTAGTCACAAAAAGACAAATACTGTATGATTCCACTTATATGAGGTACCTAGAAGAGGCAAATTCATAGAAACACATAGAAGAGCAGAGGTTACCAAGGCCTGGGTCCGGGTGAGTGGGGAGATACTGTTTAATGGGTGCAGAGTTTCTGTTTGGGGAGATGAAAAAGTTCTGGAAATGGATAAGGGTGATGGTTGTACAATATTGTGAATATACTTAATACCACTGAATCATACACTTGAAAATGGTTACAATGGTAAATTTTATGGTATGTATGTCTTACCACAATAAAAAAAAGTGGAGGGATATCTGAGAAGAAGGTGTATTAGGAGACCGTAGCCTAAGAAAAGATACATATTAATTCCCTGAGGTTTTGGCATACCTTTCTAAAGAATCTCAAGGTTTGATCTTCCAGACAAAGAGAGGCAGGTGTGCAGGGCACGGTGCTAGGGGCCTTAGGCAATGTTATTTTTGACACTGGGCCGTGTGTCAGAACCATGTTTTTCTTTTCCTATACGTGAAGATGTGCGGGGCTCAGGCACTGGAGCAGGGTGTTGACACAAGAAACCGGGGTCACGTTCACCTTGTAAACTGCTACGGGCTTTGGACAGATCACCAGGGTTTAAATCTTGGCGCCACGGTTTACCAGCTGCAAATCCTTGAACAAGGTAATTAACCACTCTGGGCCATAGTTTCCTAGTTTCCTTCTCTGCTAAATGGAGTTAATAAGAGTAGCTACCTTATAGGATTGCTGGGGAGATTAAATGATACGATGCAGGTAAAGTTTTTAGAATCCCTGGCCTCATAGTACTCCCTCAGTAGATGCCATCTACTGTTGTTTTATTGATAACTATGTGTGGTCTCCACAATAATCAGGTTTGTCGGAAACTCCAGTATAATCTGTTCATCCACTTTCTACCACTCTCTTTGCCAGTGGGGCACCATTTTATGAACTAGTTAGTTTGACTAGAAGGAGGGGAAACTTCATTTCTTCCAACCAAGAAAGAAACTGACTCCCTGGGGAAATGGAGACCTATTTTATTTTAATCAGCCAGTGGGTCTGCATACATTATCCTTTTCTCATTTCTATTTTCAAATTTAGCCAGAATGCTCAGGGAACAGGGTGTCTTGGATAATTTAATTTTCTGACTAACTGATGCCTACCAGACACCACTTTCCAAGTTTTATTTGTGAAAAGTTTTTCTAAACTCCAGTGATGTCCTTTGTTTCTTTAGGAAGTTTAGTGAATAATGAAATTTAATCTTTCCTTGACAATGAAAGATTTTAGAGTCATTTCAGAAAATCTGTTCCTGTTGGCCAGAAATGTAGATGTAGGGTAGAAGATAGAACTCCATGCATGCTAAGCCCAGGACTATTCTAAGAAAGATTTTTAATAATATCCTTAAAAAAAAAAAAACCCAGTCTTTGCCACTTTCCCTTAAAATTAGAGTATGGGCATGAAATTATGATCGATGGTTTGGATTTTTTGGATTTTCATTTTTTAAAGAATAAATTACAGGGAGATCTCTCTCATCACAAGGCTTCAAGGAATCACACACAGTAGACATCTCACCTTGAAAAGAATAACTGCTTTATTATCAGAATCAAGGATGATAGGGAGGAAAACAGTTTACTCCTTGGGTAAACAAGAGGTACAGTCTAGCTTTGTTGTAGCTTAGAAATCTTTCTTGTTTCTGCCATGCGTTGAGTTCTGTCTATTTCAAGTCAGTGCAAACTTTTTTTTTTGGTGGAGGAAGAGGGAGGCATTCCTAAGCCTGGTTGAGAAGTAGTGTGCTGTATTGGATAGAGCTCTGGAATTGGGAAACTTGGTTTCTGACCCTGTCCCCACCTTGCTTGGCTGTATGAACTTGGATGAGTCGGGCTCTCTCTGAAATTCAGCTCTCTTTAGCTGAATGACTCAGGGGTGCACACTGATGCCTTCCAGAGTGCCTTCTGTTTGGACATCTAGACTGAGAAGGTATCAAGCATGCTGCCTTTGTTTACTCTGCTGTGATAATCAGGAGACTGTGGAAATGCTTGTCAGGGAATCTGGTTGTACGGAGCCCCAGCTGCGGAGGGGCTGGACAAGGAGTCCAGGTTCATTTCACGCTTTCCCTTCCCTTCTCTGGTTCTCCCTCCTTCCTGTCTCAGCCTCTCACTTTCTCCCTCTCTCCTTCTGCCTGCCCGCTCCTTCCTGCTCCAGGCTTCTCCCCAGCCCATCTAGATTATTGATTGGAAGTCACCAAATAGTTTCTGTAACCGTGTCATCAACGGCTGCCAAGGTTCTTGTCATTATTCCAGCCACACAGAGTAAATGGCTGGGGGAAAATGGCATTTTCCAGCTCAGGTGCAAAGCATTCTAAACTGTGGCTGAGCTGGGGTTTTTCATCTGAACTCCCCCTCTGGAAGTCTTTATGCCAAAGCAGCCTCTCCCCAGCAAATGAGTGTGTTCACAGAGCCCCCAGTTTAGATTCTCTTAATTTCCCGTATTTCTGTAGCTTGCCCTTGCTGCCCCCCTGCCTGGTGCATGGTAGAGAGGAAGTACACAAAGGAATTGTGCAAAGTTTGGAAGCAACTGGCAGGTGGGTTTGCATTTTTCCAGGTTAATTCACTTGATGAAAAGCTGCTGTGGGTGATGTGTCATATATCAAAGGCAGGGCATCAGTAATCTTTGCTCAAGGGCACGGCTAACAGACAGATAGACGGGAGAATGAGATGGAAAAAAGCAACTCATCCTTTTCTGCTAACACCACGAAGGAGATAAAGGAAGATTTATGAGTCATCTCGGACCACATACCAGCAAGCAGCAAACCGTATTTTTCACATGTTCCCAAAATTGGTGGTGGAAAGCAATCGGTTGTCACTGTGTCTGTCCAGTCCTTTAGGAAACAGTGGGACCCTTGAAGGCTCTGGCTGTGGAGTCAGCTCTTTGCCCTCCCTGCAGAGGGATTTGTGCACGTGTGTACATGTGTGTGTTCAAAGCGTCTCTGCCCTCTTTAAGCACATGCTCTGCAGTTTAATAACGTGACTTCTGAAGAACACAAAAAAATAAGATGAAACAGACATGACTCTTGGGCCCCAGGTACCTAGATGGTGACGTGATGAAGACTTTTCCAGTTCTCACTCACCTACATAATTTTACTTTTGTAATAGGCGCCTCATGTATTTCCTGCTTTTGTGTGGAAGGAAGGGGAGGAGCAGGAGACTTATTTTTCTTGTCTTTTCCTACCTCTGAGATGAGCCAGCCCCTGCCAGACACCGGCAAGGCTCTGCAGCCCAGGTTAACCTGAACGGGTTGTTTTGCGTGAGTTAACTGAGGCCGCTGGCCGTTGGGAGTGCGCAGGGCTTCTTTATTCAGGCAGCTCAGCAGCTGGCGCTGGAAGCATTGTGCGGAACAATTGATGGAAGTGTGAAGAGATTTCTTAATATTTCTCTCCCCAGCCTTGAAAAAGGCACCTGGATTGCAGCTGGATCACGCCTGTGTTTGTGACTATTTACTTCACATGGCAATTTTAAAAAGTATTGTAAATTCCAAAAAATTGGTTTGGAATTTTTTCTGAGGCCTCCACGGCGTGCTCCATTTTTTTTTTTTTTTTTTTTTTTTTTTTGAGAGGCACGCAATTAACATTCTGTGCAGAAGGGCATGATTGATTCTGCACAGTGGTGGCTATATGAGCAAACCTCATTTAGACAGCTGAGTGAAATACACAGGGCAGAGGAATTTATGGGACCCAGAGAAGCTCATGTGCAGAATGAAAAGGAGCCACCTTCCCCTCTTTCCTTCCACCCCTCCGTCCCTATTCTTCACCGGCTCAGAATTGCTCCCCTTCCAGCCACCGGGGTGCCCACTCTGTGTCGTGATGCCGCTGAGCCCGACATCCTCCAGCAGAGAAGACTGAATGCTACTTAATCATGCAACCCTCCTGCGGGAAGCATGGCGTATGTGATCAGAGAGACGGGAGGAGCCTTCATACAGAATCTGTTATGTGAGGTTGAGGTGGTGAGGAAGGAGGAGAGAATGGTGGCTCTAGGTACTATACCATATCTCAAAAAAAAGTCCCCTCAAAGGATGACTTTTCTAAGTGCTTCAGGATTCTGTACTGACCTTTGACAGGATAGATTATTTGGAGGGTCAGGGGTTCACCTTAGTGAATAAAGGCCACTTTCTTGGAAATATCACCAGCTTACTTTTACCAAGTGAGTTCGGTGCAGGAACTGATTTTGTCTTGTTCACCAAAGTGGCGCACAGTAGGTCCTCTATGAACAGTTGCTGAGTTGAACTGACTTGACTCTCACTAGGATGTAGGCATTAAGGGGGGAAGCATTTATATCTGATCTGTTTGCTGCCCTATCCCCAGTGTGGTGGGCAGTGCTCTGTGCATGATAAGTGCTCAGAAAGCATTTGTTGAAGAAGTGAAAGAATGAACTTGTGCAATGATATTGGGTAGACAAAGCTTCTCATTCCCTCGTGGCGTGTGCATAAGGATGGCTCTTGGCTAAGGTGGGCGATAAGAGGGGCATTTTTGTGCTTCTTCCTCTGAGCCCCTTGCTGGAATTTGCACGATTTCCTATTGCCTTGTTTCTGCTCTGTGGCTCCCATCTACCTGCTAATGTGTCATGCTGGGCTCACCTTGCTGGTTCCTCCCCACCCCCTGCAAATAAAATTCATGTCCATTTAATGACTCAGTGCTGTCAGGAAGACTGAGCTCATTCATTCATCTGCCAATGTACACTAGGCCAAAAGCTTACTATAATATCTACTTTGAGGGGTAATTTGAATGTTCTAAAAGTTATTTGATTAGGTTCTTCTCCGGATATATTTGTACTTTGTGTCTTTGGTACTGATGGTAGGCTAAAAAATGGCCCCCCAAAAGATGTCAGGTCCTAACCCCTGGAACCTGCGTTACCTGATATGGAAATGTCTTTGCAGAGGTGAGAAAGCTACGGATCTAGAACTGGGGAAGTTCTCCTGGGTTATCTGGATAGGAGCTAAATGTGATCACATCCATATTCTTACAAGGGAGGCAGAGGAAGACTGACCCACACACAGAGGAGAAAGTGATGTGAGGATGGAGCAGACATGAAGGCGCTGGTCTTGGAGATTGGTGTGATGGGGCCACAAGCCAAGAAATGCTGGCAGACCTCAGGAATTGGAAGAGGCAAGGATCATATTCTCCCCTGGAGCCTCTGGGGAGGACACATCCCAGTGGCACTGATTTCAGACTTCTGGCCTCCAGAACTTTGGGAGAATAAATTTCTGTTGTTTTAAGCTACTAGTTTTGTGGTAATTTGTTACTGAAGCAATGGGAATCGAATACAGCACCTAATTGCTTTGGTGTTGGCATCTCAGCACTCCCAGACGTTGGGTTGGCATTAGCACTGGGCAGCCCATTTTCCCTTACTGATGTACTCTAGAGGAAGGGACTTCTGTAGGACAGAAAAGGAACAAATTATTGTACAAATATCCTTAGTAATTTCTCCACTGTGCATTATCTATTTTATTCCCTAAAGAACCTTGTACATCAGATGGATAATAATCACCCCATTTTTATGAACCATCAGGTTGTAATTTACTTAAGGCAAGACAGGCAGTTGGTAAACACTGAAATTAGGATTTGAATGTAAATATCTCAGATCCTAGTCCATTATTTTATTTGCACTTTGTGTGCAAATGTGCTATTATTTTTTCATTTCAGTTCACATACCATTTTCAGAGTCTCCAGGTAGTGTCAGAGGCATAGGTATTACTGTAAGTTTTGTTCCTTTTCTCGGAATGTAGTCCCAGTTTTGTCCCAGCTTCTGTTTTATTAAATTAACCCCACTCAACCCAGAAAAGACTGTTGTTGTGTCATGGCAGAGTACTTGACTCTGATAGCCAGGTAGCTCTTTGGTGTTTTTTTTAAATATAAAAAGCAATTATTATAGTACTATGTGATTGTGTGTGTGAGAGAGAAAGAATTGAAACAAATATGTAGAAACAAATATAATCAAGTTGCAAACTAAAAGTGCTTTAGGGTGTTTTTTGAGTACGTAAACGTAACTGGCCTCCTAGACATCTCCAATTTCAGGCATCTAGCCTTTCTTAAATTGGCCGGTGCCTGCAGTTCAGAACTGAGATATCAGTGTTGAAAGAACACTTACTCCAAGGAGAAGTCAGACATAATGGAAGCTGGAACCCATCAGGGATGGGCAAAGTGTACATGTCCTATGAAACATATGGAATTCGAGGGAGTGTTTCCATTTCAGAAATTGCAATCAGAGGTTTGCTTCAGTGTTCATGCTGTCAGATTGGGGAAGTTTAACTTTGAGTACAGCTACCAGAGACACACAAAATCACCATCCTCGTAGGTGGCAGTCTTTGCTACTTCCTGCAAGCTATAAAATTATCTAAAAGGAGCCGAGTATGATACCATCACTTGGATTGTTACTTACAAGAAAAACCTTCCAAATCTGAGAATTATTAAGAAGTGAGAAAATCCCTTAATTGTAGCATGCTCCACACTGCGCAAAAACACTGCATGGCCTGTAAAATTGACGGTGTTCTGATGATCACATTTAACAGCCAGAAGACTCTTATTCAAACTGCCTTTATGTTAATAAAGCTAATATTTTTTTTTCCACAAACTGCTGCGATAGCCATGTCTGTTTTGTTAAGATGTCTTCTTCTCTGTACTTGAGTGCAAACATACATACTTATTTTGGTCCCATCGGTATTATGAATATGGCTGGGGGAGGGTGGTGGTGGTAAAGCTGTCTTTATTTTTTATTTTTATATGTCATTTTCTCTCCTCTTAAAAAATTTTTTTATCAAGTATCTGTCGCCCTATATTTTAAAGTTTTTAATGTATCAACAATGGCTAAAGAACATAGAATTTTGTTTTGATTGCTCAGCCAGACCTAGTATCCTCATTCCTGTTCTTGTTGGTTTTTTTTATTTTTATTTATTTTTTTATTTTATTTTTTTTGAGACAGAGTCTCACTCTGTTGCCCGGGCTAGAGTGCCGTGGCGTCAGCCTAGCTCACAGTAACCTCAAACTCCTGGGCTTAAGCGATCCTACTGCCTCAGCCTCCCGAGTAGCTGGGACTACAGGCATGTGCCACCATGCCCGGCTAATTTTTTCTATATATATTTTTAGTTGGCCAGATAATTTCTTTCTATTTTTAGTAGAGACGGGGTCTCGCTCTTGCTCAGGCTGGTCTCGAACCCCTGAGCTCAAAGAATCCGCCCGCCTGGGCCTCCCAAGTGCTAGGATTACAGGCGTGAGCCACCACGCCCGGCCCTTGTTGGTTTTTCGTAGCCACTTGATCAAGAATTGCCCTTGTAAAAATTTAAAAACTTTCAGTTGAAAAAATTTTATATATGGTCGTGATAGTTTGACAACAATGTGAATGTACTTAATACCACTGAACTGTATACCTAAAAGTGGTTACAACGATAAATTCTATGTTTATATGCATTTTACCACATTTTTAAAAGAAGTCGTATATGCACACAGTTTAAAAATGCAAATTGCACAAAAAGATATCAGCAAAAATTCTTCTTCCCCATAGCTCTTCCTTTCCCAGAGGCCAGCATCACCGACAAATTCTTGCATAGTCTTCAAGAAACTTTCTGTGTATATTCAAGAATAGGACTGTATTTTGAAAGAATTGTGTAATGGGAAAATAAAACCAGATTGGCCTTGTGGGGGCAGGGGTGAGGGTGGGGAGGGAGGGGATGATGGATGAGAGCAGGAGATGGTGGGTGAGATGAGGCTGGTGGTGACCGAGTTCTAATTCATTTGTGTAACATTTGTGCAAGCTCTTCCTGCTAGGGTCTCATGCCACAGTGTTTCATTAAGGAAGAGGGAGCTGAATTGCAAACTTGTGGGAAGCCAGGAGGAGAAAAGTGAGTTCCACAGAGTTGTCGTTCGCAGTAGTCCGGAGGGAGATAGCTGTGAGTAATGGGGTGAAGTTAAGCAGAGAGGAATTTAGGCTGGGAAAATCAGGACAAATTTCACAATGGGGAGAGTGTGTAGACGTGCCCGTGGGGAGGTAATAGACGCCTTGCCACCGGAGGGGCTGGAAATAGGACTTGACACAAAGCATGGGAAAATGGATGATAGGGAACTGTCCCCGGGGGGTGGCTCGGTGACCTTAATCAGGCTCTTCCCTGCCTGGCTTTGGATTCACTGATTCAGGCTCAAATGATCCAAGGGAGAGAAACAATTGCTTGGAAAATGGCCGTAGGGGATAATGGCTATTGACAGCAGATATTGGCTGACTCCCCTACACCGGTTACCTCCTTCCTTCCTTCCTTCCATCCGTGTATTCTTTGATTTGTTCATTCATTTACCCAATAGTTCTGCCAACACTACTGAGTACAGGTAGAGTATCGAGGGTGCTTTGAACAGGCTGGTAAGAAAAGTCATCTCAAGAGGGAGCGTTTATGCTGAGACTTGTGAACCGGGCTGGACAGACCTGGGGAGGATCATTCCAGACAGAGGGGACAACCCACGCCAAGGCCACTGCATGTGCAAAGCTTGGCAAGTTGGAGGACCAGAGGAGGTCGGTGTGGCTGGTCAGTTAAAGAAGGGTGAAGAGGCTTAGAGAGATTTACGGTGAGGCCAAACAAGCTGGCGGGAGTCAGAGCAGTCAGGGTCTGGCGGGCCCTGGTTAGGACTTGGAATTTTGTTCTAAGAGAAGTGGGATTTGGGTGTGGACGTTGGAGGGCCTTTTGCTTCTGCTTTCGGACTTTCTTTATATGTTCTAGTCCCCACTTTTTGAGAGTCAGGTATGGTTGTCAGACAGAGGTGGGGGATTTCTATTAAGAAGGGCTTGGGAAAGGCAGGTCAGGCAATGAGGTCTTGTGGTTCTGCTTTTGCGTCAGGTGGTCAGAATTTTCAGGGGCCGGCCCGTGGTGCCAAGGTAGGTAGTGCTGGGAAAGGACCACCTGAGGTGAGTCAACTTAAATGGAAAACAGCATGTAATAGTAAATATGGCGGAAAGTTTGGAATTTAATCTTAAAAGCTAAAACTCAAATTATATAGATAGATAGTCAAAAACATTTTCAGTTATAGGTGCAACTGTGGTCTAATTCTCAGGAAAAAAAATTCAACCATTAATTTAATTTTTTCCCATAAGTTTTCTGACAGAATTGCATACTGGTACCATCTATCTTTCACTTCATGCTTGCTTTTATTGTACAATCACGAAAGTTTTTTATTTTTTCAAAATTAGGACTTTGTCAATTTTATAAAAGCCTTTCTTAATCCTTCAATATATGAATCAGTTTCATAAAATTTGGTTATCCTCTTGATTTTTGCTTTTTCAATGGGTCTAAGCATGCAAGATCAATGGTTTTGAGTGTAATTTGAGCATTTCTCCATCACTTTGGTTGAGTTCCTGAAACACCACAGCTTTTGCAGAAGCTTCAGTTTCATTTTGCAGTTGATCTGCACCAGGGGTTTATGTAAATACGTGACCGTCAGATAGGCCTAAAGTGTTGATCCAGGCCTCAGGATGGATGCTACTTGTTAAGGTATGGTTGAGTGGGAACTTTTATAAGTTGTCGATTCACTAGTGAATGTTTTCAAACTGTGACTTTTGTTTCCCTATACAAACTGAAAACTGAAAGTACTCAAATAGCAAATATTTGAATAATGAGGTTCCTCCTTATTAAAATGTAACTAGCTTTGGAAGGGCACAAAAGGTATGAAGTGCACTGACTTTCAGTACCCTCTCATTTCTAGTTGGGTTTAGGTATAAGTGTATCATTTGCAGGAATGGAGGGCATAGTTCATAGCCAGAGTGACCCTCCCCTTAGGGCACTCCTTTTACGTGTTTTTTGTGTGTGTGTGTGTGTATGTGTGTTTGGCGTGCTGGTGGTGGGAAAATTTATCAGGGTTGCATTGAATCAGGCAATTTTGCCCTGGGAAGCATCTTGGAATTTGTGGTAAGATTTCTGGAAATGGATGGGTCTGCATCAAGTTTAAGAAAAAGAGAAAAAGAAACAGGAAAATTCTCCATCTTGTTAAAATAAATTCATTCGGAAAAGTATTGTGAATGTTAATAATCATTCCATCTCATCCCTGCCACTGTTGACATTTTGGGCCAGAAAATTCTTTGTTGTAGGGGCCGTCCCGTGCACTGCAGGGTGTGGAGCAGCAGCCCTGCCTTCTGCCTACTCCGTACCAGTAACACCCCCTTTGTGACAGCCAAAACTGTTTCCAGACAATGCCAAATGTCCCCTAGGGGTCAGAGTCACCTCTGGTTGAGAATCACTGATCTTGGGTTAGTGCAGAGAGGCTGCAGTAGGAAGGTTATAATATGTTAAATATGTATGTATACACCCATCCCTCCCCGCCGACACACACACCTGCCCAACACCCGATTAATGTTATTCCTAAATGTGCTCTTAGGTGATGATCAGTGAAAGCAATTTGATGGTGAGTCCATGTGGTGCTTATTTTTCCATTCTTGGGATACTTCACTTAGTAGAATGGGTTCCAACTCTATCCAGGAAAATACAAGAGGTGCTAGATCACCATTGTTTCTTATAGCTGAGTAGTACTCCATGGTATACATACACCACATTTTATTAATCTACTCATGTGCGATGCGCACCATCTAGGGGATGGACACTCTTGAAGCTCTGATTTGGAGGGGAGGGGGGTGCAAGGGAAATATATGTAACCTAAACTTTTGTACCCCCATAATATACTGAAATACAAAAAAAATAAAAAATAAAAATTCTTCCAAAGTAAATAAAAATATATGTTAAATAGGCGAACGGAGTGACCACTTCCGGTTCTGACCCATTTGATGGGTTCTTAAAATGAGCACAGCCCTTGGAGCTGGGGGAGGGAAGTGTGACTGATGGTAGTGAACCTAGTGGGGCAAGCTTGGTGAGCCTCAGTACTTGGAGCCCGGCGATGAAGCTGGCCATGAGAAACAACTGGGAAGAAGATGACAGATGGATATTTTCCAAGTCCTTGAGTTGTGGGTAACCTGAGGTCTAGGCCTGTGGCTGGGCCACTCATTTCAGCCCCCACCCTTCCCCCAGTGAGTTCCATTTGTTTCAGCCTTTAGGCCACTGTTTAAGTTGCCTCCCCTACTGTCAGTACCCTCTGACCTGCTTTATATCTTTCTGAATATGACTTCATCTTCACGATCCAGCTGGAATTCTAGCTCTAAATGGAGTGTCCTCAGCTACCCTGGCCCAGACTGAGTTCCTCCTCCTCTACCCTCCATGTGACTTACCAGAACTTCTATTTGGGCATTTAACCAAAGGAAGTTGTGCTTCATTATTTTAAAGTTTTGTGCACCTCTCGTCTCCTCGTTGAGTCTGCAAGCTCCTTTAAGGCTTAATCTATGTGAGTACATAGGAGGTGCTCAGCGAATTCTAAGTGAGTTGGAGCAAACTGAAGTCCCTGTGCATGCTCACCCCCTCCACGTTGCGCAGATCTTCCAGATCCTCTTCACACAGGCCAGCCCTATCTGCTGGAACAGTTTAAGGAGACAGCACTTTGTTTGACAGTCCTGCAAACATAAAAAATAATTTAGCTCGCACTTAATTTTTATCAGAAGGCAAGTTTAATGTTTTCAAGCATTAACATTTTATTTTTAAGTTCTTACATCCTTCTTGTTTCTCTTAATGTTATTTTGGCTTCAAAGGGTATAATTTCGAAATTATGAGTACTGTTGGACTTGTTAGTATTTCTTCTTTTGTGTATATAATGCTTCAAGAACTGTTGACGGCTAAGTGTCATTTTTATACTTTTTGGATTCATAACAGTTCAATTACGTTCAAAAACAATAATATTATGTATCTTAGAAATAGCTGTCATGTGTCTGGTGGATATGACATATTGTTAGATATTTTAAGTTAAAAGTTCTGTATGCAGGCCAAGTTTAGAAAGACGAGGAGCAGACTGTTTTATAGACAAGCAGAAGGATATAGTAAATTTATGACAAAGCATATTACCATAATGTAACCATGCTAGGAAAGCCGGGTGGCTTCTCAACTCAAAAAATAAACCAGTGATCAGTAGCCTATCTCAAACACTTTTTTTTCCCCCCTGGCTTTATTTATATCTGGTTTCATTCTGAAAACAGCAAGCCAACCTGACAAGTTAAAGGAGAAAATATTACCACTAAATACAACCCACCCAAGGCAGTTTTCCCAGATTCTTGAGGGCAGCTTTCTCCAGCTTAGACGTATTGGCTCTTTGATTTTTAGAACTTAAGCAGGGATGAAAACTCTCCATAAAGGGTCATTGTTTTCAAAATGGAGCTCTCCAGGCTGGAAGGAAACAAGTCTCTCAAGAATGATGTCAGCAGTGGGAGGGATGTGGGAGGACCGCGTGGCCCAGCCTCGGTCAGGAAGCGTTTTGTTTTATCTGCTTTCACTCAGCTCTGTTCTAGTCAATTAGAACTAACTGGACATCAGCTTTTCCTGCAGAGAAGCGAGGCTCTTTGTGGTTTGGAGATCTTGTGGGCCCTGTTGGTCGGGTCTGTCCAGTCAAGGATTCTCCCATGTTATTTTTATAGAAGGAAGTCAGATTCAGCCTTTGTAATTCTTTTGGTCTGTCCCAAACAAGCACTAGAGATTTTCCTCTTACGAATTCTTATTTTAAAGAAACAGGGTCTTGGCTGGGCGAGGTGGCTCACGCCTATAATCCTAGCACTCTGGGAGGCCGAGGTGGGTGGATCGCTCAAGGTCAGGAGTTCGAGACCAGCCTGAGCAAGAGCGAGACCCCGTCTCTACTAAAAAATAGAAACAAATTATCTGGCCAACTAAAAATATATATAGAAAAAATGAGCCGGGCGTGGTGGCGCATGCCTGTAGTCCCAGCTACTCGGGAGGCTGAGGCAGTAGGATCGTTTAAGCCCAGGAGTTTGAGGTTGCTGTGAGCTAGGCTGACGCCACGGCACTCACTCTAGCCTGGGCAACAGAGTGAGACTCCGTCTCAAAAAAAAAAAAAAAAAGAAAAAAAGAAACAGGGTCTTGGTATGTTGCCCAGGCTGGATTTGAACTCCTGGGCTCAAGTGATCCTCTCAAGTGGCTGGGACTATAGGCGCACGCCATTGTACCTGGCTTCCTCTTAATAATTTTTAAGATCTTTGGTCTGCAAAGAAACAAGTGACAGCTCATTGAGCTTACTGTAACAGTGTTCCTTCCTCAGATATTAGAAAATTCCACCAGTGGTCAACATAATGAGTCATGATGTCCCCTGTGGGGCCTTAATCACAACCAACATGATCCTGGCCCCAGTGGTCCCCCCACCACATGTGAGTCATCCATGTGAGGAGGTGAGCAGCCCTTGTGCTTGGGGGAAACTTCCCAAACCCCACGGAGGAGCCTCTCTTGGTGGCTCCACAGAGCAGTCCTCTTGTTCCCACCGCAATCCTTACAGCACCGTCCACGGCAGCAGTGTTCCTGGTGGTCTGAATGGTCTTCCTTTCCAGGAGCTCGGAGGTCTCCAGCTTTTGAAAAGACCTGGAAATGTGACAAGTGCAGGCCTCGGGGACGCTGGCACGAGATTCCCAGGCAGAGGAAAAGTGTGGAGAGCACAACCCCTCTGCTTCCCTCAGGCCTGCTGGGGGCCAGGACACTGAGCCTGCTGTGAATACCTGGCTGAGGAATTCGGTTTGCAAACCAGAAGATTATTGTAATTTGCCTTAATGTCTTGCTTTTTCCCTTTGCTGTTGGTATATTCGGTTTGCAAACCAGAAGATTATTGTAATTTGCTTTAATGTCTTGCTTTTTCCCTTTGCTGTTGGTACAGTCAGCCCTAGCCACAACTCAAGGAGAAGCACAGAAGCTGATTAAGACTTCCTCTGTTATTCATCCACTCAGGACCACATTTATTCGGTGTCATTTAGATGCTGAACATTGAGAAAAACACTGCAGACCAAAGACGGAATAAAGTATCTGACAGCTGCTGCTGCTTTTTTGCTTGAGAACCCTAGAATTTTGGTTTCTAGAACTCACAGAGATGATTCAGTTCAGTGGTTCTCAAAGTTCTAGAAGTCTTTTGGGGGCACAGTGGGGCAAGAGAGACCCTGATCCACCCTCAAAACCACTGTTTTCCTGTTCTGTCTATTGAACTTGATTTGGAAAAAGGGTTCTGCATGTCAATATGACCTTGAAATTCAATCTTCCTATTTCACAAAAGGGGAAACTGAGGTCCATGGACAAGAAGGAACTTTAGAAATGTGGGGAATGTTTCCTATTCCATCTTTGCCTGTATTCCCGTAATATTTTCAGTGCTACTTTTGGATTCATATTCTTATCAGTTACCAGAGATTATTTCCCCTGAGAAAATCAGTTGGATGCTATTAGCAAGGGAATAGCGTGCTGTACATTACACCCTGTCTTAGAGAGAAGAAAAGTTCCTATCTCTTGTTTGCATATCTTTTATGAAAACAATTTAAACCGCACCTGTTTAAACCTTTCCACAGAAATGTCTGAAAGGTAAACAGTTGGTTTTGGAGCAGCTATAACGTGGCATTGTTTAACATGGCAGCTCACTGATGGTTGTCTTTAATTATGGCCGTGCTGTCAACCCCTGAAGTCCCCGCTCTTTGTTGTAGATCCGATATGACGTTTGAGGTTTTCAAAGCTGCAGAGATGAAAGAATCAACAGTCAAATATTGCTCATTCCGATATGCTTAAGGAGGGAGGAGGGGACGTTGCCCAGGAGGGCTGCAGAGCCTAGGAGAGAACGCTGGTGCCCTCTGCTTTTGATGACAACCTCGAGTGGGGAGCCTGGTTTATTCTGTTTGTGGTGGAGCAGGGCCAGAGCTGGGGAGATTGAAGTGCTTTATTTGGGATGGTAAACAAGCACAGGGCATAGGCCGCCCAGCTTTGCAGGGCTGGGGAGCAAGCTGCCTGTCTCTTGCCCCTAGCAGTTTGTACATTAAAGAAGTGAAGCTCGAAGCAGACCTAGTAAGGCTTTCTGGAACCTCTCCCGAGCCTCTTCCATTTCCTTTGTGTTCAATCTGCCAGAGCTGTGTGTTCCTGGGCCCTCACGTACTGCTGCTATTCAGTGTGTTAATCGAGGATTAGTCCCATCTCAGACCAAGGTCTTTATTTAGGGAGTTGCTCCAGTCTGGCTCCTGTTACCACTAAGATGGGTTGTCACCAGCTCTTTTCTTGGACAGGGCTGTCCCATCGCATCTGTTCCTGCCAGGGCAGTCCCCTGCTCCTGCTACAAGCTTCTTTTGTAGAAGGGCTATCTCTTCAGAATCTATTTAGGTGTGCAAGTCTCCTCTGCCAGGTTCCATTCTGATGAGGGGCTCACTTTTCCATCCCCCCCCACCTCCCATTCCTGCTTGAGAGACACTGTGGCCTGATGGTCAGGGCATGGGCACCAGAGCCAGGCTGCCCGGATCTGAATCTTGGCCTTGCTACTCACTATGTCTTTGATTTTGGGCACATTAACCTCTGTGGGTTTCAGTTTTCTCATTGTAAGATGGTGGTAATGATAAGTACCTATGTTGTGGAGTTGGGAGGACTAATGAGTTAATATATAGGCAGAACACTTAGAATAGTGCCCAGAACAGAGCAGATGCTATAAATATATATTACATATTTATATATAATACACATATTATCTAATATATACTATACAACATATATAGTCACACAACTATAAGAATCAGTTTTGCTGATGTAGCTGGGGAGGGATGATTCAGTTCAGTGGTTCTCAGAGTTCTAAAAACATGCTATTATTTCTTTCTGGGGAGATCTACCATATACCCAAAGTGGAGCTGAATCCTGCGTCTTCTTGGTCCTTTTCTTAAGTGTTACAACTTTTGCTGCCTTCCCTCTGCTCTGTGTTACTGGCTAACTGACCCTTGTCCATTAATTTGTGAACATCCATGTTACTGGAGGCCACATACTGTCTTAATCATGGAAACTGTCATCCTCTGTTTTTTCTGTAGTCAGCGAGTGAGGAGGGTGGTGCTGGCTGTGGGCAGTTTGGCTTTGTGCTGACTCCTGTGGGGTTTATAGAAGTGGGATAAGACTTAGTCCCTACCTTCAGAGAGCTTTCGGTCTGCTTGGAACATCAGAATGAATCCTCATGAAATATTTAAGAGCAAAATTTTCCTAGTTAAAAAGATTGGTCAGTTTATCCACTATCTTGTTGCTATTTCCAGGGAACAGACTAGCAGTATCTAAAAGGCACTAGAGAAAAGGCAGAAGGTACTTTCTGCCTTGGAGATAGTTGACACCAGTACTGAAGGTCATGGTTTCAGATCAGTTTAGCTATCACTTTGCCCCAGAAGGGGAGAAGATCCAAGTGGGAATGAATTGGCCTGTCCATAGGAACAAAAGAAGTTCCTCTGTCTGGGAACTACTGTGATCAGAGCATTCAGCTAAACATGTATCTACTATCATTTAACCTTCCTAGCCAGCCTCTGGAATGGGTGGTATTGACCCATTTTTTTTTTTTTTTTTTTGGTAAAGATAAGAGAACTATGTTCTTTGACAATAAGTAACATTTCAAAGTATTATAGCTATTAAGTTTGCAGAGTTGGGGAATTTTAACCCAAGTCAGTATGACTCTAAAACCTTGTGTTCTTTCTCCTTAAGAAAGGGACACCAGCTACTGGTTTTCTTGGTTCATTTTTGGATGAATTTAGGTGGAAAATATTCACATTCTCCCCTACCCCAATAAAAGCAACAGCTAACTACCATTGGCTACCACATTCTCCTCTGGGACCAGTAGAGAAAACAGTGATGTTATCAGCAAAAGCCTAATTATTCTACCCGGGGAAAGCAAGAAACCTCCCAAACAGTCATATCCAAGCCAAGCAAAGCTCTGGGAGAAATTCCTGGGACATTCAGCAAGAACAACCTAAAAAGGCTTTTGAGCAGAAACTGAAGCCAAATGAAAACACTGCCTGTTAGCCCTGGGCCCGTAAACAGTGTCTGAAGTGCAGAGCTAGATCATGCTGCTTGGAGTGGTAGCCAAGCCAGGCGAGGATTTGCTCTTATAACAAATTAACCCTGAAATCTCAGTGGCTTAACACCACAAGGTTTCCTTTCTTGCTCACCTTATGTGCCCAGTGAAGGTTGGTGTTGGGGGACTTGGATTCATATAGTCACTCAGGGATCTGGCTGCACGAAGGCTCTGACGTCTTGGTCCTGCACTGCCTGGATCATGAAACCTCAGTGGTTGCATGGGAGGTGAAGTGGGTTGAATAGTGACCTACCGAATTCATGTCCACCTGGAACCGCAGAATGTGGCCTTATTTGGAAATGTGGTCTTTGCAGATGTATTATTTAAGGATCTCAAGATGGAATCATGCTGGATTTAGAGTGGGCCTAAACCTGATAACTGGTGTCTTTGTAAGAGAAAGGAGAAGGAAGTTTGGACACAGAGACATACACAGGGATGAAGGCCACGTGAAGACAGAGGTGGAGGCTGGAGTGATGCAGCCACCAGGCAAGGGATGCCAGGAGCAGCCAGGAGCTGGAAGAGGCAAGGAAACATTCTCCCCTAGAGCCTTTTGAGGGGATCTGGCCCTGCTGACACCTTGATTTTGGATTTCTGGTATCCATAAAAGTGAGAGAGTAAATTCCTGTTGTTTTAAGCCACCAAATTTGTGGTCATTTTTATAGTAGCTGATAAGGGAAGTTTATACTGTGATATTTTTAAGGCCAGGCCCCCAGGCTGTAACTCACATCCTTTTCTTCCTGTGTTGACCAGAATCCAAACTAACTTTAAGGGAGGTTGTCAAATGTGTCTTTCTGTGTGCCCAAGAAGAGAACAATGGAACAGGATTTGGTGAACACATGGCATCGTCTTTGCCACACCTGTACTGGGAGTACCATACAGGGAGTAAAGGATGGAGGCCTGGAATAGGGACCTACCCACTTGTAGAGATGCTTTTGGGAGCGACGAGGCAGTCGACAGGATCTCGGCAGGTTGAAGGAGGACAGCAATAGGCTAGCATCAGTGAGGGAAGGCAGAAAGCTGGAGGATATCTAGCTCTGAAACTACAGTGGGCTGTCCACCATTGGCACCAGAGTCCATAGAAACAAGAGAGTAGGGTCAAGCAGAAAAGCAGGAACCCACACCAATAGATTGGGGACAAAGGCAGGTTCCGAGGCCAAACATGAAGCCACAGGTCCTGATGCCAGTGGGGCTTCATCTCTCCTTGCTGGGCAGCTGCTCAGATGGTGCCTGAGAACTGGTAAAGTATACTTTGCTCCGCTCCCGGGGGAGTGTTGGGGTAGTCTCTCTCATCTCAGTGTCCGTTTCTAGCAGAGAGTAGGTACCCAGCAGATGTTTGTCACGTGCAGCCTTTCATCAGGGTGATGTTTATGAAGCAGGGACCCTATGACAGTAGTTTCAAACTCAAACTCCTCATTGCCTAAAGGAGTAAGTCTTAAATCTGTAGTATGGCTGGAACTTGTCCTTGTCCCTGCCAGCGCAGGGCGATCGCTCTCCGGCCTCCGTGCCTTCGTGCCTGGCATTCTCGTGCCCAGTCTTCCTTTTCTACCTTATGAGGACTTGCTTTAGTATCATCGCAGTCAAATCTTCTCTGAAAATCCCCCAGGTAGTCACACCCTCCCTCTTCGGCCTGCTCATTGTCCTTTGTACTTAACTTACATGGCGCAGCAATATTGAAATCATTTCTTTATTTGTCTGTTTGCTCCACTTGACTGAATTTTGCATTTTTCATTCACCTCCTTATCCCAATGCCTGCCTCATAATAACCTCCAATAAATTTTTGTTATGGAAGAAACATCAGTTCTACCAGGCACTCCTTTCAGACAGCTGCAGAAGCAACTATTAATAGTTCTAAGGGATGGAGATGATATTATGATTATCGATTAATTAATTGGTTATTGATTTATTATTCACCAGGAGAAATGTACATGGGAGAAATAAATAAGGAAAAAAGATCAAAATGGGTTGAAGTACACCGTTTGTGGAGAACAACAGTAACAACAGCAAACAGTTCTGTATCGATTTAAAATTTATGGAGTGCTTTATGTTAGTATTATCTTGTTTGTTCTCATTGTATCGCAATAAGGGAAGTGGGGCTGAGCCGTGAATCATTCTCTGATACTCCTCATGGACTACTCTTATGCAAACCAGTGAGCAAAGATTAGAAGAGGAGAAGAAAGGAAGGAAAAAGAGGTTTAGAAAAGGAAAAGCTGCTTTATTTAATTTATATTTTTTAATATCCACAAATGACTCTGCAAGGTCAATATTTCTACCCCATTTTGCAGATGGGATCACAGAGGATTTGGAGAGGTAAGGTAACTTGCTCCAATTCCTCTAGCTACTAAGTAGCAGAGATTGGAGTCAAACCCAGGGCTTCTCTGTCTCTGAAGCCCTGGGCCACCTGTTGGCCCCTAGGGTGACAGGGAGAAGGTTCTACCTGTCTCTTGTCTCTCGCACTGTGAGGAATTTGCTACAAGGTCAGAACTACAGTTTTTTTGATACCCTCTCCCTGTGAAGCATGTGGGACCCACACATTGCATCTCAGCAAGATTTAAAAGGAAATGTTGGTGACCCGCTGAGGTATTTTCATTTTGTTCCTGGAAATGATTAATCTTGAGGCTTTGTGATGGCCTTTGTCACAAATAGCCTTCCTTAATCCATAATTTCCCCACTTCCCTTTAAGGTAATATTTTGCATTTAAGAAATAAAAACAAGCAAAATAATCCTGCTGTGAGGAATGTGTGCTTTATATATGTGATGCTGACCAAGGTCTAAATCCACCTGAAATGAATTAGAAAAATTGCCTTAAAAAAAAAATGAGCTCAGTTTGTCTTTTCTGCTAACTCTGTTTCTACTTGTCAATCCCTGCCTCTTTCTTATGTATTTTTTTCTTTCTCCTTATCAGATAGGATAGAATATTCCTGTTTGTTTTTTTTTTTATGGGTAATTTTTCAGGTGCTACTTCCACTTTGTCACTTAACGTCCCGGGAGGCAGAACGGGGGTCAGTGCTTTTAGCCCGAGGTCTGCTGGGACCCTGCGATTCAGGATGGAGAGGGAAAAATGTTTTTCCCTAGGGTTGGAGACTGCGTGTTCCTGAACTCCTTTTCTTCTTCTTGTCCTTCCTGCCTGTGCAGTTCCAAGTAGGGTCACAGTGAAGCAAGGGCACTTTTAGGAAGAGGACTGGGGCAAAACTGCAAACAGATGTCCTTTGCTAACTATGGAGGAGAGAGGATCTGGCTGGAAGACCCATAGCTTTCACTTGTTGAGAACCTTTAGCCAGTGCCTGCGTGGGTGCGTTCCGTTTTATCCTTTTTCCCTGGTCCCCAGAGCCATGGAGTACCTGCTGTTGCTCTCATGCCTCTTGCCAGCAGTGGTATCTGCTCAGTGTAGCCATCAAGAATTTGAATGTCAATATCTTTGCCTTGAAATGAATGAAAAAGTATTTGTCACTCAGCGGCAATCATTCTTCAAATAAAAGGTTAGCCAGACAGGGCCCTTAATCAAAGAGTCGGTCTTTTCTGTCAGCAGTGCCTTTTAAATAGCGATGATGAAGGCTGGCTGTCAGGGTAGGACTTGATGAGCGAGATGATTGATCTGCATAAATCATTTTCTTTTAACATTGTCAGTGAAGAGTAAATTGGTGGGACATTTTGGGTATTAGCTTTGTTGAAATTAATATGCAGTATCCTAGGTGTGTCCTCGATCACACAGTCCTCATAAAAGAAGGTAGAAATTAAAAGGAGGCTTTTAGACGTGCATTGTTCTAACAAGAAAGTTGCACCATTCTTACTGCTGTGGTCATCATCTTGCATGCTAAATTCGGAAGTTGAGTATGTAGCGCATTTTACAAGCTCCAAAAGGAATCGGGTTAATTTGGGAATTAGCTAGAGTCAGTATCATTTAACAACCAGTAAATCTGTAAAGAATCAATGCTCAGAGGCAAAAAAAAAAGAATTGTTTCTGGTTTTAAAGGATAGGGTGTCTACTCCCTAGCATGCTGTCGTAGAAGTAGCCTCAGCTTTAGAATCAGGTTTTGGCTTAAATCCGCACGCCATCACTCCTAAGTGAGTCTCCTTGACTGTGATGTAAGTATAACCTTTTTTAGTCTGTTTCTTTGTCTTTAAAAATGGGATTCCATTAATTGCCTTTAGTGGATTTGTTTTTGATATTACACAGAGCAATGCAGGTGACAGCACCAGGCACGTTACCTGGCACGTGGTGAACAAGTGCTGAATAAATGTTAATCTGCTCTCCTTCTTTTAGTCAAGCAAAATGCCCCAAACCTAGAATGCCAGCTGAGATATCAACATCAAGGGCGTGCCCACATGGTCAAAGTAAGCAATAGATTGCCTGGTTTTGGTCACTCCTGTGCTTGATGGGATATCTTATGGCCTTTTTATATCAAAAACATATGTCAAGGGGGTAAAAGAAACACCAAATGGCTGAATCCTGTGAATAGGGAATGAGTTGGAAGGAATGGGAGAGAAATGTGGCCAAGGACACTTAGCTTTTCTTTCCATTACACTCTGGATTATATGTCTGGCTTCATGTTATTAAACTTTGGAGTGAACGAGTAAAACCTATGCAATATCGTGTTGGGATTAAGAGCAGGACTGATGGAGCCAAGTTGCTGAGTTCAGCTCCCAGGTTTTCCACTTACTGGCTGTGTGGCTGCAGGCAAGAGAATTAATTGCCTCCCAGAGCCTCAGTTTCCTTTCCTATACTTTGGGCTAGTAGTAGTACTTATTTTAGTGTTACTAGGATGATTGAGTTAGTATTATATATTAAAAAACAAAGCATGTATAAGAATACCTTTGATTACTATGAATGATTGGTTGGTTAAGAAAGGTAGATGATGGTGAAATTCAAGTGGGTCAAAAGTGTCCAAGGAAGAAACACATTTAGATATAGGAGTGCATGACAATGGTATACTGCAGTGAAATACGTGTTCATTTTGGAGGAAATTCCCTGTTGGAGGAGTTTTGAGCCAGGGTGATTCTAAAAACATCCATGTTGTAGCTGGACAATCAGTGTTGTTGGAGTGACTGACCCACAGCCCTTTGCTCACTGGAGAAGTGAAATCTAATTGAGATGGTTTTCGGGACAAAACAGGGGAGCTTTTAATTTTTTCTGTCTTAATTTAAAAAAAATTTCCTGAGTAAATAACTTGCTGAGAAATAGGTTTCACAGGGTCTTCTGGTAAGTAGTCTTATTGTGTTGGATGCAAAGGTTAAAGGAACACTCTCTTCTTAGCCGTGTTCTCAACATGCCTCTGGTAATGGTGCAATCCATGTCAATCTCTGCTTGCGGGCACTTGGCATGGGCTTCATGGGAGCCTCTGTAACATGCATGTGGCATGCACCTGTGTAAACTGGCCCGTGCTGCTGGCAGAGTACCTCTGTTCCTTGGAGAGTCACGTTATCTCCATTCTTGGAGATTTGTAATTTTTTCTCAGGCTCATTTTTGGCTCAGCTAATCAGTTGTATTTGGGCTTTGTGGCCCCCTCTTTCCCCATCTTCTGACTTTATCCCATTTTGAGCTTTCGGTCTCCTGCGTATGAGAGATGTTGCCACAGGACAATTCCAAAGAAATTTTCACCCACACTAATGATTCGGTGGACGTCCTCAAGGGGTCTGGTGGCAGCAGAGGTCTCTCCATTCTCAGATGGGCCTAGGGTGGAGACGTGAGACCTCACCAGTCTCCACTCTGTGGGCGTGCCACACTGAACACCGAGCGTGGCCACTGCACTGCTTTTTGGAAGAGACTCAAACTGTCCTATGTCTCTGCCAGGGGCAGGGTGGCTGTATTTGAGAATTTCTAGGAAACATTCTCTGGCTTGCAATGCTCTTGGGCTGAAGAGGTGTAAAGCTGTGCTGTCCTTATTAGACAGAGCATAGCCTGTGTTATCTAACTGGCTATTTAATGGAGTCCAGCCACACTGGGTGTGATATTCTGCTCAAGATTCATCTGGAGTAATGAAGATCTGAAAGCAGGTGTTCAAGAGCCCCACTAATGTTTCATTTATAGCAATCTATCAAAACGATAGATATGTAGCCTTCTTTATTGGTTATGAAACATAAAGCCAGTGCTGCTTTCTGTTTTAAATCCCAATATCCATTATGTATTTCTCAGAAGTGTCTCTGACCCTTTTCCCTCGATTTTATCAAGCATCGTGAAAAATCTGCCACCACCTTCCAGAGGACTCATGTCATGTACTTAATCCTTAGGTTAAGATTCTCTGGCATTTTGGACAATTGACCGAGCCCGCACCTGGGCCTTTGCAGACAGTGAGCAGGGTCCATGAACAAGTATTTACTGGGCACCCACTGTGTTCAAGGCACACCAGACACTGTGAGGGTTGGGACATGGGGGTGCAAAGTGGACTCCACTGCATGTGAAGTGCTGGAAAGAGCCCAAGAAACGGCCTCATTACTCTCAAGTTGGTTATTCCCTTTTTTCAGTAATGAGATGATGAGGCCTAGAAAAATCTGAGCCGCTTCTCTTTTTTATATCTTCTCATTTCCGAAAGTATGAAGAAGGTGGATTTTCATCAATTCCGATGAGTCGTGGGCTCCATTGCTTAGCCTCTGGGGGCTGCCTCTTGTCCAGGCGCCAATACTGTGGTGTTTGAGGCCTCGAAATTAGAACAAGTGTCCAGGCACCTATTTAATATTTTCCAATGAATTTATGAATGAAAGAATGAATAATTTCCACTTTTCCTTTTCAAAGTTATCACCCATGACTGTCTACCTCATGCTTGGTGGTTCGACATTCTATTTTCTATTTCCTTTTTACCATCTCTGGGGTCCCCTTAATTGGGACACCTCAGTCATGGAGCCCCTGCTGCTTGATCCAGGGGTGGAGACTCACCACTCTCCCTCCCCTTTGTCAGGTGTCATGGGTGTTTTCCTGGGTTGGAGACACCAGCCTGGCAGTACACCTTGTGCATTCCCCTGTTACCTGTGGTGTGTTCCACCTAAGGCTTATCTCAGGAGGCCTTTGAATCTTGTTTGGCCAGAAATCTTTTTGGCACTTGGTGAGCTTGGGTGGATTCCAGCCTGTCCCTTTCATTTTCAGGATGTGCCCGTGTTGCTGATTTGTGCGCTAGGCCTGTGATTTGCCTTTGTCTCCTTTTATCCCCCTGTGATGTGTGGATACTGTTGCCAAAATCAAGGGCCCAACCACTTGACTATCTTATAAAGAATTTTTCTTTTGCCTTTTTAAAATTTTCAAAAAAAAAATACTTATAAAAGATACAAGTAATAGAGATATGATAGCAAAGTCCGAAGATCTCTGTTAGGTAGGGTGTAATAGAAAACCAAACTAACAGTGGCTTAAAATGGGAATTTCAGTTTCTTTCCCAAGAAGGATCCCCAAGGTAGCAGGCCAAAGGCTCTTGTGTTAGCTTCATGGGGTCAGCAGAGACAAGGCTTCCCCTAGCTTTACCTTCTGCCTTTCTGTGTCACCATCCTCGGCTGTGGTTTCCATTTTCTCGATTGCTTCATGGTTCAAGGTAACTTCTAGAGTTCCAGTCACATCATCCAAAGTGCAAGTAGGAAGGAGGAAGAATGGGAGAGGAAAAGAAAAAGCACATGATAGCTAGCTGTCTGTGCCATTTTTAAGGAGAGACGAATTTGTTCACCCTCTTTGCCAACTTCTTCCCATTGTGTATTCCATACAATGGATCTACTTCCCCTGTTTAGATTGTTAACTCTTGTCTCCTTTGCAAATGATGCAACAGTAAACATATTTTTACATATATGTTTGTGCATGTGAACTAGCAGTTGTGGATGATAGCTTCTTTGAGGTGCATTTGCCGGGTCAAGGGATGTGCCTGCTGCTGCTTGACCCTTTGCAAAGAACACTCACCAGATGTCTGGCCTGTTTCCTCCTGATGTACTGTGGTGGTGATGAGCATGGCTTTTGGAACCAGACATGCAGGGTGTGAACACTCATTCTGATACTTCCTAGCTGTGTGACTTTGGCCAAGTTACTTAACCTCTGTAGGTCTCCATTTTTTTTTGCCTGTAGAATGGGGTTGCGGATACCATGTACCTCTCTAGCTGGCTATGAAATGAGATTGTGAGCACTTAACGGCAGAGCCTGGCAGGTTGTAAACCACGATAAATGGTTGTTAGCAGGGGCTTCTTCTCATGGAGAGGGATTCTTATACATATGTGCAACATATAGAGAAAAGAATAAAAACATGAAACCTGGCATTGAACGTTAAATATAGGGTCAATATGAGTTGTCAAGGTGAGCATTAGACAGGAAAGCAATGGACGGTTTAATGTACAGATTGGAAAATTATTCCACTGATCCCAGGGGCAGATGTATAAGCTAATTGATGGTTACAAAAACCCCAGAGTAAATCAGGCATGTCTTCAATTCATAAGTGCATGTTATAAATATATTTAAAATCATCTTTACAACTATTCAGTTATATTTCTTCAGCACATCAGATGCTTTAGTTGTGGAACTTGACAAAAATCAACATAAATGTTCCTTTTCTCTCCCAACTATATTGAACATTGCACAGATGTGTAGTTAAGTATTTATTATGAACATGCAAATATTGATGTCCCCAAGGCCCATTCTTTGATTTTCAAACTGCTGTTGCTATATTTGGAATTGTTGATTAATACAGGTCTTTGCTCTGACACACAGCATGTCTGACTTCAGGGCCGCTGAGAGCAGCATAAAGAAGAAAAGAGAAGCCAGGACTTGATATTCATAGGGATGGACAGTAATTTAGGATGGGAGTTGCTCTGGGAAAATGGCAGTGGGTAACCAAATATATGCACTGGTTAAGGGTGTGCTTAGAACATGGTAGATGCTCAGTAAATCTTTGCTCAAAGAGATAGAAGCTATGGAGAAGAAACAACCATAATAAGAGAATTATTTTCATAGTAGCCTAGAACAAGATTTATCAATTTTGGCACTATTGACATTTTGGGCAAGATAATTCTTTATGGTGAGGGCTGTCCTGTGCATTGTAGGGTGCTTAGTGGCATCCTTGGCTAACAAGTGCCAGTAGCATGGCTTTCCTCAAGTCGAGACATTGCTAAATGTCTTGAGGTGAGAGTGGGGAAGAATCACACCCAGCTGAGGACTACTGGTCTAGAAGAAAGGAAAATAAGCTAATATACATTTAACAAGTGTGTGCCAGATATTTAACTAATTTAATCCTTGCAATAATTCTGAGTTGCAGGTGTTGCTGAAGTCATTTTTGCAGAAAGGAGGGGTGAGATTCAGAGAGGCTGAGAACATGGCCCCGGGTCGGACAGATGAGATCTGATTCCCAAATGTGCTGTTCTTTTCCTGGTATTCCTCTCACTCCTCACACCCTGACTTAAGCATCAAGTACCACAAGGGCTATGCTGTTCTTCTTGGTGCTGAAGGCTCAGAATTGACTTTCGTGTGAAAACACTACCACATGCACTGTTTGTAAGCGATCAGGTTATATTCGGGTCATTGATTTGATTTGGTTTATGTTTTGCAGAGAGTGTGAACTGGGCCGTTCCCCAGTGGAGTAGTATCGATAACGAGATGTGTAGTCTTCTTAGCGTTTCAAGGGCTGAGAATCTCCAGGGTGAACTCAAACCAGGTCTAAGGGGAGTTTCTTTGGGGAGGGAACAGTGCAAGAGCTGTGATACCCTCTGTGGGGAAGGCAGCCTTTGTTGCGATGGCTCTTGCAAATATTTGGTAAACCGAATGGGGTTTTCTTCTAGGGAGCACTGAGATCAACTGTTTGCCTGTCTCATCCTCTCGTAGTTAACTGAGCAGGTTTCTAATCCTGGTCCCAGCAGAAGGGGCTTCATTTTGAGCTGTGGGTTCTCAATCTGTGAGGTGCATTGTGGGGACAGAGCCTCTTGCTTTCTATCATTCAGTGAGGCACTGGCCCTTAGAGGGGAATTTTGGGGTATGCAGCTAATTATTATAATTATGTAAAAATTACAACCTCCACATGTGAATAGTGCACTAGATTGCTTTCTTCATAGAGTTGGGGTGGGTTTTTCTGGGGGGGGGTGTCAGGAAATACAGGGATAAAATTGTTAATTGTGCCCCCTTTTCATACCATCAAGAGAAAATAAACCAATAAAAGAACTAAATGTTGGCAATCCATAAAATTCCATAAGTGGTAATAAAGAAAAACTGAAACTATATTGATATACAACCAAACAAGGTAATTATCATTATTTTTTAATAAAGCCATTTATCATCAATAAATACCAAGGGGAATAGGAAAAATTACAAGCACAACAATGCCATCTTCCATAATTATAGCTATTAACAATTTAAGGCATAATTATGTGAGGGAGAAAAAGTTTTAGGAAAGCTTCGTGCTGTTTTCTGCATGGAGAATTCAAATTCTGACATTACCAAATATTCAGGGTTCTCTAAGTTTTTCTGAATATTTGGATGGATGCTTGCCTCAACTTAGAGCAGTGTGTTTTCTAACTATCTTTCTGATGATTCAGGCCTTTCCTGCTTCTCCATTATTAGGTTGCCATCAGCCCTGGAAGAAGGCCTGGGATCCAGGAAAAAGGTATATATGGTAATTATCCATGCACTTCCTAAATGTCTCTGGTCAAGAGGACTTTGTTTAGATGAAAGATTGATTTTGGAAATCCAGGTTCTCATTTATTTCATTGAAACTAACCCTGATTAAACAGTTACTATTGCCTAAATGACTATGTTCCAGGCCTTTGGGGTATGGAATGAGGTGATATTTTTTTGCATTGAGCACCTTAAACTCTCAAAGGGAAACAGACCTATGTGCTCACAGTGTTAAATAGCAGAGTGATTAGGAGTATGCCTCAGAACCCACCAGCCAGCCCAGGGTCATACCCTAGCTCTGCTGCTTACCACCTGTGGGACCTTGTACAAATTAATTAACGTTCCTATGCTTCGGTGTCCTTATCTATAAGATAAAATATTAGTGTCTACCTGTAGGTTGTTATGAGGACTAAATGAGTTAATACGTGAAAAGTGCTTAGGAAAACTTCTGGCACCTGCTGAGTACTATGTAAGTTAGCTCATTTAACCCTATGGGGCAAGTCCTGTGGTTTGGTACTTTGGATCCGGTCCAATAGCAGCAGTTCGGGTAGTTTGGGTGTCGTGCAGTAGCCGTACAGTTGTCTTTGACTTGTGGTCACAGAAGGCTCTGTGGACGAGATAATGACCATGCTAAGTCTTAAAGGGTGAGCATAACAGGAGAGGGTATTTGACACAGTGGAAACCACAGGAGCAAAAGTATGGAATCCGGAAACAGTATGATAAGCCTAGGTATTTCTAAGCTATATTGCATCTTATTAGAGCATGACAAAATCGAACTAGTGGCAGAGAGAGATGAAACTGCAATGGTTGGCAGAGTCCAGGTCACAGAGTCTTGACTTTTGCTTGAGGACAGGAGGGCCCCGTTGAAGGATATTAAATATGAAGGTGATGGTTAGTCAGATTTGCAGTCTAGATCCACTGTGAAAGCAGAGTGCTGGTTTCTCTAACAAGTGAGATGGGAGCCAAAGGGACGGGTTAGGGGCAACTTTTGGAATTTTTATGATTAAGACTTCTACCCAGTAGGGCAATATTTCAGCAGGGTTATGCATGTTTGTTGGAAATGAACACCTGGACTGATTGATTCTCAGTTTAATTGTGGTAGTCATTAGTACTGTTTGGCAAATATCCCAGTTCTCCACTTCCAGGCGCATGTATAAACAAATGGTAGGATTGTATTTTCTGGTCCCCTTGTGTGAACGGGGTCACATGAATAGTTCTGGCCCAGGAGTTGCAAGGAAAAGTGAGGTGTTGCTTTGCAACAAGATCGTTTAATTGTTGGTGAAAGATCCTTCAAGGCCTGCGCTTTGCCCTCGGTGACGGTGACCAGTATCATTCCAGATAGAGTCAGCGCCATCAGCCAGGTCCTGCAGTGTAGACGGCATGGAGCGGAACTCCCAGCTGACTCTTGATGAACATGCAGCATGAGTGAGAAATAAACCTTTATGGCTGTAAGCCAGGGGCCAGAAAACTTTTTCTGTAAAGGGCCTGATAGAAAATACTGTACGCTCTTAGTTTATGAACCACACAGCTTCTGTCACAGCTCCTCAACTCTGTCCCTGGAGTGGGAAAGCACCATAGAAAATATGTGAACAAATGGGCATGGCTATGTTCCAGGCAACTTGTATTTACAAAAACAGGTGGCAGGCTGCATGTGGCCAGCAGGCCGACTCCTCCTAAAGGCACTAAGATTTGAGGGCTGTTTGTTACTACAGCATTGCCACGCTATTTCTGACTGATACTTTGCCAAACTAGCTTTTCTTTTTAAATCCAGGTAAAATTTACACAGAGTGAAATGTATAGACCTTATGTGTGCTATTCAATGATTTTTAAAAATGTATACAGCATATAACCACACTCCAATCCAGATATAGAACATTTCCATCAATTCAGAAACTTCCCTTTTACTCCTTTATAGATAATTCCCATACCCCCATAGGCAATCATTATCCTATTCATGGACTTCATATAAATAGAATCATGTAGTATATATTCTTCTGTGTCTTTTTAAATATAATATTTTTGAGATTCACCCATGTTGTGCATATCAAAAGTCTATTCCTTTGTATGAATATATAATAATATGTTTATCCATTTTCTGATTGATGGGAATTGGGTTATTTATAGTTTTTGGTTATTATGAATAAATCTACAATGAGTGTTCATGTGAAAATCTGTGTAGATCTAAGGTTTTATTGCTCTTGGGTAAATACCTCAAAGTGTAATTGCTAGGTCATGGGGGTAGATGTAGGTTTAGATTTATGGAAACCGGTAAACAGCTTTCCAGTATGATTGTACCATTTACACTCCCACCAGGGACGTCTGAGAGTTCCCGCTACTCTGCATCCTCTCCAGCATTTGCCGTTGTCAATTTTGGACTATATTTATTCTATTAGGTGTGAAATGGTATCTCATAGAGGTTTTAATATGTATTTTCCTGATGACTAATGATGCTGAATACCTTTTTTATGAGTTTACTACCATTTGTACGTCATCTTTTGTGAATGGGCTGTTCAAATATTTTGCCCATTTAAAAAGTTGATTTCTGGCTATAAATCCTTTATCAGATATTTATATATCTGCATCTGTATCTATATTTATTTATTTCAAACATTTCTTCCAGTTTTGGGGTTGCTCTTTTGCTTCTGTAATGGTGTTTTTTGATAAGCAGGTTTTATTTTGATAAATACTGATTTATCTTTTTGTTGTTGTTGTTAATGCTTTCTGTGTCCTAAGAAATCTTTGCCTTCCTTGAGGTTGTGAGATATTCTACTTTGTTTTCTTTTAGAGGCTTTAGAGTTTTGGTTTTTATGTTTAGATCTTTGATCCATATTGAATGAATTCTTATGTAGGTGAGTTAAAAATTGAGATTCACTGTTTTCCCACATGTTTATCTACTTGTTCTAGCCTAATTTATTCTTATTCAACTATACTTCCCCCACTCAATTATTTTGGAAACTTTATCAAAAATCAATTTGCCGTAAATGTGTGGGTCTCTTTTTGGATTATCTGTTCTGTTTCATTGATCTATTTTTCTATCTTTATGCTACTGTAGCTTTATAGTAAGTATTGAAATCAGGGAATGGGAATCTTGTAAATTTGTATTTCTTTTCAAGAGTCTTTTGCCTGTTCTAGGTCCTTTAGTTTTACTTATTAATTTAGAACCAACTTGTCGATTAAAAAAACTGTGGCATTTTGATTGGGGTTACATTGAATCTATAAATCAATTTGTGGAAAGTGGATATCTTAAGACTAAATCTTTCAATCCATAAAAATATCATATCTTTCTATATATTCAGGTATTACATAGTTTTTAGTGAAGGTCTTACAGAACTTTTATTAAATTTTTCAGTATTTTGTGTTTTTGATGCTGTTATAAATGGAATTATAAAAAATTTCATTTTCTAGCTCTTTACTTCTAGAACATAGAAATATAATTGATTTTTGTATATTAGTTTTGTATCTAGCAACATTACTTCATACTTCCAGTTTTTGGTTTAAATTAATTAGGAGGTTTTACGTAAGCAGTCATGTTGTCAGGAATAAAAACAGTTTACCTCATATTTTCCAATATTTGTCTTTGTTTCTTGTTTTTGTCTTGTTGCCCTGGCTACAGACTCCAGTACCTGCTGAATAGAAATGGTGAGAACAGACATCCTTGCCTTATTCTCAATCTCAGGAGGAAAGTTTTCAATATTTTACCATATATATCATTTTGGGTATAGATATTCTTACATGCCCTTTTTCAAATTGAGGAAGTTCCCCTCTATTCCTAGTTTATCATGAATGGGTGTTGAATTTTGTCTCTGATGCTGTTCTTGCTTCTATTGGTTATATGGGTTTTCTCTTTTTTTCTGTTAATATGGTGAATGTAATTTGTTGATTTTCAAATGTTAAACTCACCTTGCATTTCTGGAATTAGCATCACTTGGTCATGATGCATTATCCTTTTTATGTATTTCTGGATTTAATTTGATAATATTTTATTAGGGGTTTTTAAGTCTATGTTAATGATAAAAAATTGTCTATAATTTTCTTTTCTTGTGATGTTTTTTTAATCAGATTTTGGTATATACTGGGCTCAAGATGAGTTGGGAAGTGTTCTGTTCTCCTCTGTTTTCTGAAAGAGTTTGTGTAATTTTGGTATTGTTTTTCTTAAATTGTTCATAGAATTCACCAGTGGAATCCTCTGGGCCTGTCAATTTCCTTTGCAGAAGGCTTAAAAATTATTATAAATTTAATTCTTTAAATTAAAAGGGCTATTGAAATTTTCTATTTCTTCTATTAGTTTTATTAAGCTGTGTTTTTTAAGGAATTTGTTCATTTCATCTAAATTGTTGATTTTATTACATAGGGTTAGTTATAGTATTCCCATATTCTTTTAATGTCTGTAGGCTCTTCTATGATAGCCCTCTTTCATTCTTGAATTGTGCTTTTTCTCTTTTATTTTCTTGATCAGTCTTCCTAGGGGTATGACGATATTCTTAGCAGGTTTATTTGAGATACAATTTGCATTGCATTGAAGTTATTTTAAGTGTGCAGTTCAGTGATTTTTAATAAAATTGCATATTTTCACCACAATGCAATATTTGAATACTTCCATTATCCCCCCAAATTCTTCATGCCCATTTTCAGTCACTCTGTTTCTACCCTCAGCTCTAGATAACCAATAAACTAGTTAGTGTTTCTACTGATTTGCCTTTTCTGTGCATTTCACACAAATGGAATCATACAATATGTGGTCTTTTGTGTCTAGCTTCTTTCATTTAGCATGTTTTTGAGGTTCGTCGTGTTGTGGGATGTATCAGTATTCTGTTCCTTTTTCTTTCTCCATAGTGTTCCATTGCATGGATATAGCACAGATTTTTTGTCCATTTATTAGTTGATGCTGAATAATGCTGCCATAAATATTCATCCATAAGTCTTTATGTCAACATGTATCATTTCACCTGGATAGATATGTAGGAGTGGAATTGCTGAGGTGCATGGTAAATTTACATTTAACTTTTTAAGAAACCGCCAGACTGTTTCAAATAACTGTGCCATTTTACTTTCCCACCATCAGTGTATGGGGATTCAAACTTCTCCACATCCTACCAACATTTGTTATTGTCCATATTTTTGATTTTAGCTATTCTAGTGAATGTGACAGTGTATCTCATTGTGGTTTCAATTTGCATTTCTCTGATGACTAATGATGTAGAACAATTCTTAATGTGTTAACTGACTATTCATATATCTTCTCTTGGGAAATATATGTTCAGATCTTTTGCCCCATTTTAAATTGGGTTGTCTTTTTATCATTGGGTTATAAGTGTTCTTTATATTTTTGTGGATTCAGTTCTTTTATCAGATGCAGTATATAATTTGTAAGTTTTTCCCAGTTTGTGGCTTATATCTTCATTTTTTATAATGGTATGTTTTGAAGTGAAAAAATTTTTAATATTGACAAAGTCCAATTTATCCATTTTTTCCACTTACAGATAATGTTTTTGGTATTGTATACAAAAAAAATCTCTGCCTGACCCAAGGTCATGATGATTTTTCTCTGGGGTTTTTCAATTTTATTAGTGTTTTAAAAGAACCAGTTATTGTTAGTACATTTTTTATTTCATCGATTTCTGTTCTTTTTACTTACGTTGCTATTTTTTTCTAGCTTATTAATGTGGAAACTTATGTTCATGGTTTTAAACTTTTCATATTTCCTAATATAATCATTTAAGGCTATGAATTTTTCTCTTAAGCATCATTTGAGCTGCATCCATGGAATATGCTCTGTTATATTTTTATTAATGTGACATTCAAAATATTTTCAAAATTTTCCTGTGATTTCTTTTTAGATCCATGATTTTCTAGAAGTGAATCTTTTAATTTTCCATTATTTATACTTTTCTAGGTATGGTTTTTTGTTAAATTCTAGCTTCTGTTGTTGTTAACATCCTCTTTAAGAATTCAGTATTTGGAAATTTATGGAGACATTTTCTGGCACTGCATATATAGTCTATCATTATGAATGTACCTTTTGTACTTGAAAACAATGTGTGCTCCACAGGTATTACAGTATTCTATAAATGTGAATTATATCAATTTATTCTGTAGTGTTTTCAAATCTATATCCTTATTGGATTTTGTTTTGTTAAGTGGTTCTATCAGTTCTGAGAGGGGTGTTAATTGTTTAACCATGCTTATGAATTTATCAGTTTCTCCCTTTAGTCTGTCTAGTTTTTGTGTCATCTATTTTGAAGCATTGTATTTAAGTGTACACATATTTATGATTTGTATGTCTTCCTGATTATCACTTAATTATGGAACATCCCTCTTTAAATCTCTAATCATACTCTTTGTCTTGAAGTTTACTTTGTCTGATATTAGTGTAGCCATACCAGCTTTATATGCTTACATTTTCCCAGCAAATATATTTTGTCATCCTTTGACTTTCCACCTAATTGTGTATTTATGTTATAAATCCATCTTTGTAGATAGCATTCAGTTGGATCTTGATGTCTTTATTCAGTCTGATGATCTTTTCATTTTAGTCATAGTGCTTAGCCATTTATATTTCATATAATTGTTGATAATTTGGGGCTTAAGTTTTCTATTTGTCTTATCTACTTTTAGTTTTTCTGTTCTTCTTTTTGCCTTCTTTTGAATAAACTGAACACTTTTTGGTATTATATTTTAACTTCTCTTATGGGATTTTAGCTATTTTCTTTTTAGTATTTCTTCCGGAGATTAAAATTTGCAGCCTTAACCTTGCTTAATTTTCCAATCCATTCAGAGTTAATATTGAACAGCTTCACAGAAATGTAGCAACCTTGCAACAGTTTAATTCCATTCTATTTACCTTCCCTTATTTTTTGTGTTATTTTGTCATTTTGTGTCTATATAATAACCTTTGTGATACATTGTTATAATTTTGTATTAAACTGTCAGTTTATGTTTAAAAAGATTAAGAAAAAAGATAACCTTTTATATAATTTTTAATATAAATATTTACCATTTCAGATACTCTTCATTATCCCTGTATATCCAAGTTTCCATCTGGTAACACTTCTGTTAAGTGTTAAGAGAAGCATGAGTTAGTATAGTGAAAGTCTGCTGGTGATGAATTCTCTTAGTGTTTATACTATGAAAGTCTTTATTTTGTCTTTGTTTTTGAAGGATATTTTTGTTGCATATGGACTTCTGTATTGATAGTGTATTTTTCTCAGTGTTTTAAAGATATTTTTCAGTTAACTTCTGACATCAGTTGTCAGATATCATCTAGCCGTCAATTCTTTGGTTCCTCGAATTTAATGTGTTTGTATCTTTTGGGTATTTTTAAGATTTTCTTTTTCATCTTTGATTTTCAGAGCCTTGGTGTGGTTTTCTTTGTATTTATCCGGCTTGGAGTTTATGAAGACTTTTTGATCAGTATGTTGTTTTTCTCCAGATTTAGGGGAATTTTTGTCTATTATCTGTTTAAATAATGTTTTTGCTTCATTGTTTTTTCCTCATCTTCTGGGACCCTGATTACACATGTGTTAGACCAGTTGATACTGTCTCACGTTGACTGAGGCTCTGATATTTTATTTTACTCTTTTCTTTCTCTCTGTTCTTCAGATTGGATAAATATTTTAACTTCTCTTTAAAGATTGATCTCTCTTGAAGTTGATGGTTCTTTTTTCCCCTTTAACATTTCCATTTGCTATTAAGACAACTCAGTAAAGTTTTCATTTTGAGTATATTACTTTTCGGTTATAGAATTCCATTTGATTCCCTTTTTGCAGATTAAAATTCTGTGTTGAGATTCCCCTATTTGTTTAATTATTATAATTCTCTTTTCCTTAAAGTTCTTGACAATATATATAATAGCTTCTTTAAAGTCCTGTTTCCTTATTCAAACATTTGGATTATCTCAGAATCTGTTTCTATTGCCTGATTTTTCTTTTGACTGAGCCACATTTTTATGTTTCTTCGTATATCTAGCATTTTTTCTTTGTGTTAATACATTGGAGAGATTCAGAATTCTGTTATCTTCCTCTGAACTTTAAAGTGTTGACTTTTACTCTAGATTTTTTTTGCACTTAAATTACTGGCTGATCACCTTGAACTTGGGAAAGCTTATTTGTGTACATTGATAGGAAAGCTCTGTTTCAATTTTGCAATTGATCTTAGTGCAAACTGGGAACCTGCGGCATTCCGATTTCAAGATTGTTCTTTTTTAAGCACTAAAGGAGGCAAGAAAAGCTTCATCTTTCTCTGCTGCACCCCTTTCATTAAAATGATTTGTTCTGTAAAATTTGGATTCAGTCAGAAGGCTGCGCACAAGGATCCAGAAGCCCACATGTGGCCCCAAGGCCGCAGGTTCCCCAGCCCTGGAAGGTGTCTCCTCCCTTCACGTGTTCTGATGCAAAGCCAAAAGTATTTACCAAGCCCTCTTACCTTGTCGGAATTAAAACTGCAAACTTTGTGTTGTGAAATACCTGGTAGCTTTCTCTGTCTTTCACCTGTTTTTTTCTTGCCAGGCTACTTGGAGTTCCTCTGTGCATCCACAGGTCAGGGCTCAGGCAGGGATTTGTGAGGAGGTGGATGCAGATGTCTCACCTCTGTCACGCCCTCTGTTTGGGATTCCCCTTCACGATTTCTCACCTCATTGGCACCCCTGACCTCTGGCTTTTCAAGCCAGTGGGACCGCAGCAGCGTTCTTCTTGAGTCCTGGCTGCCATGTGCAGTGCAGACTCTGGAGTGGCCTCCAGGGAAAAGCCACTGATACATGGAGATCACCCAATATGGTTTCCTTCTTTAAAGGCCATTGAATTTCCTTCATCTCCTGCCTGCATTGGGTAGCTCTCCAGTGCCTTCCATTAGTCATTAGTGTTCCCAGAGTTTATACTTTGTATCTGTGAAAGATAAAGTAAAAGCCACTTTGTTATTGCCAGAAGAGGAACTGCCACACACAGCCTTCATATAGTCATTCCTACAGGAGGCTGGAAATAGGCCTGGCAATAAGCATGTGCTCTTGGTCATCTCTTTTTGGTGATTTGGGATATTTGGATTATGTGAACCCCTGGCTGATCGCTGCCTTACCTTAACTCTCTGTTTCATGGGGAGTGTCTTCTAATAAGAGTGACCTGTGTGCCAATTGGGGCAATGTCCGGCTGCGCTCACTGAAGATACTTGGAATTAAATGGCTCAACCTGTGACTGATTTTATCACTAATTTTTAAATTTTTCTGTTCGTGCTTGCCCTTCTAGATTCATTTATTAATTTAGGCAGTCGTCCGTTATGCTCGGGAGCCCGTTGTGTATGCGGCACCGTTCTAGGTGCTGTAGTTCAACGATGAATAAAGCAAAGCCGCTGCCTCGTGGAGCGTTCTTTATAGTTGGAGGAAGCAGAAAATAAACAAACAATAAACAGTTGTCAGCCTGTGATAAATGGTATGAAGAAAATGCAGTGCAATCAAGAGCTAGCGAGGGCATCTGTGCGTGTGCTGTATTTAAGACGGCACGTTCGGGCAGGGCCTCTGTGCTGAGGGAGGTGTTTGTCCCGAGACAGGCAGCGTGAGGGACAGCCTCCCGTGGGAGCATCTGGGGACGGGCACCGCAGGCGGAGGGAACAGCAGATGCGAAGCCCCGAGCAGGACCGTGATGAATGAGCAGGGGGTGCATGCAGGAGGCCTGTGGGCGGGAATGCAGTTTACGCTTCGGGGGTCTTTGTAAACCATAGTGAGTGCTTTGGCATTTGCCCTGAGCGAGGTAGGAAACCACTGGATGGTTTTGTTAGAGGAAAAATATCATCTAATTTCAGTCTTAGACTGTAGCGGGGCAAGAGCGAGGAGTGGGCAGACTAGTTAGGAAACAGTATGACCAGTGAGAGATGGTGATGATTGATCTGGGTTCAGGCAAAATGATTTGTTGAGAGCTTCCTATGTGCTGCGTATGATGCTACCCACCTAATCAGCTGTGTTCCGGTTCTTCTCCTTGCCCTGGCAGGGAACACAGCGTAAGGACTTTATTGCTATGTAAAAAGCACACATAATAGGGAAGGAAACTTGGGTAAGGAAGGCAGCCCTAGCCTAAAGCTTTGGGCGTGGTGAAGTATTTGCTTATGTGTACAAGGAGCCACATACCTAACTGTGTAAGTCATTGCATATGTCGTCTGGCTAATGTCCATTAATGATTAACTAATTATAAGGCTGCCATTCTGTCCTTGGACTGACAGCTGGTTTGTTTTACTGAAGGCAATATCTTTGGTAGAGTTCCTTTATCACATCAAAAGGCTATTTTTTTAAGTGATAGCTTCAAGAACAAAGAAGATTAAATAAACACTATCAAATAAGAGAACCAAGCCCAGTACCTGGCACATAATAAATGTTTAATTAATGTTACTTGAAATTAGGTTTATTGGTTTATTTGACAGAAAATACTCCTCTAATTTAATGTATTAGGAGCCCCTAAAATGAGTACCAATAATAAGTTAAATAGTGTATTATTAGGTTGATACTAGAAGTAGAAACTCATGTACATCCTCTTGATTTGTTGATTACTGAAAAGTTACTTGTGGTATCATTCGGATGCGTGCAGTAATATGTCTATGTATATTTTTCTAAGCTCCCTTTACTTCTGCCTTCTTTCTCTCCTTCCTTCCATCCCTCCTGTCATTTACTGAGGGCTAACCAGGTGGCGTAGTCCCTGTTCTGGCACTTTATGTGCAAAGCCTCCTTCTGGCCTGCAGTTCAGTGCGGTGACCAAGAGCACAGCCCGAGTGCCAGCGCCACGTGCATTCTGACCCAGCCTCAGCCCTACAAACTGTGTGATGAGAGGCATCTACCCAAACTCCCCAACACTCAATTGACTTGTCTGTCAAATGAAGTTGATGATGTAGTTTTCAGGCTGTGAATGAGTGTGTAAGGTTACTTAGTGAGCTCAGTGTATGGTGACACGTTTCGCAGGTCTCGTGGCGTCCCTTGTACGTATGAGGAAACAGACCCTGAGAAGTGCTGCGACTTGCCCGGGACACATAGTACCATTCAGCCTTTTATAGAGATCTGTCTGTCACCTGCTCTTGTTACAAGGGAGAAGGCAGAGGTAACAGGTGCTGCCAGGCCACCATGAGAGGGGCACTGAGTTGTAGGTCAGTGCACAGTCTAGATTCAAACTGCCTGCATGTAAATTCTAGCTCTGTCACTTCCTCGCTGTGCACTGTTGGGCAAATTACCAACCTCTCTGTGCCTCAATTTCCTCACCTGTAAAGTGGGGTCAATACCGTTCCCTATTGCACAGAGCTGTTGTGAGGATTCAGTGAGTGAACACATGCAGAGTGCTTAGAGCAGGGACTGGCACTTAGCCGCGTGTAAATATTGTCTATTAATATTTGCATTGATTGTGGAATGTAATTGAGCGTTGCTAAGAGGTTGTCTTTTCAGCAGCACCCAGTCCACGTGTCCGTTCCTGTAAGCTTGACTCAGATCCCCACCCCTACCCCCCACATGGCCTCGTTTCTGTTGAGGGGTGCCACACCTCCTTCCCCTGCAGCCTGATCACTCTCTGCCCCCCACTCTGCTTCCGATGCACCCCTGCTGACCCATTTGCGGCGCCTGCCGGCGGGCGAAGATACCAAAGCCTTGGTGGAGTGCCCAGGCAGCGTGTCATGTCCCAGGGCTGTTGTACATCTTGTTTCAGAGATATTTTGCTGTAATGTTCTGTGACCTTTTCCATTGAGTGAGGTAGTTGGAGAGGCACTCAGTAAGGGAAAATTGAGCTGTTTTATTCCTCCCCAAGGAGGCTCCTGTTTCCTTTCCACCATTCATTTGAAAGCTATCATTTTCTTGATTTTATAGCTGAAAAACACCATTGATTCCCTGGGTGTGAGATGCTAAGAGTTCTGCTATTGACATGCGTATTGACAGTTTTCAGTATCTTCTGCGTCTAATTATCACTCTTGGCTAAATGATACACCTTGTGGACTTGAGCGATGGAGTCGATAGCTCTCACCACATTGTTCTAGGGCTGCCTATTGAGCCCGGTGTCACGGCGACGTGATTTATGTGATCAGAAAGAAAATTTCTGTTGGTGTGCTGCATAATTAAAGCTAGCGCAGAGTGACTGGTGACAAAAAATCAGGCCTGCCGATGTCATCCTCAAATGAGGAGAGATTTCTATAGTAAGCAGCTGCGACAGTGAAGAATCTCTCTTGGCATCTTTTGCTTTGCAATTTTCAAGGGTTCGATTTTCCTCCCGGCCCTAGCTGAGGACTCCTCCTCTCTGCCTTCCTGCTGCCTCGTGTTCAAAGCCCCAGTGCATGCGTGCTGCTGTCTCCGGGGTCCTGGGGCCCGGGCCTTGCCCTGGGAGGGACTTAACTGTTGGCAGGGTGCGATGGGGAGTGGAAAGGGATGTTCCTAGAATTTGGCCTGGCAGCAGCCCCTATTTGCAATGGGAAAGATGGTTGGTTTCCAAAATGGCTTGCCCTTCGTGTCAGCCAGTTGGAGTTACTTAGGTGAAGATTAAATTTTAGTCGGGAAGGCCATTTTCTCTGCACACGAGAGGAGGGGTCCCTATGTCTGGATGGCGTGTTCTGAGAGGAGGTGACGATGACTCTGGCCAGCCCCAGACAGGACAGATGAGAAAGTACAGGCACCTGACAGGTGGCAAAGGCAGGGTCTGTAGTAAGGAACTGTGGTGTGAAACGAACCCCCTCCTTCTGCCTCAAGTACCCTTTTCCCAACGCTCTTCGCAGTCAGTGTTCAGCAGGTCCCCGCAGCCCAGGCCCCTGCCTTCTCCAGGGCTGACGTGGTGAGGATTTTCCGTGAGGCCAGAGCTAAGTGACTCAGCCCCCGTAGACTTCTGTGGAATGAACAGGGGCCCCTTTCACCCCTGTGGCTTGGTGAGGTAGGGGTGGGAGTAAGGGATGTAAAGGTGCTAATCGGAGTGGTCCCCCTGAGGGAAGTCATCGTCGGGGCCACCATTGTCTGAGACGTGCTCTGTGTGTGCTGCTGGTCTAGGTCGCGGGGCCTGCAGCTCCACACAGCACCAACAGGCCTTTGCAGCTTGAAATTTACTGGAGGGAGACATTTCATGATGGGTGTGAACAGAACATCTGAATCAAGCCAAAGGCATGAGTGTTTCCAGGCACCTGAGTCTGGCGATGAATTTGGCCTGGTGGCCAGCAAAAGTCACAGGTGGAATTGGACTTGGGTGTTGGTGGGAGGTGGTGCTGTGCAAAGGGGTCAGGATTCTGAGGTCTTGGGCAGCTGAGATTGTGACAAGAGGGACTTTTGTGGTCAGTGATTCTAGGCAGGTTACTTCCCTGGAAGCTGGATGCCTGATGTGACTTCTATTACCATCAATTCCTACTTAATGAACCTTTGTATGTGGCTCTTTCACAATTCAGCTTTTTAGAATGGAGGAGGGGTGAGAGGAAGTCAAGAACATTAATAATTTGATTTGAGAAAACTCACCCATGCACAAGACCAGCAATATTTTGTGACTTGAGTTCGTGTTTTCATCATTGGAATTTTTTAATACAAAAGTGTTGAGCCTACTCTGTTGTCTTTGAGGATATACTAGTATTTATGATCCGGGGGTCATCGTACTTTGTCCTGAATATTGAGTGAACCATGGAACTTAACCGGATTACCAAAAACTCAAAGAAATCTCGTATCCTTTGCTCTATGTTAATTGTTCATGTTTGTTTCAGTCTGGAACAGTTCTCAGGCTGTCAATGATCCTGGGCAAGGGGAGACATTCCTCTGTAACTATGGAAAGGATCTTTGAACATTCCAGTAGCATTATGGATTTTCTTCCGGTCTGTCTGTAATAATTACTAGATGTATCTCTGTGCAGACTCCTGAGTACATTAACGTATTGTTAGTGCAGCATAGTCCCACCGGAACATTCTGGGCAACAGATCAGGGTAACAGTGAATATCTGTCTGTTGAGGTTCCTTATTTTCCATTCTTGACTTGACAAGGGGTTCACCTTAGAAGCCCTGAGTGTCCCTTATAAATTGCAGGCTACAGTTATCACCTGTGATTATGCAACATGGTTGGTTTGCTGTGTGCTAGGTCCCCCATGTCTTAATGACAGTTGATTTATTTTTAACATTGGAAATTGGAGAAAAGAACCTAGCTTAGGATTCTTTGATCCCCCAGTTCTTCCTATCGTATGTCTCAGGTGTTTAAAATGCCTCTCCTTTCTGTCTTTCCTTCGCTCAGAAGGTACCTCCTGCTGGCAGAGGCGTCACTCGGTGGATGTTAGGGCAGTACAACAATTGCTCTGGTTAGGTTGCTATGTAATTTGATTTTCTACAAACTGCTTCTGGCCTCTACCTGTTTGAGCTCTGGAATCCCTGTGGCAGGTGAGTGTGCAGAATATGTTCTCACCTCTCAATGCATCGTGACTTTAGCTAGAGGTCGGTCCTGTGACTGTCGTTGCTCTAAATCGCAGCAAGTAGAGGGAGCATCTAAGACGGAGTGAGCAGTAAGCATATGGCCGAGGTTCGTGTGTGCAGAGGAATGCGGTGCAGGGAGGGGAAGCCGCATTTTCCCTCTGGGATTGTCAAGAGAGGTAGAGGGCTTCCAAGGAGCGCGGAGGCACAGTGAATCAGACAGGACCTGGGGCCCGGGCAGCCCCGGGCTTGCCTGGTGAGTGGCGGGGCAGAGTGGCCTACATTGCCCAGCATCAGCAGAGGGGCCGAAATTCAATGCTTCCCCCAAGCAGCCCAACTCCTAAAAAATAGTAAATTATTTTTTTTTGTTCTTTTCTGTCTTTGGGGTTGTTTATGCATCTCAAATGAGCTGTAAAGGGAATTTTGTGCATTCCACAAACTTTTCCTTTAAAGGAGGCAGGTTGGAGAAAGGAGCACCGTCACATTAAATACCAGCTATTGTGCTTTTCATTCAGCTTGAGGAACAGGGGCCTAAAATGGCAGGGGATTAAACTGACGTCACGACAAGAATTCATATAGGAGGCTGTGGGAATGGGGCAGAATAATGCCGAGGCGTCACAGTATTACGGTGTTCTTTGATCTGCCTTAGATGGAAAACATAATATACCTGCATTTATGTTGATTCTAAATAGGCAATGTGTAAACAGGGGCATGTCATTTTTCCTGCAGTCTTCAAGTTGAAATTAAATAGCTATCCTTTTTGAGCAATGGACATATTTCTGAGTAATGAGTTAAGTGCAAGTTTTGAACATTTGGACCTTATTGTAAATCACAATAGGAGCATTTTTGTTGCTCAGTTGGGTTCCTGTGACAGAGGGACGCAGTAGTGGGCATTTGCGAATTGTTGATCTGTTAAAGGGCATTCTTATTTTTAGGAAAATTCACCTTTGTCTTGGTGAATTTAAGCAGCGCTAACTGCAACCCCAAGAAGAATAAACACCTTTTTAGTCTCAGTCTTTGATGCAGGAGAGGTGCGGATGAGATGTCCGTGCTTTCTGGAGAAATACATATGTGTCTTTCATCTGGGAAACGTCTTTCCGGGGCAGTACCAGCTGGAAGATGTCAGCCGGGATGACCAAAGACTTGGTCAATTGACGAGGTGTGCGTCAAAGGTGGCTGAAAACCATTTATATGCAGTGTGTTTGAAAGCACTTTGAAAAGAAGAGCGTGTTTAACGTGCATTTGTGTAATATGAAAGCATGTTTTTATGAGGCACGTTTTAACATATGGTTCCAAAAAGGAAGAGGGTGTTGCCCTAGTGCTCAAACTTTATTTTTTTTTTGTACATAGCTAGAAAATTATCTTTCTGCAATTATGTGAGTACCAATGTGTTCATACTTTTTAAGTCTTCTTAGAGGAACTGCCCTAATTTCTTAAAACACTGCTCGTATTGCCTCCACACTTACTGTGGGAAAATGTGAACTTCCTTAGCATGGGCTCAAGGCTTTCCACAGTTTTGACTGACTCTGCTTTGCAGAGAAGCACCTGTGTCACAATGTCCCATCCCAGCCTTAATGCTGGTGCTCTGTTGATGCTGTTCCTTCTATTTGAGGGCCCTGCCCCCAAGTCCCCGCACTGACCTCTGCCCACCAGATGCAGCCCATCCTCTAAGTATGGCTTGTTCCAGCTTCCCCAAAGCCTTCCCTGCAGCCTTCACAGTCCCCTCCCCTGAGAGTGCATGTGTCCTGGCAGCAGACCCCAGTGAGGATCACCCACCACCACGTTGTGTGGCCTTATCTTACCTGCTGGGGTCTTAGCTGTGATGGTACAGAGGCAGAACAGTAATGATACTGGTAATAATAAAATCATTTACTCAGCTGACTTTCACTGATTGCCTTCTGTGTGCTAGGGGTCCGGATGGAGCCCGGATGCATGGAGCTTACATTCCACTGGGGAGGATAAACCATCCAGTAGTCACTTAAGTCGATTTGGCGGTGTTGACTGTGACAGGTGGCACGTGGTACTGTGCAGCATCGTGAAGGGGGCGGTTGAACTACTCAAGGAGGTCAGCGAAGGCTTTCCCAAGGACAGGACTAGCTATGTAATTTTCAGGGTCCAGTGCAAAATGAAAATGCAGGGCCCTTTGTTTAAGAATTTATTAAGAATTTCAAGGTGGTGACAGCAGAGTATTAAATCAACTGTGGGGTCCCTGTAGGTGTGGGGCCCTGTGCACCCGTGCTGGCTGTGTTCTCATGAAGCGGGCCCTGCCTGAGCAAGTGCTGCTTGAGCTGAGATGTGGGGGCAGAAGGGGGTGTAAAGAGGGTTCCAGGCAGAGGAGACAGCACGAGTAGAGTTTCTGGCAGGAAGGAGGTTGACATGTTCAGAAACCGGACAAAGGCCAGTGTGGCTGGAGTGCAAAGGCCAGGGCAGTAGAAAGAGTGATGTGCAAAGTCAAGCAGAACCCGAGAGGTTTCTGGTCTTTATTCTCAGAGCCGCACCCAGCTATTGCAGTGTCTGAAGCAAGGAGCCAGCAGCATCGGGTTTCGATTTTGCAGCCACACTGGCTGTAGCGTGCAGGGCAGTCTGGGCAGGTAGCGGGAGTGAAGGACTGTTCAGAGGGTGCTGTCACTGTCCAGGGGAGAGGGACAGGGGTTTGGGCCAGAGTGTGGTGGTGGAGGTGGAAGTAGAAGGCGTGCAGTACACTGGGGAGGCCTAGTCAGCAGGGCTTGGCAGAGTGGGGTTGAAGGAACAAAAGGTGCCGAAGATGATGTCTAGAGTCTGGCCTTGAACCATTGAGCGTGGCCTCATGAAATCGCCAACATTCTACCGTTTCTGATCTGCAGAAATAGCAATTTCATGCAACGCAGTGTGATAGGTGGTGGGTTGGTAGGACGTTCCCTTACACAGAGGACCAGGTGGGTTTTGATTGGTTTTTGCTTTGGGAGTAGCAGGGTGTGAGACACAATCACAAGTGAGTTCTAGATATGTTGAGTTTGAGGTGCCTTTGAAACCTTTAATTGAGGATGAGAAAGAGAGTGGTTGCCTATAGTCTTGAGCTTAGAGGAGAGGCCTGAGCAGGAGATACATGTTGTTAAAGCAGACGCTGTTTAAGTACCTTACAAGGGTTACTCCGTTTAAAACTTGCAACAATCCTGTAAGGAATGTATTATTGTATTAGTTTTCCAGATGAGAATATTATAGTTTAGAGAGGTTGATTAACTTGCCCAAGGTCACACAGCTACCAGGTGGAGGAACTGGGTCTTGAAACCTAGTAATCTCAATTTGGGACCTGAGCCCCTAACCACTATGCACACCAGGATGCACAGCTCGTTGTACTGAGTAGGTCCTTAGGAATTCCTCAATGAATAAATAAATTGAAGGCATTTTGGGAAAATACTGGGACATTCCCTTCTGAATAGGAGATTTTTGGAAGAGGCCCCAAGGCCCCAAAGCGTGAGCAAATGTGGATGGAATTTAAGTGGTTGGCTTTCTGGTTATTGTCAGTGCACTGCTTTCCTTGTATGGGTAAGCACTGCCCCCGCCCCCAACTTCGCAGAGAGCCTTGGCTGAGGCCATAGGAGCTTTTTACAGATGATTCAGTTGATGATGAATTAGGCTCCTTCTGTAGTGCTCTTGGGATGGATTTTATAGAATTTCGGCATTTTAGGGCAAAGAGTTAGCTCGGGTACTGCCATGCTCGCTCTGGTACCCCTGGGGCACGTTGCTAAATACTGCTGAGCCTGGGTGCTGACTCAGAATCCTTCTCAACATGGTACTCCTCTCATTTAGGACCAAGGAAACTGAGGATACAGCAAGATCAATCAGAGTTAGCATGCAAGAGTAAATCTGTTTGCTTATCAAATCAAATAAAATAGATTCTCATTCAATTGCTTTGTAGGTAAGGAAGCGGAGGGTCTGAGAGGGCAGTGACCTGCTCATTTCTCCTGCAGAGATGGAGCTCCCGTCCTCATTGCTACCTCCCGTATAGTAAATAGTCCGTCCTCCGGTCTGGAACAGGGAAAACTCTGCCCCACACGGCAGATCCACTTGCCGTATTGGCTCATTCAGCAAAACCGAGCACATCTGGTTGTGTGCATGCATTTTTCATCAGCTGTTCCCCTGGAAATTCTCCCATTATGCATGTGGACAGTGACTTGAGTGATGTGAATGATACTTTATTAGGATTGCCTTTTGATACAACAAGTATTTATTTTAGGCTTCTTTGTACCCTCTGTTATGCCCACCCTGGATTTTATTCTCTTTGCCCTTGATGTTGAAGGGAAGCATATTGTTTCCCTTTAGGATGCCATTAAAAGTCGATGATGACCTTTGCAATGACTAATAGTTTTCATGGGGCTTTAATTGTGGCTTTTTTTTTTTTTTTGGCAGAGCGGCATTGGTCTGCTTCATAGTACGTCTTTTGTATCAGGGAATCAATAAAAACTACCGTCTTTTGTTGATGCTATAGGAGATTTTATGCCGATGACAAGGGGTTTGATTTAATATTCTCTTTAAATAAGATCAACACTGCTGCAGTTATAAACTCTTCGAAAAACTGTCAAGCCCATCAATGTAGCATGAAACAAAAAGTTAGCAGCCTGGTATAAATTAGCACGTGCAGTGTGTCTTTGGGAAGGGTGGTAGATATTTACGATTGTGTGTTAAAATATATATATATTTAGAGATTTCTTTCTGCTCTTTCGACCGTGAGTAGGAAATGCAGAGAGGAACATTTCATTACCACCACCTTCCAAACTGCAAACTTTCTTTGCCAGTTAATGATTTTCTGGGGCAATTCTGGACGTGGTGACATGATATAAACAGGTATTTATGATCTGTGATACAATCCTTCGTGAGTATGGATTTATAGTTAAATGGTGCAGTGGGAATCCAGCCGGAGATTATTGACAGAGTTTCTAGAATCTATATTTCGTTTGTTTCCATTATTCACACACGTTTTCTTTTGGGTCCTGATTATCTGTATAGTCTGTGTTTTCTAGTTTACTTGAGAAGTGAGTATAAGGCTTTGAAATTCAGAGACGTATGTTCTGTATGCTTAGGGGCAAGGGGGACACCTTGTCCCCATGCCTGTTCCCCAATATCTTGCCATTTTCATTCAGCAATGATTAGGTTACGTGATCATTTCGTCTCTCTTTGGCTCTATTCCAGGGGAACCCAGGTAGGAACAGAGCTGATTGACAAGAAATGATTGGGGCAAGCACACATGTATAGTTGTGATAACATCAGAGACCTGGGGAGAATCCAGAGTTTTCTAGATGAGAGTCACTGTGGCTCCCGGAACAAGGTCGGGCTTTTGTAGAGCAGCATGAGACAGGTGAGGGTGTCACTCGTGTTACAGACACCCTGGGCAGCACGGGTCATGTTAGCAGCACAGGAATAATCAAGACAGCATCAGGAGAGCTCTGGGAGGTCCCCACTTTTGTGAGTTTCTTCTGAAGATGTCTGCTCAGAGTTTCCTGCAGTGCTGACCCAAGGGGAGAAACCACCAGACCAGGGTTTTTCTTGCAGTGTGTCCCTGAATTGTCTACACCTCAATTACCTGAATCAGAATCTGTTGTGGGAAACCTGAGATCTCTATTTTAAAAAGCTCTCCAACTGATTTCTATGCAAGTCAATAAAGCTTTAAAACTACTGCTCCACGCTTAAAGAGTCTTTCCAAGTTAGAACAAGCTTAGATCTTTTTTTTTTTTTTTAATTTTTTTTAAATTTTTTGAGACAGAGTCTCACTCTGTTGCCCGGGCTAGAGTGAGTGCCATGGCGTCAGCCTAGCTCACAGCAACCTCAAACTCCTGGGCTTAAGTGATCCTCCTGCCTCAGCCTCCCGAGTAGCTGGGACTACAGGCATGCGCCACCATGCCTGGCTAATTTTTTCTATATATATATTTTTAGCTGTCCATATAATTTCTTTCTATTTTTAGTAGAGATGGGGTCTCGCTCTTGCTCAGGCTGGTCTCGAGCTCCTGAGCTCAAACACTCCGCCCGCCTCGGCCTCCCAGAGTGCTAGGATTACAGGCGTGAGCCACCGCGCACGGCCGATCTTTTGTTTTTTTTTTTCCAAAAGAATTTGGGTTTGATTCTGGAGAGAGAGTGACATTCTTTGGACAGATTTAGAACAGAGACCCTCACTCCACAGGTCCATTTGGGAAACCGGTATTCTGCAGAAAATATACAATGTATGTTTCTTTCGGTTGTGTTTCATGTCTCATAGACACAACTTTACATGCAATTTCAGATGTCCAACGTCCCCTCATCATGAACTCCATGTTCAAAACTCTCGGTTGGAAGACAGGGCTGTATTACTTGCTGCTACCTTTCACTGGTTCTACTATGCTTGCTCCCACAGTTCGTGTCAGAGAGGGTCAAGATATGACTTCTAGTTATTGTCCTAGGTGTAGCTGTGCTTGGTCAAAATGTGGAATCTTCATTATGCTAATAAACATCTTGGTGAAAATTGAAGCATGTGGTCCCCCAATCCAGATGACTAATCTACTTGTCACCATTGGAAGGCATTGTCATTCTTGAGTTGACATTTCTGCTTCCATTTGAATGTTTGCTATCCTTCCTTTAGCCTTAGTCCTACACGTGTGCACCACTGAGGATCACTCTTTATGCCGGGGGAAAAAGTGGAGAGCTTCCTTCTCCTGGGCTCAGGGCCCTTGAACTTGAAGATACTGCTTTTCTGTGTGGTAGATACAGCTCTCACAATGGAGCGACTTACAAAAACAGCTATTAATCTTGTTTTCTTCAGAATCCTTTATAGGCATGAGTCACTAGCCAGACCACACATCAGCTGTCATCTGCCCAACGTTTTTGTCATTTTGGAGGAGATGCGTGTAAACCGAGAATGTGTCTCTGCCTCTTTTCCTGGGTGGTACTTGTGCTGACTGAGTGCTCCTTTCTGGGATTTATTAGTTAATGATTTTCTTTTCAATAAACATTTGCGGCATATTTAGTGTGCTTTCCTCAAGGGGGAAATAATTTGGCAGCCTTATCAGTGTGTTATTGGACTTTTGTTTTTAATCTTAAGACACCCTTTTTCCCACTCCGCCATCGAGCGACGCCTTGCTTTCCCCACCCTCGGCCCCACCACCTGAATCGTTCATGTTTTTTCTCCGAGACAGAATACCAGCCGAGTGCAGGCAGCCGTTGACACAACCAGATCAAAAGGCTTTGAATTTTGAAAATGATTCCCCTCTTGGTATTGAGCCCGGTGATAAAAGCCAAGCCGTTGTCATCTTGAAAACAGAGCTGTATACACAGCAGAGCCTTTCCAATTAGCACACTTAAGATGCGTGTTAGAAATGATGGGAAGTGGGATGTTACAGAGTGAAATGCGGGTAATAGGGCTTTAAATTTTCATGTTTCGGTTGATTTTTTTTCTATTGCAGTGTTAAGAAAATTGTTGCACATTATTGAAGCTCCTAAGTGCGTCTTAACATTGCTCTTTCTGTTTACAATAATATCTTCCAAAAAAAAAAACAGAAATGTTGGTCACAAAAAAACTTATACCCATTGGTTTTCCAAGTAAAGGCAGAATGATTTAGTTTTCAAAATTTGTCTACCACAGACTGACAAGTCAGTTTAGGCCATTTTCCAGGTAGCTTTTGTGCCTGCCACCAAGCAACCGTTTTGCTGGAATCCCTGAACTGAACAACCTGGCATTTTTGATGTTCACCAGACTCAACCTCAAAAGTGAACTCTCCTCCCAGGATCCACGTACACATACAAAGACATCAAAGCCAAATGTCCAGCATAAAGTAATGAGTGTTACATAAAGTTATCATATCAGAGTTATTCAAATATATAACTTATTCGCTACAATGTAGGCTTCTAGGAGTCAGAAGAAACTTGTTAAGTTTGAATCTCTCATGTCCAGTGTGGGGCTGGTATGGAGTAATAATTACAGTTGTGGTGGATGCTGTTAGCACCCACCAGCATTTCCAGTTCCCTTCTCCTTTTGTGTACGTGGAGAATTATACATCCTTTCCCTTGAGGTTAGATGTGCCTTGCTTTGGCCAAATCAGTGGAAGCAGAAGTGGTTTGTGTCACTTCTAGGAAGAAGTATTTAAAACCCAGTAAAGAGCCCTTATGTTATAGTAAACCCTAAAGCCTTTTATTGAGAGACCAGCATTATAAAATGTTAGAGACTCTGTTAGCTGAGATCCCTGAGTAACCACAGTGTCTAGAGCCCCACTAGCCAACCCATGTTCAGCATGTAGAATGACAATTAACCCTTTGTTCTTTTAAGCTACTGAGATTTGGGGCTTCTTTGTTATTGCAGCATAATCTAACATATCTTGGCTGATACACTAATTAACATTTATTCAGTGCTGTGTGCTTAAGTGTTTTTCTGTATTAATTCACTTAATCCTCAATATAGCCCAGTGGAATAGAGATTGCTATTATTGCCATTTTTACGGGAGAGGTAACAGGTGATGAGATTTTAAGTCACTGGCCTAAGATTATATCCCTGGAAGGAGATTTGAACCCAGGCAGTCTGGTAAATATTCAATAAATGCTAAATGAGTACGTCAAGATGAGAGAGGGTTTTGTGGTTTGCTCTAACATATGGTCTTTCGTACGATGCCATTGGAGGAGGCACCAACTGGCATCATCTGTCCCAGATATCTCTGGCTAACTGTTATTTTTTTCATTATAGTTAGTTATCTTTAGGTCTTAAAACGTTTTGGCTTTCTGTCTGCCTATATAATTTGAGTAGTGCTATGGTAGAAACACCCTGTAGGGGTTTGTAGAAGGCTAAATGCCCCAAGAGAGTGCATGAGGCATCAGAAAGGAAGTCAAGGATTCTGGGGGAGGTAAGAAGGCGTCAAGGACTAGAGTTGCCCCTTGACTGGGGGTTTCCCTTGTTGAGATTGATGCCTGCTGTGTTGTGCTGGGATCCCAGAGAAGATGAACGTCCTGTGGGAGTTCCAATCTATGGAGTACATCCAGACTTTCCCAGGAGTAGTGGTAGATGGCATGACTGTGGGTCTGTGCAACTATTTGTTGCTTCAGAAAGAAGATGTGGGACAATTCCCCAAATGGGTAGAAGGAGAGGAGTTGTGCCATGGTCTGGGAGGTCCAAGAGATGTGATTTTGCTCCTTTGTTCTCCTATGTTCTGGTCAGGGCAGGCGCCTTAGCCAACATCCGGTTGTAAGTAACAGAAGCCCACTTAATCTTATTTTTAAGCAAAGGACAGGATTTATTACAAAAATGTAAGCTATAGGATGCTCTTATGGGTCCCCAGTGCTAGAGGCACAGCTAGTCCTTATGGAGGACTGAGCAAGAGATCAGAAGGCTCTCTGGAGCCACAGTGCCCTCCTCAACTCCTGGAGGTTGTGCAGAGCTCATCCCAGGTCTTTCAGTACATTTGTGTTCTTTCCTTCTACCTGATAGCTTTCTCTGCTGTCCTATGTTTGTGGACAAACAAGGCCACGATATAGTCTCTGAGCTTATGGATTTTCAGTTCAAATAACCATTAGCAAGTGATGAGAAGCTTTAACTCCCAGTTCTACAAACTGTGAAGAGAAAATTTGATCCACGTAGCATTGTGGTCTGCTCCTGGCCCCGTCGGCAATGGTGGTGGGATCACATGTGCCATTTGTTCAGCAGCATGCATTGTGACAGTCACCGGGTTGAATGTTGAAGACATGGAACATAAATGCGGCCGTGCCTCTGTCTTTCAGATACTCCTGCTGTGGAGGGGGATGGAAGGCCAGACCCAACCCAGAGGATCCAAGGGGACCCATGACTAATGGTTATGGGGAGTCACATTTTATGTTAATATAAGGAGATTTTAATAGCTCAATGAGCTGTTCTTGTGAGATGGTGATTTCTCTGACGCTGAAATTACTTACTCTGCTGTAGGATGATCGTCTCTGTCACAGGATGTTGCCCGAAGAAATTCTCTCCTCATCCAGCAGATCAGACCACATGACCCTTGTTCTTTACAACTCTGTGATTTTAAGATAAACCATGTGACAGATACAACCTATAGAAATGAATTGGGCAGGCCGGGCGTGGTGGCTCACGCCTGTAATCCTAGCACTCTGGGAGGCCGAGGAGGGCAGATTGTTTGAGCTCAGGAGTTCGAGACCAGCCTGAGCAAGAGCGAGACCCCATCTCTACTAAAAAACAAAAAATAGAAAGAAATTAGATGGACAAGTAAAAATATATAGAAAAAATTAGCCGGGCATGGTGGCGCATGCCTGTAGTCCCAGCTACTCGGGAGGCTGAGGCAGAAGGATCGCTTAAGCCCAGGAGTTTGAGGTTGCTGTGAGCTAGGCTGACGCCATGGCACTCTAGCCTGGGCTACAGAGTGAGACCCTGTTTCACAAAAAAAAAAAAAAAAAAAAAAAAAGAAATGAATGGGGCAGAAATATTGAGTGCTAGAAGTGGCCAGAAAGTCACTTTGGACAATGAGGGCTTGAATTTAGCCCTGAAGAAAGAGAAGGTAAATAGATAAAGGAGAAGGAATCCATTCTGAGTTGGCATGGTGACATATGGAAAGACACAACAGTAAATGTGGTGTGTGTAAGAGAGAAGAGACACATCTACTTCGTGTCTGTAAGAAGCTGAAGGAAGGTAAGACAAGTCACATTTTTGGGAAGCTATTAGAATAAGACTAGAAAGTTATACCTATAGCCATAATATTGTAGAACCAGAGGGAACTTGTTTTCGGTAGAATATTCTTTAAGAGAAGATACAAGGACAGGTGGCTTAAGCAAGAGGACCTTCTAGTATCACACATAACAGTATGACTGAGTTAAACCATTACGGGATTGCTGCAGCGGCCGACACCAGGGACCATCTTTTCTCTCTGCTAGGATCAGCATAGTGGCGTGGCGCTTAGGCCTGTTTCCTCGTGATCACAGCCTGAGTTCCACGAACCACAGGTGGACACAGCAAGATCTGGCTGAGAAGTGGGAGGGATGTTTCTTTCTGTGCTTCCCTTTTTATCTGAGATATCCTTTTTCACAGGTCCCCCCCAAAATACCCTTTAGTGCCCCTTTGGCCATGAGTCATCACATACCGGTATCTTAGATTTAGAGGAGGAGGAGAGAGGAAGGCAGGCTCTGCCAGCAAGGACACGGTTTGCAGGGTGAGGGCCGTGGGATTAGCCACCAGTGGTATCTCCCCCAGCCAGCCCTTGCAGGTCCTCTTGCACCACCGCCTAATTTCACAGATACTGGTATATCGTGACTGTCATATGCTGAGTATTGATTATATGCTGGTAATATTCGCTTTCTACTCTTTGCGACCACTCTTCCAGGTACAATGATTCTCATTTACTGATGAGGGAACTGGGTGGTGTGTAGGTGACTCAGATAGTGTCAAGAGGGATTAGATCTTATTGAATCGTAGAGTCTCAGTTTTGAAAAAGGCTTTAGACTAACACTACCTTCTCCTTTGGAGGTGCCCACTCCTACCTTCAACATCCCTGCCGAGTGGTAATGGAGCCAACTTTTCAATACTTGCAGGGATGGAAGTTTCCTGACTACTGGTCCAGTGTTCTTTCCGATCCAGATCACTGGCAGAGCGCAGACCTGTCATGGGATAGAGGAGAACTCCTGGTTTTCTGCTGCGTTCCCCCCTCTGACTCCCCCCCACCCCGGGAGGGATCTTTTATGGATGCTGGCTGCTGGCACTAGTGATGTCATGGCAGCTGGTCTTGCAGGGCATGCTGAAATCCATTAGCGGGTGCTCAAGGCCCCTCGTGAGTGAAATGGGGGGCATGTGAAAAAGTTAGTTTGGCTTCCTCAACTTCCTTCAGCCCAAGACCCTGTGCCAGGTACTTCTATTTTCTATTTGCTAAATGTTAGTTGAAACAAAGGGCTGTTTTGTTGGGTTTCTGTTTCCCTGTGGAAAAGATTACTCTAGGCACATTTTAGAAAATGCTTTTAAAAAGAATCTTGTGTAAGTCGAAAACAGAGGGAAAGAAAGCAAATGTCTTGATGGCTTTTTATTACAATAAAAATTATAGTGAAAGCTCTCTCAACTCTTTCCCTCCTCCCATCCTACTAAACAAAGCTTTCTCTGTGGGAGGAGGATTATGTTTGAACAAGAGGAGCAGAGACGGGGAAGTGGCATTATTTGGAGGGCCCTAGTGCTGATAAGCCTGCCACCAGTGACTTTTCCCTGGGTATTTGTCAAAATTAAAGATGTGCTTTAAGAGTTTGAGTTTGCTGTTCGTGGTGGTGGGAAGGGATTACCTATAGATCCAATAGGAAAACCATTTTGAGTCTGTAACCTGAGATTTTGAGGAGTAGAAAGAGGTAGAGGAAGCAGGACTCAAGCAGTGGAAAGATACATATATGTCTTTTGTGGGGAGGGAGAATGCTTTTAGTGTGCAATTGCTCTCCTCAAATACCTTTAAACTTGCATTACCTTTTTTGACTACAAAAAAATGGCCCTCTTAGGGAAATGTGCCAATTATCAGAAATGCTCCTTCTAAATTTCATTCTCCAGTGAAGTTTGGTGATTGGCGGGTCATTGTGTGGGTAGCGATGGCTGCGCTGATGTCCTAGATATGTCAGTGATTTGGGACAGATCTCTGGAGGAGAGGGTGCAGGTGGTCAGGAGGACCCCAACTTTTTGTCCACATAGCTCCTAAAACAAGCCAAAAAATGGCAGGTCTAGACCTGCACTGTCAAATATAGTGACAACTAGCCACATGTGGCTATTGTGCACTTGAAATGTGGCAAATAGAAATGTGCCAAAAATGTAAAATACATACCAAAAACTTAGTAGAAGAGGGAACGTAAAATATCTCATCAATAATCTTTTTTTTTTTTTTTTTTTAGAGATGGGGTCTTGCTGTGTTGTCCAGGCTGGAGTGCAGTGGCATGATCGTAGCTCACTGTAGCCTTGACCTCCTGGGTTCAAGCAATCCTCCCACCTCAGCCTCCCAAAATGCTGGGATTACAGGTGTGAGCCGCTGTACCCAGCTGTCAATAATCTTTTAATTACATGTTGAAATGGTAGTATTTTGGATATATTAAATAAAATATATTATTACAACTATTTTTTTTACCTGTTACTTTTTACCTATTTAATGTGGCTATTGGAAAAATTTAAGTTATCTTTGTGGCTCATATTTCTGTGGACAGTGCTGGTCTAGATCAGGGGTCAGCAAAGTATAGCCCACTATCTGTTTTGTCAGTAATGTTGTCTGCATATTTATGCATTGCTGTGGCTGTTTTCACGTTACAATGGCAGAGTTGACTAGTTCCGGCAGAAACTAAATGGTTCACAAAGCCTAAAATATTTATTATCTGGATTATTACAGAAGAAAGTTGCTGAATTCTGGTCTAAAGAATTCTGGAAAACTTGGCAGGACCTAAAATCAGTCTAGGAAACCCTGATTCTTACTCCAGTGGGTCACACTCTTAGGTAAGGGAGAGAGAACTAAGGATTCAAGCATGTGCTCTCCTTATTCCCCCCCAGTTCCCTCCAAACAAGCTGCAAACCTCCATTCCTCCCCTCCTAGAAGCCTAGGAAGAGAGACTGTAGGGCCAGCAAATTGATTCTGGGTAGAGGGCAGGCTTGGAACCTTTTACCATCCAGTAGAGGAGTGTGGAGGCTTTGCTACTGATTCGTGTCCTTCTACAAGCTTTCTATTAGAGACACAAAGTAATGGCTAATAGGTAGAGGGAGCCATATGGAGTGATTTAAGAGGCTCACCTGCCGCAACAAGCAGCCATAGTACATTGAAATAATTTGGGGTCCTAGTGGGGTTTCAGACCCAAGAGCTTTCATCACTAGGAAGCTGTTTCAAGGAGGTGTGTAGACTTAACACCTTCGTTATCAGCTGACACCTTGGCTGGCTAAGCGTAAGCTTTGGTGCATGGAAAAGGCAGGAAAGGTGAGGTGGAACACAAGGATGGAAGGCGGGAGAGACCAGAGTTAATCTTGTCTGGACCATAACCCACTCCTGAGACCGCCCTGTGGGCAAGGGCCTCTGGAGGTCATCGGAAGTTTTGGAGTGATGCTTCATTAAAACTACCTTCCCACTTTCTTCCCCCAAATAAATGCATTTTCTAGGACAAGACCTTGGATCAGAATCAGGTTTCCCACAGATTTTGGGTGATACTAACGTCTGCCAGCACAGGGCAAAGCGTGTTCCAGTGAATGGAGTTATGGTATTCAGAATGAATTACAGGACGTTAGGCACGTGATTTACCACCTATAGTAAACAGGGCTACACACATGGTGTATTTCTGCTGTGTTGGTTAGTTATTAACTGCAAAAAAGGGGAAATTCATTTAGGAGACGTGCTCATTTTTTATGAGGTAAGGCCGCCTGGAGATGCATGGCATTTTAAAGCAAACGAATTCCTGGGAGAGCCTGGGCTTACCACCCAGAAATGTGGCAAGGAATAAAAACATTTACACCAGTTTAATATGAATGGTTGAGGAAAATATCTATTGCACATTGAACATGATATATGAAACCATAACCTACTCTTGTGTAGTAAGCAACAGAACCATTCCCCTAACAGATTACTATTCGAGTTGACATTATTCTGCATCTTTTCGATCTTCTCTTGCCAAGTGCTGGAAACTGTCAGAGGAAGGCCGCCAGATGCATAGGCGCTGTTGGCCTGGGGCTTGGGAGCCCATAAGACTCTTGAAGGCAGAGGTTACCCGGTGACCCCCATGCTGCAAACTATAGTGGAAATCAAAGGATGACAGCCAACATAAACAGCGGCTGCATGTGCAGCGTCAAAAGTCAAGACAAATAGAGGTGGGACTTTCTCTGTCTCCTGCTCCCTTTCTAGTCTATAAAATGGAGCTTATTTCCTATCTTCCAGTAGAAGAAAAAGTGCCAGATGGCTTTTGGGGGCCTCAGAAGTGCTTCTTGATTCATTCTTATAACATAGGTGGAATTTGACCTCCTCAAAAATTATTAAAGGGTGACTCTTCCTTAATCCTACTGTGATTTATCTACTACATATTGGATGTTAAAGCTAGAAGGGATCTTAGAGACTCTTTGGGATAACTCTTTCTTCTTTCACAGATGAAGAAACTGAGGCCTCAAAAAGGTTAATGAATTACCTAATGTCAAATTGTAGTTAAGTGCAGGGCTGGCACTGAGAACCCAAATATCTCAACCCTCTTTGCAGAGCTCTTTCCTTCTACCTTTCTGCTTGTATATGCACACACAAATTTACTTGGAATTTCTGATTGCTTTTTAGATAGAGTAATTAAAAATGACTCCTAACCCTTTTGTCCTTTGATTTGCAAATTGTCTAGGTCAGTGCCCATATTAAGACACCTTACTGGGGCTGACACTCCTAGTGGGTTTTATGATTCTGGGCCTGTGGAGCTCTCTTTTCATCTGTTGTCTTTGAAGTTTCATAATTCAATTCATTCACATCTACTGAAGTGATAGTCATAATTTTGTATTTGGGTAGATTAACATAGTTTGGGAATTTTAGAGAATTTACTGCCCGGTTCATTTGTGACATATTTAAACAAAATAGAAAGGCCAATTTTTTGCACAAGCAAAAGATGTTCCTTTTACTGTGACATATATAGGTTTTGACATTTCTGTAATTTTTTAACTCTCAAGAATTTTAGTCTGATCTTTTGCCTGACATCCTCAAAGCTCTTTAAGATCACAATAGAACTCTTGGTTTGTATTAATTCTGTTTTATTTGTGTATTTTATGTGTTTAGTGGTCATATTTGGAAAACATCTCTTGTGAGTGCTCTGTATAATTTTGGCAGAAAATTACTTTTTTTGTGTTTCTGTGATGATCCCCTGAGATCATTTTTGCATAAATCCGGCCTTCTATTTTCAGATACAAATCTGTTGTACAGATGATTTTTCTTAGAAGAAAAGATGCATTTGTAGCTGAAAAATGTAAGTTACTTTTCATGGAAAATACCTCTCTGGGTCCCTGTTTCCAAAATGTGATGATTGCCCGTTGCGTGTTTTTGTGTGTGCTTAGGGGGCTGTTTTCCTTCCCATTAGAAAACTCTTGGTGGCGCAGCAGGTAGGATGGAGTGGCGTGGCTGCTTTCACTGCATAGGCCAGTCAGTGGAGGGATGAGAAGAACGAACAAAGGACTTAATGTTCATGTGGCACTTAGCTAAGGAGACGAGGTGCGTGTTGTTGAAGTGGGTGTGTCATGAGCATTCTTTGCAGTGCATGTGTGTTAGCAGAGGAGTTTAAGACCTGGAGTCATTTAGACATAATTACCATCCTCTGTTTGCAGTTTATCTTTTGCTTTTTTCACCCGGGATTCAAAGTTTTATTTGGTGTCTTATGGAAGGACTTTTGGAATAAACACCCTCCCCGTTACAAGTTTTATGAAATAGTGGAAGACAGCAGGAACCTCTTCCTACAATGTCTTCTGCTCAGCACAAGGGCTAGCATTTGAGGTACTTGGGGGCACGGCTGTAAAGCAAAGTGTAAAATCAACGTATTCAGATTTGTGCCAAAGAAAGACTTGAGTTTGAGAACATTTACATCTGTTTTCAATAATTCCTCGCATATGTTGCAGAATGTACGTTATCCATCTTGTTATCCAGGAAATAACATTTGTTGCAAACAGTTTGCCAATTCGTAATTTTATTGAATTTGTTTATCATGCTGTGGCTTCATATGAGGTCTGAAAGATGGTGATCTTTGGTGTTCCAGCTGTTGTAACATTCTGCAGTGGGGCCTTAATTCCAGGATGGGCTGGGATTCTTTGGAGGGTTTGGGGTTTCTTAGAACTACAGTGTAAGAGCTGGCGTTGCTGATGGGCAATTATTCTTGGGGAACACAGTAACTTTGCTTGTGCACTCCTCAAACCCATTTTCATTTCTGGCTTTTAAATGCAGTCTTGGGACTGATGTGTTGAATAGCACTCCTTGTGTATGCAATATTGTCTCCTTTGAAACCTGCTCAAACGTTCAAATTGTTTTTGTGTCTGGTTTGAGAGGATACTGCTGCCCAGAAAAGAAAAAGTGATTATAGAACCATCCCAAACTACCTCAAACCTGGAAACAAATAAATACTCTTCCATAAAAGAGCTAAGTAATACTTTTTTGCTGCATAAATGTTATTCTCTCAAGGAGTTGTTGGTAGGTGAAAAGCAAGTTCATCCAGATCTAATTTTATAATTTTCCTATTTTACGTAGCAGGCATTTTCCTCACTGAAGTTTATATCGTCTTTGCCAAAACCAGGAAGAGAAAAAAAAATATTAACAACCTTGAAAGCTCTTTCAATCTGAATTATTCCTTAATGTTTTTAATGGTTTATTATAACCACACAAATGTGATCTTGGGGCCATTTGGAAGTTATTGAGTTTCCTTGGAGATGGGACTTGGCATTTTCCAATCCGGAGTTTGCTTTTGTGGCCTGGAAGTTGCCAGGTATATATATTTGGAGAACTAAAGATTATTCCCCACCAAGAAGTTTTGTCAACCTGACCTTCTCTACTCTTATGACGCTGTGCACACAGCAGTAATCTCTGCAGAGGAGAGCAAATAAAGTGAAGAAATATAGCAGGATGTGTTATTTTTACATCCTAAAGTAAATTCTCCAGCATTAAGGCTGACTGGGAATTTTCATCTCAGAGTTCTCATGAATGCTGCTCCACTTCGGCGTTGTCCTCTTGAATCTCTTTTTATTATAGGTCTTTGAAGGAGGTATTTCTTGTAGTAATTTACTCAGCCAGACAGATAAGTGAGATGTGGAATTGTGGAAACATGGGGCTGGGAGAAGCCTTTTGGGGCCAGCTGGTCCTGCCTTTCAGCCTGCAGGCTTTTCAGGTACTACAGCTGGTCAAGGTGAAGGACTAGTTCAGTTATATTTAGAGAACTTGCATTACTTAGAGTTCTGCGATGGAGATGAGTTTTGGTACACATTTCAAAAGTTAGTCCTGGCAAAATGAACATTCTTTGAATGTTGCTTGAGCCAAATGCCTGTAGATGGTTTGCTGAGCCCTTTGCATGAGGTGATGGTCCTGGAAAATTCCCTGAATCTGAGGTTATTCTCTCCGACCTCCCACGTCAGAGCAGGAATCCATCCGATGCCACCCTGACGGTTCATCAGTCTCATTCTTGAACCCGTCAAGTGGTCAGGAGCGAAGCACTTCGAGAGGCAGCCTGGACCATGAATGAGCAGCTCTCATGAGAACCGTCTTCTGTGTTTTATGGCATGTCTGTGGCCCTGCAGCTGTTCTCCGTTGGCCCTAATTCTGAGATATGCGATTTTTATAATAAAAAATCACTCTTTGAAGAGGAAAAAAGGAAAAATTCTAGGATATTAAAACACAAAGCTATTTTTTTCTGCTTTATTTTTTACCTCATTCTGGTGTTCTGAGTCAATCTTCAAGGTCAAATCTATCCTTTTAAAGAATAAAATAGTTTTATTTATTCCTGTTTCTTCCTTAGAATATGTTAGTAACACTTTTGAGGCATTCATTAACTATCTTAAAGTTTCCAGAAGAAAAATTCAGGTAAATTAGTTAAATTGATCTATCCTTCCCCTGGCTTATACATTCTTTGGGGTAAGGGATGCTGTCTTATGGTAAATTCTGGTTGATACCTTAATCAACAATTGGCCTGCAAAATAATGTTTGTTGAATGAATGTTGAATGCATAAATTTTTTAATAAACCAGACTTTTTGCTGCTGAGAGATAATGTCAGTTGTCTGCTTGTATCTCAACTTTATTTGGTTTACTTCATCATGAAAATATTTTTTCTCTGCTATTATCTTCATAAGTGACTGTTCATCCCAAGTGTCCAATCAAAGGGCTTCTGTCCTTCCATCCCTTTTATCATAGATGTTTTCTAATCAGTTATCCCTGGATGCAGTTATTTGGCAGCATGGCAGAGTGGGAAGCATTTTGGGGTCCCAGGCCAGCTACTTACTTATTTATGAACATTACTAGGGAAAATTTATATAACCCCTTTAAATTTCCATTTCTCCATCTACCTTCCCTTGAAGGTCTGTTGTGAGCAAAATGGTCTTGTGACGCTCAGTAACCTAGCAGGTGTTTAAGAGGTGAGATGATCATTATTTTGTTTTAGTCTGCTGGACTTGACCCTATGCTCTTGCTGATCTTTGTGTGTGGCAGGGGTTTGGGTCCTGTCTGCAGGTGCCTGAATTTTGGTGAACTTGGATTCTGAGATCCCATGTACATTGCCACACTCTTCTCTAGTCTTCTGGCTAAATAAGGGATCATATATCACAGGTTTTCTGTGGCTATCTCCTTTTAAAATATATTGTCCCTTTGTCCTCTAAACTATTGAAATGTCTAGACTACCCTAACATTTTCATTTCTAGTTTTGGAATCTCCTAGCCAGCCTCTTGCACTAGAAAATAGCACAAAATACATTGTCTATTGCATCCTGGTTTTAATCAGAAAATATAGTTATCCTATATCTGGCATGTCATGGAATACCTGACTGGCACAAGAAAAAGAAGGATTTTGTAGTGGTAGTGCAACCAGATATTATAGCCTGAAAGGCTCCTGGAAGAGTATCTCATGTTCCAGGGTCTCTGCCTACTAGGGTGGAGTAGCAAGAAGATATTGCTTATTCATTGCTACTTTCAAGGGCTGTGATCTCTTCATTGAGATTCTTTGTGGTCAGGGCCTCTTCCTCATGTGATTGCCTCATCTCTTCCTGCTCAGATTAGCTTCTTATTGCTGCTGCTGCAACAATTTGCAACAAACTTAGTGGGCTAAAACAATGCAAATATTTTCTCCTCCTGTTCCCCGAAGATTCACATCAACCCTACATGAAACATACATTCACCCCACCCCCAGGTTCCCAAAAGTGTCAGCCATTGCAACTTCAAGTCTAAAACCTCATCAAAGTCTCATCAACTCAAAAATGCTAAATCTCATGATCTCAACAACATAAATTAGGTATGGGCAAGCATCTGAGCGTAATCCATTCTGGGGAAAAATTACTCTCCATCTGTGGCCCTGTAAAACTAGAAATAAGTTATCTGCTCTCAAAATACAATGGTGGGACAGGCATAGGAGACTAGTTACAGACATTCCATTCAAAAAAGGGATAAAATGAAAGGAAAAAGGAGTCATCCATCCCAAGCAAATTTTAAATCTGGCAGGGCAAGCTTCATTAGGTTTCTGGACCTGGGAATAATACCATGTGGCTTGAGGATCTGCCCGTTGGGTCATCTTTCCTTTTCTATGAAGGATGGCATGTGTTTGCAGAATAAAACAGGCTGAGCAGTTTTATCAGCCTGTTTCCTCTCTGTAGAATTTTAGTCACCGTACAACCGCCTTTCATTTCATCCTCTCTTTTTTTCCCACTCAGTCTAAGCAGGCAGTATTTCTGCTAGTAGAACATTCTCAGAAAACCTGCGGTCTTCAATGTGTGTAATGTGTGTCATGGGGATTCATTCCATGAGAAAAGAGGGTGCTCCACAGATATTTCTGGATAATCCCATTTCTATTCCTGGCTTTTGTTGAGATGGTTGAAGGCATTCATGAATCACATGCCTCATCTGTTCAAAGAGCTTTCTGCGTGGAAGAATACCCTGACCTTCTGATCCTTCTGCGGCACTTGCCAAAGGTTGTCCATTTACACCCTTGGCTTTCTCTCCAGAGCACCCTTTCTTGGCAGTGAGCCTCCTAACTTTAGCATTTATTTTGCAATCTGAATGGGCTGAGAATTTCCCAAATCATCAAGTCCTTGTTCCTTTGTGATTAGCAGTTTTCCCCTCAATGTATCTTTTTCTTCTTGCATTTTATTATAAGCAGCAAGAGGAAACCAGGCTGCTCCTTCAGCACTTTGCTTGGAAATCTCAGAAAAATATCCAGCTTCGTTGCTTTCAAGTTATGTTTTCCGCATAACTGTAGGACAAAATTAAGTTAATATTTCTGCCATGATATAACAGGAATTTCCTATCTTCCGGTGTCCGATAATATGTTCCTTATTTCCTTCTGAGCTCTCACCAATAGCACCTTGAACATCTATACTTCTGCCAACAGTCTGTTTATGAGGATTTAAGTATTCTCTGAGATAATAGTGGTTTTCTCTACTGTACTCCTCACTTCCTTCTGAGTCCTCACCAGTAGAGTCATTAATGTCAACATTTCTCCTAACAGCCTGTTCAAGGCAATCTAAGCTGCTTCTCTCATGCGCCTCAAACTCCCCCAGCTTCTACTTGTTATCAAATTCCAAAACCACTTGCCCATTTTTAGACATTTGTTATAGCAGCACCCTACTTCTAGGTATCAAAATCTGTATTGGTTTCCTATTGCCACTGCATCAAATTATCACAAACTTAGTAGCTTTAAATAATACAAATTTATTATAGTTCTGGAGGTCAGAAGGTCAAAATGAGTCTTACAGGGCTAAAATCAAGGTGATTAGAGTGCAGAGAGAAAATCTGTTTCCTGCCTTTTCCACTCTTTGGTGACTACCTGTATTCCTTGTCTCACGTCCCCTTCCTCCACTTCGAAAGCACATCACTCAGATCTCTGTTTTCATTATCATATCATTTCGACTCTGACTCCTCCTGCATCCTTCTTAATAAGGACCATTGTGATGATATTGGGCCCACCCAGATAATCCAAGATAACCCCCCATCTCAAGATCTTTAATTTAATCACACATGCAAAGGTTTTTTTTTTTTTTTCTCCCCATATTAAGTAACATTCACAGGTTCTGGAGAACCATAGACATATTTGGGGTGGTATTAATATGATTTAGCCTACCGCACTGCTGTCTTTTCAGTTCTCCCAAGTTGTAGAACATTCATAAACAACATGTGCTAGTGGAAGGAACTAATTTAGGAGTCAGAAACTTAGATTTCAGTCTCACTTGGGCTACTAAAAAGCTGTATGCCTTAGATCAAGCCATTTTGCTTTTTTGGACCTCAAGTTTCATCAGTTGTAAAATGAGGGGATTAAACTGAGTGGTTGCCAAGGTCCTTCAGGACTCTTCACTATTTTGCTCTTTGGTTCTGGGCTTTCATTGCAATCAGGTGCTTCTTTAGCAATAAGAGATGATGAGTTCCAGTTGCTGAACAGCTTGCAGGGAATTAGCTGAAGTGGTGTTGCAGTTGGGTGCTAAATTTCAGTTGAGGTGACTGTTGAGTTTCCTGTTGTTGTTCTTGCCAGATTGTGAACCTTTTACAGTCGGCACCCATCAACTCAGAGCAAAAGCATCATCAAGCACAGTTTTTCTTAGAAGGCATTTGGATTGAATAAGGGGAAAAATCATCACCCTTTAATGTGTAGGGTCAGGGTGACTTAAACAGTAAAAACCATGGTCTAAGTAAAGGGTTTCTTATGTTCTCTGGGTTGGAAGTTATGGCTGAGGAAGATGGGAAGGTTTTATAAAGCTCCAATAGGAGAAAGAAGACCTTTGGAGAAAATGTGCATTGGCCTTTGCCAGATTCCTGCAGCTGCAGAGAAGGCTACTGCGGCCAGCTTGTGTTATAGAGCTCGAGAGATTTTAAAGGTGACGTCTGGTGCTCAGTCCTCCACAAGCAAAACAGGGAAATTAACTCAAGAAGAGGCCTCAAAGAAATCAAGTCACAGAATTTAAGCACTGAGTCTAGGAGGATTCAGAAGAGGACATTTAGTTTTTCAGCTCATCCTTTGGGACTCTGAGCCACTTGGGACCTGTATGCACTATCTCTCTTGTTGCTAAAGGGCAGTGAGTATGATGCTGAGAATTTGAAAAGAGGGTCCTCTGGTAGGCCTTGGGATGTTCCTAAACTAGTCCACAAGGCTGGGTTAAATCTTGTGTTTTTAAGAAGAGGAATCTTCTATTCTGCACATAAATGAGCATCCTACCTTTGAGTCTTTGTAATTTTACCCATATTATTCCCTCCACCTGGAAATTGTCATCCACATCTTACCTGCCAACAGTCATCTCTGTCCTTCGAGGATCTGCTCAAATGCTCTGCTCTCCACTGAAACCTCTGATTCCCTCTATCTCCAAACGACCTTTTCTGTCACTTAAACTCCTGTTGTATTTTCAGTATTTAATTTTTTAATCCCATTGGCCATGGTAGGTATTTAAATACATGTTTTCTGTTATGATGTTACAATGCCATTGAGGAAGTTATTCATCTTTGCATCCCTCATAGTACCTAAAACAGGAGGAGAAAATGTAGAAATAATGAATAGAAGGAAGATCTAACTCACATTTAAGCATAGACTCATTGGATATGTAAAATGTAATAAATCAGTCTGTGTGCAGTCTGTATCTATACACTAATATTGATGCAGGTATTGATATAGAGATGACTTAGTCATGGGAATAGTGCTGAGTACCAATAACATGAAAGGTATGAGATGCACAAAATGAACTACAAGACTTAGTAAAACCATATTCTCATTGTAGATAGAATATGGCAAAAGATCCATGAGCAGTAGAGTTAGGTGGGGTTAAATTGTGTGGCACAGAGGGTCACTCCTACATTTCAGAGAGAAAAATATTCTCTGTGGCCTGGAGTAGTTGGGGAGATCTCTATGGAGGAGGTAGAATGAGAGTGAGTCCTTGAATGATCAAACACTTTTTCAGGTTTAAAGGTCTTTTTAAAAATGTCAAACATTTTCATGTTTGTCTACACGGCAATTGTCGTATCTGTAGTTTTAGTTGCTAATAAAAAATAGAGTGGACAAAAAGTGGTGCCAGTTCATGATTAATTTACATTTGTATTTGTAATGCATATTTTTTATTCTGTCTCCAAGCAAGCTTGGGACACGCGGATTTGAAGGCTCAGGAATGCCACGGCTCCTTGGTGTGGACCGTGGCCCTTGGGGAGGCTGTGTAGTAGACCTTAGTAAATACTTGTGTAAATGGTGACGGATTTCTCCTTCAGATTTCTTGAGGTTGACTCTTCTAACCATTTCTTAACTGTGTCTGATAAGGTTTGGCTTCTTTGTTGTCGAGTAGATATATCCTAAAGGCTGTTTGTACCTGATCCCAGAAGATTGTTTTTCAACTAGATTGAAATATATTTACAATTCAGTAAATGAAGTATATATAAAAACCACAATGACTGAAGGGGCATTTTAAAGAAGGTTAGGGGCAGGAAAAGCAACTAAATTTGATGACTGAAACGTTCTCTTTCTTAAATGTCCATGACATTATCAGGAGGGGAAAAACCAGAGACCACTGTGGTTAAAACTGGTGATACAACAGTGCAGCTTTATTGAATATATAATAGGATTATTTCATTTGTAAAGTGCTTTGCAATACATGCTGAGTCAAATGCAATACAAATACTAATACAATATTCAGCATTGCAAATACAGAGAAAAATGTATTGTCTTATGAAATAAAATTTAAACTGATTTCCAGTGATTCTGAATAGTTAATACAGAGCAAATATCTTATTTTTTTCCTGCTTTTCATGCTCCTAATTAAATGATCAGAGTAAAAACAATCGCTTGAAAATACATTCTGAAAGATTATTTCTTAACATATTATAATGCCTTTGCCAATTTTGAACTCTTGGATTCCAGCTGGCTTGACCTGATTTATGTGGGTCGTTCTGACTGCGAGTTCAGGTTTTTCAGGGTTGAAAAAGTTGAGCCTTTTGGATTAGCTGAAGTTTCTGAATTTGTGATAATGTAAATATTGCCTTGTTGCTAAAAACTAAGCTAGCATCTTGGCTTTTTCTCAGGAGACCTAGAGAGAGACACTGCTGCTCAACTCGGCAAGTATTTATTTGTTTCCTACTTTGTGATCCACTATGTTTTAAGCATTCTTGGTGATACAGTAGGTTGGCAAGAAATCAGGAAATGCTGATTTCTTGCCAACCTATTGGTTTAAAGTCCTTCCCAGTGAAGAGTGAAGGAGTATATTTAAATGCTAGGCTGTGTGATAGAAATCTCGAGAGTGGTAGATGATTAGAGAAAGGAGAGAAAGTCCACTGCCCATACAAGATTCTAGTAGGTAGGAGAGCACTACTTGATGTGGCCAGTGGCAGTCCAACACCAAAGACTCTGGATGGGCTCTCCCGGCATACCCGCTCCTAGGCCATGGCTGGTGGAAGGAGAAATACAATGGATGGTGCACTGAAGGTTTTGGGGGAGTCAAGGGGAAGGGGAAAAAATCCTCCAGGCCTATCCTTCACTTAGCTTTTTATTTTTAACAAATGAAAAATACGTAGAGCAGTTGTCATTTGTTAAAGTGTAGCACAAAGAGCGAAACAGGCCAGTGGAGGCTTCATCAAGAACGCTCATTCAGAATGATGAATGTGGCTAAACACACATTTGTTCGTAAAACTTGCAGAGTGGCTGAGCATCATTAAGCATGAGAAATAGGTGCAGCATGCTGAGAAGAGAGTGGAGCAAACAGATGTTGTGAATTTTCACAGGCATCCTTCATCCACCAGTCCATCATTAATATAGTTGAAGGTGATCCTTTCTTTTTATTTAATAAGCACAAAGTGCATGTGTTGTGATTCTGCTGAATGCACTTCTTTTTCGGTAGAAGTGAGGGCACGCAAGGATGGGGAGGGTCTGCAGACAAATCAACTCCCTGTGTGCCCATAACGGGATATCGGCCTTGGGGCTCCAGCCAGGCCAGGATACCTCTTTTATTTTTCCTTTTCACTCATCCTACAGTGGCCCTAATTGCCTCATCACCCTGTGTGCTACCCAGCAGATTGTCCAGATCCGCAAGAGAATGAAAAGCTTTGTGGCTTTTGACCTTGGTACCTTCCAGTTCTACTTTTTAGGATGCATCTAACTTCTGTGACCTTGCTACCTTCAAATTCTACTTTCTTAGGCTGCATCCAACTTTATAATGACACTTTACAATTTGTTTTCTGACATCAGCTGGCTCAAAACTTTTTTTTTTTTCCTATTGTTAGAACTTCATCAATCAACTCTATCTGTATCATCCAGTTCTACTTCTTTCCCTTCCCTGCTCCCTTTTTTCTTCCTGGGCCTTGGATAGCAAGATGTCGGCCTGCATACACTCATGGGCCCTCTGACACTCCGTACGTAGTCTGGGTTTCTGATTTCTTAACATAAGAAATTACCATCAAAGAACTGGGAGCCAACTCTTTTTTAACCTCATTTCCCCATTTTGTAAAATGAAGATGGTAATGTTTTCTTTCCAGGGTTGATCTAAGTAAAAGCATTTTGTGAACTCTGAAAAGCACCCTACAGTTATTATGAATGTAGAGTTATGATTAGTCGAACAATGATTTCTCTTTGCAGAGTTTTCACTTAGGAGCTGTCACCATCTCCTTATATCTTCCTGGTCTACTTGCCTAGAGCTTTATGTTTAGTGCCAGAGACGTTGGGTTTGTGAAGCTGTCTGTTTTCATTGTATGTATGTGTGTATATGTGTGCTTGTGTATGTCTATCCATTTTCAGACCAGAGGAGAAAAAATTACAAGAAAGCAGTGAAACTCTGATACTAGGGACAAAATATTGCTTTATCTTGTTATTAATGAACTACGAAGAATAACTTATAATTTTACAGTTTGTCCTTTCTTCATTCAAAATATATGCATTATTCAGACCTTGAATACCTTAAGGCAGAAGCAGGGAACTCTGTAGTAAGTCATGTTAAAATGCAAAATATCTATTGGTAACTTCAAATTTGTTAAACTTGTTACATTTACTTTTGGACCATTGGCAGCTGTCTGCACGTGCTTTGGTTTGGTATGTTGAGTTCAAGCGTGTTTATTTGCGTGTACTTTTGTTTAAAGATCAACATCTCTACTGTCACAGGGACCCATCTGAGTTGTAAATGCTAACATTGCCAGGGCTTTGTGACAATACTCATATACTCCCTAGCTCTGGAGTTCATGTTCAGCAGAGTTCATAGGCCAGAGTGCTGGGCATTCGATTTGAAGTAAAGAGAAGCGTTATTTTAGCTAACATTGAGTCTACTTTCTTTCTAGATGTAACACTCTTTTTTTCCTGAAGCCTTACCGGCATGACAAGGTAACACGTTTACATGGTGGATGTGTTTTAATCATCTTCCTCCATGGTCCTCCTAACTCTCAAGTGCAGCACATGTGTCCTTGGAATCTGTGAGTAGCTCTGGACTTCCCACAGTTTATTACTGAACATAAATATAACCTGAAGCTTGGAATGCTATGGTTGGTCTGTATGGAATGACTGCCCTCAGGAAGAACATATGCACATTGACTCCAGCCAACCTTGGAAGCCTGGGTCTTAGACTGTGGTTGCCACACGCTGCCACCCAAACTTTGAAAACCCTGCTGTTCCCTCTGGCTGCTTGGGCACTCAGCCAGGTGCACAGGGAAGTGGGGTATATTATGGAGACTTCGGGGGATGGGATTTGTCTTCCCACTTAATACTGTTTATACCACAAAGACTCACGTATGGATGAGGTTCGGTGGTAACTTATGTTCTAGCCTAGCTACTACATTCAGAAACTTTGCGATCCAAGCACCCTGAAGGTTATCAGTGTTATGGCCAAGTGGAAGGGAGTGTTAGCCTTGGGACCTTTTGGTAACCTGCACAGTGTATGAGAAAATTTGTTTATTAGAATGCATGGTTACCCTCTGGGTGCCACTGGAGCAGTGAGAGTTTGCTTGTTCCAGAATTGATCTTGGTCTTTGCCCCATGGTCATCCCAACCAGGACCTGTCACAGCTCAGATGGGTGTAGTGCCACTAGCCCTGGGCTTGGAGACCTGGAGTCACGTTACCCCTTGGCCTCTGTTTCGTCATTGGTAGATGGAGATAATGGGGCCACACTCATAGCTTGTTTAAAGTTCCTCGGTTATTTAGATACCCACATTTTTCTGGGTCTTTCTGCGTGCCCAGCATTGTAATGAAAGCAGTTGAAATTTTAGAGTTATCAATGAAAATTGGTCTTGCTCCAAATCAGAGTTTGGCAAACTATGACCTGCTGCCTCTTTTCATGTGCCTGCAAGCCAGAAATGGTGTTTACATTTTAAATAGTTGAAAAAAAATCAGAAGGAAAAGAATATGTCATGAGAGGTAAAAATGATACAAAATTTAAATTTCAGTATCCATAAATAAATTCCGTGCTTCTCATTATTAAGCCTGTGTTACAAAAATTTATACTTATTATTATGATATTTTAA